>VDFB02026320.1:47482018-47689518 GCA_007258455.2 Sequoia sempervirens | reverse complement strand
GATTGCATAAGAAAAAATTTCCTGAGAAATTAGACCACTTTTGTAACTTGAATGTGAATCTAATGTTTGTTGATGACCAATTTGGGAAAGAGGTGTGTGAACATATGACACACGTTATCTTGAAATATGAATATTATTATTATTAAAGATTTAGCCAAAGTGATGAAAATATAATACTTACTTTGTTAGTTCACAATGTTTACTGATACAAATTAGTTAAATATGTCATACTTAGCTAGAGGGTATCTAAATTTTATGACAAATTATTTGCATTTAGTACACAATGCTAGTTATCAAATGGCATGGTGATCCTAGAGTTTCCTTAGATCTACTATTCTTATGAAGGGTAGGGCCACTTCTAGATGGAAGAAGTGTAGGGGACCACTAGTTTGTGGTTGGATGAAAATAAGTTAGGTGATTCTCTCCCTCTAGCAATTTAAATTTTCAATACTTGGTTATCAAAGACACTACATTTGATTTTATACCAAAACTATAATATTGTTTCCAGTATATTGGACTTGACATCACTATTTTGATGTTTGTAAAATTTTATGATGACCTATTCTTGAAAAGATATAATTCTTGATGAGAGTCTATGTACTCTTGATATAATGAAAATATGTTATATTTATAGTTAAATTTGTTGGTGTTCTTATTTTTATAAAACGCATTTGAGTGATAATGAAAATAACTCCGTAGATCGTGAATGCATGAATCTTTTACCCTAAATTGCTATGTTTATCAAATACTTTAGCATCATTTTTTTTTTTAAATGAGTATTTTTTTAGATAACGAACCAATAGATTCATTACATGGTGTATTAGAGCATGGTTAAAATGCTACAAATAATGTGCTTACTATGCAAGCAATTATCAAAAACATAACCTTCTATTGAACTTTGAATGCAAAAATAGGACCTAATCAAATACTAGGAAAAAGGAAGAAAGGAAAATAAATCCAAAAAAGTAAAACTTTAGGTCAAAACTAAGAAAACTATGAGCTACTCGAGAGAGGCCTAGCTCTCCAATTCTAAAACCTTGCTAGGGGAGAGGGGCCTATAATGGAGCACCCTAACTTCACATTTTTCAAAATCCTATGTGGAAATTTCAAATCACTCCCAATTTCCTACAACATTTTATTTGGAAATTCATGTGCTTCAATATTTTGTTTTAGGGCCACATAAACATGCTTTTTGTTGAGGTATCCAAAAAGGCCCAAAAAAAAGTAAGACTGATAGTGGTGCACTAAGTCATGTTTTATTGGTGTGTTGATGTGGCATCACATGATTTGTTAGTTTGTGTACTTTATGGATAAAAAATGTTTTGCAATTGGATATTAAGGTGCTCCACTATGGGATCCGTTGAGGACTACTTCTATCCCACCATTAGACCACACTCCACTATGAGCCTCTCTCCCCTAGTGCTCTCAACAAAGTTAAAGTACAAAGGGAGAAATGAATTGAACAATCACTCATTCCAATTAAACTTAGAAACTCATTGGAAATTCATGAAATTCCCTTTGGTTTTGGTTTTAATGCACTAATTTTAAATATCAATGTGATTAAGGAGTACCTACTTGTGCATCCACCCTTAAAATTTGTGTTACTAGATTTTGATGGGGAGGAGGAACCTGGAGAAAATTATCTCTCAAATAATGATATGTAAATCTAAGAAACCTTATGTAAATAAGCATGTATGAATCCAATTATATGAACAAAAAAATTCTTCTAAATATGTTAAAACTTGAAGTATGAAAAAATTCTAAATTTTTTCTAATCTTGAGGGTCAAAGAAAAAATCCAAATAATCTGTGTAATTGAGTAGATCATGGTTTTTCTTAAGGAGAAAACCTTAAAATAAATGTTGTAAATTGAGTATATTTTGAACAATTATTTCTTCTCTAAGGTAATAATAATATCATTCAATGACCTACTAGGTTTAATCAACCAATGCAAATAAGAGTAAACCCTCAAAGTAGTTAGGATTCTCTAGTCAACCTTCAAAAAATGCTATGGTCAATTTTGATCAAATCCTGACTATATTAAATGGAACCAGGGAAATATTGCAATCCTTGGAACAGGAGGTAAGAGGGGTAGAAAAGCATGAGAATGATGAAGAACAAATTTAAGAAAATGGTGAAAATAATGATTAGGAGCATAGTACTCATGAAGGGAAAATGGAAGTTGATTGAGACCAAGAAAATAAAGGAGAGTTGAGAACCCATTTGACTAGTGAAATAGTAAGATATATGAAGAATATATCCTCACAAAAGTTTGAAAAAAAAAAGATAGAAGATGGATTCAAAGTATAGATCACTAATATGGAAAAGTACTTTGAGATTAGGAACTATTTGTATAAGGTTGTAGTCTCTCCTAACATATCATTTTGTAACATACTATTGAAAAATGCCTCTAATTTCATGGGGAAATGGGCCCTCACCGAATTCTTTTGATTTTGGTCTTTTCCTTCAACCGAAATCTTCTTTGTTTCTGCATTCTTCTTCTCTCAAGAAGCCTTCTTGCCTTCTTTTATCTCATATGTATCTTAAATGCTTCTTTTTCTTTCTCTATCTCCTCTTCACTCTCAATGTCAATTATATCAACTCTTCTTCTTTTAGTGCTTGCTTCACCTTGTGAAGCATCACTTCTTCTTCTTTGGACCAACTATGGTCCCTCTTCTTCCAAATCTTCTTTTGCTTCTACAAAATTGATACCTATTCCCTTCTCTCTCATAGATTTCTTTTTAATTATTCTTTTGGCTAGGGTAGTAAGTGGTGCAACAGTGGTAGTTTTCTTCTTCTTAGTCCTTGTAGCTTGCACTATCAGAGGATATTTCTCATTTACTAGAGGGTTGACAGTAGTTTTTCTCTTTTCTCCAGTGAGTTGCCTTGTCTCGGAGGACTTCTAAATAGGAGTGGTAGCAATCTTACCTGGTCTCCTTAAGCTTTCAGATGCTTTTGCAACACTTAAATCTTCCTTAACTCTCTCTCTCTCTCTCTCACTATACTCTTTCCTTAGAAATACCCATTTCCTATGTGTATACATCAACCATCTTATCCACATTCTTCTTGATATGTGGTTTCATCTGTTCCATGTGCACCTCCATCGATTTCTATTCATATGTCATGTACCTTGATTTAGTTTCATCTTTCTGACTCTTCAACAAAATGTCAGCATAACCAGTAATTTCATGTTCACTGATCTCATATCCCAGTGCAAGGATCCATACTATCCTTGGTTCCACTGCTTCCATCATATAGTCATCTGTAGATACTAGAAATTTGATATCATTGTGATATTTCTCAACAATTTACCTTAGGATCCTATCCCTTTTATGTGTTCTCCTTTGAAACACTACAAAGAAAGCAACAAGAGCATCATCTTTCACCTTCCCATCTCCAAGTTCAAACATATGGTCTCTAATTTGATGGGAAATAGGTCTACCTCTGATCCATGCCACACTCTGAATTCTATGTAGTTTCTTTAGAAAGTAGAAAAGTAAACATACTACCAAAGTCCCATACTTGAATACATACTTCTTTTCCTTAGTTTTCTTTAAATTATCCATCAATTGTTGCCTAAGAAACTCATAAAGATCATATTCTATACCATTCTAGACCATCTCATATGCCACATTGATTGTCGTGGTAGATACTAAATTATCCTTGTTTCTGAAATAAATTGTGTAGCCAATCATCATTGTTGCATATCTTATAGCTTGGTTTCTAATAGGATTCACTACTAGAGATCTTTTGTCATATGTAGCACTTTTCTTCTTCATAACCACTTCATTCTTTATGGATTTTAGCACATGAACTAGTTTGGTGGAGCAAAGACCAATAACCTCTCTTATCGCTTCCTTATTTATCATGTTAGGTATATTAGTCCAAATAATTTTTTCATGGATTCTTCTTAAAGCCATCCTAACCAATTTATCATCAAAATAGAAATTAGGGAACCCTCGCCATACATCCAGTTTCTTCGTGACTAGGTTTTGAAACTTTGGCTTATCTACTAAGCTCATTAATCCAAAATTCCCCTAACTTAGAATGATCAAATTATTCTATCCTTCCATGAATGTAGATCTTGATATCCTCAATTGGTAAAATGCCATATGAAATGTGTGAAAATGCACCTAATAGGTCATCTTCTATAGATTTCATAGGATATTTCTTGAATTTCAGTTGTGGTTTCTTTGTAACTTCAATTACCCTCAGTGTATCCATTTCAAATGTATTCAAATTGCATTAAACCAATTTTCTTTGTGAAACTAGGGAAAAATAGAGATTGTAAATTTACCTTTTATCTCACTTGTGAACTAAGGTTTCAATGCATTGATTCACAAGTCACCTTGAACACTTTGAACTCTTTTTTCACTGATTTTCTCCTTCTCAAATGCTTTTTTGAAATGAGTTTTCCTTAGTGAAATCACTTATAATCCTTCGATTTGACCTAATTTTTTATTGAATGCTTTAAACCATAAAGTTGGAAACCCTTTATCTATATGCACAATCAACTTCTAAAGCTCTGTAAACTTCTTCACATCATATTTTCTTCCACAAAATTCACCAATAGATCAAGCATGTTGATATATATCATATATCTTCATGTTGAGGCATTAGTACCTCTTATTTTGTGGGGGACAAAAGATATCCATTAAAGCTCCCCCTAAGCCATAACTCTTAACTTAGTTTTTGGAGGAAACATCTGCACTAGAGGATGGTATAGATTCTTCCTTGTCTTTTGTCTCTTCATTCTTTTTCCAAATCTTTTCCATTTCCCTCTTTGTTTCTACCAAATCAACCTTTTCTACTGGTTCATTCATTTTTGCAAGATTATCTTTCCTTGTATTTCTGCTTTTGCAAAACTTGGCAATATGTCCAAGTCTACTACAATTGGACATGTGATATTCTTCTAAATAGTATTACTTCCATTCACTTTGGATCTACATTGATTAGCTTTGTGTCCAAATCCATATCATGTATAAGAATAGCCATTGAAAGATTGAATCATTTTATCATTGTTATATGCATTCATCATTTGACTTCTGCATTCACTTGCTCTATGACCAAATATTTTGCACGTATAACATTGACCAGAAGAGGATGGAGCATTTTTATTCATTTTGCTTCTATATTCCATCAAGCTCTACATCCAAATTTATTGCAAGAATAACAAAAACCATTGAAATATGGGTACCTTTGTGCATTTGGTTGTCATATCGGTGGTCTTCTAGCTTCATTTCTTTGATTCTAGATCTTCTTGCCATTGTTTTTCTTATATTCACTCTTCTCTTCAATATTTTATGTCTGGTCTAACTTTGAACTTTCTCCAATCTCAAATCCTAATCCACCTTTTTTTTTAGAGACTTCCTAATTTGAAATCATCTCATCAAGCTTTGTAGCACACATTTTGAATTTTTCTTCATTACTTCTTTCTTTCTCCAGATCTGATCTCAGATTGACCACTTCTTGTTCAAGCCTTGTACATTCCTTTGATTTTATTTTCACCATTGCATTCAATAATTCTTCAATTCTTTTCCTTTCTTCAACTTGTACTTTCAAACCAGTGATGGATTCATTTTCCTACTTCAATTGCTCGCTAACTTCTTTATGCCTTTCTTTGAACTTCTTGATTTGCTCTCTCAATTTTTTGATGCATTCATTTGCTTCTTTGATGTTTTCTTTTAAATCATTGTTTTCATCTTCATTCTTTTCAACATCTTCAAGGGAAACCTTGAGTTCTCCATCTTTATCAAACATGCAATATTCTTCTATGAATCCAACTATTGGAATTTCTTCCAAGGGAAGGGGAGGATGAATCAGTATTCCCTTAAACCACTTAAGCCTTAAACATCCAATCACCAAAACATATTCAATTATAGTAAGGAGATAAAGCATGAAACATTCAAAACATCAAATAACACATGAACACTGATATTTTTACATGGAAAACCCAAAATTGGAAAAACCATAGTGAGGGTTAGCTCACAATATATTATAACTGATTATAGTACATATTTATAGAAGTGCTCATTGTAGGTGGACTCACTATCATAGAGAAAAAGATAGAAGATAGATGGTGGATCATAACCTATTTTGAACTGTTACATTGCATCTAACATATGCATGAAGTACAATTCCATTGAAGCTCAGTAACAATCTTTATCTGATTATAATTCAACACTATGTCATGCTCTTCATTCACCCAACTCTGATCTTTAACTCAACATTCACAACTTAACTTCACACTACTCTGATCAAATTCACATACCATACATCATCTATATCCCAAAATATTGAAAACAATCCAAATTTTATATCCACATCTTGAATACAACATCAATTAGGTCGGCCTAATTAGATGTAACAATCACAATGTAACTTTTTGGCTCCAAAACTTGCATACATACAATGTGCCATAATTAAAAACTCAAAACAACTTAAAATAGGTTAGCATGGACCTATTATTGATCCCACATAAGACCACAATTTACTTGCTTAACCTTCACATATCTTCAAACATATTAGGTTAGCTTCGCATAAGACCTAAAAGAAAAAATCTTCAACCGTGTATCCACATCTTGACACATGGACCACAAAAATTGATTCCAACTAGAATCCATGCTCTATTTCCATCTAGCAACTTATCTTTAAGAGCATAAAGCCAATAACTCATCTATAGAGACATGCAGAATCTCCCACATAACTGCACTATACAGATAATCATTATAATTTTCCAAGCCGAACTCTATTACTCATATCTCTCAAAACACTTGTCAAAACATGATGAAATCTTGGAAATAGATATGTATAACATCCACAAAAATTATCTTAGAGCCACAAAGTGAAATTTTATTTGTGGAGTGGTGCGGACCCAAAAAGTGGCACACTATAATACTGTATACACGAAATTGACACTTAGTCAATTTCCCATTACAACTATCTTTATTGAATCAAAACAACTATTTTCCATTAGAACTAATCAAAATGGTTTGCAACAAAAATCTTCATATTAGTTACAATGTTGACATCAATGACAACACTACAACACATTGTTATGTACCTTCCATGCTCATGTTTCCAAACAACATCATCAATGACAATCTTCCAACAAGAATAAATAACTTTAAAATTTCCTTACTTTCATATTCTCATCTCAATAATTTATCCTTATTAGACACTCATGTATGAACTTATGCTATGTTGGAAGTTTTTATTTGAAATGTAGTTAGCCTTGAATATTTCTTTTATCTAACTTCATTATCATCTACATAGTTTACTAGTAGTCCTCAAGATGAGGTTGATGCTTCATATGAGATAAGACTTTTTTAACATAATACCCTTGGGATCAAAAGAGGTCCTCTTATCATAAAAGTTCAAATTATACCAATGGATTTCAGTCATGGTTCCTTGGGCTTATATGAAGTAGGATGCTCATAATATCCAACAATTATTAAGAATTGAATCCTTGTCCTATCTTCTAAGATAAATACTAGTGTGAATCATTAAATTTCTTGGTCAACTCTAACAACACTATCTTATAACTAGGGGATATGGGTAGCTTGTAAGTTTCTCCAATGAAGCCACAACTTTAATGTAGGAAAACCCAGGAAGATAAATGAACTAGCTTCCATACTATAAATTCCTCTATAGCTTTTGCTAATAATCTTTTGGATCCATCCATTTCCATATTTCTAATAAAAAAGAAGATAAATGCATCATTTACCCTTTTATAGTCTTTGTAGCTTTTCTTCAATGTCAATTGAGGGTAAAATTAACATACGTCTTTATTTTTCCAAGTGCAACCCCAAATTTTCCCACCTTGGCATGTCTAGGGAAGATAGCTCTTTTGGAAAATAAATACAAGTAGGAATTCATGTATAACATCCTTTTTTATATACCTTTGTAAGATTCTTATAGGTTGTATCATTGATTAAATGAGGCTAATATTTTATTTCCTTTTTATTTAGGATGATTCTAATTAACCTAAACATATAAGGGGAATATGGCAAGGTGGAGAGTTAACCCACTATTTCTTTAATAAATTAACTATATCCCCAACCTCCATATTCAAATGTCTCCTTATTAGTGTCTTCAATATATTAGATATTTTAGAAATTTTATTCACTAACCTTCTCTTTTTTATTTCCTAAATAAATAGTTATATGGATCTTTGTGATTGAAATATAATCCTTCATTTAGGGTTTTCATATTTGGAATTTTAAAGTTTCTACAATTACATCTATAATTAAATTTAAGTATGTCTATACTTCTTCCCTTATATTTTAATCTCTCTAGAATCATAATGTTTTACATGTCATGATTAGCTCTAGGGATTTAACTTATGTAGGGAATATACCAACATGCATTATCTCATTTTGTACCCTGCAATTTTCCCATTCACTTGGGTTATCTCCATACACCTACACCATGAAACCCTCTAACATAATGTGGCCTATGTCAGTGCTTGATAGATAGTACAATGATGAATCAATCTTGGAGGGAGGGATGAATCCCTAGAACTTGTACTTCATGGATTTAATTTGGGAAGTCATAAATCCAACCTAGAAAATTAATAGACTTTATAAGCTTAAAGATTTAAATAGAAGCAATCTCGATTTTGGGGTATTAATCTATTATATACCAATTCATGAGTTTTATCAATACATTGGGACTTCAAGCTAGAGGGAAAGACTATAAAAATATAATAATAACCCAAGAGTCCTTTAATAAGATAAAATTTAAAGTTTAAAATATTTAATAGGACACTAGGATTTTTGACTTAAATAGATAATAGAAGAAATATCAGTAAACTAGCATCTCAAGAGAGTGTACTTCCTTAAGGTAAAATATAGTTTTGGAATTCATTAGGACTAATGATTTTAGAACAAAAAGTTGAAATCCAAAAATCCTTAAAAATTCCATAAAAATCTAAAAGATAGATAATCAACTCTTACAACTTGCTTAGGTTTAAGATGAGAAAATGGAGATCATTAGGAGAGAGAATTTAGACTTGTAGGTCAAAAATCCACAAGTCCAAATAGAACATTTGCATTCAACAAACTAGGCTAGTGAAAAAATAGACTAAGCCAAAATTTTATTAAATAGTATGTTGATCCCATCAATTATTTTATTGAATTCATTTATAGGAACCAAATAATAACTAAGACATCCCACATCAACCAACACCATTTTTTATCAATTCAACTCTTTTACCTAGAGAAAACATTATTAAAGTCTTTAAATCTTTGAGTCTACAAACAAATTTAACAAACCCTAAGGTCTTCTAAGAGTTTGAGTTTGAAGGGCCCTAATCTTCCATACATGTAGGGTTTCAAAATAGAAAAAAAAAAGTGAAATAAATTCCTAAATTTAAACCAAAATATAACCCCATTAATTAAAAATGGTCAATAAAATAAACCAAGAAAACATTCAAATTGATTCAAAGTATCAGTATTTTACACAAATGAAGAAAGAAACTTAGTGGTGTAAGAGACCTAATTTGTAAATGATCAAATACAAGCAAGTTCTAATCCTTTGAGTACTTTTTTGAATTCAATAATGCAAATCATTAGCAAGAATAAATTGCAACATAACCCAAATTAAAGGAAATCAATAATAAGATTGACTAAAATGATTTAAGAAATTTGTATAATTAATAGAACTGGATAATTTTTTATTCTAAATTAGTGTGGGTGGTGAGAAGAAAGGAATTTTACTAAGGGAAAATTCACAAATGCAAGAAATCAATACAAATAATTAGATAGGTGAGAAAGTGGAAGTTGAATGGTAAATAAAAGTGGTGACATCTACAAACATAGATGGAAGAAATCCAAAAAATATCTCAAATTTGTGTATTCATGAATATTTTACTTTTGTGGAGGTAAAAGGGGTGTCTTGAATTTAGATTAAAAGATAAAAGAGGAAGATGGAATATGGATGCCCACAAACTCACATAACTAAATCAACTAAAAGTGAGACTTCAAGAAAATAAATAATTATAAATATGGGAATTTAAATGACATTTATATTTTGGAATAGAAATTGAAATTCCCTAAATCTCAAATAATTTTGCAATCCCACATTAGAAATAGAGAATCTCTTAAGACCTTTGTAAGAACTTATCTTATAAGGAAAGAATTGACAAAACCTTTTTATAACTCTACAAACCCATTATTCATAGAAACAGATGCAAAAAAAAATGCCATCACAAATAAGTCATTTAAAACATAAAGAAAAAGAAAAAATAAGAGAAGGGGATCCATATTTTACCAAAAGCAAATAAGGTGTGTGTGCAATGCACAATAGCATGTCATGAATAATTCAAAAGAGAGAAACTCATAATGAAGAGATATCTAACTCCATGGAAATAATAGCCTCAATACTATAACGAATGAATGAGTGGAGGAATAAGTGTGTGACAAGTAGTTCCATTTTTATCAACTAGTTCACAAATGTTATTCAATAGTTTTTTAATAGCTTTAGTTTAAGCTTTACTTTGTGGGTACTAAGAAGTTGAAAATCATTGTCAACTCTAAAAAATTTCTAACATTTTATTCACCTTTTTTTGTTCTAGAATTATGTGCCATTATGTATGAATATAGTAGATGGAAAGCCAAATCTACAACTAAGGCTATCCATGATAAAGGAATAAATATTTGTCGCCATAGTAGATTTTAATGGGAAGGCTTCAATCAATTCGTAAAATAATTAGTAGTAGTAATAATGAATATGTGTCCATTTGATGAAGCTAAGGAAATCTTATCCACCAACTCTAATCCTTATGTAAATAATGGCCCAGAAGAAGTAAAGAAGTGAAGTTCATGGGAAAGTTTGCATGTTTTATGTTACTATGCATTTATCTTTTTGCTCATATTTAGACAAAATCATAGGAATCCTTCTCCATTTTTCTCCAATAATATCCCATGTGTTAGAAATTTTATACTAATATGGCCACCACATATGTTCCCACAGGCTTCTTGAAGGGCAGTAAAATTGTAATTATAATCAAAGAATCTATGTAGTAGACCATTATAACCATATCTATAAAGCACTGCAATTATAATCAAGTATTTTACAAGTAATTTTGGATGTGTATACAAGAATTTTTAAAATAATTGGGAGGGAAGGTTCTCAAGTCAAGATAGTTATAAATTTTATGGAACCATTCTTCACTAGTCATCATGGCACATACTAATAAATTTAAATATCATGTATAGTATGTTGCACAATCTATCAATAATTAATTTTAAGAAGTACCATCATCATCTATGTTCATTCATGATCCAACAATAGCGATGGAATCAACATGTCTATTGTCCTCTTTGTTAATATCATCAATTGTATATAAGAGAAAACTAGTAAGAAATGGCATAGTTAACTCTAGATACTAAATAAGAATTTATAATCCCTTGTATTCTATTGTGGAGTCTAGATGTGAATGACCATAAATATTAATGTATTTAAATTTTAAGGATAAGGTCACTCGAAGGAAAAATTCAAGGCTTCATATTTAGCAATATTATTAGTTCATTAAAAATCAAGTCGATATGATAAGCGGATTAAGTCTCACATGGGTGAAATCATTATTACCTTAGCTCTTGAACTATCCATACACCAAGTACCATCAAGGAACATGGTCTATGGAGAGGAGGAACAATAGTTAATATATACTCATCCCAAAATCGTGTATTAATAGGGACATGGGTAGATGATGGAGCAACAACTAATTGTTCTACCTCAAATTAGCCTTTACTAGATTTTTTCTTAGTGGATTTTAGATCAAGTTATGTATTAGCATGACCAAATTAGAAACATTTTCCAAAATATTCTCTTTTGAAAACATATATTTCAAATAATCTTCTCTAATAATCACATGAATCTTCAACTACAACATATAATTTCTCAGTTTTTGTGGTGAGAATATGATAGCTAGGCACAACTTTTCTATGGGAATGTATCTAGTCTTATAATCTTAAAATATATGACTAATGTAAGAGGAAAAATATTATTACCATTATCATAATATTGTGATAATAACCTACCAATGACAAACTCGGTCGCCTAAATGTATAAAAATCAAGATTTGTCATGAATAAAATTCATGAATATTGTTGGATTCATCAAATATTTCTTCAAATCATAAAAATATTTTTGGAATTCTATCCCACTAAAATTTAAAATCTTTCTTAATAATATTAGTTAAAGGTAAGGTAAAATCAACCAGTTGTGTAATAATGTGTTGAATGAATTTTATCTTCCTTGGAGACTAAGGAATTGTGAATATTTTTTAAGTAGAAGCATATTAACAATAGCATACAATAAACTCTAATGAGCAAACATTAGCCACTAAATACATAAATATTAGGATTTCTTTTTTACTTGATATTATCACAATATCTCAAAGATTGTCCTTAAATCTTGGGGATGATTAGTTTTTTTCTTAAATTTATCTAAAATATCATCTACATAATCTTGTAATATGCAATGCATTAGATCATAAAATATGAGAGTCAAACCTTTGATAAGTAGCATCAAATGACATGAAAAAATTACAAAATATACTTTGTGGATTAGTAAAAGTGATATTATG
Organism: Sequoia sempervirens; assembly: GCA_007258455.2. Classification (NCBI taxonomy): domain Eukaryota; kingdom Viridiplantae; phylum Streptophyta; class Pinopsida; order Cupressales; family Cupressaceae; genus Sequoia; species Sequoia sempervirens. The sequence continues at coordinate 47,676,927 of VDFB02026320.1, read as the reverse complement.
TTGGTCTTGGGGGTTAATAAGAACTTGATTATATCCAAAAAATTATTCATGAAGGATAACATCTCATGTTGAATAGTAGGTTCTACACTCATATCAATATTAGGCGATGGGAAATCATCCTTAAGTAATACTTTGTTTAGATATCAATAATTAGTGCATATGTGAACATGCCTGGTGCTCGAGTTTATTTATGCAAACCATAATAGAAATACATGGGAAATAATCAATAGGTTTAATTATATTGGATTTCAACATCTTATTAAGCTTCTCTTTATTCATTAATACTATCTTTTGATGAATTTTATAATCTTTTATCTCACTAGTTTGGCATTAGGGTGAAGAACAATCTTATGCATGATGATGTCTTTAGTTATACCTAGCACATATTGGTAAATCCATGCAAATAAGTCACCATAATCTTGAAGCAATTAGAACATGTTGTGTCATTAAAAAAATATTCAAACACTTCTAATTTTTAGTGGGTTTTCTTTATTTGTTTTATCCATTTGAACATTAAAAGTACCTCTAACAACTATTGTGTTTCTATCCACAATGAGTGGCTTAGTAATAAAAGCATCAAATAAATCAAGGGGATTGCCTAATGTGCAAGTTTCCCCAAAATAATAAAATATCTCAAGAACATATGTGAAACCTCTAACTTGATGAAGCTTAGGTACACATTTTTATAAATTCCCAAAATTTTGGTAAGAGCCTTATCATGTAAATTATCATCCATCTTTTAATATCTGCGAAATCTATTTGGCTTCTATGTAACTAAATTCCTATTATATTAATATATTCTATCGGCTACTAGCCTTTTGTTTAAAAAAAAAATTATTAAGAATGTATGTATTTCCACATTAACCCTAAGAGAATAAAATCATAGTAACCAATCTACTTAAATTTCAACAACATTCTAGCATATTAAATAACACTTAGAAAAGACCAAGAATGTATAAAGAAGAATATAAACCTCATAATAAGGGTGACACATATATACCATAGCAAAACCCTTTTATAAAACCCCATCCTCTAAAATAGTGAATAGAATGTATTCCCAACAAAAACACAATTACAATACAATATCAAGCCCCATGCATTCCATGGAGATCAACGATCTTCAAAACTAGAGAAAAATTAGTAGCATAACCCTATAGAAAATAATGTATCATTCCTCCATCTCAAGTCCTCAATATACAGATTAATGAAGGCCCAAAAAACCACTCACATCTTATATTTTTTACTATATGATATATTTTCTCAAGAATCTATGTGTTTCAATTCCAAGTTTCACAAGGTTGATTGTAAGAGGTGTGTAGCTAATTTGTGATGCACAATATAGATCTATCTAAATGTGTGCCTAAAATCCTATTTATCTTAACCTTCTTGGTAGCTAAATATATCAAGGTGGTGTCTAATGATATTTAGGAATTTGTTGACTTGATGAATAAATTCTCATAGGCGAAGCCCCCCTTTGGCTATTTTTATTAATGACAATGAAAGATATTGAAGAAAACATACCCACATGTACATGGCCAATATGGTCCGGTGTGGATTTTATTTTTTTATTTCCCTTACAAATCAAGTTGTATTCTAATGAATTTCTCCTTAATGTTGCATGTGTAAATTAAGTGCACATTGAATATCTTAAAAAACCATGACATAGCAACACTATGCCTAATAAATGTGTGTTAAGTTAGCTCAAAACATACAATGGAAGTGGGTGGGAAATTTAAACTTTAGGATCACTCCTACAAGCCTCCAAGTTAGACTAGGTCAATCCTAAGGCAAACTAAATGAACTTCAAGAATAAATTAGGAATTTAGAGGTAGGGAGCAAGTATCTAAAAATAAGTGCAAATGAAGGTGTAATAATGGTAGGTAAATGATGACTATTTATATGAATTATGGTAAATGAGAGTGAATAAAGATAGATATGAATCAAGCTATGAATCAAACCTAATACAAAATTATGCTACTTGTTATGCCAAGAGATTCTACAAAGGCACCAACGAAGTATTAGGCCATGACTATGCACATAAAAAAGCTAAAACACAATTAACATATATTTAATAGAAAAACTAAAACTATAAAATAACTCTTTAGAAAATAAAATAAATCTTAAGTAAATAAAGCTAAAACAACCCTAGCCTTTAAATAAAGGGTGGGGATATGAAGTAATGATTTGACACCAGAGTGGCATTCATGTGATGGAATGTAGAAAGAATTGGAGAATAAGTTTAGGGAGTATATTGCATGATGATTGCATAAGGTGGTGGTTCATTTCATGTATCTCCCTGAAGTTAATTCAAATGGATTAGAAAATTAATGGTGTTTATATTGTTCTAGATGTTGGCATTCCCTTGCACTTTATGCTAGGTCCCTTTTTCAACTTTTGGGCTTGTAGTGATGGTGTTTTTCAACTAGCATTGCCATCTATGAATTTGGGGAAGGGGAAATAAAATTTGAAAAAGGAGGGTGGTAGGGATAATTAAGAGAAGTGGAAGAATAAGGATAGAATATATGGTGAGTACATGATGGATAATTTCTCTACTTTATTGATGGAGAGGGAACATAGATTTGAGATTGTGGTGATGACAATTTGAGAATTGGTCAAAAAGGTGGATGGTTCTCCAAGGGTTGGGATTACAACTACAATGGTGTAGATATTGTTATACCCTAAATATTCTATTAGTAGATGCAATTTTCTTGAGGCTACTCAAGCATTAATGTGTTCTTCAATGTTGTCTTCTATTATTGGCATGTATCTTCTTCATGATGAAACTTATGGTGTTAAGAAATAGGGAGATGATTTTTTTAACAATCATCTTGGGAATTTTCATGATCTAAGCAAGAATGTGCGTCATCTTCACTAGGTGGTAACAAATTTAGTAAAGGGGTTGAATAAAACTATTCAAGTGAAGGCCAACTTCAATGAACCAGTTTTCTCCCACGTGTCGCTTGAGGAGATGCAAGTGATTGATTCTCACATGGTTAGTAAAGAAGGTTGCAAAAAAATGGAAGTGTACTATGGAGTAGTGAGGGGCCTTTTGAATTTGCCTCCCCATTCCACCTTGATGTTTCTTATGTATGGTTTGAATTTCATAAGATTATTTCCTATCTTTAGTATTGCAACTAGTATACTATTTAGTTGGTCAATTGGTAGGATTTTTTGATGTTGCAAGACATAGATATATGTAAATATTATGTAGTGGGTATAGTAATGAGATGGTTTTGGTTATATGCAATTAGGATGAAGGTTTCTAGTTGACATGCAGATCAATGTAAGCTTTTTGTTTTAAGTCGGCTTAATGTTTAGAGCCTCTTCTTTTAAATAAAAAGATTTCTAGATTCAACTGTGTTTGCTTATTTGTATCGACGTTTTGAATCACACTCCGTGATTCATCATTAGGAAGAGGAAATTAATGAATTAGATTACATAAATGGCCTTAAGAAGAGTTGGGGGGAGAGGTAGGGTAAGGACCAAAAAACAAAGAAAGGAAGAAGAGATGGTTGGAAAAGCTAGGAGAATCAGCTAGGAAGAAAAATAGGAAAAGGAAGAGAAGAAGAAGAAATAATGAGAAGAAAAAAGGGAAAAAATAATCACAAAAATATTAATTAAATTGAAGAGTATTAAAAGAAGAAAATTCAACAAGACAAATGGGATATTATTATGATAGATTTAAAAGACTCAAAGGTGTAAAATGCAACTAATAAGATAAATAAAATGAATATTAGAAAATTTGGAAAATAAGATAACTTGGTAAATGATAACAATATGATAAATAAATTATTTCTAATATATTCAAGGTATTATTTATTTATTTTGAATTTGGGCCGGTTTTTATTAAGAATGTATTAAAATATTGTTCATCTTTGATGGATCTAGTGAATCCCACGGTTACTAATAATTCAAGCTCTTAACATTCTTTTTGTGGCTCCTAATGCCTCACGTAATTACAACATTTCTTTTTAAATAATTAAAAAGTTAAATAAAATAACTCTTCAATAAATAAAACAATTTGGGGATACAAGAAACTACCAAACCCGCGAGCGCAATGGCCCAACAAAGGCACATGGCCTACGAGCACTTTGGCCCAATGAGGGTTTGAACCTTGATGGCCGTCACTACAACCAAACAACTTGACCACGAAACCACACCCTTATCTACAAACAAAATAATTCTTAAATAATTGTAAAATAAAGTAAAATAACTCAAGATTAGAATTCTCAAGATTTTTTTAAATAGATGTGTTAAAATATTTATATTAATCACTATGTTATTATATTAAATTATTTCATCAGAACAAACACAAAACCAAACAAAATAAAATAAAATGAATATACAAATTTCACTATTACAAAAGTACAATAATATTATTCACAAAAAGCATTTATCATTAATCTCAACCCACTACATTTTTATCATATATTTTATTTCCATTCTTAAGACGAGAAGAGCTTTATTTAACAAGTTAAACCCAAAAATATAAAATATAAATAAACAAATAAATTAATTTAGAGATATTTGGGTTGACATTATTTTTTACGTATCGTGGTCAAATATCTTTACGCGTTATTTTTCATATAAATAATAAAACAGATATATATTTTTTATTTTTAATATTATGTTACACTATTTATATTTCATAAGTTTTAGTGGACTCTTCCGTAATTGAAATTTGTTTCTATTTTTATCATACTTTTATATTCACAATTTTATAAAACTTCTTTTCATATTATATAAATATAATATTAATTTCAAAGAATTAAACAATTATGATCTGTATTCGGTGTACACTTTCCAATCACATTGGACAGATGATGAATCACACAGCACATACAAGTAGAGTTATTTTATAGTTATAAGAAATGTCAGCTTTGTCAAATCTCTTATATAATTTCTATGAAAATTTTCAGATTGTGCGTGCCTCCACGTAAGCATATGCTGACGTGTCATTGCGACTGTTCCAAGGAACACAGGGGTTTGCTTGCACCGCCATCCATGGCAGTAGGTGGGCCGAAGCGAGCCCATATTCTCAAAATGTGTGGATATATACAATGTGTATCTCACTATTTCACTCTTACAGAGTCCTATGTTTTTCGTTAAAAACCAAGCCAGAAAAAGAACAGAGAACGGAAAGGACTTTAGACTTCTCTTTTAAACAGGATTGTAGGGAATTCGACTTATTGAGATATATATAGATGTATATCTCACTATTCACACTGATGGAAATAGAATGGTTTGCCTGCTAAGAACTGTTGGCAAAGACACAAAGAGTAAAGAAAGGGAAGGACAAATAAATGTGTTCTGATTAATGGATGTGAGAGTATATATCCAATTGAGATCTAAGAATAATGTCTGTTCTATCAGATATTTTCATATCAATAGTATGTTCTATTGTGGACTATGTTTCATATGTAGTATTTAATATAATTGCAGTGGTAGCACTGGTACTGATTCACATGTTGAAGATACCAGGCATGATCATTCTGGAAGCTTTGAGATATGTAATTGAGTTGATACCCTTTATTTTGGAGCATTTTATTAGGCATGTCACAGATTTGCTGTTTACAACAGTTTTTTGGTGTGTGGAGGTGATTCAGAGTGCTTGCAGTGCTTTAGTAGGTTTCTTGGTGTCCATGATTTATGAGATTTTGGGTCATCTGTATTCCGCCCTCCATGATTTTGCAGACCTCTTTTCGGCATTCCTGTGGAATGTTATCAAGATGTTTGGTCTCTCTCTGTTGAGTATATGGAGCAATTTTGTGGATGCAATCGCTTATTTTATACATAATGTATAAGCAATTGGTTATAAGATAGATTTATTGAAAAGAGCTCAAATTGGGCTCGGTAAGTACATATGAATTTATACTTAGGGATTTTTCCTAGATTCCAATTCGGGAGAATGACAATGTTGCAGCCAAGGAAATCTAAGGAGACAACGTCACAATACAGAAGATAATGGAGTAAGGACATACAAATTCTATCCCATTTGATTGTTAAGAGTTAAGAATTCAGAATTGAAAAATGTACTTTCTTCTTCATTATTTTGAAAACTAGATTACCACTTGGAATTGTCATTTCTTTGCTCTACTCAGCACAATTATTTTTGCTTCTGAATTCGTTAAAGTGGCCTAGATCTGAATTTGTTATTAACTAGAATGCTAAGAAACTTTTGCTTAGCGGAATAATATGATGATTAATGGAATGCTATGGTTTTGAGTCCTGGCCAAATAGAGAAACTCAAGTAATAGTACATTCCCATCCATCTTGCTAACTCGTCAGTAAATAGTTCTATTCCCATATTCACTATTGTAGGCTAGAAATGACCATAGGTTGTGAGACTAAGGGCTCAAATGCTAACCTAGGAATCAGGAGCAAGAGTTAGATCTACACTAGAGATAAATTCTCTGTGAAGGTTAAGCACTGGTCTTCCAAAATGACTCCTAATTGCTGAAGGAATCACCCAAGCCCTACAAGCTGTAATACTTGGACATTTTTGATAGCTACACAGCTTGAAATAGAATTTACCCTACCTGACCTGATAGTCACACATACATTGTTATCATTGCAGTCTCTAATGAACTTGTTGACACTAGAATCTCAAATGGGTATCAAAATTGGTTCAACTTTAATTTTTAGAAAACGCAAATGCTTCATGGAATGAAGAATCCCAGTTACTCAGATTACTGAAATGTTTGTTTCCATATTTCAATATTAGTTCAGATAATACATCTTTTCTTGTTTTGCTGAGAACCGAATCATGTATTACTCAATATCAGAGAAAGACATAGGCCATAGACCTCATGCCTTGCTTCTCTGTAAACCCGAGCTTTTAGTGTGTATTCTCTCCTAGGGAGTTTATGTGCAGCTAAGATCCGGGCTGGGGCATTTCATGTGGGAGTCTTTCCAACTCAAAATTTTAGGAAAAGAAAAAAGTTAGGAGATAATGATAGAAGGCTATGTAGCCCATAATCAACATCATTAGGTTTTATCCTCCTATACAGATCAATTCTGTTAAAATTCAAAACAGAAGGCTATATAGCCCACGAGATTTCTGATACCTGACAAATTCTCCTAGAAATACAGGAAAACATAGAACACCTGTTTAGCTTTACCGTTTACATCCATCAAGCGCATTAAGTTCAGTTCATACTGCAACAAATGGCATACCTTCTGCTTGGACAGAATCAAAACCCAAGTAATTTTCTATTGAAAATATGCATGTTGTTGTAGTTCAATTGGTTGAGCACGATTGTTAAGGGTGGTGGTATGTTCCTTTATTACACCATCCACCAAGGTTCAAACCTCCAGAGGTATGATATAAGGGATGAGGTCAGGATCATGCCCTGGATGGCTTTGGCAGAATGGTTATCTCTCAGTCTTTGGCTCTCAGCTGAATTAGTATCAGCATAGACTTATACTCACATATCTGGTAGCAAAACAAACTCTTAAATGATATTAAATCCTCCAAAAAAATCAAAAAGTTATGCCATCCATGTCCTCAATTCATGTAAACATATTTTGGCCCTGAAATCAATGCTCTAAAAGTTTGAAGGAAATATAGATAATTCTCAGATTCATTTTGGTAAAGCATTTTACAAATTGGTGATTTAACTAATCTGCAAATTGGTGATTTAACTAATCTGTATCAGACATGAAATTCTGTAAATTTATTGCTCTTTAAGGTTAACTTGCATCCAATTTTTTTTATTTAATTTTGAAATTCCTCTTGTGATTTATAAGCTCGGGCATTGATGTTATTCTTTGGTAGTTTTAGACACTGTATTGTCCTATAAATTGTTTTCTTCCTATTGAACTTGTTTCTGTGATATATAAGATTTGAACTTTGGTGATATATAAAAACAATACTAGCAGGTTTCTGGCCAGGTAGATAACCCAGTGTATGGACGGATGGACGAAAAAATATTGAATTACAAACTGTATTTGATCAGTAACTTCTCAACCCTAGAAATCACAAACCGAGAAATTTTGCACTGTGCTACTTAATTAACAAATTACATGACACTCAAGTGAAGAAAAGATGGAGAGAATGAAAGTGAACGCCATATTTTACCCTGGAAACCCTCCGAAGAAGGGTAACCAGAATGTGGCTGTGGCAATTGCCTACTACCTTCGCTACGGATGTATTCTGCCCCTTGTTCCACTAGCTGCGTGTGTTCACTGTTTGACTATGCTTCTATGCACAAGAATAGCTTTGAAATTATATTTCCAGATTTTGCGACTTCTTTCTTCTCCTCCTCCTCAAAAACGTACTTTCCTCCTTTTATAATTGCTGCCCATGCTGGAGTGCTCTTGTGAGCTGTAGAATAATCCCTTTGGAAGCCGGCCATAAGTTTCCTTTTTGTTTCAAATCCTGTGGCCTTCTCCAATTGTGACGAATTTACCACTTCCAACAGAGAGGTGATTGGTCATTTGCCAGAGTGGTTATGCTTTCGGCAGGGCGATAACATTTTCCTTGGGGTAAATTCATTTTAACTGCCTATGGAAACTGGCAATTTGGCCAGAGTAATTCCTTCATTAGTGACTATTTTACGATCCATTGCGAATCACTCTTCAATGGCAGATCACTACTAAAAAGATGGACTAAATTGCCTCTGTTTAAAATATTTTTCATTGCAATCCTGGACTGTTTGAGAGTTAAAGTGATCTATTTGCAGCATTATTTCAACATATTGTTGCAGACAACTTTTGGCTGCTGTCTGCTATTTTTTCATGTTGGGAAAATGAAAAGGCTAATTCAAAATTCTAATTTTGGGGGTTTTGTATGTTTTTTCAGATTGCAGAGCTGGAGGAATTCAAACAATTCCATAAAAATCTGGTTCAAGCTGTTGGGTACCAAACGCGAATGGAGAACTGCCCAATAAAAATTAAAGAGGCGAATAGTTTGTTGTTTTCGAAGATCCACATGGATCTAAGATAATATAATACAGATCATTCATCAGATAGCTCTCATATTTTTTCTTGCAATTCAAGAAGTATTCAAATTTTTTTAACCCCAATATGATGTTTCTAAGTGATCTCATGGAGTCTCCTTTAGGAATTTTGTGGAGTAAAGCATTAACAAGTTAAACAAGAAGAAGTCAGTTGGATTCCTAAAGTGAATTATTACAGTTCGGAAAGAGGATCCATAACCTTCAATAAAGCAGATGTTATTCATTGCAATTCTTATGAACGTGTGGGGTTTTGTGATATGGAGCACAGTAAATGGCATAATAGATTGTTTGTTACAAATGTTCCAATAGATCTTGACTAGTTTTTATATTATTCGAGGAGTTCTAATATGATGCCAAGACCCTTATATGAAATGTATCCCAAATAAACATCAAGAGGTTTGTGCTAGGATGTTACTATTTATTGAGTACTTCATGCCATAAAGAATCATAGATTAAGAAAAGTTGGGCAGCCAAGATTATAAGGATAGTTTTATCGTGGTAGATGCCAAAGTTTGAATCAAGATAAGAAAGACAAAATTTGTTTGAGATGCAAGACATTAATTAAGGATAAAATGATAAGACACTTAATTTTGTCTAGTTAATATAAAAGTATTATGTATGATTATGTTTCTAGTATGGGAGATAATTGTTATGTGTAAAGGGTGTTTTTGTCAATATTAATGAGTGCTTCAATTTTATTAACATCACTTAGATTATAATGAGCATTAAGTAGATTGTTAATGGTCACGAGAAAGAGTTTTTGTGAACCACTACTCATGAATTATAGGTTGACGAAGATTGACTAAAAACAATGAAATTAAATTTCAATAAATTATAACATGATTTGATAAATTGTGAAAACACCACTTACATAAACTCTAAGGAGATTTTATAGGGCATCTCGTTGTACTCAATAGTCTCATGACTTTATTAAATTATGAGTGTGATCACTAATTATATCAAATTAATTATTCATGCTCTTCTATGCTAAGTTTTTATTATGATATTTTAGTTCCCATAAACATAAAGGGTAATTTAAACACATCTAAATGTCACAAAAAGAGCCAACCATCAAAAGAAGAAGGGGGCAATAGTGGTAATCATTGCTAATAATTTACTAGGAAAATCTTCATAATCATTTGAGAAAGAACAAAATGATGTATAAAGGGCATTATACAAAACACAATCTAAGAAGGGGACAAATAGTAAGAGAGAGCTTAATGCATTGAGAATGTAAAGAACCCAAGTCAATGCATAGAAAATAACATATTCAAGAAAATCCCTAGTGGAAAGGTAAGTTGTATACCCCGTACATGATAACATTTAATGTTGTTGTAAGTTGTAGTCCTTTTACAAGGGGATGCCACACTTATTTTTTAGATTAATTTCTCTTATTGGAGTGTTATCTAAAACATTGGATTTCCAAACATATTGAGGAGTTATAATAGAGACAATGGATCTAAAGTTGAAAAGTTATACTTAAGTATTTGGGCTTCATAGGACCAAGAAACACATGGAAAGGCTTGTATTGTGGAGACACCCTTGGTTAATGTGAAGAGTCATGTATTGTTAGTGTAAGAGAGGGGGACCAACCACGTTCAAGGCCTTAGGTCACGAAGGGCCAAGAGCGAAAGGCTGCCCTAACTACTCTAAAGGGGTGTTTTGAAACGAGGGATGAGAATGATGAGGACTATAGGGTCCTTCAGTCACTCTACAAACCCGAAATTCAAAATGAGGCTAGGCGAGCCATTTTTCAGGTTCAACACTATACCTCAGGTAGCTCTCTGCCTGAGGACGAAGGTGCGGTTCTGGGATGACAGCACAACACATTGGCATCTCTCAAGTGTGTTGGCATCCATACAACCAAAGGACCAAAAACACAGTGGGAACTGCTAGAAAATGAGCTAACAACCTAGCTAGTGGTTTCTAAGGGAACAAAACAACACTATAAATAAAGAGATATACAATCGAATATCATAAAGCAAGTATATTAAAGCTAGGGTGACGAAGATGATCTCACAAAAGAGCATGTTTGCCAGCTAGGTCCAATTGCACGTCCACCTACACACATGGAGGAAAATTGTTGGGGGGTTGTATAGGGGTATGCCTCAGTCAAACCCCCATTTTGGTGTTTCCACCTCCATAGATAGCCAAGATAGCAACTATAGAGAAAAAAATGATAAAGGACAAAAAAATAAGTAAAGACACAATAAACACTACAAAATAGTAATGTGTTACTTAACCAAATCATAAAGGAGAGGAGTGAAAATGCTTACCACCTCCACCAAGAGCTCACTGGCTAATGGAGGAGAAAAAGAGAGGACTCAAGCCCTTGCTGCAATGGTGTTGTTCCATACTTGTTCTACGGAGTTGATGGAGTGTTGTTCCTACTGCTATGGAGTGCCAAAGTGTTGCTTGAGAGTGATGGATGCTAAGAGAGTGCTAGAAAGATTGTGTAGAGAGCTTAATTGAATGCTTAGAGGGATGAAATGAAGGAATGAAGAGTTTTTTTGAAGATGGGATGAGGAAAACAGCCATATTCGGGATGGTTGGTCGAAGAGGAGCATTACAAATCAACCCCAATGGGAAGTGTAATAGCTCTGTAGGCTTCAAACACAGGAATTTTTCAGGGATGTAAGCATGCCACGTAGACATTTGTGCACCATGCAAGCACCCCCGACAGTTATTCTTCTATCGACACACAAAACAGATGCCAAGTGGAGTGAAGGCAATGGGCTGCTATGGAATTTTTCCTTTGGATTTGATTTTCTAAGGTGAGGAAGTGTAAAAGGGGAATTTTTGTAAGGGGTGCAAATTCACGCCTATACATTTTTCCCCCACTTTAGCAAGCATGAATACTAATGAGCGCTTTAGTAAAGTAGATTAGAAAGATAGTAAGGTTAGAAATGTATACCTGAAACATCGAGGAAGACCATGATATGGAAAACTCGAGAGTGCAGGACAAGTAAAGGACTTCATAGCCCCACAGAACTATGAAGTTGTAGAATGAAATCATCTTATAGGCCCATAGACCTGCAAGGAGGCGACCCCCAAGATCTCTCACATGAAGGAAGCCCCAAAAGAAAGTGCATCATAGACCCATAGACCTGCAAGGAAGCATCTCCCAAGATCTCTCACATGGGGGAAGCAGACTTGTGGGGAAGGTCCCCTTTAAGATATCTCGCATGAAGGAAACCCAAAGAAAGTTCCCTACAAACCCTCAGACATGCAGGGGAGCCACCCCCAAGATCTCTTGCATCATGGAGGAAGCTCAGAAGAATCATTGTATAGACCTGCAGGGAGGTATCCCCCAAGATCTCTCACATGGAGGAAACCTAAGGAAAGGGGACTTCGCAGAGTCGGAAAGCAGCTTCATGAGCACACCCATAAAGCAACATGTTTACCCATAGATAGAACATGTCAAAAAGCAGCAACACAAGAAAATAAGCAGATAGTCGTGTAGACCATCAACAGGTTGGAAGACTTTCAAAGGGATCCCTTGAGAACCCAGCGTAAAAAAAAAGGGTCCACTCAAGGGATGCACTATTCAAAAGTATGGAAGAGATGTTTCTTTCTCAAATCAATTCATTATCAAGGGATCCTTTTGAAAGGTGTTCACTTCATCAAGGAATCCAAAAGGAAGAAGATGCTCCCGTGTGAGGGGAAAGTCAAAGTTGCTCCCACCTTGGAGGAAGGCTCTCAAGTTCTTTCTTTACGAACCCATGACGAAGGAAACACGTTCCATTAGGGTTTCAAGTCGAGAATGTGTTTCTTGAAAAGAAGTTTGCAAATATTCTCGAGAAAAGATTCATTGGCAATGAATGCATTTTCTAAAAATTGAAATTTTGTAGTAGTGTTGTCACACATGAGAGGGACAACTCAAGCAAAGAAGAGAGAAAGATAAGGAAAGAGAAAAAGAGAAGAACATAAACACGGGACACAAGGGTAGCCTGATATTTTAGGGTCAAAGTTGCTCATAAATATATATAAGTATAATAATAGTATATAAAATGAATTGTCATCAACCCCCTCCTATATCAGACCATTTGAAGAATGCACGAGAAGACAAAGTAAAAATAAAAAATTGGGTCAACATGGAAGGAAAGCCTAAATTCCCCCAATGCTTTGCATCATCCCCAATTTTATCGAAAATCAAGTCACAAACATGGAAGAATGATGATACAAATAGAAGAAGGTTTACATCACAAAAACCACACCTGTATCCAAGCACCAAGAAGGGTGACAAGGGTCATCCAAGAACATATAGCACGATCATACAAAAACACATCACAACACACACACACATCTACTCTAAAGATAAATAAGGGGTCTTCTCCTAACATTGATCCACCAAGAGGTCATATGCTTCCCACTCTAGATCATCGTAGGGTGAAGGAGGATGAGCCTATAGTGGTGGAATGTTATGAGGAGGAGCATCTGACCCTCCTGCAACAAGGGCTAAGGAAGAGGCCCCTGCAAGGTCCTCTCCACCAAGCTCTTATGGAGCTAAGGTCAACGATTTCACAAATATCACTGACAAGGTCAGAACCTTGTCCAAAGAGTTAAACATTCACTTTGTAGGAGTGTCATGTTTTACCTCTACAGATGGAGAAGGTTCTGCCCAAGATTCACCGCCAAGCTCACCGAGTGACTCAGGAGTGGTGACAAACTCAAGGGAAGCCGAGACTAGTTTGATCACTAGGACAAAACAAGTTAGTGTGGGACCACATTTTGGAGAAGGTGGGCTCCTCTTACATCCTTTGTTGTTGGAAAGAGCACTCTCCACCTTCTGCTCTATCAGGGAATGTTAACTCCCCATAGACGAGGAAAGAGGTGTGGACGAAGAGGAGGAAAAAAAAACTGCAGTAGATAATACTGAGGTGTTCATCATATCTATGGGTTTCAGAAAAGGAAGGACATCTGAAAGGGATGCCAACAAAGGTGGCTCCACAGAAGTAGCGATGAACACTTGCACCTTTTTAGGGTTAGATGTATTCGTACTCATAGCAGAAGCCAGAAGCGAGATTGAACTAGTTTGAATGGAAGCAGAGGGGAGGAGAGAGGAGGATGTTGTAAGAGGCCCTGATACAAGGGCGGTCCTCTCCTCTTCCTTCTTCTCTAAGGTGGCCTACTTATCCATGAGATCCTTTCACTGGTGCTTATGTTTGCACGCAAGGCAGATTTTGTGACTCTTTGAACCAAAGGCCGAAGGGTACAAAGGAAAAAAAGGCTCCTACTCATCCATGGAAGTGTCCACTACAGTTGTTTCTGACAGAGGAACAGACTCTTGAATGGGAGCAGGAGGAGCAGGTTGAGAAACAACGAGGGGAGTTAGCTCAAGTGCCTTGACAGCAAGCCTCTTCCCATTTACTACTTTTGTGGCAAGAGCAGTAGGAGGCTATGGAGGTCAAGACATAGAGGATTCCCCACAGGGACCTTTTCCTTTACCATACAAATAGTACCAAGGTCTAGGAAGTTTAGTAGGGAGGTCCGATATCGTAATATTTGGTCTATGCCAAGGAGGGATCATCAGACTTAATGGGTAAAATTCGGGTTTTCTCATCCAATACTCCTCCCAAGAAAGAGGAGTGAACGAGTTAGCCTAAGAGGAGGCAAGTTTCTCCTTCCCCTTTTGGGAAGAGGGGACAGTTGGTTGTTGTGCTATACGAAGAGCTAATTTTGGTTGTCCCTTATCCTCAATATTATACTTCACATATTTTTTTGTAAAGTAGGTCCATTCTTGGAGGAAGCAAACCAACTAGGGTAGGCCAAAAATGGTCTAATGAATATCCCCCTTGGGACACAAAAGGCTGGTATCCAATGTCATGCACTACGTGCACAACATCTTCATGGGAGAACTTTAGACATTTATGAATAACGGAGGTGATTCCATATATGGAAGCTAGCCAAGGTATGCCTAGCTTCATCTTCAACAAATTTAACTCTTGAATGACATCGAAAACTATGTCAACAGCCCTAGGTCCAACTAGGATGGACAAAGTTATCGATCCATATGGCTTCAGACAAAGACCATCATGTGTATGGATGGTGGATTTTGTTTCTTCATACTCTTTTCTGTGTAGTGAGTTAAGCCACAACATCTCTTATGTAATAGCATTCACTCAACTCACGAGGTCTACTAAGACTCCTACAAAATGTTGCCATTGTGGCAAGCAGGAATATAGACGGTAGCGGGCTTGTTATTTAAAGGTAAGTCCTATGATGTTAATTCCACATGTGGTGAACTGGTCGTAGGCTGTGCAGTAGGGGTAACCGTGACCATATTAAATAGGCCTCGAGCTGAGTGATAGAATTGGTGGGATTGACAATCATATTAGTAGAATGCGACAAAAATGGGCCCGTGTATATTTGCATTTCACTATTCACTTTTGCCACCAATTTATTTGTATTTTGCTTACTTCCATCAAGACGAATAGTACCATCCTCAATGTGGTCATGTATCTCATGACGCAAGCACATACAACATTCGGTATCATGTCTATTAACTCGATGGTACTGACAATAGCTACTTGCATCATACCAACTAGGGTAAGGTTCCTTAAGAGGTTTAGGGTTTTGCAAGGTTACGATCTTATCCTTCACTAACTTTTGCAAGATGGAAGAATAATATTCTACTCTTTGTGAACTTTCAGTTGTGTTTGAGTTCGTTTTCATCCGTAGTGGCTACTACATTCGCAGCATCATTTCCTTTCCCAAAGATCAATGCAATGGACTTTCCTTCAAAACGAGAGCACAAGGAGGATCCCCCAAACTGACCCACCATATGTTGATACTCTCGTAGGCTTACACACAAATGCATGAAAGAAGGGAATTTCATAAGGGAAAACTTTTCCTACCAAGGCCTTTGCAAGTTCCCTATGAATACCTTTTGTACGTCAGAATCGGGCAATAGATACAAGATTTGTGAGAAGATCACTTGATATTATGCTATGAAATTAGTAATTTTTTCATTATCACCTTGTTTGCATCAGACGAGATCCAAAAAGGTCATCTTTGGTCTAATGGTAGCTTGGAATTTTCATAAGAATTGGTTTACAAGTTGATCAAATGAGAAAATGGAATTATCAGGAAGGAGCAGTACCATTCAAGTGTTGTATCCTTGAGAGATCGAGGGAATAGTTTTTCCATCAATGTGTCATGATGGAAGAAATATGTGCAAAGAGCGTTAAAGGTGGAAACATGTGTTTATCGGTCCCCTTTTCCACCATATTTTTCAAATTTAGGAATCTCCATTCTTGAGGGAAATAAGTGTTCAAGATTGCAACTAACAATGGGCTATGTCAGAAGAAGGGTTGGAAGATAGGCTAGGCAGAGGCTTGGGAGAGACTCAAAAAGTGGCTATGCATCTCACCCATATTCTGAAGAAGAGTGTTCAAAATAGGGTCATTAGAAGATATAGGGCCAGAGGAACCTCCTCCAAAACCACCACCAGAGCCACCACCAAAACCATCAATGTGCCCTCACCTGGAACCACTGTCGAAGCCACTGCCACTAGTAGGACCTCTGTCAAAGCTACCTCCACTTCTAAAGCCACCACCATGACCTCCACCAGAACCACTTCCACCAGTACCATCCTCGCTTTCGAAGCCACCACCACTACCAAATGCCCCACTGCTCATCCCGCTAAAACCTCCACCACTAGAGGTGACAAGAGGGGTGAAGCTAAAACCCAAGGGGATCTTGTTCACTTTGATAGTTTTGGATCCCTCAGAGACAGAGGGGATGTTGATCGAGGGTACAGTATCGGCCATGTACATAGACATAGGAGGCATCAACATTCCTAGTTGTATCTCATGGTCTTCAAAAGTGACTCCTCATACAATGTTAGGATTGTTTGGAGGAGCACATGCATTAGTAGGACTAGAGAGACTAGCCAAAAAAAATATGTCTATTCGGTCTTTTCCCACCATATACTTTAGTTCGCTAATAACCCAGGCGACCCTAGCCAACTTCGAGTCTCTTTCCAAGTGATGTTCCAAGTCACCCAACCCTTTGTTAAGGGCGGAGACATATTCTGAAGGAATGTGAACAACCTCATGCTTTTCCACCAATGATGGTGTGGGGATGTGGTTGGTCTCGTGAGAGAATCCTTACTCGCCCCTTTACAACTGCTCCTATGTAATGAGACCCATGACAGATCCAACAAAAGGGCCTATAGACCAGTAGTGACCTTCGTCTTTTCCATTGGAAGGTGTCGTACACTTCTCCTAAAAATATACCAGGAGTTGTGGATTGGGTTGTGATGCTCATAAACTTTCACAACACTCAGGGGCACAATGATCATAAGGTATAAGGGGAAAGCTTCAACACCAATGAATGAACAGACATTGGTTCACATCAAGTTCACCAAAAAAATTAAGAGATAGGGACCAACACGTTCAAGGCCCCAAGTCACAAAGGGCCAAGAGCGGAAGGCTTCCCTAACTTACCTCACTCTAAAGGGATTTTTTGAAATGAGGGACGAGAATTATTAGGACTATAGGGTCCTTCAATCACTTCATAAACCTAAAATTTAGAATGAGGCTAGGCGAGCCGGTTTTTGGGTTCAACACTGTACCTTAGGTAGATCTCTGCCCAAGGATGAAAGCACGATTCTGGGATGATAGTGCAACACACTAGCATCTCTTAGGTGTGTTGGCATCTGTATGACCAGAGGACCAAAAACACAGTAGGAACTGCTAGAAAATGAGTTGACAACCTAGCTAGTGGTTTCTAAGGGAACAAAACAACACTATAAAATAAGAGATATACAATCAAATATGATAAAGCAAGTATATTAAAGCTAGGGTGACAAAGATGATCTCACAAAAGAGCCTATTCGCTAGCTAGCTCTAATTGCACATCCACCTACACACAAGAAGGAGAAAAATTTTTGGGGGGTTGTATAGGGTTCTACCTCAGTTAGACCCCCGTTTTGGTGTTTCCACCTCCATAGACAGCGAAGATAGCAAATATAGAGAAAAATATGATAAAGGAGGAAAAGAAGTAAAGAACACAATAAACACTACAAAAAAATAATGTTCCACTCAACCAAATCATAGAGGAGAGGAGTGAAAATGCTTACCACCTCCACCAAGAGCTCGCTGGCTAATGGAGGAGAAAAAAAGCGGAATCAAGCCCCTACTGCAATGGTGTTGTTCCACAATTTCTCTATGGAGTTGGAGTATTTTTGTTGCTGTTGTGGAGTGCCAAAGTGCTACTTGAGATTGATGGATGCTAAGAGAATGGTAGATAGATTGTGTAGAGAGCTAAATTGAATGCTTAGAGGAATGAAATGAATGAATGAAGAGTTTTTTTTAAGGTGGGATGAGTAAAATGGCCATATTTGGGTCGGTTGGTCGAAGAGGGGCATTACAAATCGACCCAAATGGGAAGTGTAATGCCTTTGTAGGCTTCAGATGTAGGAATCTATCAGGGATGTAAGTGTTTCGCACGAACGTCTACATATCATGTGGGTGTCCCCAATAGTTATTCTTTTGTTGACGCACAGAACACATGCCAAGTGGAGCAAAGGCAATGGGCTAATGTGGAATTTCGCCTTTGGATATGATTTTCTAAGGTGAGGAAGTGTAAAAGGGGGATTTGCATAAGGAGTGCAAATTCACGCCTATATAATTAGTGTAGGTTTTTAATTTTCCTTTACATTTGGGTTTATTTATTTTTCATACACTTATATTTAAGTTTTCTCAGGTTATTATAAATGGTATTATGAGGGTAGATGACATCTTATATAAGAAATGTGTATAACTCTCACCTATTCTTAATAGTTGGTCTTACTTCTTCTCTTGGATGTATATTTCACCTCTCTTAACTATTAATTCATCATTTTTTTGGCATCTTCGAAGTAGGTGTAATCCCACCTATTTCTAATAGTTGGAGTTACTCCTACTAGTTGTATTTGGCTCACTTCTATCTATATATACTCCACTCATCACTTATTTTTTCCTTTATGTTGTTTCTATATCTCTTGTATTATAGGTAACTAGCCATATTTTGTTATTTTGATTCTAGGACCATATGTTAAATAGTTCTATTATATCTTATCATACACTAGGTTTTAGATAGTTTATCACTTACTTGTAGAATAGGTGGACTCATTCCTTTTGGGTTTATAGTTTTCAGAAACTATTGTTCTTTGCCTATTTTTTTTGTTGCTTATATTTAGAAAGCTAGGGTTATTATTTTGCAATATGATTTTGGAGATAGGGAAATGCTATTAGAATTCTACCAAAATTGAGAATGTGCTTGAAGACATAGTTTTAGCACATATTAGATTCTCCTTGTATTATAATCACTTTCAATTGATAATATAGTGAGTGGTAATGCAATTTTGATAGTTTTTTTCTAAAATAGTTTATCAATCCATATATAGGGAGGATGCCATTGGCCTATGGTAATCTAATGCTTGAGTACAACTTTTGTATAGTGTTTTCAAATTTTTAAAAATAATGGCAAGTACCTTTAGAGTTGAAACTAAGAAATTTAATGGTCAAAATTTTGAGCTATAGAAGCTCAAGATGGAGGATCTCAAGTGGTTGAAAGAGATCAATCGTTAGTTGACATAATGAATTATTCCTTCTAGTATCAATCACAATGATTTTCTATCTAATAAATGATAGAAAGGGAGTAAGAATCATTAAGTTTTAACTTTTTTACTATGTGATGTTGAATGTTTATGGTGAAACTGCTACTAAAAAGTTGTGGGAGAAAATAGGGATGCTATATCAAACAAAGTGCTTGGTAAATGACATTATCTTGAGAAAAAATGGTATTTCTTGATAAAAAGGTGTTGTAGATCCAACAACAAAAAATTTAAATGTTTTTTATATCATTGTGAGCTATTTGGCATCTATTGATGTGAAAATGTAAGAGGAAGACAAATGTATTAGAGCCCTTTTTGGTGAAAATCAAAATGGAAAAAGTAAACACATCTAATATTGCATAAGTTCAATTGAACCTAGTGAACACATGTGTGGTACTATGTGACAATGGTGGGTTTAATCAACCCACCTTTGACCTATCATAATTTGATTCCATAAAAGAGGGTTTAGGTATAAATGGGGGACCCAACAAATAATTTTACATAATTTGCATATAAATGTGAGCAATGACCAATGAACATAAGGAATGCTTGTGAAAGTGATTGCTTCTATAACCATATTTCTAGGTATTTTTCTTTTTCCTACCCATTTGTGTATATATTTTTTTCTTTTTTCTTTGTTTTGGTATGTATTTTTCTAATATTTAGTAATTTTAATTATTTTTTGGTAAATTGATCTATTTATATATTATTAATAAAATATATATTTTTATTTAATTATTAAAAATTTAAAAAATATATGTTTTATTTTTATATATTTTAAAAAATGAAAAATATGTACATAGATGAAAAAATATTATATATATTTCAAAAATTAAAATTTTATATATTTAATTATAAAATTAAAAAAAATTGAAGTAGTCTCTTAGAAGTGGACGAGACTAGTAGAAATCTTGATAAAAGACCAGAAGGAAGTAGGTACAAAGGTAGGAGTAGAATAAAGCAAGGGGCTAGGTAAGTATAATATGCAATCGGCTACGAGGTAAGTACCCATAACTAGTTATATTTAACTTTAAAGTAGAATTATTTACTTAAATAAATTGACCCCAACTAAAATTTGAACCTTAAACCTAAATTGCTCTTTTCGACAAACTATAGAATTGAAACACCCAAACCTGCATCCTTTGGAAAGAGTATAATTACATCATTGAAACAAATAGAAGAACCCATTCATTGAGGCATCCACTATCTAAACTATATAAAGCCGCAAAAAACAAGAGCATTAGATAGTTTACCAAAAGGAAATTTGTTCGCATTTCAAATATTCACATCAAAAACCTCTACTATAACTAGATGGTTTAAAAAATGGAAAGCAATAGGAGAACATATACACTTATTAACCATTTGTTTATTGTCACCTAGGTCAAGACTGATAATTTTGAATTCAAGCTAAATCAGAACTATTTAACAGCCAAAATCTTCAAACCATGAAACTCTAAAGCACAAATAATGAATCTATAGCCTACTAGGTGATTATCAAAATGGATTTTCAATAAAACAATTGTAGTTGTGACTAAATTAAAAAATTATTGATGGAAATCTAACAAATCAAAATTATTAAAAACCAAAATTTGATCAAAATAACTACAGAAAAAGATTCAGAAGAACCTCATACATATTAATTTCTTTTCATATCAGAATTACTGAAATTCAAAACCTTGGTTACAATCAAATGATAAAAAATGGAATAGGACATCATGCACATTTAATTAGCACCCTAGCTTCATAATTTCTAACGAGTAACTTATAAATTCACCACAATATAGTGTAATGAAATCTATGGAGTGAATCTAATGAAAACTCCAAATAGTAGTGCCTTTGGTAATTTTAATTTCAATTAGATTACCTCAAAAACACGTACAACTATATCCTAAAGCGGAAACAGACAAATTTTATTTCCCACATTGATCCATCTGAGAAAAACACATGTAAATTCAACAACAAGCAACAACACAAATGAAAGATACTACAGAAAAACATAACACAAAGATTTTACATGGGGAAAACCCTTTCGGGTAAAAAACCCCACTCTCCAAAGTTTGAGCCATTGCATTATTCAGCAACAGGAAGTTACTATATAGTTTCAGGCTCTTAGCCTTTCAGAGATTACATCTTGTTCATTCTAGATACAACTGGTAACAACAAATTTCCCTGTACAGTTTCTGATCACCCTCTCAAACTAAATGATCTTCGCACTATTACAATACCATCACATATACAGTGCAGATCAACATAAGAGAATTCAAACAAGATTCACGATCAAAAGCCCTCTCTTCTCCTTAGTTCTAGCCTTAAGGCCCTCGACCATACAACTAGCCTCTCAGCCTTCACATCTCGTCGGCTCTACAACTTCTAGATTATCAGCTTTCTTCTCAATGGGCTCTATGAATCGGTTTGTTTCCAACTGTCAGATCACAATTGTCGAATCATCCAACTCAGCATCATAGATGTTTCCACTTCCTTTCATAGAAGATAATACGTCCAGGTCACACCATGTAGGACAGTCATCCAAACGGTCAACAAACAATCAACTTGTGTCGCATGTCTATGAGACACTAACCGTGTCTCCCTGATGCCACAAGTCATGACTATTGATATCGCCAAGACTTCAATATGTTGCCAAGACCTCACACCAAAGATCACAAGGTATTCTGAAGAGTTCATCAGTCACCAAGACTATCGCTCTTCGCCCAGACATTACACTAAAGTGTTCAAGTCACATCGACCTCAGCATTCTCATCGGCAAGACAATCGCCATTCGATGAGACATTACTCCGAGCTCAAAAGTAAATCCGAAGTGTTCCTTAGTCTCCAATACTTTTGTCATTCGCTAAGAGATCATATCGAGCCTTTAAGTCATATTGAAACCCATTGTATTCCTATCGGCATCCATCTATCAGCAAGAGTCTCCTCAAGTTTCACCAAAGCACCCGACAGTCGGCAAGACATTCATCTTTCACCAAGACCTCTCATCGAGCAAACATGTCATACCGAGTCAGCAATACATTTGTCTTTCACCAACACATCACATCGAGCTTCATGTTATGTCGAACTCCAAACAATCGCCAAGATTCATACCAACATCAGGATTCCCATCGGCAAGACAAACACCCTTCGCCAAGACATCACCCCACAGGTTCCAAGTTACCCCAAGTCTATCCTGTCGGCCAGACTTATCGCTTTCGCCAAGACTTCATACCGAAGCCTTCAAGTCATACCGATGACTCCACATGTATACTTTTGGTGAGACAATCCACATTCGGTAAGACAACATACCGAAACACATGTGTTATACCGAAGTCTCACAACCATCGACAAGAGAGTCAGCCTTCGGCAAGACTTTTTACCAAGGCTTCCATGCTATTTTGAAACACTATTCGCTAAGAGTCACACCGAACTGATGACTCCACGTGTTGTCGGCGAGACATTCCCCAGTCGCCAAGAGATCTTCCAGAGAGTTCAAGTCACCCCGATGATTCCTACTTATTGGTGAGACTTCTCCCAGTCGCCAAGACTTCCTGCCAAACCCTTATGTTATCTCGAAGACTCCAAGTGGATACACATCGGCAAGACTTCTCCATGTCGCTAGGACAACATACCGACACACTTGAGTTACCCCGGTGGTCCAGTCGCCATAGGTCACACCGACATCCGCTAGACATCAACCCATCGGCCAGAGATCTCCACTCGGCAGAAGGTTACAGCGAATGCACCAAGTCATAGCGATAGGCTCCTTCGGCAAGACTTAAATTTTGTCTCACCAACATGAGTAAAACACAAGGTTATTAAACTACCAGTCGGCCAGACGACATGAATGTCACAGCGACTTTTCTTTTCCAAGGGTTACAGCCTGTGAGATTGAGGCACATATTCCAACATATAGAGCTATTTTAAAGCAACAAAACATCAAAGATCAATAATTGGATAAATTCATGTAACTATGGGGTCCCAGTGTTGGGCATAAAAAACCCAAAGCCTAATAATTCATCATACTTGAACAGGTGAAGCTATGATTAAATAAAAAAGATTTCAATGGACACTTAATTCTAACAAATTATATCAAACCAGAATTACTTAAAAGAAAACAAAATCTCAATCACAACCAAAAGGGAAAACATAAAGCATATGGAAATATACCTAACTGAACCCTAGGCCCATTGGGTGATTATCAATTTCCATCTTATACACAATTTTTTAACTTTGGTAATCCTAGGTTTTTTAGCAAACCACAAGCAACACTTTTAAAACCCTTCAAAATTTCAAATAACAAAAGAAAAAAATAGAGACTACTATAATAATATTCACATATATTAGTTAAATGGGCATCTGCTCAGTTGCTATAATATTTGCATAATTCAGATGTTCTTAGAGGAAGATAAAACAAGCCATAAGCTTAGACATTTACATATCAGGAGAACACATAAAGTTGAATGTTCTTATCTTTCAAAATTTTCCATTCCTTAACCCCAAAGTGAAAGGAAGAAGGGTATGCGGAAGCAACTTCCTACACTAATCAAAGTGGGAATGTATAGAAAAACATTCATTTTAACACCTTTAAATAGTTATAGTAATAAGAAACACATAGGAATTGTGAAATAGAACAACTTGATGTAAGTTCAGATCGAAGAGAATTTCAGCAGTATAATGGTATGAGAAACACAAAGCATAGAAGAAATATAGATAGAAGAGAAGTAGACAAGATATATACGGGGAAAACCCTTTTGGGTAAAAATACCCCACCCTCCAAATGCGCAGTACTAATGTATTACTTCAAAGAAAATTTACAATACACCCCAAGCACAATGCTTCTTCAACAAATGCTTCACACCAAACATCTGTTTAGGAGTCAAATAGTCTACACTTCAATACCTGCAAACAAACTATGCATTCTACAGTGCAAGGAATCCTATTTATAGGAGATACAAGCTTGTAGAGTCTTCTAGTAGATTTTAGGCATCCAAACCCATGTGGCACTAATATCTCACACTATAGGCATATTTGGACACTTGTACAACACTCTCTTGCACCTCTTACAGTTGTCATAACATGCAAAACCTCTCTCCAAGCTTGGGCGCCTAGTTCATGCTAATAGTGGGTTATGAAAAATGTCATAGAAATTGTCATAACATGTGCCATAATAGTATGTCACACTTACAATACATTCAACAAATAAAGAATAAGTCAAACATGACTATTACACTTATTCTTTCACACTTTTTTCATACCCCACTAAGGCATGACACTTTCTCCATGCAAGATATACCTTATGCGTGTCATAGAATATGTCATAAAATGACACCACTTATCCTAGGTCCATGATTCCAAAATGGGACACCTACCTCCACATGTGATGAAGATTTGTCATACTGTCACCTCCAACGAGGATGCCACCCAACTAGTGGGTCCCAATTAATGACATGACATTGTAGGGAATTAAATAAAACAAATTAATACAATAATACATTAAATAATTTAATGTTAGGACTCTCAGGTTTAAACAGCTTATTCCCAACATTCTCCCACTTGTTGAAGACCTGCCAAGATTCATATTAAATCAATGGCTTGGGGCCCTAAGGCTCGTAGATTCAAAACACCATCTAAACTTTTATGTACTCATTGGTTTTTTCAATGCATCTACAACATTTTTCAAAGTGTCAACCTTCTCTAGGTTCACCTTTCCATATTCTATCATATCACAAACAAAATGATATTGTACATCAATGTGCTTTTTCTTAGCATGGAAGGTAGGATTCTTTGCTAAGCATATCACACTTTGACTATCGCAAAAAATAGTAATTTGTCCTACATCTAAACCAATATCATAACACAATATCTTAATCCAAATGGATTCCTTACAAGCACGAGTGGTTGTCATATACTCTGCTTCTGTCGTGGACAAAGCAACTATAGCCTGTTGTTTACTCATCCAATTGATAACACCACCAAACATCATAAATACATCACCACTAGTGGATCTTCTACTATCAATGTCACCTGCCCAATCTAAATCCACATATCCTCGAATGCTCACAAAACGTTGAGGTCTAGTAGGATAACCATGGAAACACAAGGCATAATTGGAAGTTCCTTGTAAGTATCTAAACACTCTCTTAACCGCATCTCAATGCATTAGTCTAGGATTAGCCATGAAACGGCTAAGGGCTCCCACTGCTTGGGCAATGTCTGGTCTCGTGCACACCATTGCATACATCAAACTACCAACTACACTTGCATATGGTACTCTAGTCATGTATTCCATCTCAATCGGAGATGTTGGAAAATCATTCACAAAAAGCTTCATCCCTTGCATCACAAGAACAACTAACTATCTGCAATCTACCATGCTAAATCTCATGATTTCCATTCCCAAAATGTACCTAGCTGCACCTAGGTCTTTCATTTCAAACTGTGCTGAAAACTGAAACTTCAAATCTAAAATCATGATTTTACCATTCCCAATAAACAACATATCATCTACGTATACAACAATAATGAGAATGCGACCACTATCAATTTTAAAATATACACAATGGTCATATAGATCTTAGAAACCCCAATGACAACACATAAGTATCAAACTTCAAATACCACATTCTGGGAGATTGTTTCAAACTATAAAGAGATTTCTTTAGTTTTCAAACCAATTTTTTTTTACCTTTTACAATGAAGTTCTCTAGTTGTGACATGTATATCTCTTCCTTCAAATCACCATGAAGAAACTTTGTCTTCACATCCATCTATTCTACTTCTAAGTTATGTGTTGCTGCAAGTGATAGCAAAAGCCATATAGATGTCAGCTTTACTATAGGAGAGAATATCTCCCCATAATCAATTCCCTCCACCTAAGAGAACCCCTTAGCGACCAACCATTCCTTATACTTCTCAACACTACCATTAGGACCACACTTTTTCTTTAAAACCCATTTACAACCAATAGGTTTACGTCTAGTAGGAAAAGGTACTAGAACCCAAGTCCTTTTTTTCTTTAATGAATCCATCTCCTCATCCATGGTTTGCATCCAAGAATTTGAGCTATCTCCTCATCCATGGCTTGCATCCAAGAATCTAAATCATTCATACCTATTACCTCTCTCACTGTCCTAGGCTAATTAGTATTAGTAATCAAGGAAAAAATGCAATTGGAATCCAACAATGAATAACCAAACCTTTATTATTGCTACCTAGCTTGTGTAGACCTCCTCAAAGGTTGAGGTTGATGTTCTCCTTCTTCAAAACTTTAAAATCTGCTTGAGCTCTCCTCATCATCAAGTCCATCAAGAGTATGTAGTTCTTCTTTCTATGGAGTAGGTGGAATTTGAACTACCTCCTTCTATTTCTCCTCTTTCTTTGGTTGCATCTCACTAGAGGAAGGTTTCATCTATTTGAAGATCATACTTCTATTGAAGAGAATTTTTTGTGCTTTTGGATCCCAAAACTTGTACCCTTTCACACCAACACCATAACCGATAAAGATGCACTTAACAGATTTTTTCTCCAACTTAGACCTCTTCTCAATTGGAACATGAGCATAAGCTTCATAACCAAATACTTTAAGATGTCTCACTGAAGGCTTCTTTCCAAACCATGCTTCCATGGGTGTATTTTCAACAAGCACTGATGTAGGAGATCTATTTATCAAATAAAATGAAGTGGCTACCACTTCAACCCAAAAATTTTGTTCAAGGCTAGCGCCACTCAACATACTCCTAGCCCTTTCCATCAATGTTCTATTCATCCTCTCTGCAACTCCATTTTGTTGTTGAGTGTAGGGAGTAGTCTTATGACTCTCAATCCCATGATCTTTACAAAAGTTGTCAAACTCTATTGAACAAAACTCACCACCATTATCAATCATCGAACACTTAATCTTTCTACTAGTATGATTTTCTACCAAGGCCTTAAACTCCTTAAACTGGCTAAATACTTCAGCTTTACTTATGAGAAAATTAAAAAATGTCCTTCTATTGTAGTCATCTATGAAACAAACAAAATATGCAGCTTTTGAAAGAAAAGGAACATTTATAGGACCAAAAACATTTGAATGTACATAGTCCAAAATCCTAGAAGACTTATGAGAACTAGATTAAAAGGAAACATGGTGTTTTTTACCGTACACACAATGTTCGCAAAAGTCAAACTCAATATTACAATCATCAAGGCCTTCAACAAGGCTCTTCTTTTTCAGGGTTCTAAGACCCTTCTCACCAATGTTACCAATTCATTGGTGCCATAACATTGTCTTATCTACAGGAAGCTTCATTTTCATGGAATGAGCACCCTTAGGTACCAAAAATGCACAACCATCGAATGTAACTACAACACAGTTCTTCTCTACATGATTTGATGGAGAGGATCAAGAATCTAAAGGTCTCTTCTTTGGTACATCAAAAGAATTATTTCATTGAAATTAACATGCATCCAACTGGTACAAAGTGCTCATACAAACACCCTTAGCCAACACCATAGCTCCTCTTGTGATCTTGCATCCTCCACCAGAGAAAACAACTTACACTCCCAAATCATTCAATTTACTTATAGAAAGCAGGTTTCATGCCAAACCCGAGATATGCAAGACACCATCAATCCTCTTCACTCTTCCATTAGGGAATTTGATCTTGACTCTTCCACGGCCAACAATTTCAAGATAAGAATCATCATCTATGTACACCTTTCCACCATTTTATTCTTCATACTTCAAGAACCAATCTCTATGAGAGGTCATGTGAAAATATGTACCTGAATCTATCAACCACACATCATCTAATGCATGGATTTCCAAGGCTACAATAAAATATTCTCCATCATCTTGGGATGATTTCTCATATTCAAAATTGAAGAAAAACTTATTTTTCTTCTTCTTCTCCTTGTAATATTTTTGAATGTGACCAACTTCGCCACAATTCCAACATCTTGCCTTGGACTTATTACTAGGAGACTTAGATCTCCCTAGAGACTTTGACTTAGACTTTTTATTTTTCTTCTTCCCTTTCTCCTTTGTTCTACCACAAACAGCAAGGGCCTCCTTATCCATCTTAGAAGATTTTATCCACATCTCTTCAAATAACAATGAAGCAACCAACTCATCCATCTTGAAAGTGGTTGATATGCTTCCAATATCCATCACTAGATGATCCCATGCATCTGTCAACGAACACAACAAGAGCATGCAATAGTCTTGATCATCAATATTGTCTCCAATGAAATCCAGTTGAGCAACCAACATATTGAAAGCATTTAGATGATCTGCAATGGATCCTCCATCTTCCATCTTCAAAGGCTGAATCTTATTTCTTAGGAACAACTTGTTTACCAAGGACTTGGCCTAATAAGCATCTCCAAGTTTCTTTCATCAAGAAACAACAGTCTTTTCCTCGTGAACATTCAAGAGAACGGAATTAGCCAAATAGAGTCTAATTAAACCCTTGGATTTCCAATCCAATAGATCCCAATCTTCTTGTTTCATGGTTTTAGCTTTGGTTTCTAAAACTGTATCCCATAGATCATGATCTACAAGCATGTCTTTCATCTTCATATTCCAAACCTCAAAGTTTTCTCCATTAAAATTTTCCATCTCGATCCTTCCTGATGTTTTTTCCATCTTTTCCTACAACAAAGATCACAAAACACCCTTCAGCAAGACACCCACTTAATCAAAGATCAATACAAAAAACCCTTCTAACCCAGTTCAAAGGAATCAAGGCTATCCAAGCTCTGATACCAACTTAAAGGAATTCATGTACATAGAGGGAACTTCCTACACTAGTCTAAGCAGGAGTGTATATAAAAACATTCATTTTAACACCTTTAAATAATTAAAGTAATGAGAAACACATAGGAATAGTGAAATAGAACAAAATTATGTAAGTTCAGATCTAAGATAATTTTAGAAACATAATGGTATGAGAAAAACAAAGCATAGAATAAAGAAAAAAGAGAAGTAGACAAGATATACGTGGAGAAAACCCTTTCGAGTAAGAAAATCCCACCCTCCAAATGCACAGTACTAATGTATTACTTCAAACAAGAGTTACAATACACCCCAAGCACAATGCTTCTTCAACAAATGCTTCACACCAAAAAAAATTTAGGAGTCAAACCTTCTGCACTTCAATACCTGCAAACAAACTATGCACTCTACAATGCAAGGCATCTTATTTATAGGAGATACAAGCTTGTAGAGGCTTCTAGAAGAGTTTAGGCATCCAAACCATGTGGCAATAATATCTCAACACATAGGCATGATTTTGACATTTGTACAAAATTATCTTACACCTCTTATAATTTTCATAACATGAAAAACCTCTCTCCAAGCTTGGGCGCCTAGTTCATGCTAATAGTCAGTTATGAAAAATGTTATAGAAATTGGCATAACATGTGTCATAATAGTTTGCCACACTTTCAATACATTCAACAAACAAAGAATAAGTCAAACATGAATATCACACTTATTCTTTCACACTTTTGTCATACCCCACTAAGGCACCACACTTTCTCCATGCAAAATATACCTTATGATGTGTCATAGAATATTTCATAAAATGAGACCACTTGTCCTAGGTCCATGATTCCAAGATGGGACACCTACCTCAACATGTGATGAAGATGTGTCATACAGTCACCTCCAATGGGGATGCCACCCAACTAGTGGGTCCCAATTAATGACATGACATTGTAGGAAATTAAATAAAACAAATAAATACAATAATACATTAAATAATTAAATGTTGTGACTCTAAGGTTGAAACACATTATTCCCAACATGAAGGACATCACTACTCAAAATCCATAAACTAGGTGAACCACTGAAAGTTCCTAACTGGAATGAAGTGAAGAAGCTGCTTCAAGAAATCATAGCCAACCTTAGCACGAAAGTGGTGCATCCAATAGTGATCTTCGTAAATATCTGAAAGGAAGGGCAATAATTTGGTGGCAAGAATGGCATAATGAGAAAGGTCCCAGGGACAAGGAATCCCTTCCCCAATGTGAGCAATAGTAAGTGTTGTTTCCAAACCCTTGAGAAGGGTTGGGTCAAATATGGCCCATGTCATTTTTGAAATTACATCCTTAGCAACATGAAGGTCTAATAGAGAAGCAATGAAGTAGGATGTTATATCAGAATTTACAAAATACCTTTCTCAAGGGGTGAGAAAATATTGACCTAATATGAGCTTCACTGCATTTATAATTAGGAAATATCCTTCTAATAAAATTTATTTCAAGCGATGATCTATGATATCCCCTAAAAAAGCTAGCTAGCTCTTTAAGCTAGTTAAAAAATATGGTGTATCCATGGTGATTGAGGCATTCAATTTGTTGCCATCCTAGATGGGATTGGCTTTTAAAACAAGCAAATGCAAGCCTCTCCATTTCATCATCACACTGTGCTTGATACCCTTTTCTTTGCACGAGGCATTTTTCACCTCAACTCTCGACTATATCATGACCAAAGGTGGTGCATTACATCCTAACTCACTTCAAATTTAGCACCCCTGACAAACAATGTCTAGAGGTTGGAAAGTGGCCACCTTTTTCACCTGGCCCTTGCGAGCAAAATACTCAACATAATAAAGAAAATTTGATTTGAACACCATGTGGGCTATTGGAACTCATCAAACTAGCATGCTTTCACTTCTCAAATGGGACCCACTCCCAAATTGGTGGGACTTACCTTTAAAACTATAAAAAATAAAAAATAAAAATAAAATTTTAATTTTATGTTAGAGACACTTAAATAGTCCTGATCAATATTACACATCTGAATCTGATTAATTAAAATCATTTCCTCCTAAATCACTTCAGACTAACCACTTAATTAAATAATCTAACTTTTTAATTAAATTCATCACTTTCTACCGTTAATCAAATAATTAAATTTATCAAGTTAATTCATCCTCTTCTCACTAATTTTCATCTCAATTAAATAAATCAAAATATTTAATTCAAACCCCTATGTATTATCATTTAATTAAATGTCATAAACCCATAACCCACCATAAGTTAATTAATTCTCAGTTAATTAACCTTAAGCTACCTCCTAATGTTCATTATCCAATTCTCTAGCTTTTAACTTCACTTTGGTCAAATAAACTTAGGGTTTATTAACCAAGTTGCACATGAAATTCATCTTTTAATTGATAAATAAGCTATTTATCCTCACAAAGGCATATTCTTTGAGATTATTCTCTCAACAACCTACGTATTGGATTTCCCTCCAAAGGCTTTAAAATCCTCTTACAAAGGCATTCAATTCCACTTGCATTTCATCTTTTCTCTTACAAGGGAATTTACCTCTCTTACACCCCCAACCATATTCCTTAAATTCTCTCTTACATCCCCTTACAGCCTCACCTACATGCCTTAACTCATCCCTTCTCCCAAAATTTATTCACACATATCCCCATAGCTTTCATTATCCTTGTGACAAGTTTCACTAGGCTATTGATTCCCATTTTAGTCCCACATTTCCCAAATTTACCCATTCTTCAACCCTTCTTTCCTATAAATAGAGGCTTACTCTATTGAATATGGATCCACAATCATATCAAAGTTACTATGCTCAAATACATCTCATCTAACATCCTTCCATCACCATTTTAGCTTATATTCATCACTATTGTAGTATCAAATCATCATTTTGTTGAAAATGAAGGTGAAATTGTAGCTTAAAACTTGTAAACCTATAGACTGTAGATTTAATTAAGTTTTCTTTTTCACAATTATTTGTGTATGATTAATTTGTTTAGATCAATTTTACCAAATGTAGAATGAGACAAGAATATGTAAGTGACACAACATATATGTGGAGAAACCCTTTCGGGAAAAAAATCCACCACCAAAATCAATAGTGCTTGTATTATTTAACCTTAGAACAAGATTAAAATAATTTTGTATTAATCCTTGATTGATATGCTTCCTTTACCTTCAAAAATCCTTCTTCACAACCTCCACAAAAATCTCATACACTTGTTGTAGCATAAGCTATCCATGCATTCCATGTGACCAACCATAAATCCACACATCCCATGGCATGCTTCAAACCCACACACATGCACAAACTCAACTTGCTAACCTACCATAAACTCTAATACAATTGCTGCAATAAATAGACAATTAATGGAATTAAAAAGCATAAGAGTTATCAAATACAAGAGCATAAAACTCCTCACAAAAAACCACACCTAGGTTATGCAAGTAGAGTTCCACACTGTATCATGAAGTCAAAACCAAAGTCTCCTCATAGGCGCACCAAACTAAACACTTAACTGATCATTGGTCAAGAAAATATCTTACAAGCATCACCTCAAAGTTTGCGCCCAAGAATGGGCCCACTTAATTGAGCCTTGTAAATATATTCTCATCCAAAAGGTGTTAACTCAAAGATGCCAACTCGGGTGCCCAAGGTAGGTCCAAGTCAATCTTAGTTAACTAAAACATATCTCTCCACCAATTCATGAAAACATTATGCATGATTGATCATCCCCACTTAACTGAATGTATCCACCTATTATCTATCATGCAACTAAATTCATTAGTCATGCAACTCAAGTCAACTAGAATTCAACTCAAACTAACTACATGCAATTAAAGATAACTCAACCATAACTGAACTGATACTAAACTAAACTAAACTCCAATCATGCAAATATCAATCCCTAACTTGTAGGATCTAAACATGCATTATTGAATTGTTATCAACCCTCCAAACAGTTAACTTAAGCAAGGTGGGTTCCACCTTCCATGTGGGTGCCCCATGTGCTCCTATTTTTTAGGAGCTCTTCTTGGGCATCCCCACATATTCCTTTCATTTAGGAATAATTACAAATTTCAATTTACATGTTCATTTCATTCAAATTTAATCTCTTTCTAATCCTAGTGTTGGGGAACACTTTCCAAGGACTTGGGAGATACATGAAATATGTTTAGGATTGCAATTAAATGCCATCCTATTCCCAACACATTTGGCATCAAAATCACCATTGTTCATCAAATATCTTGGAGCTTTTCTAATAGGGATTATGAAAGGACCACTTTCCACATCAAAGTGACACCAATTCCCCTATGGGATGAGGTTTGGGTAGCTTAGTTTAGAATTTCATGTTCATTTACTTGTTATTTCATGTTATTTTGATCATGTTTTCATCTTCTTAGCATGCTTAAGAATCTCATAGGGAATTCTATTTGTGTGTGTTTGAATGAATAATATGTGTATGTTTGTTCATGTTTAGACAGGTATAGATTGGTATTCACATTTTGGCACTAGGAGGGCTAACCATTTAAAATTTTAACATTTTTTGCATAGAATTCACATTTTGTAGTTTTTAGAAAACAATATCTCTTTTGAAATAACCAGAGTGATGATATTGCATATCGCACTATTGCAGGACAATACAATATCACTTTCAATAATAGCATCACTATTGTGACAGGGAGTCACTTTTGATGCATTGGACTGCTTTTGTCTTTTCTTTATTATGTCACCTTTGCTAAAGTGCCACCTTTAACCTCCCTATTTTTTGTGAATTTGCAAATTTTCACCAAAGCATCGTTTTTGTTTTAGTGCCTCCTTTGTCATTTCAATGCCACGTTTTTTCTCATTGTCCACAACAAAGCATCACCTTTATTGTTTGCCTTTATTGATCTAGAGTCACTATTACAGATTTAAAGAATGAAGCATTGACTTGAAAGTTGAAAAGTATTTTGATGCTTGTTGTAATAGCTTAGGACATATTGTTGCTTTTCATTTTCTATTTTAGGACCAACTAGTTCATTTTGGGTTTAAAATTAACCATTGCTTTGAATTTTTCAAGTTGGTTAAAATTGAACCGACAAACTCACTAGTCATTGTTATTTTGGGCTAAAATTGAACAAAACAAACTCACACTCATATTTGGTGTTTAAAATGAAGTCATTTTACTTTGAAGCAATTAAAATAACTAGTTCTTTGTGTGAGTGATCTTGTTTATATACACTTTAAGTGTGTATCCTTTCCCTTTGCACTTCGTGTGATCTTGAGTGAAGAGAAACACTCAAAATTGTATTTTCTTTCCTTGAGTCACCCTTAAGAGAGAACTTACTATGAGGTACATACCACAATGAAAAACTCACAAGAAAGTTATTGCAAGAAAATTTATCGGTGGGCTATATCAAAGGTTGTGAAATTGTGAGAAAGTAACTCCAATCTTGAGGTGACAACATACTGCACCTAATCCCATGTCTTAAGTGGAACATGAACGGTTAAAGATCCTTAAGTGGCCAGTGAGCGGTAGTTTAATGATGGGTGTTCTCAATTTTTTGTCATTAAAAACCTTTTTTTGTAGTGGCCAACTTTGTTCTTCCAAAGAGTTCTTTAAAGTGGTGCATTGGAATTTACTTCCAAGAAGTTACTTGCCATGTCTGATTGTGGTTAAAGTGTAGAGATTAAGAGTTCATTCTTAACATACCTCTACACTCTTCCCTAAATTTCATGTAAAATAATATCTTCTACTATGAAGGGCATGAGCCAATCCCACCAAGAATAATGTACCCAATTGAGCTAGGAGTGTATTGTTTTTAGAATCAATTTAACACATTGCTTGGTTCTAAAACAAGAAAACAAACATTAAACAATCATTAAGGAAGTGAATACCTTTTAAAATCCCAATATTATTGCTTTTCCCTAAGGATATCTTATCTTTAGAGGCTTCTAAATATTTGGACTTATATCTAAATTCACAAAATTCCAAAGTCAACATAAGGAAATTATGGCCTTAGCTTCTTCATTTTCACTTAATGGACCTTATGGAATGAAAAATTGCTTAGACATAGACATTTTAGTTTTAAATTTAAGTAAGACAAGTGGATGTGGTAAAATCAGTTCATTAATCAATATTAAACTCAAATTGAACCTCACACATGTGTTTGTTATCTTTTGTCTTATGGTCTTCAAAACATTGATCTTTTGGGTTTGAGTTACTCATAGGGTAAGGAATTTTCTTCACTATCTTGGCCTTGTAAACAAAGTCCCTTTAGGTTCACTTAGGATCAAAACAAACATTTCATCCATCTCAAAACATTATCATTTCGATCCCACAAATAACTTTTAGAGCTTTGGAAACATCAAAATTCTAGACTTGGGTAAATCATTAAACCAAATAAAAATCACCTTGTTTAGTTAGGAGTGTGGGAATGCATCCTTTCTCATACCTCTAGTTAAATTAGCACCCCTTTTTGAACAATTTTATCCTAAATATCACATGTCCATCTAAGGATTCACAAGTTTATTATCCAATCAAAACATCAAAATCAAACCTTAAGTCTAGTATTGACCAGAGTTCTTAAAGTTCAACACCCATATCATTCATCCCTTCATCCTTCATACCATCATCATTTTATCCTAGCACCCTACAGGTTATTTTTGTACCTAAATTTAGATCAACCAAAGAATTCAAAAATTCATCACATATACTTCTAAAAGTTGATCCCATGTTTTATGGTCGAAACAAGATCACAACACAAGAGGAACATGGAATGAAACAAGGAAATTTCCACCATGAGCGACCTAAGCCAAACCAAATTTGATCCAAGAGCGTCAACAAACCCTCTACCCAATCTCCCTCAACCACCTCAAGATTCTGAAGAGGGAGGGTTTCAAGTAGAGGATGTTACCAAAAATTTCAAAGAGATGACCCATGATGATTTGATTGAGTTGATACAAGATCCCAACATCCACAAGCTTATCAACACTATAAT
The DNA here is from genome assembly GCA_007258455.2 of Sequoia sempervirens. Classification (NCBI taxonomy): domain Eukaryota; kingdom Viridiplantae; phylum Streptophyta; class Pinopsida; order Cupressales; family Cupressaceae; genus Sequoia; species Sequoia sempervirens. The sequence goes on along the minus strand of VDFB02026320.1, from coordinate 47,640,618 downwards.
GAGATCGAACCCTTAACAATATATGTTGGATTTGGAAAAATAAGGGGGTAAACTCCCTTCTACATATGATTTGAGCACAATAATTGAAAAACCTTTCAGAACCATTTCCCAAACATCATTTACACCATCATTTCCAAATGTGATCCAACCCATTTCCCAACGATTATCATCACATGCACCAAGTCAACCCATGATCACAAAGGTAATTTCATTACTTCAAGCACTTCAAGGGCACCCACTTTTCAATAACCAAAACTTGGAGGCTAACACAATCTTGGGTATTGAAAACACCATCTCACAAGACCCTAAACACCCATATGTACCACTCATCTTTCATGACACAAAGACATCATCCACTTTTCATGCCACACCATCTTATACCCTAGATGTACAAGGTTATGCTCCTAATGTTCCACAAGAACAAGTATATCCATATGGACAAGTAGTAACCATATATGCTTCATCTTCACTCATAAAAGGGCACACATCACAAATATATCCACTAGTCCCTATCATAACTCCATCGCCCACATTGATCCAAGGTCTAAGAAAAATTGCTTCATCAAGCACATTGACTCCCAATCAAACAAATCAAATCAATCCACCAAACATGAATCAAATCAATTCATCCATCACACCAAATCCAAATCCAAACATTCCACTAACATCGAAACACCAAGTGGCATCATCTCAAATATCCTAGCTACTAATCACACCATCAAGAAAATCTCAAGCATCCCAAATTCAAATCTCACAAGGATTGAACACGTCAAACCCAAATCCACCATCTATCACCCAACATCTCATCACACAACAACCACCCCAAAAACCTCTCATCAAGCCACAACTACCCCAACAACCTCTCATCACACCATCTCACATCATTCACCAAAATCCACCACCCCCACCACACAATCTAAACACAAAAACCCAATATAGCATAACGTTGAAAGCAACACAACAACCCTACCAAAAATCATTTCAACAACTACAAGAATAACAAGCACAAGCACAAGCAGAAGTTGAAGCTCAAGCACAAGCGTAGGCCTTGCAATATTAGTAAGCATAGCAAGCAACACAAGCACAAGCACACATGCAAGTGTAATCCTTGCTACAACAATAACAACAACAAGCACAAGCACAACTGTACACACGTAAAATATATTGATTGACACTGTGCATTTGATCCTGACTTACTAACATCGTTTCTTCCTGGATCATCCTTTGGTCTAACCATTTAATCAAATTCCCCCTATCTGATTGAATTCATCAATATTCGTCTCTTAATAAAATAAATCATTTTATCTAATTAAGTCATCTCTTTTGTTAATTAAATCAATCCATCTGATCTAATTATCCCTATTTAATTAAATAATTAATTTTTTTGATTAAATCCCTAAAGTCTATCCATTAAATTAAATAAATTAAAACCTTATTTGATTTAATCTAACACCATCCATTTTAATTAAATAAATCAAAATCCTTATTTAATTAACCTCTTACCATATTCCTCTCTTATCTGATTTAAATAAATCCATAAATCTAAGTCAAATAAGTCACATCATCTAATCTCCTATTAAATTAATTAACCCTTGGTTAATTTAACCTCATCTCATGTCACATCCTCTAGATAATGCAAGTTGCACATGAAAATAGATTTAATTCATTTATTAAATCTCTATTTTCCTCACAAGGCATCTTTGGAATATTCTCTCAATTTGAATTCAAAAATTCCAAGTCAACATGTACATCCAACAAGGCAATAAATTCATCTTACATGTTTTTGCCTTGAGCCAAGTGGCATTTATTGCATTTTCCTTTCCCTCTTGCATGTCATTTCAACAAATTTGAATTTCAAATATTATGCATTTATTGGCACAAACCCCAAATCTTGCACATCCATCATCCATTCATAGCTTGACAAGTGGCATCATATCATTGGATGAATGTTAGTCCCACATTGCTCAAATTTGGACATTCGTCCATCTTGGAATCCTATAAATAAAGATCTCATATCCTCATCTCATTATCCACAATCCAAGCAAAGTTACCATGCTCAAATATCTCTTAAATTCCATCCATTATCATTGAGTCATAGCTAGGTTCTTGCAGATTTTTGGCTTGGAGCTCTCATCTTCTACCATCAAAGTGGATCAATCTCTTCAACATTCAAAGCTTGCATCTTAGGAATTGGGAAAGGGCCAATTTTGACATCAAATTGGCACCAATTCCCCCATGGGATCATGAGTTTGCACATCTACTTAGGATTTGTTCTTTGTTTTATCATTTTCATTGTGTTCTTTGTTATTCTCTTTCCTAGTTTGAGGTTGTAAATGGATTTCATGGGGAATCTTTGTTTTGGCTTTCAATCACTTGTCTAACTCATTTATTCTTGTTTTCTTGTAGGTACTAAGGTTGGGGTTCGCACATTTGGCACTAGAAGGAGCGTTGGATATCATTATTTCTAATCTTTCCTTGAAATTTTTGTGTTTTTCTTCACACACAGGAAATTCCAATGCGGGCTTTTCAACGTCATTTTTTGGCACCATGGGCTCGTCAATGTCACTATTTTTGGCACCGTGGGCTCGTCAACGTCGCTATATGGCACCGCTTAAAACACAAACTGCGCCGCTGGGCTCGTCCCGCCAAAACTTTTGAATTTCAAACTCCGCCGCTGGACTCGCCGACCTGTAGTAAATTTCAAAAAATATTAAACTTTGACATTGGGCACGATCTGCGATGTTGGGCAAAAATTGCAACGTAGTTGAGCTCTCTGTCCCAACACATAGCGCCGGTGACTGGTAAGCAGCGTTGTGAGGGCGACGCTGGGAGAACAAACTGCGACGCCTTCACGAGTTGCAACACTGGGAGATACTAAAAAGGGAAAATTTAATTTTAGCACATGCTTTTGATTTATGACTGATTCTTCCTCTGCTTTCTGCTTTTTATTTCTATGTTTCTCCATAATCTGACTGGTTTTTCCTCTTTGTAGGTTGGGAATTGAAATAAAAAGAAAGAGAAACATGAGAAGGATATTTCGTTCAAGCAAAGTGTTTTTAAACACTTAAGTGTTTGTTTAACACTTCTTTAATAATTTGTTACCTTCTCCTTCTTAGGACACTAGTTTTAGTTTGGGCTTAAAAAGAACCTTTTCCATTTCTTTCAAAGGCTAAAATGAACTTTAGGATCACAACTTACTAGATTTTGTTTATTGGATTAACAAATTGAACAAATATCTTTCACTTGTGATTTGGTGCTCTAAAACGAACTCACATTTTGATTTGTGGATCTAAAAAGAACAAGTGTAGCTTTTTTTTTCGTGAGGGCTTACTTAGACTAAAGCCATTGAAAAAGGACGTATGCACTTCTCTCATGCTTTATAGCGATCTTGAGAATCAAAAGGCCTTTTTCATGACTTTGGGTTAAGACAAAGCAATCACCTCCACACTTCGATTTGGGTTTAAAATTGAACAACATCTTGTGCAAGTGTGAGTGGAGGCATTGTTGTGTATATTCTCTCTCCTTGTTGCCAATAAGGATTGATCGAGTTACGAATAGTGTTCTTCATTTGCTTTTGTTTATCCTAGAGGGCCTGCCTTGGGGAAAAAGTACTCATCCAAGGGAACGACTCAACCGGTAACACTCTGAACCCGAGAGTATTTCCAGTCGGGATATAAATGTGGATATTGGAAGAAACGCCAATATCACGCGGTTGATTCCGATGAGATGGATCCGAAAGGGGACTCTCGTTGTATGGGTCAATCTCCAAAAATGGAAAGTCCTTATTAAAACCCATGTGCTAAAATTTTCCAAAATCCTTAATCTATTTGTTGGTGCAAGAATAGTCGTTCTGAAGCCGCCCCACACTTTTATGGTCTTCTAGTAGAAATGGAAAGCATGGCATGGGATTTTCATGGTTGTTGATGCTTGGATGCCTCGATTGATGCTAATGAGCCGTGGAGGGGAGCCAGTGGGGTCAAGCATCTCACCATTCGCTAGAGATAAGCATAGTTGGACTTGTCCAAGTGGGAATCCAACAAATATTGTCTTACACATCCATAGGATTGTACTTATTCTTGGGTTACAAAATGCATTACTTGATCAAAAATATCTCAAAAAAAACACTTAACATCATCCAAATTTCAAACCCTTTTGAGGAAAAATACAATTGACTTAAACAATATGTTATTTATTTCCCTTGGGATTCACGTCCTTAGAGGTCTCTAAACATTGGATTATATCTCAATTTTTCTTCTTAAGTAAACAATAGGAAACCCTTGCCTTAAGTTCATTAAATTTCCACATAACATATCTTGTGGGGTTTGAAGAAATTAAGACATCGGACATCTTAGTTTGAAAACCTAATTGAAGAAAGTGTTTTTGGTAAAATAAAGACATTAAGCAAAGCTAAGCAAAATTAACTTTCATATGTGTTGAAAACTCATAACCCCAAAGCCAAAATCATTGGTTGGAAATCTGAAAATGAATGTTCAAATGAAACCATTTCTTGGTTACAAAGGTCTTTAGGAAGCATTTGCATGCTCTTCAATACCTAGGTCTACGCAAACAAAAGTGTACCTTTTTAGGTTCATCTTAGGATCAAAACATATCAAAATATTTTTCATCCATCCTCCAAAAACATCAAAAAAAATCCATCTCATCATCACCTTTTGGAAAATCTCGAAAATCATCCCAAGTACTAGGCTTTGTGGTAAAATCAAAATCATCAAAATCATTGAGACTGACTCCTTGAAAACATTACCAAAATCACTTTGGCTAGGTATGTGTAGATGCATCCTTTTGCATATGCTTAGTCAAAATTATCAAAAATCATCTTGTCTAGCTAAGTGTATGTAGATGAATCCTTCTTCATATGCTTAGTTAAACAATCATCTTGTTTGAATAGGTGTGGGTAGATGCATCCTTCTCCTCACTCATATTCAAATCATCACCCTACAAAATTATCCCTTAGATCATCATCCAACATCTTAGGGTCTTCTTTTTTCAAAAAAAAATCAAGGACAAAATATCAAATCTAAAAAATCAAAAATCAAAATCCACAAGTCCCAAAAGCCTAGTATCTCATTCAAGATTTATCAAAACCCAAAACATCCATATCATCCATTCCTAACATCATCACCATATCACCACCTTTGATCCTCCAGGCATCCTAAAACTTTTTACTTTGGGGCATAAAATAAAGATCGATCCAAAGAATCAATAGATTCATCTCTCATAGTCTCAAAGATTGATTATTGTTTTATGGTTCTAACTAGATCTCAACACAAGAAGAGTATTGAAGCCAACAAAGAAACACCCGCTTCAAGCAATCTTAGCCAAACAAACGCAGAAATGAATCCCACTGAATCAAGTAATCCATTACAAAATCCGCAAGAAGAAAATCAAGGAGAGGATCTTACCTTTGGAATGTCTCGCGAAGAAATGACTGAAATGCTTCAAAATTCAAAGAATCATAAAATCATCAACATCATCATGAGACTCAACCCTTTGTTATACTATCAAAACAAGGGGCCAAGTTGCCTTCGGATTTTGATGTGAGTACTATAGTAGAGACATCTTTTCCACCAATCTCATCCACCATCCCCATTTAATCTACACCTCCATCCCAAAACATCACGCAAAACATACCACAAATCAAAACATCGTTTTCTCCAACCCAACCCAATGTTAATAAGGGAAGTGCATTTCTCAATGCACTTCAAACACACCCCCTTGTTAATAATAAAAATGTGGATGCAAACACCATAATGGAACAAAATATACCTGAAAACCCATTACATAAGAACGCTCCTCTCACTTTACATCATGATCCATCATCAACATTTTTTCACAGAGCACCTCAAACTCCTCTCCTCACAAATTCACAAGAAGAGGGAGACATGTTCAGACCAGGGGGCATATTCGACACCACGACATTTTCACAAGGATTCACCACCCTCACATTTCCAGCTCTCCCACCATTGCCATCATCATCCACATCACTCCTTGTCTTAGGGCTTCCCCCTTTACCAAGTATCGATCAAAACAACATCCCAATTATCAATCAAAACATTTTGTTAAACAATCAAAACTTGTTGTCAACATCACAACAATAGATGACAAACACACAAACAATCCCAAACGCCCCCATAACATCACAAAGTATGGTCTCTCAAGGTCCAACGACATCAACAGTGCCACTTACCACTCAAACCACCACATCAACAACACCATTCACCACACAAAATACCAACACAACATTATCGCTCACCACAAATGCCATTCCAAACCCACCACCCCCACCACCACCAACTTCTACCACATCAATCCAATACGATGCGGCATTGCAAGCCACTTTCCAAAGAGGATACCAACAAGTTCAAAAACAAAAATCCATATACCTAGCCACTCAAGTTGTGCAATTCGCCCAAGGAACACAAGCCGCATTACAAGCGCAACAAGCCCAAGCATTATTACAACAACAACAACAAGTCACTCAAGTTGCACAATCATTGCAAGCACAAAAGACCGCTCAAGCGCAACTTCTATTGCAACAACAAGCGGCACAAGCACAAACAGCCCAAGCATAAGCTCAAGCACAGCAAGCACAAGCACAAGCACAACTTACACAAGCAGCGCAATTACAAGCATATCAACAAGCATTAAAGCAATATCAAGAGCAAAAAAAAGTAGTAGAATTAGCGGCCCAGCAACAAGCGTTGTGGGAACAACAACAAGCATTGTTAGAACAACAACAAGCGCAACAACAAGCACAAATCTTAGCGCAACAACAGCAAGATCAACAACAAGCATTGTTCATACAAAATAAAGTAGAAGCCTACTTCATCCGCAGAACATACTGACACCATTGAACAATGCACCAAACAACCCATCCATCCAACCAACGATTGAAACACCCCAAAACACTTTCATCCCACCCCCTGATCTACAAAGTGATGTGACGACACAACTCAGGTTTCTCTCGCAACAAGTGCTCGACCTTCAATCAGGGCGAACAACCAAAACACCAAGCAACTTGTGTCCCTATCCATTTGATAGGAGCTTAGAAATTAAACCATTCCCCAAGGGATTTGAAATCCCCAAATTTGTCAAATATTGAGGGATGGGAAACCCTAAAGATCACATCAGGGAATTCCAGGTTCACTGCATGGAGGTCACATATGACAATACTTATCTGATGCGGCTATTTCCTAGAAGCTTGGTAGGCCCTGCTATAGAATGGTTCTCTCACTTCCCTTTAGGCATCAGAACATTCCAAGAAATTAGAGATGCATTCATTAAAAATTACGCATTTAACATTGCAATGGATGTCAATCTTGAAGAACTCTCAGCTCTAAAACAAGGAAAGGGTGAATCATTCACCTCATTCCTACAACATTAGCGATCCAAGGCCAATCAGAGAAAATGGACCATGCCAGAAGAACAGCAAGTTTGCACCATCATAGCCAACCTCGAAGGCTGCTTGGAATTTCATCTCAAGGTTCAAGGCATCACCACATATGATCAATTAATCTCCAAGGCACTTAGTATCGAAAGAGCCCTTGTGACTCAACCCGCGGAATCAACATCATACCATGAATAGCAAAAAAACCACCCACCATCCAATTACAATGATAAACCTCATGCGTGGGCAAGGAACAAAAATGTTACTAATGATGGTATCGTTGATGCCAAGGTGGTCATTAGTGCCCCACGCCAAAATATACCCGCACCACAAATCCAAAATCAATGCCAAAACACTCATCACACAACATACCAACCCAACAACAATCCAACCATCAATAATCTCAATTATCAAAGGGGACCACCTCAACGCAAGAGTTATCCCAAGCGAAAATATGCCATTTTGGGGGAACCACTTGAAAACATAATGAAAAAGTTGATAGACAAAAAAATTCATCAAAGCTCCTACATTCGATAATTACCAAGAACCGGATGTCAAACCTCCTTGGTATAAAGAGAATCAACTTTTCGAATTCCATAAAATCAAAGGCCATACCACAAACCATTGTAGGAGATTAAAAAACCTTGTTCAAGATCTCATCGATAAAATAATTATAAATGTGGAACAGCCTACAGGAAATCAGGATCTTAAGATATGAATGAATCCGATGCCGAATCATGGAAACAAAGGGAATAAAAATGATAAAGGGAAGGGAAGTGTAAATCATGTGTATGAAACAGTTATTGCCTCCCTAAATGAAGACTACATGGTCATTACTATCAAGGGCGCCTATGTCGAAGATTGTGGAATCACCACAAGAGGCGGCAAAGTAACAATTGCATGAACATCCCAATCAAATAGAGTCCCTACATCCAGATTTGTTCCTAATGGCTACAATGTCCTAGACCAACTAAATAGAACTCCAACACACATCTCCATCATGGAGTTGTTAAAAATATCATCAACTCATAAGAAGATCCTTGAGGAAGCATTAGCCCAATCTACTATTCCCGCAGACCTTGATGCGAAGAAATTCCAAGCTATGGTCAGAAATATCATTACGCCCAATCTCCTTACATTCTCTGACCTAGATTTCCCCGCCCAACCATCTCACAACCATGCACTTCACTTGGAAGCCATTGTACACAAGAGAAAAATCAAAAGGGTCTTGGTGGATGGAGGTGCAGGTTTGAACATTTGTTCTCTCAGCCTCATTAAGCAGTTGAAAATATCAGAAGATTCCATCGACAAAGGAAAGGGCATCACAATAAGAGCATATGATGACCAAGAAAGAGTATCTCAAGGCACAATTAAACTCCCTATTCAAGTAGGGCCGACTCTCATGCAAACCACTTGTCAAGTCTTGGATCTTGAATTACTGTATAATATCCTCCTAGGATGCCCATGGATCCATGCGATGAAAGCCATACAATCAACCTTCCACCAATGTGTAAAATTTACACATAATGGACAAGAGGTTACCATCCATGGAGATCCAGAACCATTTTCATATTGCAAAAATATTGAAGAAAAATATTACAAAATCCCCCAAGTGCCGAAAAATGATGAGGGCCCATCCACACAATACATCGACCCTGCCACTCTCACGTCCACTTCTACAACAGAGACACCCACCACTCCCACCATCCCTACCATCTCCGACATCAAGCTCATCATCCAGGAGGACTGTTATGGAAGCTACAAACTCCCTAATAATTCTTTTGTGATAGGAGAGTTACCACAATCTCCTCGATCACGCAGATGTCCACAAGAAAATCAAGCTTCCACATCACAATCCTATCCTGAAGACTATCCCAAATTCATAAGCTGGGGAGACCTTGGCCAGGAGGTTATTCAAACAGATCCATCACACATGCTATATCAAGATGAAATACCGATACCTAAATTACCACTGGATGAAACAAGCAAAGGCCTACAAATGATGCTAGCAATGGGCTACAACAGGAATCAAAGACTAGGACAAAATGACAACGGGCTCATAATACCTATCATGCGAGAGACGCGACCCATAACAAATCTTGGCCTTGGATGTACCCCTCTGAGAATAACCATACGTGGCCAAAGTCCTCTAATTAGAATGGTTAATATTTCTCCTCAGCCAATACTAGCACAAGTATGCTCACCAATATCCATAGATAGGGACATACATAACTTTATAACTAAGCCCTATATTAGTAGCGATGACAAGGATACCATGACCAATCTACCTAGGTTATTTGAGGACACCACCCTGTGCATGATTAGCACTGTCTCCTTTGAACCAGACCAACAAAATCATGAGATCCATTTAGTATATCCCCAACTAATCGACTATGACCAAAGAGGACTACTAGTTCTCGATACATTCGAAAACGATGAGGCACTCTCAGAATTTATGGGATTGAGGGATAATATTCCAGATGGAGATAATAAAGTAGGGTTCATAATGGAGTTGGACACACACACCTATTACGGGGAAACAATTGAATCCTTCAGTCACAAAAGTGAGAAACTAAGAATCATATCTAAGTCCTTGAGTGAAAACCACACTATGGCACTCTCTTACAAGAAAATAGTAAAAAGAAAGGATGTATCCAATGGTGAAAACCTCTCTGAGGTGCCTGAGTATGAAGGATTCAATCTTCCTCTAAGATCTATCCATGAGGAGAAGTCAGCAGTTTTGGCCAAAAAATGCAATCCTATCAACCTAGGAATAGAGAAGACCCCGCATATCACATTCTATGCAGAATCATTACTTTCAGAAGAGCAAGAACTCCTAGCAGCATTCCTAAAGGAAAGACAAATAAACTCTGCATGGAGTTATGCTGACATGCCAGGGCTTGATCCAAAGACTATGGTTCATCACTTAACAGTATATCTAGAAGCAAAACCGATCAAACAAAAGCTTTGGAAAATGCATCCTCAAATTGCTCTATTGGTCAAAATGGAGCTAAAAAAGCTACTAGATGCAGGGTTCATCTGACCAATCGATTATCCAGAATGGGTGTCAAATTTGGTACCTATTTCAAAACCTGACAGAGCCATCAGGATCTGTATGGATTTCATAGATTTGAACAAAGCATGTCCCAAGGATGATTTCCTGCTTCCCAACATTGACATAATAGTAGACATGACAGCAGGGCATTAGATGCTATCACTAATGGATGGATTTTCATGATATAACTAGATCATGATAGAAAAATAAGATCAACATAAGACGGCTTTCACTTGTCCATGGGGGACCTACTGCTGGAACATGATGTCATTCATCCTAAACAACGCAGGAGCAACATACCAAAGGGCCCTGACATTGATCTTCCATGGCATGATTCATAAAACAGTTGAAGACTATGTTGACGACATCCTAGCTAAATAAAGAAAAAGAAAAGATCATATAGCAACCCTAAGTGCTATCTTTGACAGACTAGAGGAATACAAAGTCAGACTAATTCCCAAGAAGTGTGTTTTTGGCGTACAATCAAGTAAATTGCTAGGATACATAGTCTCCATGAGGGGTATCGAGGTAGATTCGGAAAAATTGAAAGCAATCCTCAAGATGGAAGCACCAAAGACATTAAAACAACTGAGAGGTCTCCAAGGAAGACTTCAATCCATCTGAAGATTCATAGCACAACTGGTAGACAAGCAAAACCCATATTCTTACCTACTCCACAAGGGAGTAGCCTACAAATGGGATACAAAATGTGAAGAAGCATTTAAAAAAATCAAGGAATATCTACTGACACCACCAGTTTTAATGCCACATATCCCCAGAAAACCATTGATATTATATGTCTCAGCAACAGCGGTAGCCCTTGGAGCTCTTCTCGCTCAGCATGATGAAAACGGAATGGAGAGGGCTATTTACTATATCAGCAGAACAATGGTCGGTCACGAGCTAAACTAATCATTCATCGAGAAAGCATGCCTCGCTGTAGTGTTTGCATCACAAAAATTAAGAGATTACATGTTGGCACACTAGATAAAGCTCATTGCAAAAATTGATCCCCTCAAGTATCTATTATCAAAGGCAATGCTCACAGGAAGAATGGAAAAATGGGTAATGATATTGTCAGAGTATGACATTGAGTATGTCGAACGGAAAGTAATAAAGGGTTAGGTTATTGCAGATCAATTGGCAGAAGCACCCATTTATTCTGAGAACCCTCGTCTCAGAATTTCTAGATGAATTTATCTTCAACCTCAACGTAGCTGACCACTGGAAACTATACTTCGATGGATCATACACGCAACATGGATCAGGAGCTGGTGTTTTCTTTATCACACCACAAGGGGATTTCATACCAAGGTCATACAAACCGGCATTTCCTTGCATGAATAACATCATGGAATACGACGCTTTGACTATAGGTCTCAGGATAGCAGTGCAATGGAATATCATGGCTCTCAAAGTGTATGGAGACTCTTAGTTGATCATAAATCAAGTCAATAATGAATATCAGACTAAGGATGAAAAGCTCACTCCATACAATAAATTGGTTGACACACTAAAGGAATCCTTCATTGACATAACATTTGAACAGATTCCAAGAACCAATAACAGAGTAGCAGACACCATGGCTACAATTGGGTCCCTATTAGACATCCCTCACAACGTGCCGAAATATGAATTTTTGATCGAGCAACTTCTCGTTCCCACATTCGAGGCACCAGAATCAGAATATGTGTGTGAAATCATTGGTCCTGGTGATCCTTGGTATCACGACATCTATACATAGGTACTGCCACAATAGTGGTTTACAATTTCTGGGAGGAACTGATTTTTGCTGAAATCACATTTTTTAGAAAATATAATGATTTAAGCCTTGAAAAGTTCCATTTAAAGAATTTCAATTGAATAGGGTTTGATCAAACTACCTTAAATAAAACCCCCTTGGATATAACCCCACTAGTTTTAAACCATACCTATAACAGAGTCTCCTTTACACCTATCAAAATGCTGATAAAAAACCACTTTTGATTTACCTTTTGGGGGATCAAATGAATTCATTTAAAATTTATTTTTTACAAGTATGTATTCCTTATTATAAGCTTCCCAAAAAGTATAATTTTAAATAAATTTAATTTGATTATTATATTTATTTTTTATTTCTCGTCAATGTAGGTTTTTTACAGAAAATCAAGCTCTCTGTTATTAAGAATATTAGTGCACCAGATATTGAAGTCCTTGATCCAACAAAGAAAAAAAAATTGAATTTTGATACATACAAAAAAAGTTATGCATTATACGGTCGCGCTATGTCTGAATTATAATTGGTTTGAATTTAAAACTTGATTAAAGAAAAAATATTCAATAAAAAAATATCTAACCAAGTGGAAGCACTAGATATGAGAGTTTTAAATCTAAATTATAAAGAATTATAATTTTATCCTTCATGGAAAAAAAGTTATGCGTTATACGGTGAGCGTTACTTTTTAAAAATGTTGTTTTTTGAAAAAAACCTAGTTTTTGAGGGAGATGGAAAAAGAAGTGCAATCTAATTCCAAAAATTTTGAAAAAAATATATTTAGAATCTATAGAAAAAATTTCACTAAACTCTAGTTTGCATTATCTTCAAATTCCTCATGGTTTAGCTGCTATAGGTGCCCGAAAGTGAAGATTTAGTTAAAAAAAAATATTTCAGTGTCCAGTTTGGCCAAAAACTGTAAACCACTATTGTGGGATCACTACATACCTTCGCATAGGAGTCATACCCGCTGACCTACCATCAAACTTAAAATGAATCTTTATTAAAAAGGCATCTAGATTTGTGATCCTAGGTGATACCCTATACCGTAGAAGCATGGAAGGCACCTTACTACACTGCCTAAAGGCTAAGGAGGCATTAACCGCTCTAACAATAGTTCATAACGGTATCTGTGGCTCACACTCAAGTGGAATGACCATCACCAAGAAACTGCTGAGGATGGGGTATTATTGGCCCACAATAGAAAAAGAAGCACATGATCATGCTAAAAAATGTCTACAATGTCAACAGCATGGGGACCTCATCCATGCTCCAGCTCAAGAGCTTCACCTGATCATCACACCATGGCCCTTTTCACAGTGGGGACTCGATCTCATTGGAAAAATCACACCTACCTCATCCAATGGCCATAAATTCATTATAATTGCAATTGAGTACTTCACAAAGTTGGTAGAGGCCATACCCATGACATATATAACTGGAAAGCAGATCTCAAAGTTCATCCTGAACTACCTCATCTGCCGATACGATGTCCTACAAGCCATTATCTCAGATAATGGAACACCATTCAAAAATTAGGAAGTCTGTGACTTGTGTGATAAATTTAAAATCCAACACTGTTTCTCCACCCCGTACTATCCCCAAGGCAACGGCCAAGTAGAAGCCACAAACAAAACCATCCTCAAAATCCTTAAGAAAAAATTCAATGACACAAGTCGTGACTGACACTTGCAACTTAATCCTGCCCTCTGGACTTATCGAACTAGCATCCGCACACCCACTAGGACCACCCCCTTCTCCTTGGTCTACGGATCAAAAGTCATGCTCCCCATTGAGATCGAGCTCCCATCCCTCAGAATATCATTGCAAAATCTCATCACGGATGAGGACTACCGGGTGTCAAGACTAAATGAGCTGGAGTTACTGGATGAGAGATGCATAGATGCTTTGAATCATTTGTAAGTCTATCAGAATAGACTAAAAAGGAACTACAATAAGAAAATCAGAAGCAGGACGTTCCAAGTCAAAGAATTGGTCTTAAAAGAAAATCAGAAGAATGTCCCCAACCCAAGCAGTAAAGGCAAGTTTTAACCCAATTGGTTGGGACCATTTGTCATCACAACAAGTTATAAATTAGGGGCATATCAATTATCAACACCCGAAGGGGAACCTCTGCAGGAGCCCATGAATAGCTCCCATCTCAAAAAGTTTTATGCCTAAATCTTTCAAGGTATAGAACCAGAAAATCCAAAAAATTAGAAAAAGCCCTAAAAAATGGTTACTTTGGTGAAAACTTGGCAAATAGGCGTCTTGGTGACAACAAAAAAATCAAAATACCAAAAATTCAAAAAAAAAAAAAAAGGATAAAAAAATAGAAAGAAAAAAAATTGTCCTCTAGTGAAACCACTTTGGTGGCACTTTGGGCAAGTACCTTAGTGAAAACCGCAAACAGTGCCTTCCGTAAATAAGCACTTTCCATCCACTAGGATCTTCATGACTTGTTCCGCATCCATCCGCTTTTGCTTCCATCATCCATCGCATTCAGGTCTCCATCCATCACTCATCCACTGCGATCCGCATTATAGCTTGGTCCTGTTTCATATCATGATCCCTCCTAGTACTACTGGCCCCATCCTCGAGGTTAGTTTGTCCTGCCTTTATTGGAGTATTCTATTGCATCACGCTGGGGGCATGTTCTCATTGGATCGAATACGTGTATATCCTTAAGGTCCTAAAAAATAGAAAATCCAAAAACATCAAAAAATCAAAAAATCCAAAAACATCAAAAAATTAGAAAAAATTAAAAAACAAGTCAAAAATTCTTGAAAAATGTCAAAAACAGAGTCGTCTAGTTGAACTACGTCGTCTCTAAGCTTGAACGTAGGCAAGGGTGATCTTTGATCACCCCCTGAGACATTTAGGTCAGTCCTTTAGGAGTCTATCATAATAAACTGACATCTCATCATGTATATCATCATCTGTAAATCGGTCAAGTCGTCTAGTAAAACTATGTTGTCTCTGAGCTTGAACGTAGGAAAAGGTGATCTTTGATCATCCCCCGAGACATTTAGGTCAGTCCTTTAGGAGTCTGTCATAATAAACTGACATCTCATGTATATCATCATCTGTAAATTGGTCAAGCCATTAGTCGAACTACGTGGTCTCTGCATGTATAACATAGGCAAGGCTAATCTGTTGATCAGCCCTCGAGACCCCTAGGATAGGTCTTTAGGTTAGTCTCTTGGTCAAAATCTCAAAAAATCCCAAAAACATCAAAAAATTGAAAATCAAAACATTTGTAAAACCTTGAAAAATATCAAAAAAATAGCCTCAAAACATTACAAAACATCCAAAACTTTGAAAAATCCATCCATCTCATCTCGCTAGCACCCGCAATAAGCACCACTCATAATAAACTGATCGTCATCCTCAACCTTTGGTGAAACAGTTGGAAACAAGTCTAGCAGATTAAAAGTGAAACTCAAAAGTGTCAAGTTTTGACTCTAAGTCAGTGCGTAAGCAAGTTGGTCATCTCTTCGTATCGGTAACGTATCATCCCATCAGTCCCATATCAATCATCCTTGAGAACACTTTGGATAAAAAAAAATGGCGTGCCGCCATCCACTAACATGTCCTAGGATGAATCCTTCCTACAATGGGCATTATCTTTTGGCAATAAGTTTCGGTTATCATTCCTTAGAAAACACATCCTTTTTTTTTTCATTAGCGGTATTGAAGAGCATCAGTTTGTTTGTTTACTTGGTCTTTATCTTTTAACTTATCTTATTTGCGCTCATTCCAAGGACATCTTGATGATATCCTAAAACAGAGGATTTAGAGAAATAGGAACGGGGTAACGATCATTATCTTTTGTTTTCTATGCTTGTTGGACGTTCTTGTAATATAACCTTGGCGAATACTTGCTTTGTTAGGTATGTACGAAAGAAGTCTAGGACAACTTGTTGACTATCGCATTGATCAGTTATACCCTTCTGTGTTTTGGTCTAAGGTGTTTGAAACTTCTGAAGGGCATCCTAGCAAGGTTTTTGTATGTCAGGTGTGAACATGAATACTCCTATCTACTTGTCAAGTCAAATTTCATCTCACTGGGTACAACGCCATCCTGGTCCTCTATACCTCGATGCATCGTACCACGTGTGTTATCAAACATAAGGAAATCAGCCCTTTGAAAATCCCAATTCCTCGGCAAGTAATCATCATCATCATTTTTATTTGCATCATCTTGTGTCTTGTTGAAGTAACTTCTTCTTTTCTTATTAACCGCACTAACAAGGTACTATGATAGTTGATCATCATCACCATCATTTCCATCAATCCTTTATCCACAAATCATTAGCATATTGCATAAACATATCATATAGGAAACATATGCATTGCATTATAATCATCATAAATAGGTTATCATTAACATTCTTCATAAATAGGTGCATTCATGTCATTGCATTTCCACACATTACATTGCATCTCATGGCATTATATCAATCATTGCATAAACATTCATTGGCATTTCATAAACCATCTCATATAAATCATCACATAAGCAACTACAAAAGCATCCCATAATCATTTTTCGCAAGACAAATAGGTATATAAGCATTTAAATTCATTAGGCATACATGCTTGCATAACATAAATGACATCATCTCACCACTTTACATTCACATTACATATTTCATTACATACATCATCATTTATTATGTTTAAAATAATAATATTTGTTATTCTAAGCATCTCATAAAACCATTTCATCATGCATTAAAACCATCACATTTGCATTATCATATCAGACCATCGCATTATCATAAATAGATCACATTTGCATATCATAGATTAGCATAATATACATCTGTTAGTCATAAATCATAGTGCATACATCATTAGAAATAAAATCATCCATGGGACATCATTGCAAAGCATATAGAAATAAACCATCCATGCATAAAGGAGAACACACTACATCGCATCAAAATTGGCTCATATATATCAACAATAATGTCACTATCATAGTACAAAGAATAAATTGGATCACTGTACATGTGTCAATCAGTACAAAATGCCCATCGGGCTATCAAAAATGATCCCATAACACACAAAAAAATGTATCATCTCGATCAGGCCCGATCTCTGTGAATGCTACCCTCGCCCCTATCATCGTGACCCTCTGATGCTCTCTGGTTGGCCCACTCTAAGTAATCTAGGACCCAATCTGCTCTAGGTACGGTGTCATGGTAGGCCCGACAGTAATACTCTATTTCTCGGATCGCATCCCTATAAGATCGAATTGGCACTGTACCCTAGGAGGAGGAGGCTTTCATACTCTCGATCTGCTGCCTGCAACCTAGCTCTATAGCTTCCTGTAGCTCTGCAGCCTATCTCTGATGCACAGCATGATCCCTCTCTGCTCTGAGCTACTCTCTCTTAGCCCTCACCTGGTCTCTCTCTGCTGTCAGTGCCTAAACTTGGGCCTGTAGTTGTGCAATCAGTACATCTCGACCGTCTGCCTGTCCCTGTGGTTGTACCCGTGGCTACATGTGAACCTTGTCCTCACCCTCGGCTCGTGGTGGTGGGACTAGCAGCTCCTGCTGCTAATCCTGCATATGGACATCTCCCTGACCTGGTAGAACTGGGAGCACACCTGGTGGATCCTGTCAAATCTCAACCCTCAGTCCTTGCCCTCATCCTCTCCCTTTGCCTCTGACCCTGCGCACCTCTAGAGCCTCACCTGGAACGATCAGCCGAAGAGGTCTAAACCAATCTCTGTAGGCCTGTGTGGTCCCTGGATCTACCAAGCCCTAATCATAAGCCCACGGCTGGGCTACCAACTGTCAGAAGTTGTCGACTGCCTCGACAGTAGGAATACTATGTCCCCATGACACCTGTGTCATGCTGCATGCAAAGAAGGCTACGTAGTCGTCATCCGGCCAATCCTGCAGCTCTCTGAACTGATGTTGCACGCACCCAGGCAGGTACCTCTCAATCATCGTGTGCTCCCGCTCCTGCATATATCGATCTTGGTGGCAATAAAAGAGTTGGGCAGCATCGTCGGCCCATCCAGGCCAACCAAGGTATGGATGCCAAGTAAATACAAGCATCTCATCTAGAACCCACCTCCAGTAGGGGATCCCATGCTCACCAGTGTGTGAAGGACACACCGCCTCTGTATCGTGCCACAAGGGCATCCTCTACCCCCATCAGAACTGAAACGACCTGTGGACATAGCACAGAAATGTGCACCCATGCCCAGACATGAGGTAAGGTCACTCCAGCCCCCAGCGCTCTACCATCCATGTACAAGTACTCATGTAAGTCTCTGTAAAGAAAATCCAGAAGTACAGACCCCATGCAAAGCAAACCAACCTATCTCGGACCATTCGCTCCCAACAATACCCCCAGCTGAGACTGAAGTATCGCCCTCATCTGTCTGGGGCAACGAGGCTGAAAATGATCGCTGCAACCACCCAGTGGAAGGGAGGTGCAATGACCCTGTACTGCTTGAGCTCAATTTGTCCCTCGCAGTAGATAATGTCCCTTATGGCGAGGAATTTGATGCAGTACTCGCATCCCTCATCCATATAATAGATCACCCGGTGGCCATGAATAGGCAATCATAGAATGCGCCAAACATCCTCCAAGGTGATGGTGTCCTCACCAGTAGGGAGATGAAATGACGACGTCTCACTATGCCACCTCTCGGGCAGTGCCGATAGCATCCCTAAGTGAGTGCGCACGGGCGCCGCGTACGCAATGTGCCATAATCCTGCAACTCCCAGTCAATCCTGGTCCCGTAAGACACTAGCCGAATCTCGTGACTGGTGCTTCCAAGAGTAGAGCTCCCTAGGCCCGTCCTGCATCAAGGAAAGTCACCGTGTTAAAAATTTTGAAAAATTCTTAGTCAAACGCTCCAAGCTCAACTCCAGTGGCACAGTTCGTGAAGGCGTCACTGTTTGATTTTACTCAAACTCTGACGCTCGAGCCTAAAAAGAGGCGTCGCGGTGCACTTTATCCTCCAGCGTCACAATTTACATGAAAAGGACGTCGCCACGGCACACTTTGTCCAAACCGGCCCGTCGAGCCCAAGCCCAGCATCGGAGTTTCTAAACTCCGAACTACACCACTATGGCGCTAAATAGCACCGTTGTAGCGCAAAACGGCCTGGCACGGCGCAGCTAAAATGCCGAGTGGCACTATATAGCGCTGCTGGAGGCGAGCTTCCCTTTTAAAGTAGTAATCAATGCATTAAATGAAAAGACAAAGCTTCAGTAAGGGTCACATACCGGTGCCCCAATGCCAGGTGGCCGCTGGTATGTCCGAACTCGGTCCGAAATGTGTAGGGGAAGTTGTTGCACCATATTACCAGAAGGTCAGAGCTCGAATCTCAAGTTTGCTAGTAGAGGTGTGTAAAAATGACTTGAAAGTGACCCCTCGGGCCCCTTTTAAGCATAAAAATTAGGGTTTCTTAACCCTAAATGGCTATCCTGCTAGGGTTTTGGACCCCCGAACCTATTTTTGTCTATTTGAGACTTGTTTTTCATTGTTTTATTGCGTTTAGACATGTTTTCAGCCTCCCAGACCCCTTTCAGACTTGTCGGGTACTTTGTCATCTTTTTTCGCGAGATCACCCAAAAAATTAGAATTTTCATCCGATCTCTTGAGGGGGCATTATAATGGCATGCTTTCTCCCGCCATGCAGTAGTGGGGCAAGTTTTTAAAATATCAAAAATTGTGGCTTTGATCGAGACCATTTATTCTTTGAACCAACGCAACGAGTGCATTGCTTCAAAGAGGGGCAAAATGTAGACACATAAAATATATTGATTGACATCGTGCATTTGATCCTAACTTACTAACATCGTTTCTTCCTGAATCATCCTTTGGTCTAACCGTTTAATCAAATTCCCCCTATCTGATTGAATTCATCAATATTTGTCTCTTAATAAAATAAATCATTTTATCTAATTGAGTCATCTCTTTTGTTAATTATATCAATCCATCTGATCTAATTATCCCTATTTAATTAAATAATTAATTTATTTGATTAAATCCCTAAAGTCTATCCATTAAATTAAATAAATTAAAACCTTATTTGATTTAATCTAACACCATCCCTTTTAATTAAATAAATCAAAATCTTTATTTAATTAGCCTCTTACCATATTCTCTCTTATCTAATTTAAATAAATCCATAAATCTAAGTCAAATAAGTCACATCATCTAATCTCCTATTAAATTAATTAACCCTTGATTAATTTAACTCTCATCTCATGTCCATCCTCTAGATAATGCAAGTTGCACATGAAAATAGATTTAATTCATTTATTAAATCTCTATTTTCCTCACAAGGCATCTTTTGGAATATTCTCTCAATTTGAATTCAAAAATTCCAAGTCAACATGTACATCCAACAAGGCAATAAATTCATCTTACATGTCCTTTGCCTTGAGCCAAGTGGCATTTATTGCATTTTCCTTTCCCTCTTGCATGTCATTTCAACAAATTTGAATTTCAAATATTATGCATTTATTGGCACAAACCCCAAATCTTGCACATCCATCATCCATTCATAGCTTGACAAGTGGCATCATATCATTGGATGAATGTTAGTCCCACATTGCTCAAATTTGGAAATTCATCCATCTTGGAATCCTATAAATAAAAAGCTCATATCCTCATTTCATCATCCACAATCCAAGCAAAGTTACCATGCTCAAATATCTCTTGAATTCCATCCATTATCATTGAGTCATAGCTAGGTTCTTGCAGATTTTTGGCTTGGAGCTCTCGTCATCTACCATCAAAGTGGATCAATCTCTTCAACATTCGAAGCTTGCATCTTAGGAATTGGGAAAGGGCCAATTTTGACATCAAATTGGCACCAATTCCCCCATGGGATCATGAGTTTGCACATCTAATTAGGATTTGTTCTTTGTTTTATCATTTTCATTGTGTTCTTTGTTATTCTCTTTCCTAGTTTGAGGTTGTAAATGGATTTCATGGGGAATCCTTGTTTTGGCTTGCAATCACTTGTCTAACTCGTTTATTCTTGTTGTTTTTCAGGTACCAAGGTTGGGGTTTGCACAACAACAACAAGCACAAACACAAGCATTACAACAACAATCCTATCAACAATCCCTACAACAACATCAAGTACAACAACAAGCATTGGTAGCACAACAAAAAAAATGACAAGCATTTCTACAACAACAATAGAAATCCCAATAACAAGTGTTGTTGGAACACCAACAAAAACATGCATATCAACAAGCATTTCTTTCAAAACAAAAAAGTCTTCAACAAAACTATAACAATGCATAACCAAATGTCTTGAATCTCAACACATAAGGAACATACATCACTCCACCACCATCATCATTCACACAACAAGTCAACCCCCCACATACACCACATAATGCATTCAACTCATCAACCATGCCACCTCAAAACATGTATGTTCCTCCACTTAATCCACTAGAAAATCTTTCCTCACAAATCAAAATTATTTCACAACAAATACAAGACATTCAAGTAGGAAAGATGAAAATATCACACACCCAACATGACTTGTGTCCCTATCCCTTTGATAGGAACATTTCCATGGTTCCATTCTCGTTGAGATTTTAGATACCAAAATTTGATAAATACAAAGGAAAGGAAATCCTAAGGACCACATCAGAGAATTCCATGTGCATTGTATGGGATTTTCCTATGACTACTCTTATCTAATGTGGATCTTTCCATGAAGCTTAGTTGGCCCTACAATTAAATGGTTTTCCCGTTTACCTTCTGGAATCCAAAAGTTCCAAGACATCATAGATCTATTTATAGATCACTTTTCATTCAATCTAGATATGGATGTAAGCTTGGAGGATTTATCTGACCTAAAACAAGCTAGAGGAGAATCATTTGAAAACTTCTTGCAGTGATGAAGGTCCAGAGCCAGCAAAACCAAATGGTCTATGCTTGAAGAGCAACAAATAAGAACCATTATTTCTAATCTTGAGGGAGATTTTCTTTCCAATTTAAAATGAAATGTGTCACAACATATGATCAACTAATTCCTATGGCCCTCAACATTGAGATATCCTTCATAGCACAAGGGCATACACCAATATGTAGGGATAATCGACCATCACTTAGTTATAACAAAAAACCCCACACTTGGGCCAAGAAAAAAAATGTTACGAATGATGTGTTGTTGATTCCAAAGTGGTTATTAGTGCTCCCAAAAAAAACACACACGAACCAACATACCCACAACCCAACATGTACCAACCACAACACAACATGCAACAACCAACCTATCAACAAAATGTGCCACAAACAAACACACCACGACAACAACAAAAAAACCTAATGGTCAAGAACATAAATGCTTAAAGAGGACCACCCCCAAGGAACAATTACCCACGGAAACACAAGTATACATCATTGGGGTCCAACCTATTGAGATCATCATGCAACAACTAGTACAAGAAAATCTCATCATACTCCCCATTTATGAGAATCACCAAGAGCCTCAAGTTAAACCACAATAGTATAATGAGAAGCAACTTTGTGATTACCACAACATCAAGTCACATACGATGGCTAGTTGCATGAAGCTCAAAAATATCATTCAAGACCTCATTGACAATGGGGATATAACTATTGACCAACTAGAAGGGAACAAAGACTTAAAGATATACACAAATCTGATGCCCAATCATAACAAAAGGAATAACAATGGAAAAGGAAATAATTATACCAATGTAAACCATGTTTACAACCATGTTGTAGCAACATTAGACGAATTTGCAACAGACCCAACGCAAAGTGTGGAGTCAACACACCTAGAGGTAAGGTCTCTATCCAAGGACCATCACCACCACCCAGGGCACCATCTAAAAATACAAAATCCAACCCTATTTACTTTAGCATCTTGGAGCAACTAAAGAAAAATCCCACCCAAATCTCCATCTTAGAGTTGTTGAAGATATTACCTATGCATAGGGATATTCTAGAGAAGGCCTTGTCTACATCCACCATTCCCACTGACATTGATGTTGATCAATTCCAAGCTATGGTCATACATATCACCACACCTCACCTCCTCATATTTTATGAGCATGACCTCCCAATGCAACAATCTCATAATCACGCACTACATCTTGAGGTATTGTTTCACAAGAACAAGGTCAAGAGAGTCTTGGTGGATGGATGTGTAGGCCTGAATATTTATACCTTGCAGCTAATCAAGAATCTAGGATTTTCTAAATATGTTATTGAAAAAGGAAATGGTAACACTATCAGAGCATATAATGATCAAGAACGGGTGTCCCGAGGCACCATCCATCTTCCCATTCAAGTGGGGCCAACCATTATGGAAACTGCAACCATTATGGAAACTGCATTCCAATTCCTTGACCTTGAGTTTCCTTATAATATTCTCTTAGGGCATCCATGGATCCATGGGATGCAAGTCGTCACATCTACCTATCATCAATGTGTAAAATTCCCTTATCAAGATAAGGAAGTAATGATCCATGGTGATCCTGAACTATTCTACTATTGCAAGAACTTGGAATCCAAGTACTATAAATCCCACAAGTTCCTAAGAACAGTGAAGGACCATCATCCTCCTCCTTTCTTAACCCATCCACAGTAGCCTCCACAGCTAAGACAAAAACACCCCTCATCTAGAATATCCCATATATCAAATCAATGATTAGAGATGGTAGTTTTGGAGATTATAAACTAAAAAAGGATGCATTTGTGTTAGGAGAGTTACCTCAATCTCCTAAATCTCATGGAAAACTGCAACCCATTGATAACGCATCCCAAACATTCACAACATCACCTACCACTTTCAAAAAGTGGGGGGATTTGAGCAAAGAGGTTGTGGATGAAAAAGACATATCAAGCCTACTATATCAAGATGATATACCCACACCCATTCTTCCAATGGAGGAGGAAAACAAAGGTCTACAACTAATGTTTGGGTGGGGATACAATAAGAATGAAAAGCTTGGAAAAAATGAAAATGGCTTGGTAGAACCCATTATTCCTAAGAATCGACCAAAGAATATTGGTCTTGGTTATACTCATGGTAAAGTACACATCCTTTCCAAAGATATGTCCATGAAAATAGTCAAATATTCCCCTTTGTTACTCTTATCACTTAGTAGTCCTCTCAATAATTTCTCTGACCTACCAACACTATTTGAGGATTCCTTCCTTTTTATGATAACCACCACATCATCTGAGTTGAGTAACCAAGTCACTAAGCTAAAAATAATATATCCACAACTCATAAACTAGGACCAACAAGGACCACTGATCTTGGATACATTCAAAAAAAATGAATCTCTCTTTGAATTCATGGGAAAACATGCCATACAGAGATCACAAAGCAGGATTCAACATTGACCTAGATACACATGCCTATTATAGGGAAATGATCAAATCTCTTAGTCAAAAAATTAAAAAATATGATAATAACGTCTTGATCCTTAAGTGAAAACCACATTGTGGCACTTTTTTATCATAAAATAGTAAAAAAAAGGATGTATCCTATGGTGAAAACCACTCTAAGGTGCCAAAGGATGAGGGATTCAATCTTCCCCTTAATTCTATTCACCAAGAAAAGTCAATAGTCCTTAAAAAAAAAGTGTAATTCAGTAAATGTGGGAACCAATGAATCACCACAAAACACCTCTTATGCAAAGTCACTCCTAGTAGAGAAAAAAATGAACTTAGGAGAATTCTTAACAGACAAAAAGAAAAACTTTGCATGTACATATGCGGATATGTCTTGCTTAGATCCGGAGGTAGTCATCCATCATCTAGTAGTATATCTTGAGGAAAAACTAGTGAGACAAAAGCTGAGAAAGATGCATCCACATATTGCATTATTAGTCAAACTAGAACTATAGAAACTCCTCAATGCAAGATTTATCAAGCTCATCAATTATCCAGAATGGGTCTCTAATCTTATAACAGTTTCCAATCCCACTGGGGGAATCAAGATTTGCACTGACTTTAGAGATTTGAATAAGGCATGTCCCAAGGATGATTTCCCCCTACCAAACATTAACATAATCATGGATCTCACCACGGGCAATGAAATGTTATCACTCATGGATGGATTGTTCAGGCTATAACCAAATTATGATCGCCAAGGAGGACCAACATAAGACAATGTTCACATGTCTATGGGGCACTTATTTGTTGGAATAAGATGCCATTTGGGCTAAAAAACACTAGAGCCACCTATCAAAGAGCTATGACCTTGATCTTCCACACCATGACACACAAAATTGTAGAAGACTATGTGGATGACATATTAGCTAAATCAAGGAAATTACAAGATCACATAGCAACATAGGGGCCAATCTTTGACATACTTGAAGAGTACAAGGTACGGATAAATCCAAAGTGTGTCTTTGTGTTACTTCAAGTAAGCTTTTGGGCTGCAATGTGTCATTACGAGGAGTTGAGATAGATCCCATGAAGGTTAAGGAAATTCTAGATATGGAGGCTCCATGAACATTAAAATATTTGAGGGGTCTACAAGGAAGGCTACAATCAATCAAAAGGTTCATAGTGTAGCTAGCAGACAATACTATCCCCTATTCTCATTTAATGCACAAGGGATTAGCATACAAATTGGATGAGAAATGTGATAGAGCATTCAATAAAATCAAGGAATATCTACTAACACTACCTTTCCTCATGCCACAAATCCCAAAAAAACCATTGACACTATACATATTTACTACATTGGTGGCTCTTAGTGCTCTTCTTACTCAGCATGATGAAACAGGAAAGGAGAGGGAAATCTAATATATTAGTAGAACTTTAGTGGGAAATGAGCTCAATTATGAATTCATAGAGAAGGCTTGTCTTGAAGTCATATTTGCCTCACAAAAATTTAGGCACTACATGATCACCCATCAAATAAATCTTATCACTAAGATAGATCCACTAAAATATCCATTAGCCAAGGCAACTCTCATAGGGCGAATGGCTAAGTGGGTCATGATCTTGAAAAAAATTGACATAGAATATGTGGCATGGAAATCCATCATAAGGAAAGCCATTGTAGATCAACTAGCCAAAGCACCCTATATATGCAGAGAATCCACTAGTATCAGAGTTCCCACATGATTCAGTCTTCCTCCTAAATGAAGCAGATCATTGGAAAATGTATTTTGATGGTTCCTACACTCAACATGGATCAAGAGAAAGTGTCCTTTTTATCACCCTACAAGGGGATT
Source organism: Sequoia sempervirens (assembly GCA_007258455.2). Taxonomy (NCBI): domain Eukaryota; kingdom Viridiplantae; phylum Streptophyta; class Pinopsida; order Cupressales; family Cupressaceae; genus Sequoia; species Sequoia sempervirens. The sequence goes on along the minus strand of VDFB02026320.1, from coordinate 47,614,171 downwards.
GCATCCCAAAATCATATTGATTGTCCTTCCCAAGTACTAACAATATTATAGAATATGAAGCTCTTATCATAGGGTTTAGAATAGTGGTAAAATGGTAGATCTTAGCACTGAAATTCTATGGGGATTCATAGTTAATCATCAATCAAGTTAATGACGACTACCAAACCAAAGATGACAAGCTTACTCCTTATAATAAGTAGGTAGAATATCTTAAGTATTTCTTCATTGATATCACCTTTGAGCAGATACCCCAAATGAACAACAAAGCAATGGATGATATGGTGACAATTGGGTCCTTGCTAGATATTCCAAAGAACACCCATCAATGCAAGTTCCTTCTTGGGTGGCTTATCATACTAGCTTTTGAGGTACCAGAATCTAAGCTTGTGTGATACATCATTCATCCTAATGATCCTTGGTATCATGACATATTCACATACCTAAATAAATCAACCCTCCCAGTTGACCTTACATCGAACCTAAAGAAATCCTCCATCAAAAATTCATCCTGTTTCATTATCTTAGGTGACACTCTTTATCATAGAAGTATCAAACGCATACTATTACAATGCCTTAACCTTGAGGAAGCCTTGACTGCTTTAACAAAAGTACATGAAGGTATTTTTGGATCACACTTGAGTGGTATGACCCTGACCAAGAAATTGTTGATGACGGGGTACTATTGGCCCACCATCGAGAGATAAGCTCATGAGTATATCAAGAAATGTTTTCAATTTCAATAGTGTGGGGACCTAATCCACACACCATCTCAAGAACCTCAACCCATCATTACACCTTGGCCTTTTTCATAGTGGGGGATCGACCTTATAAGGAAGATTACACCTACCTCAACCAACAACCACAAGTTTATCATTACCACCATGGTGTACTTTACGAAGTGGTTTGAGGCCATTCCTATGACCTATATCATGGGAAAGCGGATCTCTAATTTCATCCTAAACTACCTCATTTGTCGCTATGGTGTTCCACAAGCCCTTATCTCAAATAATGGGACACCTTTCAATAATCGGGATAGTCATGAATTGTGCCAAATATTTAACATCCAACATCAATTCTCCACCCCTTATTATCCCCAAGGTAATGATCAAGTTGAGGCTTCCAATAAAACCATCTTGAAAAACCTTAAAAATGTAGTCAATGAAGTTGGTCGTGACTAGAATTTTTACTTAAACCCTACCTTATGGACCTACAAAACTAGTATCTACACACCTATAGCTGCAACACCCTATTCCCTAGTATATGGATCTAAGACTATCCTACCTATTGAGGTCAAGCTCACATCCCTGAGAATATCCTTGTAGAATCTTATCGTTGATAAAGAATACATGGTTCATGGTTCAATGAGAAGGAGCTATTGGATGAACAATGTCTAGATGCTTTGAATCACTTATAGGTTTATCAGAACTGCCTTAAGAGGAGCTACAACAAGAAGATAAAAAATTGGTCCTTCCAAGTAGGAGAGCTCATGCTAAAGGAGAATCAAAACAATGTACCCAATCCAGAAAGTAAGGTAAATTTTGAACCCAATTGGTTGGGACCCTTCATCATCACAACAAGCTACAAATCAGGAGCATATCAGCTATCAAAACCTAAGGGTGAACCCTTGTAGGAGCCTATCAATAGCTCTCATCTTTAAAAAAATTATGCCTAGGCTTGCAAGGTATGAATCCAAAAAATACAAAAAATAATGAAATCCAAAAAAATCAAAAAAGGGATTGAAAATAGTAAAGAGAAAAATCGTCCTCTTATGAAAACCACTTCAGTGGCACTTTGGGCAAGTACCTTGGTGCAAACATGGCAATCAAGTGCCTTGTGTAAATAAACACTTTCCATCCACCATTGGCTCTATTGGCTTATCACACATATCTTTCCATCCCATTCACCCTTCATTCCATTATTCTTTCCATCATCCATCCATGTCTGTATCATAACTAGATCTTGTGTAATTATCATGTTCCCTTGTAGTACTACTTGGCACATTCATAAGGTCAATTTTTCTTACCTATATCGAGGTAGTCTATCTCTTTACACTCGGGGAATTTGTCTATCCTTACATCAAATTGGATTTGTGTATATTCTTAACGATCTTTCATAAAACCAAAAAATCCAAAAAAAATCATAAAACTAGAAATCCAAAAACATCCAAATCACATCAAAATCCAAAAATAGGTCAAAAAAATAGAAAAAGTAAAAAAAAAATACATAGTCACCATGTCGAACAACATTATCTCTGAGCTTGAACTTAGGAAAGGCTAATCTTTGATTATCCCTCGAGGAAATAGGATAGGTCCTTTCAATTTCCATCATAATAAACTGGCAATCCACCAAGTGTTCATGCTTCTCACTAATAAACGAGTATGTGACAGTCAAACTACCTAGTCTCTACATGTATAATGTGGGCAAGGCTAATCTTTGATTGGACCCTGAGGCCCCTAGGATAGTCTTTTAGGTTAGGTTCTTGGTCAAAATCTTAGAAAACACAAAAAAACATTTTTAAAAATGTGAAAATAAAAACATTTGTCAAAACAACTCAAAAATCTAAAAATAGTCTCATAAACTTTTTTTTAAAACACCAAAAACACTGAAATATTCCAAAAAATCCAAAAACCACCTATCCCATTTCACTTTCACTTGCAATAAATTCCCGTCCATAATAAATTGATCACCATCTTCAACCTTTCGTAAAACAAATGGAAACAAGTGTAGCAAATTTATAAAATGTAAACCTAAATGTAAAAAGTCTTAAGTCTAGGTCAGTAGGTAAAAAAAAGGGTCAATTTTTTGTACCAATAGCCCACCATCTCATTAGTTATATAATCATATGATAATCATGTCCTAGGATGCATCTTTCCTACAATATACATGAACATCAGGCATCACCTTAGTTTAGTCTTGGCTAGAGATATGAAGAACATTAGCTTGTTTATTTATTAGATCTTTTCTTATGGTTTATCTTATTGCACTCATTCCAATGACCTCTCAATGATGTCTATCAAAATTATTTAGAGAGAAATTAATGGGGCAGGGATCGTGATCTTCTTCTTTTTTGTGCTTGTTGGATGTTCTTGTAATATAACCTTGGCAAATACTTGCTTTGAAAGGTGTGTATGGAAGTTGTTTTTGATAGCTCATTGACTATTACATTGAGAGGTTATACTTTTCTTTGTTTTGGTTTGAGGTGTTTAAAACTTTTGAAGTACATCATAGCAAGATTTTCATATGCCAAGTGTGAACAAGAATACTCCTATTTGTTTGTTGATTCAAAGTCCATTGCACTAGATACAACGCCATCTTGGTTGTCTATACCTTGATGCATCATATCTATGTGTTTTATCAAACATAAGGAGAGTTGTATCATTTGTTTCCCAACCCTTGGATAGCCAAATAATCACTCATAACCATATCTAATAAAGTCTTGAAAACTCATAGACTTGTTGGACTTTTTCATCTTCTCAAAATCAGGGGTTGACCCCTCTTATTCTTATATCTTCTTTTCAAGCTAACGTGGCATCATGACATTCCACAAAAATAATCATGCATCCATCCTACATCCACAAATCATTATCATGCACACATCATATCATATCATTATAATAGGAAACATAATCCATTGCATCATCATTTAAGTTGTTTAGGATAATATAGATTTGTTAAATTCTAAGTATCTTAATCCATCCATTGCATCATCATTATCATTTAGGTTGTTTAGAAAAATATAGATTTGTTATTCTAAGCATCTTATCACATTACATAATCATCCATCTCATGAGCATACGAATCATCCATATACATCACACATCACATAGACATACATACATCAAGACAACATCATATCACATGAAAAATATCACTAAAAGGAATGCATCCATGCATGCATCCTGCATCATCACAGAATATCACATAGAAAAAGATATTGAAAAGGAAAGTAAATCATACATCGCATTTGCATATATCTCATACATCACATGCATCCATAACATTGCATCATGATCATGAACATCACATCATAAGCATTAATATAAGTACATATATCCATACAAAATCATATGCATCCATCCATACATAAACCATACAATAAGAAAAACATTCCATCATAAACACCACATCAAGCCATCTCATATATATATATCAAAAAATTGAATGTCATGATACAAATCAAAATCAATGTGTAATATCATCAAAATCGTAAACCAAAGGCTATCAAAAATCAGCCAATGAATGTATATACATCAACAATCAAGATGTACATCCAAAAAAATTCTATAATTAGGGCCATCTATCTGTGACTCTAGCAATCACCCTGGTGAGAACTCAATTGATAAATGAGGCACCATGGGACCCACTCAATGCCACCCTACTCATATGCGAAAAATTGGGCTATCATCAATGTTGAGGGCACTCCCTATAATACAATAACCTGTAATAGGAGACCTATTGCATGGCCCGCCCATACATCTCTACTGGGACCATCACCCCCACCTATCCTTGCACCTATTGTACAATGGCCTCTAACTACTGCCTATGCCCTATCTCTTGGGTCGGGGTTATATCAACATCATGTCACAATCGCCTCTCATGGTACCTCTCCCCTGTGATAGTATATAATTGTTTTCTAGCTTGATCTCTCTCCAAAGTAACAACTTGCAACTAAGTTGTTGACTGCTACAACTGGGTTGTCAACTACTAGACTTGCACTATCAATATGACATTTCTGCATCACAAGAATCATGGCCTGACAATGGCTGTTGTGGGGGCCTCTTCCCTATTGGCTATACCAGGGGGTAATGTAAATGATATGTAACACCCTTTAAAGTAACAATTAAAACCCTCTTCAAAATCGTCACAAATATTACATCAAATAGTTGGAAGTATTGCTCATAAAACTAGAAAACTTGGTCTGCAGTTGCAAACTTGATATTGCAATGAATAAACAAAGGATTACAAAATATTTTCAGTCAACAATAGACTGATAATAGCAACAAAATTCTACCAAAAACATCTAAAAAACCATGAAATAACATTTAACAACTGGATAAGCTCAAACTATGTGAACTCTTATAAAACAATTCAACCTCCAGCACTCTAATTCCACCTACAACACCTAAAACTCAAATCTATGGATTTGTAGATGGAATGGACTATTGTTCAAAAATAAAACTCATACAAATATCATGTATTCCAATGAAATACGTACAATATTCATATGCTCAAACTATGTGAGAACCTACAAATCTAAGCACTCTCTAGCACCTCTACTCTGCCTACAATACTTGTAGCTTCAACCTATTGTTCTGAAACAACAAAAAACTATTGTAAATTATTCTAAACCTGAAAAACACAACAAAAATCACCTTCCAAAGAATTCTACACCCTCCCTTCTTCCCCTTGCAATCTCCTCTCCCAAAACTCAAGTTCTGGAAATGACTTCGAACTTCAATAATCTCTTCCCAAAATCCAAAACAGATTTCATTTCTCTTATTTTCCTCCACAACTTGAACAACCCACCTCTTATGAATGCTCCATTATGCCATAAAAATCAAAAATAAAACATTAAATGTCCTTTTCTTTCAGCTTTCATAATCCCATTAAAGATGGGAGTTACCTTTTTTTTGCAATTTTTGAAAGAAAAACACAAATGAAGCTAATTTGGGTGCCCACCTTCTAGTCCCCTATTTTTTAGGGATTTTAAAGAATGCTTTAAAGCACTATTCTTCTCAAAATCCAACACCCCCATATGCTTTTTTAGATTTTTTCTATTAAATATGCATTTAAATTGTATTTTCACGTAAAATGTACTAATTGACATTACACATCTGATCCCGACCACTAACACCATTTCCTCCTAAATAATCCCTTGGTCTAACCATTTAATTGAATACCTTTATTTGATTAAATTAATCAATGTTCATCTCTTAATTAAATAAATCATTTATCTAATTAATTCATTCTTTCTTGCTAATTAAATCAATCAGGTTGATCTAATTATCCCTATTTAATTAAATAATCAATTTTATTTGATTAAATCTCTAAATTCCATCCATTAAATTAAATAAATTAAAACCTTATTTAGTTTAAATCTAACTTCATCTCCTTGGTTAAATAAAACAAAAATCTTTATTTAATTAATCTTGAAATCATATTCTTCTCATATTTGATTTAAATCAATCCATAAATCTAAATCAATATGTCACATTATTTTAATCTTCATTAAATTAATTAATCCTCAATTAATTTAATCTTAATCTGTGTCCCATCCTCTAGCTTTTGCAACTTGCACATGAAAATAGATTTAATTCATTTATTAAATCTTTATTTCTCTCAAAAGGCATAATAAAGGAATATTCCTCAAATTTGAATTCAAAATCCAAGTGGACTATGTCCTTCCAACAAGGCATTTACTCCACCTAATAAGTCATTTTTCCTTGAGCCAAGTTGTTTTAAATGCATTTTCTTCCCCTCTTACATGTCATTTCAAAAAAATTCAAATTTCAAATATATGCATTTATTGACACATTCTTCAAAACTTGCACATCCTTCATCTATTCACATGTTGACAAGTGGCATCTTTCCATTTGTTGATTCTTAGTCCCACATTGCTCCACTTTGGACATCTCTTCAAGTTGATATTCTATAAATAAGAGGTTTTATTCCTCATTTGATCATCCACAACTTGAGTAAACTTACTATACTCAAATTCTTAGCAATTTTCATCCAATTTCATCCAATCTTAGCTAGGTTATGCAGATTTTTATCTTGGAGCACATTGGAGGTCTTCATCAAGTGGATAACTCTTCATCATCAATCATCTTCATCACATCATTGGAATTGGGAAAGGGCCAACTTTCACATCAAATTGGCACGAACTCCCTCAAGAGATTAAGAGTTTGCTTTGTGTTAGAATAGGATTTGATATCTTAGTTTTAAGTTTGTTGTGTTCTTCATTTCATTCCTTTTCTTTTGCATTCAAATGTATTTATTGAGGAATAATGGTTCCAACCTTGCATTTGATCTAATCTATTGATTGTTTGTTGTGTTTGTGAAGGTTGGGAATCTTGGTTCACAAGCCTTATTTCCACTATGTCAACATGACCCTGTCACAAGAGAATTACTTAGCTTTGATGAAATTACACAAGGTTAATCAAAGTGCATAATTTCAACATGAATTATTAAAAAAATCCACCTCACAACAAAATTTGTAATAGAAAAATTCAAATTTAACTCCTTTTTGTTGATGTGGGAACCCTATCAACCATGGATGCTCCTACATCAGACACCCATGGTAGAAAAGAAATGTTTCATGAGTGAAACTTATAAACATTTGTATACTTTGTGTCTATCTTGGATCCACCTTTACTCCTTGTTGATTGGAATTTTTATGTTCCTCTCATCCTGCACCTTCACATTAGTATTCCATTTCATCTTTCCTCCTTTTCTCATCCCCATGAAATATGAATTATCAAACTCTACCTCCCACCAATTTCCTTTATCAAAACGAAAAAAATAAATGGGGTTCATACCTTCTTCTTCAACACAACATGTTTCATGTATTACCTTTCTTGATGCTATACCTTCTTCTTCTTCTTCTTTTGCCTTGTCTTCAATGCAACTTGTCACTCTGTTGGTGCGTTTAGAAAGAAACTCTATTGCTATAAATTGATTTTATACACCCAAAAAAATGTTAGAATAATAATCTTGTGATTCATTATTCACCTTCTACAACAAGTAATCAAGTTCTATCAGGGAATCTCCACCTTCATCATTCTCAAACAAGGAATCATCAGTATACTCCAACTTCACATTCGCATCTTGCTCATCACTCTCACCTATCTCCAACACATCTATTGTTGCAACTACATCCTTATTCTCATCATAAAAAGCATAAAAATCATAAATTACCTCGTTACCTTTAGCTGCAACTTGTGTGTTAGCTAAAATTTTCTCATTCCACTCTCTTTCAATTGCTCCCAATTGCATTAGCAAATCATCTTTCTCATCTTCATCGCGGTTAGTGTTAAATCCAACATATTCATGCTTCATATCATCTAAAATTCTAATTTCATCACCAAACAAGTTTCAACATTGCTGCAAACTTTACCCATTTCTTCTTTCAATGGCTTCAATTTGTGTTTCACCCCATCCTTCGTCAATGTGTATGTGTTAGCATAACCATTATGCACTACCTTCCTATCAAATTGCCAAGGTATTCCTAGAAGAATATGACAAGCATTAATTGGGAGAATATCACATAAAACTTCATCATAATAGCCTCCTATCTTAAATTTTACCTCACATTGTTTGTTGATCAAGAGCTTCTTGTCATCTTGTACCCATGCTATCTAATATGGATTTGGGCGCTTCTTCCTTCCTAGCTACAATTTTCTTACCATTTCATCAAACACGAGATTGTTTGTGCTTCCACTGTCAATAATGAAATTACATTCCTTTCCTTCGCACTTGCATCTTTTCCTAAAAGAAATTCTCCTTTGAATGGATTTATCATCTTCATTTAACAATGTTCTCCTAGCCATTGAAGTTTCACCATGTTCTGCTTCTTTGAAATGTGATGATCCTGCATCTTCTCTATTAAAATTTGCTACTCTATTATAATTTTCAGTCCTTCTTCTTGGTCTTTCCTCTTCATCAGGATATTCATATGCTTTGTGACCCTCTTCCTGACACTTAAAATAAGTTCTTCAAAAGGTTTATCTTCCAAAACCTCTACCCAATCTTCCTCTACATCTTGGATTTTGATCTCTTGACCCATAAAATTCTTCATTCCTATGTTTTTTGCTGCTGCCTTGGTCTATATTTTTCTTATTTTTCAAATTATTTTCTGCTCCATATGTCCTTCCTTCAACCTCATTTTCATGAAATCTTCCTCTTTTCTTACTTTCAAATCTTTTATTTAGCTTTTCTTCTATCTTCAATGATATTTGATAAGTATCTTCCATTGTCACAACTCTAACCAGTGTCATCTCCTCTTCTATACTTGACCTCAAACCATTAATTATCTTGCAAACTTCTCCTTGGTTTCCGTAGAATTTCATGTTCTAATGAGTATTATGTGAAACTCTTATGTGTATTCTTTTACTATCTTACTTCCTTGCTTCAAGCTTTCCATTTTTTAAGCAATTCCAGCTCATAGTCTACTAGAATGAATTTCCTTTTCATTTTCTCTACCATTTTATCTCATATTTTATTTTTCTCTTTTCCTTTTCTTCCTCTTTCCAACTGAATTTCTCTCCACCAAATTGAAGCATGACCCTTCAATCTTATCTTGGAAAATCTCACTTGATCTGGATCTCCAATTTCTTCAAACTCAAAATACTCCTCCATATCATTTATCCAGTCTATCAGTTCCTCTAGATTAAAGCTTCCATTGAAGGTAGGAACACCAATTTTTGGTCCCTTTCTCATTTTTCAAAGCCCTCAACAATGGGTCATTTGCAACTGCTGCAATTTCCTCTCTTTGTTTAGTGTTAAGGCTAGCATTCTTTGAAGCTTCTTCATCATCACTATCAAGTTCCCTTCTTTGTGCAAACCCTCTTCTTATCTCTTCTTGAAGTGCCTCTACTTATCTTCTCAAGGATCTGAAATAATTATCATGGAAAAAATTATCCACTCTTCCTCTTCCTCTGCCTCTACCACAATGGGCTCCTCTCCCATCCATTTTCTCCAGTACCCACAAGCTCAATCTTGGTGCAACTACCTCTCTTCAGTAGTTTGTTACACACTCAAGATCAAATTTCTCTAATACCACTAATGTAAAAGGGATGTAACACCTTTCAAAGGAACAATTAAAACCCTCTTCAAAATCCTCATAGACATTACATCAAACAGTTGGAAGTATTGCTCATAAAACTAGAAAACTTGATCTACACTTGTAAAATTGATATTGCAATGAATAAAAAAAAGATTACAAAATATTTTCAGTCAAAAATGGACTGATAGTAGCAAGAAAATTCTACCAAAAACATCTGAAAAACCATGAAATAAAATTTAAAAACTAGATAAGCTCAAACTATGTGAGCTCTTGTAAAACAATTCAACCTCCAGCACTCTAATTCCACTTGCAACACCTGAAACTCAAATCTATGGATCTGTAAATGGAATGTACTTTTTCTCAGCAATAAAACTCATACAAATATTGCATATACCAATGAAATACATCCAACAACATTCATATGCTCGAACTATGTGAGCTCATGCAAATCTAAGCACTCTCCAGCACCTCTACTCCACCTGCAACACTTGTAGTTCTGAAACAACAAAGGACTATTGTAAATCAAACCATACCTGAAAAACACAACAAAAATAACCTTCCAAATCATGCTACACCCTCCCTTATTCCACTTGAAATCTCCTCTCCCAAAACTCAAGTTTTGGAAATGACTTCTAGCTTCAATAATCTCTTCCTGGAATCCAAAATGGATTTCATTTCTCTTATTTTCCTCCACAACCTGAATGACCCACCTCTTGTGGCTGATCCATTATGCCATAAAAATAAAAAATAAAACATTAAATATCCTTTTCTTGCAGCTTTCATAATCCCATTAAAGATGGGAGTTACCTTTTTTTTGCAATTTTTGAAAGCAAAATACAAAAGAAGCTAATTTGGGTGCCCACCTTCAAGCCCCCTATTTTTTAGGGATTTTAAATAATCATTTGAAGCACTATTCTTATCAAAATCCAACACCCCCATATGCTTTTTTAGGTTTTTTCTATTAAATATGTATTGAAATTGCATTTTAGCCTTATTTCCACTATGTCAACCTAACCTTGTTGAAAGAGAATTAATTAGCTTTGATGAAATTACACAAGGTTAATCAAAGTGCATAATTTCAACATTCATTATTAATCAAAATCCACCTCACAAAAAAACATTTAAAAGAAGGTTCAAATTTAATTCCTTTTTGTTGATGTAGGATAGCCTGTCAACCATGGATGCTCTTGCATCAAGGGTCTCCCAATCCTATCTGTGCTCCTAATCCTATCGCTAATCACCCTATCTCTTTCTCTAATCCTTCCCGTTGTGTCCATCATGAACACCATGCAGTGATTTTTGATGTTTCTCTATTTGAGGACCCCTCTGTCATCCTCTCGCTGGAGTCTATACCACGACTAGATCTGTCAGTCATTCTGGGGCGTGAGCCTGCCAATATGTGTCATATGCTACTATAGTGCTGACATCCTAGGGACCATCAAAATAAACCCACAATGGTACCAACTGTTTGAACTCGTCCACAATGACATTGGGATGCATCTACTATCTCTAAGAATTCTCTCTAGAAGTCCTCACAAATATGGCTTTGCAACCATCCTAGGGTGCATCCTACACCTCTCTGAACTGTCTTGCTACCTAATCAGGGAGGTAGCGCTCTATCATCTGGTGCTCACACCCCTACATATATCTAGTCTAGCGGACATAGAATAGTTTTTTATCATCATCGAACCATTAGTTGACCTAGATCCATGGCCTCTACCAAAACATTGTCATCTCGTCTATCACTTGCCTCTAGTGTGGGATACTTGTGATGCATGTATATTGTAGGGTAGTCATCACCTTGTATCTATACACTACAAGCTCATCATGATTGGTGTCATTAATTATGATCACTGGTAGGAGTACTGCAATATGCTCATAGGCCCAAATATGGATTAGTGTCACCCCGGCTCCTATGTTGTGTGCACCATAGTATACCACCTAATGCATGTCATGATAAAGCGAGGTGAGGACCACTGGGCCCTAGGAATATGCTATCATATCCTCCATCACCCGCGCCCACACTATGCCCCAGCCAACACTGAATCCTCTAGAATGTTGATCAGGTACTAGGACCCCTAAAATCAATGCTCCCATGAATAAATTTAGGTTTGAGGCAATCCCCTCGTAGGCATGTAGGTCAATTTGGCTACTTTCAAGCTCATACTCATCTACACCGAGCACCTAAAATATGGCATCACCTTTGGCCTTTGTTTCATAAATGATCCTCTAACCATGGATGGGGATTCGTAGGATCTGCCACATGTCCTCAAGAGTCACTTTTTCCTCTCCAGTAGGTAGGTGAAATGAAGATGTATTGCTCCACCATTGCTCGACTAGAGTTATCATCATCACCAGGTGCATGTGAATCACTGGCATGTGTGTGACGAACCCAAAACCAATGGCTCCTAAGAAATGCATTGCCTCATCCAACAAGTCTCTCACCAAATTCAAAATACAACATCAATGCTCCTTTTTCAGGAGTGAGCGAAGAACCTCCTACACTCATGAAGCACACCATGTCAAATTTTCAAAAAAATGATGAAAAAAACCTTACTCTAAACCCTAACAATGCAAAAGTGACTCTATTTTCAAGGGCGATACTTTAACTTTTTGACAATAGTGATGTAAAAGGAAAAAGTAGTGCAATTTCACAAAGGCGAATCAACATTTTGAGGTGGTTCTATACCTAAATAGACTCGCACGATGCTCTATGACAAAGGTGAATTGACATTTGGGAGCGACGCCATACCTACATCAGACTGCACGACATAATCTGTAAAAGGTGAGTCAGTAATTTTTATGTGATTCCCTACCTAAATCGTGCCTTGGAATGCTATCCCACAAGGGAAACACTCCAGTGTCAATAGCAACGCCAACTAGAGCAAATGTGACACAATACAACGCCGCTTTTAACTGACACTTTTGAACCCTAAAAAATGCATAAAAAACATGAAAAACAAGAAAAGTTTTGATTTGCATACTGGGGGTCCTACGTATGGAGGCTTTCAGTACTCACAAACTCGATATGTGTGATGCCTAGGAAGCACACAACCATCCATAGCGTCAAGGACTCAAAGAAAAATCACAAGAATTCTCTAAAGGCAAGTGAGCAAATGAATTGAAAATGACCCCTCCTCTCATATTTAAGCCTCAAAATTAGGGTTTTTTCCCTAAGTGAGGTGGGAAGCTATAATTTTGAGCCTTTTTATCCATTTTTTGAGCCATGGAGCCTATATTGACCATTTTTTAACATCTTGATCCTATTTCACGTCTTGTAGCCTATCTTTTGCAGCTGGACCTTTATTGAATATTCATCGTGAGCTCAACCTAAAAATTAAAATTTTCACCTGATCTCTCAAGGAGGCAATGTAGCAGCATAACTCCTTCCATTGGGGTAACAATGGGGCATCCAAAAAATAAGAATTTTTTTAATTTTGATCTTGGTAGCAGAGATGATTTTGAAACGTGTTTGTCTTTGAACCAACATAACAAGTACCTCACTCCAAAGAGGGGCAAAATGTAGACACTTAAATAGTCCTAATCGGTATTACACATATGAATCTAATTAATTAACATCATTTCCTCCTAAATCACTTCGGACTAACCACTTAATTAAATAATCTATGTTGTTTAATTAAATTCGTCACTTTCTACTATTAATCAAATAATTAAATTTATCAGGTTAATTCATACTCTTCTCACTAATTTTCATCTCACTTAATTAAATAAATCAAAATATTTAATTAAAACCCCTATGTCTTCTCATTTAATTAAATAAATCCAACTATTTAATTAAATGTCATAAACCCCTAACCCACCATAAGTTAATTAATCTAAATTAATTAACCTTAAGCTACCTCCTAATCTTCATTATCCAATCCTCTAGCTTTTAACTTCACCTTGGTCAAATAAACCCAAGGTTTATTAACCAAGCTGTAGATGAAATTCATTTCTTTTAATTGATAAATAAGCTATTTATACTCACAAAGGCATATTCTTTCATAATACTCTCTCAAGAACCCACTTATTGAATTTCCCTCCAAAGGCTTTAAAAGCCTCTCACAAATATCTTTAATACCTCTTACAAAGGCATTCAATTCCTCTTACATGTCATCTTCTCTCTTACAAGGGCATTTAACTCTCTTACACCCCTAACCATATTCCTTAAATTATCTCTTACATTCCCTTACATTCTCACCTACATGTCTTAACTCATCCCTTCTCCCAAAATGTGCTCACACATATCTCCATAGCTTTCATTAGCCTTGTGACAAGTGTCACAAGGCCATTGATTCCCATTTTAGTCCCACATTTCCCAAATTTACCCATTCTTCAACCCTTCTTTCCTATAAATAGAGGCTTCCTCTATTGAATATGGATCCACAATCATATGCAAAGTTACTATGCTCAAATACATCTCATCTAACATCCTTCCATCACCATTTTAGCTTAGATTCATCACTATTGTGGTATCAAATCATCATTTGGCATCAAAATCGCCATTGTTCATTAAATATCTTGGAGCTTGTCCAATAGAGATTGGGAAAGGGCCACTTTCCACATCAAAGTGATACCAATTCCCCTATGGGATGAGGTTTGGGTAGCTTAGATTAGGATTTCATGTTCATTTACTAGTTATTCCATGTTATTTTGATCATGTTTTCATCTTCTTAGCATCCTTAAGAATCTCACTGGGAATGTTATTTGTGCTTGTTTGAATGACTAATGTGTGTATGTTTGTTCATGTTTAAGTAGGTATAGATTGGCATTCACATATATATATTTAAAAATAAAATAAAAAATATAAGTAGATGAAAAAGTATTAATAAAATAAAAATATATAAGATTCAAAAATAAGAAATTTCATATATATTAAACTTATTAAATAGTAGAATTAAAAGGTATAAGTAAAATTAATAAATAATCAGACTAATAAATCAATATCATATAAATATAATTAATAAAATTATTAAAATAGTAAAAATAAAATAATAATATAATACAATTAATAAAATTATAACATTAATAGAAATATTATACTATTAAATTATTATAATTATGAAATTAATAAATTATCAAATTAATAAACTAATAAATTTATTTAAAATAAAATATAAATTTGATATAGTTAAAAAAATAATTAAATAGTTTTAAATAATTTAATTTATTTGTAGTTATTCTAAAATTAATTTACTTAGAATTTTTTAAAATTTATTCAAATAATATTATTCTAAAATTAAATTTACTTAGAATTTTTTAAAATTTATTCAAATAAAATCTAAAATTAGTTTATTTAGAATTAATTTAGTGGTATCATGTAAATGAATTTAGTTGAAGTTTTAATTATTTATAATTGTTACAATTAATTTATTTAGAAAATTTCAATTTAATTAGAATAAAATAATATAAATTTAGAAATATTGTATAATTTAATTTAATAATTGTTTAATGTTAGAAAAAGGGTTTTGTACACTTTACACAAGAAAGAATTATTTATTGGGTCTATTTGTAAAGTTGTATGTGACATTGGTTAGATATTTTAGTTTGGATTGTACATTGAAAAAATATTTATTATTGAAAAAACTTACTACCAAAAAGAAAACATTAGAGCAATGGTTTTGTGCACTCATGATTTTGAGGTACGCAGTTTCACCTATACCACCTGATTTTTTTGTGTGAGCTTGATTCTATAAAAGTAAACACATGTTTATTGGTTGGGGTTGGCTAGTTGGTTATTTGGCTTGACTATCATTTGTATTGAACTATCTTCTAGAATCCATATGTGAAGCATGACATGATATGTATGGTCGCATGGTTACCCATTATGCTTGGACACATGGAAGATGCATCAAAGGAGCTTGATGTTTCAATATTCTTCATGGAGACTCTATAAGTGTATTGTAAAGTTTCATTGTTGAATAATACATTTAGTGTGGATGTCATTGGAGGCTATATTTTTTCCTATTAAGGGTTTTCTCAAGGTATATATTGCGTAATCTTGTTGTATGTCTTTGATCATTGTATTATGGTTATTTTGTAAGCTTGTTTGCATTTTTTTCTCTCATAGGGTTATACATAGGAAATGGTTTCCTCAACTTGGAAATTTATTCTCTCATTATTGGTTGAGAATGGAAGGATCGTGATATGAAAGGTAACCAAAGTAACCAAAGTATCAACCTTTCATATCATGATCCTTCCATTCTACACCATCTTGTGGAAAAAGTGATATTAAACATAAATATTCTCATATAATCACGATACATCAAGTTTTTTACCGAATATATAGTACTTTCATTGTTATAGCCAATCCTAACCTATTTACACTCAAGGCCATTACCTAAACAAAATCTCTATTGACACACTACCTCTTTACAATTGTGTGTCACAACCATCTACTCTACTTCTATTATAAACAAGCCATACTAGGTTATTTATTACTCATTCAATTGACAACTCCTCCAAATGGAGTGAATGCATAACTACTAGAGTACCTCTTGTTGTCTAATTAACCAAACCAATTTGAATCAATAAATTACTATATATCATGCATATTTTCCACACCATCAATCCCATAATAAGAAATACAATAATTAGAAGTCTCTTAAAATATATAAAGACCCTTTTCGCATAAGTACAATGCTCTCTATATGTTGAATCCCTTTTTTACATGTCTCAAATTGTAAAAAATCATGCACATACTCACCTTGTTTCAATTTCATTTTTTTAACCCAACATTAATTATTGACGTGAGAAATCCCAAGTGGGTTCCCCTATTATGGTCAGGTGTTAAATAAAATACTAAGTTTTCTTGTGTGTTTCAAGGGTCTTTGTGTTTTCTTAGGCCATGGGATTTATGTGGAACTAGGAGCTATCCAAAGTAGGTATCAAGTTTACAAGTTCCCCTAAAACCACAAATCCCATCCCTCTGCAATATTTTACTATCTTTCTTGTGAGCCTTAAGTCCATGAATGGACTCGAGACCAATGGGCATGGCTCTTTTCAACATGTATTCATTTCCAACTAGTACTGTCCCATAACATCTCATATTGCACTCCCTTGATAACAAACATGCATGAAAGAGAAGGAAGTGCATAAATCACAATGCTTCATCTAACACATTCAAGATAATCCTCAATAGATCCAAAAAATTATTTAGTAGAAATAATAGAAGTATAAAGAGCACTATGATCATGCACCTCACACCTTTCAAATTGATGACGATCTCCATCACAAGATCAAACCACTATGTTATATGGTCCATACAAAATCTTGCACACAACTCATGAGAACCTCTCATTCTTAGCATTCTATTATATTTGGGCTTACATATTTTCATCATGGAGCTTATCAAGCCATAAGTTCTTTCACTTCTAAAGCCAACACAATCTCACCATCCTATAAATCTAGATCATATTCACATTAATCTAGCTACAATGGATTCCATCATTGATATGCCAACCAATCACAATTGCTAAGGAACTCACCAACTATTATGAATAATCAAAGTTATATAATATGTCAATCAAGAAAAGTGATAATATGGAACAAATCAACACTTGCATTCCTTCACTAATGGTCAATGCAATGGAGACCACCACTTCTCAAAAAGGGTTGAATGACCCAAATGTAACAAGCACTACTCATATGACATGCAACATGTGTACTCATCTCCACTCACAATGAATCATTTAGTCTTATATCAACGTAGAGACCCATTCTCTTGTTCAACACAATTTTGCACAAGCCTTTATGTGATATTTTATTCAAAGTTCATACACATCATTATGTGACCTTGTATATGGGAACCCCTACCTTCACTCAATTATGTTTAGGTTGGCACCATACACATAAGACATGTGACCACTTCTACACTACATGATCATGTCAACTTCTCAGAACCATGAGTTTGACATTGGTCACACTGATATCCACATGAAAAGCACACCATATGTGTAAGACATCTATCAACCCTTTTTTTAATTCCTAAATTGCCTCTTTATATAAATATTTTCTACACCAAGAACAAAAAGAGAAGTAAAAATAGAATTTTGTATGTTCTAAATGTGCATTTGGATCTTTTTGTAAGATTATTTTATAATTTGTGTAGGTTATTTACTAAATTGTAATATTTGACCATTGATCTACCCAAAACAAAATTATATATCCTTTGACCTACTATTCAATCATCAAATCCTCTCCACTAAAAATGTTACACATTGTTAACATCTTAGGTTGATCGATGAAAAGTATTGTGGATAGACTACTTATTACTCTATTAATTCAAAGAGTGGGCTCATAGAAATCAAATCTATGCTGGAAACCAATGGATTTTTTTTTTGAATGGAATATCCAAATGTAATATTTTTCATATGTTTGTAGGCCCCAAAAGTGTACACAAACTTGTGCACCCAATGTTTCTTACTAAAATTCTCTATCAAAGGACCTCAAACACCATCATATCTAGAAACATGTGAATGCTTATAGGATTCCTTGGCATATTCCAATGCTTAAGGATTTCCCAACCTTGTAAACTTATATAAGAAATCCCCTACAAAATATAACCAGCTTTGGAATGTTGTATGATGTACCATCCACCAACTCATAAATAGTGTAACTAAAGATATATGGAGCAATCATGTTACATATCTATAAATGCACTCTATGGTTAAATCCCCCATTAAAACATGGTTTGTATTTACAAATTTAGAAACACCTACAGAAGAGGGTTGGTTAAGAAATAGGAACCCATTTATAAGCAATCCTAGTGGCTTTTACTCATCTCCACAAAATGTATTTCCTCATAGGTGTAAGATTGTATGTATGCACCTACTTTATCGATACATTATTGGACTCTTTTGGTATGGGTATCACTTAACTAGTCATACGTCTTGGTGCATTGTGCACATTGGTACAAATTTCCCCTGAACTTGTAATCTATAACCAACCATCTTTTCATCATTACATATTAATATACCTCAAATAAAATTTCCCAATTCAAATTTTATTCCTTATTCGACTCTATTTTATCTTGATTACTAGTATTAATCTTGTTTAAGTCATTTGGATCCTTATTCTTAATATGGACTAATTCCACATATGCTAACCAATTTTTTGGATCCAAAGGAATTATAACATGCTTCTCTCCATTTTCAAATATTAGTGCATTGTTTGAAATGCATGTTTTCTCCTACCTAAAAGCAAAAGGGGTGTCCTAACAATGTTGGATTTATTTTTTCCTCTACCAAATCAATAACTTCAAATTCTGGTAAAAAAATCACCCCTTCAATGTTGACATCCACATCTTTTAGGATACCAATTGGTTGTTTATATTTTTTTTTCCATGTATAGAATATGTAGTGAAGGGACAAGTGTGGCTTTACCCATGTCCACCCATTCATCCCATGTAAGCACATTGACCTTGAACCTTGTATCAATAACATGGCATTATATGCAACATGCACCCAATCATTTCTAGAGTTAATAGTAATTCAATATTCTACCTATGTTCATTCATGAACAAGACCTTCCTAGGTTTTGGGTCTAGTGTTGACGATGTTTCCTCAATAAAAAGTTCTCATTTTCTCTAGAAACTAATTTAGGCATGGTAGCACACCACCTTGGTGCATTAAGCACAAGATAGCATATCCAATATTAGTGACATCTTTCTTAGACATGTGTTTAACTACAACTTCCTCCTTGGATTCTTTAAACACATGTGCAACATCCTAGTACAACTTTTGCTTCTTAATAGAATCATTACCCTTCACACATTCTTCTTATTGAACTAATATGTCATTTTAGGGACCCTTCTTCACGTATGTTCCCTGAGATGGGTTAGGTTGTTCATCAACATGCAAGTGAGCAATAATTTGTTTGGGAACAAGGATGTTTATGCCTAGTTGTGCACAAAAAAATATAATTTTTTTATTTTCTTTGTGAATCATTTTTAGAGGCTTTTTATGTGATTCAAAAATAATTAATAGGGTTGAACAATCTTGTGTTCAATGATCTATATCATAGAATTTGCAAGTTGGAAACTTAACATATTTTCACATAGTATGGTCATTTCTACAACATATTTTCACATAGTATGGTCATTTCTACACACTTGTAGAAGGAAAATCCATTACCTTGGTTACCACAAAAGCCACCTCCATGACTTGGGCATCCTCCCCCACATCCTTGCCACTTGGGTGCATACTACTACAAAGGCACTTATTATCATTGGGGTGTATATTGTGATTGTGACATGTATTTTAGTTTTGTAGATAAAGTCCACACACTTTGTATTCAAGGATTTCATTCCCCAAGATTCACAAACTTTGTACAATTTGATAGGTGTTGGTGTCATGGGTCAAAATTTCACAAACTTAACATAAATAATTTACTATGACACTTTTCATCTTATGTGGCAAGGTGCAAGATGAAGTGTCATGGTACTCATGACAATTACATAATCTAGAATGCATGAAGGGGGGAATTGAGTAGTACTAAATACTTCAGCTCTCACCATCAAACAATTAATCGTTGTGTCTTTCTATGTGACATTCTATACATCATAATTGATACCTAGAATTGTGTATGCCTACAAGATGCTCTATGCATGCAACCATTTTCACACTTGCCTCTATATATCCTCGAACTCAAATTGTAGCACATTTGAGATCTTCTCTATCAATGCTTCCTACTTCGTGTTGTCTTCTTGGCATGCTTTATACCTTCTTGGATCACTCCTCTACAAGTTCACAAGTCTAGCTTATCCTCTATTTCAAATTCCTCTTATGCTTCTACCATTTTGCACTTGAACTAATACCTTATGTACTTTCCCTCTACTACTTCTAGGCAAGATTTGGTTGATGAACACACGATTATACTAAGAGGGGAGGTGAATCGATATAATACAAACTTTTGCTGATTTAAACTTAATCAATCATAACAATAATAACCATGCAAGATCTTGACAATTAAGAACACAAGAACACCAAGATTTATGTGGAAACCCTTACAAGAGAAAACCATGGCAAATTAATGTTTTTTATATAAATCTTTTTACAGTCTTTGTAGGCACCAGCCTACAAGAGACACCAAACCCTCAAATTCAATTTGTGAGCACCAACCCATTGGAGACACCAATCCTCACTTGTAGAATTTGTAGGCACCAACCTCTTCAATATGAGGCACCAACCTTTTCAATAAAATCTTATCTTCTTAAGAATAAATCTTCTATATAAATAGCCTTTAATGATCTTTTTTTATATTTTCCTCCTCAATTATATCTGCTTATACATCTCTTTTACATCTACATACATTCTTCTTATAATTTTTCCATAAACTCTTCTTACAACTCTTCTATGAATCCTTCTTACAAATCTTCCTTCAACCTTTCTTTAATGATCTTCCTTTTATCTTCTCATTTGCTAATTTGCAAGTGTTATTCGGATATAAAATCTTATTCCCCACACACCTTCCTCTTATTTATCTTCACATTTCAAACGTCTCACTTCTACTTGCAATTATCTTTTATATCTTCATAACCTTGTGAAATGATGCATCACTTAGAATAGATATGCCTCTTCATATATATATATATTATTTATTTAATGGTCATAGCTCTTCAACATGTCTCTTTACTATTCTTAACCAAATCTTCAATTAATATTCATTCTTCTATATTTCTCACTCACTCTTGAATGATGAAACTTTCACATATACTTCATCTCATGGAATGACTTCTCTTATATATCTTGTCTCATCATGAGACGCATCCATTCACCGTACCCTTGTGACTCTTGATTAAAACTAGTCTTTAACTAATTTATTTATTTATTTATCTTTACGCACACTTTTCTTTTCTACTCTTCTTATTATTTAATCTTCTCACATCTCTCACACACACACTTCTCCACAAATCTTGTTGTATGATATTATATTTGTTCACCAATTTTACTTGTGATAAGTAATAATATTTATTTATTTCATTTCCTTGAATTATTTATTTATTCTCTCCTTATATACTTCTACTTTAAATCTGTTTCAATCTTCTTGTAATTGTACTTGTAAATCTTCAATTTGAATGATATCTCATTGTAAACTTACTTCCTTTCCACCATCTTTGTTCTTCTTTTATACCATATCATGTCTTCTCATAAAGGGTGTGAACTCTTTCCAAGGGAAGAGGCATTCCTAAGAGGTGTGATTCCTAAATGAAGGTCGACCTCTTTTATTTAATTCTATTTGTTACTTTTTTTTGGATTAATCGTTGCTCTTCATGCATTACTATCCATTAGTAAAGGCAATCGCTACCTTTCTAAATGTTAATCACTACTCTTTTTAACTTCAATCGTTGTCTTCTATTTATTTCTAATGGTTGCTTTTAATACTTTAAATAGTTGCTCATTAATTCATGATGTAATTTCCTCTTTAACAAAAGCTTTGCCTCCTTAGTATGCAACGCTGCCTTGTGAGTATAATCGTTGCTTGTATAATCATTGCTTCTAACTAATCTTCATCAAATCACTGCTAATTAACATAAGATTGCTGGCTTGAATAATGATTATAGATTTGTATTTTTCATAATCATATTTCCTTCTATATGTTGCATATCTCCATTTTGTAAATATCAACAAGAAGTTGACTTAATTTATTTTTGTTTCAATCAAGTTGACCTTGGATAATAAACATTATTCACTAATGCAGTGTTCTCATACATATGAATTTGGCCACCAATATAATGAATAATTTAGCCATATGTAGACGTATCTTTTCCACTAGCATTTCTCCTTTATAGGTGGCACATTTGCTTTGACATCAATGAGAATATTCTAATAATCTCGACTAAGCACCTTTGACATCAATGACAATATTTCCAACATTGGCAATCCCATTTAACCACATCCTCTTAACACACTTCTCAATTATCAATATCTTCATCTAAAGAGATATCTAATACAAAAACATCCATTTGATTAGAGCAAGATACTTTTACAATGCCTCATCTACTAAGCTACATGTTGAAATTGCAAATTGTAACACAATTATGACCATTTTCACAATGCATGAGATTCTCATTTGTCCTCTCCACTAGACTTTAAGCTTTATGGTTCCCTATTTTACCCAAGATGCAAGCCAATCAAAGAGTTGTTTTGGTAGTCTAGCCCAAATTTCTTCATATAATGGATCAAAATGCTTTTTTCATGTCACTATTGGATCTTATCACTTATCGGGATCAAGTTATTTACAAACTATTCCACCCTATTCAACCACCAATAGTGGATGTCAAGCAATTCAAACTGCCAAACCATGCTTTAAAGACAATGCAATGAGTCTAAAAGGCTCTACAATAGAACTAAAATATTAACATTAAACTTTTGAATGCAATGACCTATGACTAAACACTTTTAAACTTATGTGCACTAGCATCCCTCTACTCTCACCCATAGCATACTAAGTCTTTCGCACTCTAATTTGCTCCTTGCACTACAATCTACAAATAGTCCCTAATCAATTCATGAACATAACAATATAACAAGAAAAAGCACTATCTCAATGAATGTCTAAATTGCTAAGTCTCTCAATGTGTCACAAGGCATACAAAATAGGGGTATATATAGTTGCATGTCCCCTAGAGCCACCTAAACTATTTCTAGTATCATGTATAAGGATAACACAACTTTTTTTATAACAAGTTGCATGTTGCATTCATCTCAAAATACAATATTTCTTGAAATACATCCTATGCATGATTATCTTCTTCTCCATGCACTAGATTTTTATAGTTAGGCATTATTACGCTAGTAACGAGGTGAGTAATGCATCTTTTCATTATTTGGAGTTGTTAGTTAGATGAACAAGAGATAAACATTTGTTGCTCTTTCAGCTATAAAATCAAAATACATAACAACCCACACTTGCAAGGAAGCAATTTGGTTCCAAAGATTGTAGATGCTGGTTTCTTATGAAGAGCCTATAAAAATAGATTGTGATCGTCATATCCATTTGGCCAACAACCCTATTCTTTATGGGTCAAACAAAGCACATAGATTTGCAACATATTTAGTTCATGACACGGGGGAGAACAAGAATGTTGATTCAAAAAGTTGACACTTGGGGAATGTTATAGATTCTCTAACTAAATCAATGAACACTAGTAAGTTTTGTCAATATAGGAGTGCTATTGATATTTCTACCCCTCATTGCTAGTCATGCTGGTTTCTACTTAACCCCCTTTATGCCACGAATGTTGGAAAGGTGTTGCACACCTTGCATGATAACACTTAATGCTGTAAATTGTTGTCATCATGGAACAGAATGCCCCGCTTACATTAATTTTTTCTATGGTAATGTTGTCTAAGACAATAGTTGCACACATATCGCAGGGTCACAATGGGGACAAACCATCAAATGTTGACATGTCACACTTGGGAACTTAGATCACATGGTACAAAAGGAGATGCGGGGGAAGACTTGGAATGTAGAGACTCTTAGGGAAGGTGAAAGTCACGCATGGGCAACTTGGATGAGGTAAATTCATGGCTTTCGCAAGCCGCTTTTGGTTTCTTATTTCTCTCTTGCTTATATGTAGAGGGAGTGGGTTAGAGGTTTGTAGTGTGATTTTAGAGTTGAGTAAATGCTGCCAGAATTCTACCAAAATTGACACATGGTTAAAGACATCTATTTCAGCAAAGACTGAAGTCTCATTATATAATAATCACTTTCAGTTGATAGTATAGTGAGTGGTGTCGTGGTTTTGCTAGGTTTCTTCCCGGAAAGGTGGGCATATATGGTGTTTGTGTGTATGTATTCTAATATTGTTTGTTTGTTTTTTTGTTTTTTTTTAAATTTAATATTGTTGATTTAAGATTAAACATTACATTGCTCCTCCATTGAGTTTATCAATAATTTCCTAACAATCTCGACTTTCCCAATTTAGAAACTAGCATCATTCAAAGAATCCACTGCAACCAAGAACAAATATGTGCATAAACAACTCAATCTTCACATTATCCATGAAAACTGTCGTTGTGTATGAGAGGCTGCAATGAATTTGTGAATTGGTGGATGAAGAAGACAACAACAAAGGATCAACCAAGCAAGCGTCCATGCAACACCAGCAAGATATTTTCTATGCTATGGGCATATTTTAATAAGTTTCACAATGTTTAGGCCAGAAGTTTTAGTTTTGCAATATACTCCCAGTTTTACAGAAAGTTTTTATACTAAGGCGCTAATCTCTGAATTAATACTGATGACTAACTATAATTTTCAGAGTCTTATTTTAGTCCTAATGGGACAATAAGAATGCCAGTAGCTGCAAATTTAAGCCTCTCTGCCCCAAGAACTTCTTTGAATTTTTAATCCACTTCCTAAGCAGGCCTGAGCTCTGGATCTTCAGATCATGCCAATAAATTAAATTACACTGTACAAATGTATTACAAGGAAAAACTATATGAAGCAACCCTTGGTACCAGAGAAAAAACATACTCGGGAAGTATTTTTCTCTTTCTTTATACATCCCTGTTTCTTGTAGCAGATGCCTAGGGAACTCAATTATCAGACAAACTGTATATAGAATCTACATAGCCTTCTGCATCCCAAAGGAAAGAACCAAATGCTGTAGCCTCCAGAAGTAGCCTCCTCAAGCTGGAATATGTTAGCCTGATTTCATCAGATGCAATAGTAACTGTTCCATCATCTGCAATGTGTGTAACTGGCCTTCCAAAAAGAGCCCCAGCATGTTTCTCAATCATGTTAACTGTTTCTTTCGTTCTCATTGTTGCACATCTTTTTAAAGAATCTGCATCGAAGGACATGATATAATCTCTCAGCTGCTTGGGTTTTGCTCTAGTTTCAACCAAGTAAGACATAGAGGGATCTGCTTCAGGAACAGCATCTGCAGCTTCAACAGCAAGATGCTTGCTCCAACTGAAAATGTTATTTCCTCCCAAATCCAAAAGATTTTTCTTCAAATCATTTGCATCAAACAGAGGGGAATATACTGTCTCCAAGTTGACCTCTAGCTGGTATCTCTGGCATGCTCTTCTCAAAAAGTAGCTGTACATTATGGAAGCAGCATAAATGCGTCCAAGAGTTAGTCTATCAATTTGAGTAATCGTATGATTATCAACAATGTTCATTTTGCCTCGCCTGCCTAAAATCCTGGATAAATGCTCTCTAATCATCTCAAGCATCTCTGTAGAATGGATAGATTCTAGTTCCTCATCTTTTGGCAGCCAAGAATCTAGCCTGCCGTTCTCTGTGCATGACACCAGTTTGGGTACCATTGGTATGTTGAGACTAAGAAACTTTTGAACAATTAGCATGTAAATCACCTCTTCTGCTGCTGTCTGACATTCCTTTGCTTTCAGTTCTGCTATCTTTCTGAGAAAAGTAAAGAAAGAATAAGACAGAATTATAGTGTCACAGAAGATGAAATACTTTGTGATATTTGCATCTTAATATTGTGTGAACAGTTTCAATCAGACATAAACAAGATAAAATGTCATTATTTTAGCGTATGATAAAATGGTGAACGATTCAAATTAGAAAGTACACAAGCAGGTTTAAATATCTTAAAGGCATCACAAATGGGAGGTCCTGAGGAGAGAAGTAGCAGACACTTAGATAACAGAGCCTATGGTCAAATGGGATGAGCTCGTATGGTAAATCAGTATTTCATAATGGAGACCTGTGTTCAAATCCCCAAGAGACAAATTACACGCTTAAAAGTGTACAAATGTTGACTATTGAATCAGTTTAACTACCACATCCAATTCAGGGTGGGGCATAGCCTAACAGGCAAAGGCCAGTGCAAGTCCCAGGTGAATTTGACAGACGATATACCCCTTGGTCATGGCATCTATGCCAAAGGCCAACCCACAAGCAGATATATTAAACCTATTTAAAAAATAACAGTGATTACAGACTGTTCAAAACCATTGCAAATATTGCTGCCCTAGAATTTTTCCATTAGAAATTATGTAATTATTTTCTTTCTTACTTAGCACAAATGTAAGTCAGTGTCAGCAATGATTGGATATTTCTGTACATAAGCATGCACTCACACATGGTAGTATTCTCTGTCACTCGTTACTAACATTCAGCAGTTAAAAATTTTGAAGCCGAAAAGTTTTGGGGTAGGATTGAAAATAATATACACTACTACACAGGAAGAAGAAATGTAGAGGCAACTTACTAAGTTGTCCCATCTAGATCCCAGAAAATATCAAATAGTTTTTTTTCCCTGTGATAATTAAGTATTAACTTAAGATTACACCCCAGCCTTTATTTTTAGAAAATGTACAAACACAACTCATTTTGTCAATAAAACACATAATATTTAAAAATGAAACTCAAGAATGTTTTTGGAAATAACTGTTATTATCAACATTTCAGATCATATTCCACAATATCATCAAGATGAAGAGAGGAAAAACTCTTCCAGTAGCGTTCATGAGTTTCATTCTGTCAATTTCTCCAAAGATGCAACCTAGTTAAGAAGACTATCTGGTAATTAAGGATACGAGCCTTGCTCAAAATTGTCAGATGTTAATTAGCGTAAAATTTGTGTGAGTTTTCATTGCATTTAGTAGTCTGTCTATAATGCACATTCATGCTAGGAGCTAGAACAAGGTCACCTACCTATACTAAAAGCGCCACCAATGAAACACATATTAAATCCTGTTCTGATGCTTTCTCCAAAAATAACAGGAATAAAAAGCAGTACAATCATTTTAGAAGATCACATGTAGAAAAAGCGCCAGAAAAAGCTAGCAGGCACAAAAAAAATTATCATACATGTCAATAAAACATTCAATAAAACTAACCAATTTGAATTAAGACATCGTTCGCTGAATGCAATGATACTTGAATTTCTTGATGTCCAAAAAATCATCCAAAAAGTTATGTATTCTACCTGTGTAAACCTGAGTATGCATCACTTGCACTCAGCTCTTGACGAGCAACAGCATCACCCCTATCAGCAGCTAATTCCTCTAGTTGTTTGGCAGCTGCAAAATGAAAGATATCTGGCTGTTTTTCAAGTATGTCACTCAACAACTGTCCTGCAGGAGACTGGACCTCAAGTGGTGCCAGATGACCGCTTGTATTGCGTTTGTGAAGCTCTGCTCTAGCAATGGGCAGATTACGACTTATTTTGCACCAGCTATCGCATTGGAGGAGTTGCTTTCCATAGCTTTTCCTCGATCTCTAAAATCAAAAACACTTTTTAGTAAGCTCAAGTACCCTATCCATTGCAAAATTGATATAAACTAGGCAGTTCCATAACACCAAAGTTGCACTTTCCTCAGACCTATAATTGCATTTCAACATGCCCTTCTCAATAAACCTGTGCTATATTGGAAATACAATATAAACTAAGAATTTAACATCTCCTCTTAGCAACTAGATCATCATATAATCAATTAGTCCTCAAGCAAAATCCTTTATGACCAACTATTGTTTAACTTCAACAAAAATATCATCAACAATGCTACTAGGTTGTGCTCACTAAGTTCTATGCTCCTCTGGTTAACACTAATCATAGGACAGGAATAAATATTTACAGAGCTAATGTCCTTCAATAACAATTACCCTTTAACTGTGTAACCTAGGGGCATTCCACCCTATAATAAAGGCCATATTATTTATAGTAATTGATTTGCAGTTTACTTTAAAATATTACCAGAGATCTATTCTTCTTTAAATGTGTTAAAATAAGACACGAAAACCAATCAATACTTCATGAAGATTGGAATGGAAATAAACAAATACTAACCAATATAGTTAAAAAAAAACAAATAAGTAAACACTCTCTAAGATGAGCAAGAGCCCCAGACAAAACTCCCCCAGAATGAAAATATTTCCATTTAAATCCTTGACAATATAAACAATTATCCTTTCCCTCTACATTTTGATTTCCACTCTGGAACATATAGGGTTAATTAATAATTACATTAAAATCCCCAGGATGCAAATACTTCCATTTAAATCCTTGAAAATATCAGCCATTATCATTTCCTTTTACAGTTTGATTTCCCTCTATAAAGCTTGTGGATTAATACATTTTTGGAAGATAGTTTATCTCACAGCATAGAAAGTATCTCGTTACCTTTGAAAACATTTGTATTCTCCTATGTATTGCCATGTAAAATTGTAATACTTAATTAACAAGCAATGAAATTGACAAATCGCGCAATCTGGTAAGCTTGTTTCCCAAACATTTGGAACTTTGAGAACTTTTTTGTTTATGTTGGAACAGAGTTTACAAATATACCTCTAAAGAGCAACAAGGTTACAAATCATCACAAAGCTTATTTCCTAAGGAATAGAATATAACAGACATGATGATCTCAACAAAATCAGCTCAAACATAATACTTTGGAACTTAAGAATATGATTTCATGAACTCGAAAGCAAGTAATCTGCACACATTACGCCTCAAAATATATCTATAATTTGCCTATGTTCAAAGGTGTTTCTGAGAAGGGATGGCAGGGGACAGCAGGACACCTTTCAGGGATGGCAGTGACAGGAGGCCATTTTTGGAGACAGTGGAGATGGCAGTATATTAAAAAATTTATAGATAAACAGGGGGGATTTTATAATTATGACTATACATGACGTCAAGATTCAAGTTTAGACATTCACATAATGTATCAAAAAAGAGATTCGATGTTCAATGTTCATTAATTCAAGTATATAAGTAATAAAGTTTCATTGTTTTAGCAAAAGGTACGAAGGATACAAAATGTCTAATAATAGGCAAAGCAGTAAGAGTGGGTAACAAATGTGAAAATGGGTTAGTTAAAGAGTGGGTTTATACCCCTTCTTTTTCCTTCTGTGTTTCAGAGATTTTTTTAAAATTTGACAATTGCATGATCATCCTGAGACGTCACACCTCTAGTTCATGCATTTTGGGGACGTGTCCCTGATTTTGAGCAGGTTAGGGGGCAGCCAGGGGATGTTTCCTTGTTGCCTCCATATTTCAGAAATAGGAAGGGAGCAAGGAGGCATGGGAAAGGGGCCAGGATGCATCCTCTTGTAACCTAGTTTCTAGTCCCATAGATCGTACATGACATACTGAGGATGTTAATAAAAAAATCCTTTTCCTGATAATGACTGAGGTGCGACTGATGTGTCTCACTTAGAGTGTTGGGCAAAAAGTTCTACGCAGGATATCCAAAAGAGTTTTGGCAAAAATCTTCCTAAGAAAAACTGCATTGCAAAATTTCGTTTCATTTCATTGTTTATTCTTTAACCCATGTTTTACCTAATTACTTAGCTTAGCAGTATCCAATTTGAAAAAATTTGACGTCATTAAAAACAAGTGCATCATGACAGCAATCCCGGATAGTTTCCCCCAAAAATTGCCACTATATGTTGCTTTTCCATATGTACTGAACAAAAGGCACAATATTTAGCAATGTATCTAGGATGATTTAAAAACATAAAAATATTTAAATACATTAAATTTATTAAAACTTAAATTCTCAGAAAGTTGACAGGGAACTAATCATAAAAATATAAGGCAAAAATTCATGACTCTTGGAATATTAAGGTTTACAGTAATAAAGTCACTTTAGTGACTTGTTTATTTTTATTATTTAAATAATTAGTTACATTCTCGTAAGTGATAGTTCAGGACATTATGTTTGAAATGCATCATAAAAGCAATACTGTAACACATTCAAATAGAACCTTCAATAATATTATTATCATTTTTTTATTAGTGTACAAATGTAGATGCGCTTGATTTTTCCTATATGGTATCAAAGCCCAGGAAGTTCAGGCATGAAAGTTTTGATTGTTCTTGCTGCATTGTTTTCTTATGGATGCTGTTGCAATGAACCATCTGCTGCTAAACAAATATATATTGTAATACTGTTTGCTGGTTAGAAGGAGCAGCTTGCAGAGGACAATTTGAGGAAATACTGCACCGCAGAAGGGATTTGTTTATTGGACGGAGCAGCAGTTAAGTTCAATTTTTTGAACATTTAACAGAAGCATAGTAGCAGGATTAAAAGCATTGCAAATAAATTTAGGTTTTGCAAATTATTTTTAAGAAATTATTTAAAGATTTTTTTTTGGCTTTGGAGTTATAAGGTTGGCATAGAATTTTGGAATAGTTTTTAGTTTATAATCTCTTTTCAAGATGGAGATCCTTTTAGATAAATATTCTGAGTTCAACTTTCATACTTGAAAAATTCAAATTCAAATGCAATTAATGAACAAAAACTTGTGGGGAATAGTCAATGGGATCACAACACCACTTACAGATGCAAAAAAATTATTGGAATGGCATAAAAGAAATAATAAAGCTAAATCTATTGTTGATCTTGCTTTTTCTGACACTAAATTACATCATGTAGATTTAGACAAATCATCATCAAAAATTTGGGGTAATTTGAATAAAATGTTTGGAGCAAAAGCAGTTAATACAAAGCTTTCTCTAAAACTTCAACTATTTAGATTCAAAATGGAGTATAGAATCCCTATGTCGAATCACATAAGCAACTTGAGGTCTCTCATTAGACAATTGGCAGAAGTCAAGGCTTCAGTAGATGATGAAGATGCTAAGGATATTTTGTTAAACAGTTTGCCTTCAAAATGCAATAATGTCATTTTTACACTTAGTCAAATAACTTCTCAAACACTAGAAGATATGATTTCAGCCCTTTTAGCAGAAGAACAAAGAATAAATGTAGAAGATTCAGAAGTTGATTCTCAACGTGAAAATCTATTATACACATAAAGCAACAATTTAAAAAAAAAAATGAATGTTATTACAGTATTACTATAAAAAAAAGGGTCACACGGCAAGGACTTATAGAACTCGGGCCAATGATGTAAGGGAGAGTTCAAAGAGAAATCAAATGATGATAACTTAGCCTGTGTTGAGGACTATGTTGAGGATGAGGAACCCCTAGATGGTGATTGTGTTGAAAATAATTGTTTTGAAGATACTAGGGATGGATACTTATTTGAGCCGTCACAATTGGAGGTTGGAGGCACTGAAGGTTGGAGGATTTTCATCATCTCAAGTTATCTTCTCACTCAGAGATGGTGCTTTGTATGAGAAGCATATGTTATTTTTTTCCTTTGTTTGATGCTTGATAGAATTGAAGAATGCATATATTGTGAAGATTGTTTTTTGAAGGTGAGAAGGAATTAGGTGAACTCAATATGGATTGTTACCCAGATAGTTCAGGAGTTTATGGATCTAGGGAATTATACCCTTCCAAAGATAGTTTGGGAGTTTGTGGATCTAGGGAATTATACTCTTCCAAGGGTCATGAGACAACTTGATGGAGCAATGGATTATTGTCCAATAATTCAGGGGATCTATGATTCAAGAGTTCAAGGAAGTGGTAATCCAAGAACTCGAGAATTCAACTCAGGAGCTACACCTTTATGAAGATTATGAGGCAGCTTGATGGAGTTAAACTTGGTCCAGGATATTTTTTTTCAAAGAAAAAGATTCTAAAGAACATGTATTTATTTGTTTCAATCAGCATGCTTTGTTGTGTGGAATGTAAACCTTAAGGGGAGGAGGGGACGGGAGAGGCGGGAAAAGGTTATGATCATAAAATCACCTTAATGACTTGTTTATTTTTATTATTTAAATAATGAATTAGATTTCTGTAAGTGGTAGTTCAATAAGTAATGTTTGAAATGCTTTATAAAAACAATATTATAACACATTCAAATAGAACCCTCAATAATATAATCATCATTTTTATTTTTATTACTATGCAAATATAAATACTTTTGATTTTTCCAATAATATGACAAGTACCTTACTCAAACCTGAAACAGTTTTCTATCCTGCTATGAGCCAATGTAAGGTTTCCGCAGGAGAACACTTTCATCAAAATATTCACACCACTAGTCAACAGAGAAACAAATTTCGACCAAGAATTGAAAACCAGCACAGAGATAAGAGTTTGGAGAAAACTTTCATCGGCATCAGTCTTTAGCCTGACTTTTCTAAAGATTTATCTCACTCATCAGTAGAATAACTCACTGTGACGAATAATCAAAAACCAAAACAAAGATTAGAGTTTCGAAAAAGCCTTCATCCAAATCAGTATTTAGTCCAACTTTTCTACAAAGTTACATCACTTGTCAGCAGACAGACAAATCTCGCCAAATAGTCAAAAACCAACACAAAGATTAGGGTTTCAAGAAAGCCTTCATTGTCACGAGTATTCGATCCACCTTTTGTACAGAGCTATATCACTTGTAGGCAGAGATACTAATTTTGATGAAGAATAAAAAACCGACAGAAAATTTAGAATTTGGAGAAATCTTGTACACTTTCTAATCCAGCTTTTCTACTGTACTACATTACTTGCCACTAGAGAAATTTATTTTGACAAAGAATAAAAAATCAACACAAACTTTAGAATTTTTATGGAGTTCCACCAGTCTCATCAGAGAAACTAATTTTGACAAAGATTGAAAAAAAAACACATTGATTAGAGTTTCCAGTTTGTTTTATCAGCGTTGCATATTTGTAGAGCATTCTAGAGTAAGTGGCATATATCTTTTAATCACCAGAAATCTAGGAAAAAAAAAACTAAAAATATCATAATAATTTTAATGTAAAATTATATAATCGAATTAAGACAACTCGAGTAATAAGTAGAAGAGTACAGAAGAAAGACAAAGCTAGCCTGAAAAACACCAGAAAACTTATTTTTAAATGTAGAAACGACAAAATAGAAATGTAAATACAATTATGACTAAAACAAATTTACACAAACAATGAGCTCGAAGGTAAAGTAGTGAAGAAACTAACCTGTAAGCCAGCGAAGGCGTGAAGAAACGTACAGGATTTTGATAAAAAATGAGGGCGGAATTGTTCTACAGAAATGGCACTACTCGCAGTGAAACCCCGGCCAATCGCCAAAGAAGCAAAACACTCCATCAACGCACTCAAATCAACCCTCGAAACCCTAAAACAATGCAAAACCCCACTTGGACACGCCAAAGATCCAAACTTCCCAAATTATTTCTCCTCTTCCGAGATTTTTTCAGCTCTTTCGTCGCGGCAAAATTAATATCCAAATCTTTCTCCGATTCGACGGTTATTTCTCACAGATTCGACTACTTCTCTCGCGATTTAATGGATTCTACTTCAATTACACAGAACCGCAGATAATGCATTAATTTCTTGACTTAAAAAACATTTTCTTCGGGATTTAATTTTTTTTAAAGAAAATATTGACAATTTTGCAGCATAAGTTTCATACCTTTTTTATCTTTTGTATTTTTGAAATTTCTGAGGCATTTCGGTAGAAGTGCAGCTCTTTTGGAAGCTTCGATCAGTCTAATGGTGGAGAACAAATAATCCGTTTCGGAGAAAATTCTGAGAAAAAAGAGATTTTAATTAGCATGCGGAAAATGTAGGAAGCTGCGAAAATAAGCAAAACCGTGGGGTGTATTTTCGTAGCAATTGCGCTCCATATCTTTTCAGAGATTCGGATAACTATGCGAATTACGGATTCCGTGTTTCAGTTTTCAATATAAGTACATGATATACAAAATATATCTTTTGTGAATCGACGTGTTTACGTGTCATACAAAGATTTTATTGGATGTTGATATAAATGGGATAATCTTGTAATCTTCAAAATTGCATAACTTCGAGTTTTCCTTTCCTTTTGGTTAGGTTATGCTTTGCTTAATGAAAAGGGTATAAGTGGTGTTTTGGGTATATAATTAGAGGTTTCTTTGTTTTTATATATATTTATTATGGGTATTATGTTTTTTGTTTTTTTAGCACTTGCATTTAAAGGAGGTTTAAGGATTACATCGATAGAAAACTATATGTATGTTAATATGTTAGAGAGTACGTGTTTATGCATGCAATTTGTAGTTGCATGGACTAAACAATTAATAATAAATGTCAAATAATGAAATGAAATAAACTTAGACAAATCTAGATCTTTTCCTTAAAGAAATTAGGTGTTATCTGATTATGAAATATTTGCATACAAATTTAAAACATAAAACAATGCAAATAAAAAAGAAAGTCGTCATCAAATTGACAAAAAAAATTGCAAATGGAAATATAATATTCTCATTTGATTGTCAAATCAATATTTATTCGGATTTTATGTGATAAGTGAGACTTCTGAGGCTTTTACCTAATATTTTGGAGGCTTTTACCATTAAATGAAAGCTAAGGGAGAGGGGCCCATAGTGGAGTGGGCTTCAATAGTGGGGATAGAAGTAGTCCTCGGTGGGCCTCATAATGGAGCATCTTAATATCCAATTGCAAAACACTTTTTATCCATAAAGTACACAAACTGACAAATCATGTGATGCCACATTAGTGCACCATTAAAACATGACTTAGTGCACCACTATTGGTCTCACTTTTTTTTTAGCCTTTTTTAATAGATTAACAAAAAGCATGTTGATGTGGCATCATATTTGATGATGTGACCCTAAAATTAATTTTCTTAAGTAGGTGAGTTGCCAAATAAACTATTGTACAAAATTGGGGCTGATTTGAAATTCCATGTAGGATTTTGAGAAATACGAAGTTAGGGTGCTCCACTATGGGCCCCTCTCCCCTAGTTTTCCATTAAACAACAATTGAAACTTGTTTTCTGACAACTTAACAGTGGTTTGCAAGCATGAGACTTGTTTCAAGCTCAAATCTCACACTATATGTAATCTATCAGCTAATAAGTTGTGAATGTATATTCGAATTATTAGAAACTTTTCCATCAAATATGGAATGATACATGAGTTCACATGTCAATTCCACTGAATCTAGAATCGGACGTACTTTCTTGCAATAGTAAGTAGTGTGTGTCTCATCAACTTTGGAGAAGGATCCGGCAATAGCAACCTGCAACAAACACAACAAAGAAGTTAAATTTGTACTTGTATAAATGATTTAGTTTAATTATGTAATTGTAGAAATAATTTTAAATTTTCAAATTCAAATGTAAATCTGATTTAATTTTTAGAGAAAAAATAAGAACAAAAATATATTCAATATATTAATTTCAAATATATGATTAGAATATAATATAAATTTTGACACTTTTAACGTGGATTTTCAAATCTAATTTTGGAATCAATGCAATGGGCATATATTCATAATAAATAATTAATATAATCTTCTTCCCAATATTTCAATTTATAGATAAAGATCTCAAAATGAACTATGCATTAAATCCTACTTAATTCTATGAGGATAATGCTACAAGTTTTCAAATTTATATTCAACTCAATAAAGTTTTGGCATGGTAACAAAACTGAAATAATGAAACAAGAATAGAATAGAATAGAACAACCACAACATAAAGTGATACTAGATATACCATGGTAAAACCTCAATAAGAAAAAAACTAGCTTCTAAAATATTGCTAGCAAATTTATGCTTGACAATCTTATTTTGACTTGGGAAACTTGTGATTAGGCCAGCAAATAGGTCAAAATGCTATTTTAATCA
Source organism: Sequoia sempervirens (assembly GCA_007258455.2). Classification (NCBI taxonomy): domain Eukaryota; kingdom Viridiplantae; phylum Streptophyta; class Pinopsida; order Cupressales; family Cupressaceae; genus Sequoia; species Sequoia sempervirens. The sequence goes on along the minus strand of VDFB02026320.1, from coordinate 47,577,914 downwards.
AACTTGATTTCGACAAGGCTTATGATAGAATTTGATGGAATTTTATTCTTAACATGCTTCAATGGTTGGGGTTGAGGCCTAAATTTTGAGCTCATATTCAAATGTTGTTTCAAGCTGCAAATGTTTAGAATATTATTAATAATATGATGACAAACTCTTTTCCCCTACAGAGATCTATTTCACAAGGATGTCCACTTGCTCCATATCTCTATGTTCTCACAGTTGATGTGTTGGGCTATATGCTTCATAGTGCCAATAAAATGAAGCCAATTGCAAGAATCTCTATTCCATAAGAAATTGTTGTTATTAACTCTCATTATGTTGATGGAAATTTATTATTTTTACAAAATTCTACAAGAAAAAAATCTAATTTGCTAGAAATACTAGAATTATATTGTGTTGTTTCAGGATCTAAACTTGGTCATGATAAAATTGATTTTTTGATGATCCAGTCAAGACCTAATCCTCTTTGGATACCTCAAGAATGGAAACATATTAAACACAAAGAAATTATAAGGTATATTGGGATACCTTTTGGTCTTGGGGTTTCTCTCTTTGATATGTGGAGTTGGTATCTTAATAGACTCAAGAATAAATAAACTAGCTAGGGAAATAAATAAATTTCTTTGACTAGTAAAATCTAGGTTGTTAACAAAATTTTCCTTGCCACTCATGTTTATTATTCATCATATTGGATGTCCTCTGAGAAAGGTTAGGAAGACATAATTAAACTTTTTTTTATGGACTAAATGGGATGGAAACATTGGATTTATATCCACATCATGGATTCATTTCCTTCAGCCTAAATGCAAAGGAGGTTGGGGCTAATTGACCGAAAAACTCAAGGAATATGTTTAGCAGCTAAATGGACTATAAGGGTTGTCAAAAGTGAAGAACCATAGAAGATTCTTATAAGGAAAATTAACCTAGCTTTGGTTAAAGGTAAATGGAAATTGATGGATGGCTTGACAAGATGCTTCATGCTTCCTTTTTTCAATTAATGCTTCTCCATCCCTTCAATCTATTTGGAAGGCTTGGCAACATATTTGTCATCTTCTAAAATGGAGAGATGCCTCTCTTCAACATGGGTTCAGCTTCTCCACTTCATCCATTTAGTGGAGCAAAATTATCTTTTATCATGAGCAACCCCTAGCTTTAAGTTTTCCAAAATAGTCATATTTTTTGTTTAAAAAAGGAATTCGCAATATTGGAGACCTTTGGGATTTTTATATATTGAGTTGGTTGCCATGACATGTTATCAAAACTCAATTTAATCTGAGCAACAAGTATAAATAATTCATTATTTTCATGTATTCTTTGGTGCCACTAGATTTGTCTATGAAATTATGTACCCCTATTCATTGCAATTTCTTCAAAGATTGGCTATGGTTGGCAGCCTATTCATTCTTAATTTTTCCTTTAAAAAAGTTAGTAGTTGATTCATGTCTTTCCTTTGAATCCTCGCTTGAATCTCAAATGACACTACAAATTTAGTGAAAAAATTTGGGCAAAACTTTATGCTCAAATTTTGAAATCAAAAGCTAATCCAGATGCTTAATTACTAGCTTGGAAATTATTACATTGCAAACTATCCATTGGTGGCAAGTTGAAGTGTATCAAGTTACAACCAATTAAATTCCCTCTTTTCTTAAGAAATGAAGATATGAGGCACACTTTTTGGGGATGATATTCATTAAAAAGCAATGGAACTCTATATTAATGAGTCGCCTACTATTTTTTAGCATAAACTAAGATGGAAAGAGGCCTTACTTGGGACTGGGCTTCATGAAAATGTTATTGTTGTTATGTTAGATATGTTATTTTGTTACATTTATGGGGAGACAAATGTAAAGTATTTTTCAATAATCATAGCGATTACCAAGAATTTGTAGTTTTAAGACCTTACTTTGATATATTTTATTATCTTGCTTCTTTGTTCTTGCAACTGCAAGCGGAGTCCAAAAAGAATCCAATAAAAAGTTCTAGATTCAACAAATCAAGCTTCAAGTGAATTAGTTAGTAAATCAAAAATGTAAGTTCATATTGCTCAAGCTCTAAGGTCCCAGTTGCAAAAATTACTATTGTTGGTTTTGATCTTATGTTGCTCCAAATTATGTTGGATATTTTTGTTATTGTATTTTCTAACATTGTTGGTCTCGTTGGTCTAGTTTGTTGTTGTAACAAGGAGACTTTTCTTTTGACATTTGATGTAAATATTTTTGTTCTTATATTTGTTATGTTATTCCAATTTTGTTGTTGTATCTTTGACAGCTTTTGTTGCTATAACAAGGATACTTTGTTGTCCCAATTTTATGTTTTGTTTCTTGGTCATTAATGTTGTTATGTACAGTTTTATATTGCAATTTTTAAATACATTCTTATCTTTGTAATTTTTATTTACTCAATGAAAATATATATATATAAAATTAATGTATTAATAGGCAACCAATAGTTATATACAATAACAATCTATATGCTTCACAAGAGATCTAGAATCTAAACGGTGATCCCACAATACTGGTTTACAATTTCTAAGAGATCCTGATTTTTACTGAAATCACATATTTTTAGAAAATATAATGATTTAATCCTTTAAAAGTTCCATTTAAAGGATTCCAATTGAAGAGGGTTTGATTGAACCACCTTAGATCAAACCCCCTTGGATAAAACCCCGCTAGTTTTAAACCATACCTATAACAGAGTCTCCTTTACACCTATCAAAATGCTGATAAAAAACCACTTTTGATTTACCTTTTGGGGGATCAAATTAATTCATTTAAAATTTATTATTTGTAAGTATGTAGTCCTTATTATAAGCTTCCCAAAAAGTATAAATTTAAATAAATTTAATTTTATTATTATATTTATTTTGTATTTCTTGTGAATGTAGGTTTTTCACCGAAAATCAAGCTCTTTGTTTTGCACATGTGGAAAAATAGAAGATTATAAAAAAAATTGAAAAATATCAATGCACTATATATTGAAGTCCTTGATCCAACAAAATAAAAAATTGATACATACAAAAAAAGTTATGATGTATACAATTCGCCTATGTCTGAATTGTAGTTGGTTTGACTTCAAATCTTGATTAAGGAAAAAATATTCAATAAAAAACTATGAAACCAAATGAAAGCGCTAGATATCATAGTTAAAAATCTAAATTCAAAAAAAATATAATTTTATCCTTCATGGAAAAACATTTATGTTGTATATGGTGAGCATCACTCCTTAAAAATGGTGTTTACTAAAAAAACTAGTTTTTGAAGGAGATGGAAAAAGAAGTGCAATATGATTCCAAAAACTTTGAAATAAATATATTTAGAATCTAAAGATAAAATATCATAAATCACTAGTTTGCATCATCTTTAGATTCCTCGCGGTTTAGCCACTATAGGTGCCTAAAAGTGAAGATTTAGTTAGAAAAAATTAGTTTAGTGTCCAGTTTGGCCAAAAATTGTAAACCGGTATTGTGGGATCGCCCAAACTTAAAGGAATTTGGGAATTATAGGCTTGTATAAAATAAAAGGAATGAAGAATGCAATCACACTCAATATTTACAAAATAATTACTACAGAGTTATGGGATTTAAAACCATTTACCAAAAAAATCAAATAACACAAAATTTAACCTAGAAAACCCTTAGGAAAAAAAAGACGTATCAAATAATATCACTACTCATATTGTGTTCTAGTAATAATATTACAATATAATTAGAAAAAAGTGTGTGCTATCAGGAGATCTTTAACCTATCAAAGCTTAAGGTATCAACCAAAATCATCAGCTTTATCGATCAATTTTGGCAACAATTACCTATTCCAAATATGTCATACTAACTACAAACCTAGCTCTAGATTTATAGAAAAAATATAATCATCACTCATGCAACTTGAGTGCCTCTATTTATGCAATAAAGAGAAATAAAGATAAGCCACCACCCAAAAATAAAATGCTTAAAAATAAAACAAACAAATTTGAGATGCAAGCAAACTCAAATTGCATTAAAAATGAATTAAATTGTTAGATAATTTCAATAATTATCTAGAGAAGTGTGCCCAACTTTAAATTTCCTAAATGTGAGTTACAATGTTTACAAGGCTTGCAAGGTGTACTACTCAAACATAACCTAATATTTTCTAACTTGTTTACAACAATAAGCATTGAAAAATGGTTTACAACAATATGGATTAACAATTAGGGACAATAGTACCCTTAACCAATCTATACTAGCAATATTTTTTTATAGATGTTGACTTCACCAATGAATCAATAAAATTCTTTGAGGTGTCCATTTTCTTGATTATTTCCCTCTTTTCTTCTACCATTTCATTAACAAAATGATACTACACATCAATATACTTTGTTTATACATGAAACATATAGTTCTTGGAAAAACAAATAGCTTTTTTACAATCACAATTAATTCTAACTATATAATGTCTTCAACCCATCTTAATATAATCATTGAAGCCACACTATCTCTTTACAATCATGATTAGCTACCATGTGCTCAAATTTTATATTCAAATGAGCAAACATAACCTAATTTTTACTCATCCAGCTCACTACACCACCAAACAAATTAAACACATAACCACTAGTGAAATACATGCTATAAATATCACCAACTAGGTATGAAACCATAAAACCCTGTATATTCAACACCTTATCCAATTCATTTCCTCCTTGGTGGATAATAGAATACTCTAGAGTTCCACAAAGATATCTAAAGATCCTTTTAATAGTAGTCATTTTCCTATAATAGACATAAAACTTTTCAAAAATTTCAGTCAATAACACAAGCATATGGAACACTAGTCATATCTTCAATCCATTCTAATTTAGGACAAATTATTACACTAACAATAACCTACTATAAATTAAATTTTAAACCATTGCAATACAAATTTAACATACCTCATCTAACTCAACCAATGTCTTTTGTCAAAACTATATATCCTTATCCACATTCCAAGAATGAACTTAGCATCCCCTAGATCTATCATATCAAACTAAAATGAAAGATGAGACTTAAGTTCTCTTGTTAGTTCCTTATTATTAATAATTAACAACATATCATCGATACATAATATGATAACAATACCAACATGCTAAAAGTATATGTAGTAACCAACTTTAGATCTATCAAATTTTAACTTCAAAACATAAGTATTAAGTTTTTGATGTCACATGTGGGATGATTGCTTCAAGCCATAGAAAAAAATCTTCAGTTGATAAACTATATTTTCAATACCCTTTTGCACAAAGTACACCTAGGTTATTTCACATATATTTCCTCCAAAATCTCATGCAAAAGTGTTATCTTATTGTCCATTTTCTCAACCTCCAATTCATAAGAGGAAACCATAAATAATAACAATCTAATGGAGGTTAATTTTACAATAGGAGAGAAAATAATACTAAAATAAATTCTATTGACTTGGGAATAACCCTTAGCAACTGTGCCTTGTATTTTTCATTTTTTTCCTTCAAAATTGAACTTCTTGTTAAAGACTCATTTACATCCAACAAGCTTCCATCATTCAAGTTACTCGACTAATCTTCATTATATTCTCATCTAGGGTAGACATATTATTATCCATGACTTCCTTCCAAGACTTACTCTTTGATTATTTTCACCCTCATAGTTCTATGTCCATCATCACTAGTAGATAATAGTACAATATAATGAAAATCAAATAGGGAATATCTTTCAAGATTATTATTTTTTGGAGTTGAGCTTATTAAGAGTGGATTGATAGGGTCCTTTACTTCCTCATCAAAATAACTTTCCTATATTGCTCCTCCCTAAACCTCTAGCTCATCCGCAAATTTATTTTCCTTAGACATTGACTCAAACCACACCATTTTCTTCCTTTTCTCTCTAATTTATTTAATGAGAGAGCACTTGATCTCTGTAAAGATCACAATATAATTATTTACCATCTTCCCAATCTTAGGACTTGAAATATTTTATCCTTTTATACATTAATTATAAATAATGAAGATGGTTATTTTAGCTTTAAAATCTAACTTAGACTTATCTTTAGACACATGCATATATGCATCCTAGCTGAAAACTTTGAGATGTTGAAGAGAGGAATTATTACTCATCCAAGTCTCCTCTAGGATTTATCAAGAATCCTAACATAGAAGAGTTGTTAATAGGATAGCAAGTAGTAATGATTGTTTCTTTCCAAAAATTCTTATCCAACCTAGCCCCACTAAGTATGCTTCTAGCCTTTTTCATTAACATCATGTCCATCATTTATACAACTCTATTTTACTAAAGCGCATGTATAGAGTTGACCTCTCAAACCCTATATAGAAAAATTCTCCACCATTATTTATTCTCAAAAATTTGGTCTTCTTCTCAATATAATATAAGAGTCTTAAACTCCTTGAATCTACTAAAGACTCTAAACTTTTGTCTCTAAAGCAACACTCTTGTTTTCCTAGATAAATATTAATAAATGATACATGTAATACATGCATTTTTCTAATGATAGTATATTTATAGGTCTAAAAAATCACTACAAATCAAGTCAAAAATATCATCTAATCTTGCAAATCCAAAATCAAATATATGGCAAATTTTATTTCCAATTATATGTAATGCTCACAAAAATCAAAATTCAAAGAAGAATTCTCAACCCACTCAGACAAGTCCTAGGACTTCAAGGCATTAAGACCTTTTTCACCAACATGACCCAATATTTCATGACATGAATTTGAAGACCTATAATGATTGTGATAGCTTGATTTTTTTGCAATAACATTTTTTTTTAAATCAAGTCCAAAAGATATGGTATCTCATAGGAAATGCCCTAAAAAAATTCCTCACCAAGTATCTCTTGGGCAATACCTTTCTTTCCCCTTTTCCAAAAAAATTGAGGTATCTCTTGGGAGATAACTTGGGCTTGAAACCTATGAAGCATCCTTGAGTAATTTTTTGGGCCTTCACAACCCATTTAGCATCGCCTAAGTGACAATTTTCCTAGTTATTCTCCCTCTCCAACTTTTGGAAGTTATAACTTCATGCAAACTCAAAACAAAGTGTCATTTTTTCAATTATATAATATTTGAGATGAAGCCAAATCTAAATACTTCCATTTCAATAAGTATCTCCTAGGTGATTCCTTTAATTTTTTCTTTAGAAGGTTCTTTCTAAGAGAATTTATGCCTCTTCTTCTCCACTAAGGTCACATTTAAGCAATTTCTTGACATGTCCTTTTCTTTTTCTCTTAGGCAACACATGTTCCTACTTTCACCTTACAAGGTATCTCCATCTCTCAATCCTTAGAGATTATGCTCCAATTATATTTTTTGGGGAGTCTAATAAAATAGTAGACAATTTCCACATAGTGTTGACATCAAGTTTAAATAGAGTTCCATATTGAATACCATTTTCCAACATAAAATTTTCTTTAAAAAGTTTACAATATTCTTGATAAAAGATAAAATACCCTCCCAAATAATTTAACTTACTCACAAATAACAAGTTTCTTTCCAAATCTAGGACATGCAAAATTGTAGCAAAGAGAGTCTTGACTCTTCTATCTAAATGCAATGTGGACCTTTTCACATCCAAAAAAATCATTAGAGGTATTTTCTCCCAAGAAAGATTCACCTCCATAATAATTTTATATTGATAAAACACTCACCATGAGGAATCATATGAAATGAAATGGAAGAATCTATCAGTTGTGCATCTTTGCATGCACATGTAATAAAAATGCCAAAAATACATCTCCAAATTTTTCATGAGAGAATTTTCAAATCCATCTCTAGACTCATTTTTATTTTTATTTTCTCTATATTTTTTTATATGTCTAATTTTACCATAGTTCCAACATTTTAGCTTAAATATTCTTAGATATTTTCACCTACCTTTAGATTTCAATCTTATTTCTCTCTTAATATTATTATTTTTCTCTTTCATGTGACCTATGATGAAAAAAGTATCATTTATAGAAACTATGGATTTAGGTTATGTTTCCTCAAACAAAAAATCTGCATTCATGTCCTCAAGCTTTAACTTGGATATGGTGCTACTTATCACCATAACAATGGGTAAGTGCAAGAAGTTGGGTCCACTTTTAGGGGAAGTGTCATTTTTCAGCTTTAAAACACACACCCATTCATTTTTTAGAATAGATACCCATTTTAAAGCGGGTACTTGTTCCAAAAACTTTGAAACTCACAATCCATGTTTTTAATTTGGATTTAGGCTCAGAAAAGGCATGGTAACTGAACCCTTAGCCTTGGACCTGCAAGTACAAGATCATGGTAATGTCAAGAGAAAAAATTAACTTTGGCAATATGGCTGACGGTTTTTTTTTTTTTCAGAATTGTTTTATGAAATTAAAATCATTATATATGATGATGTCTAGTTTTCAAATATGTATTTTTTATGATTGGATTATTTTTTCTATTTTTTAATTAATTTATGAAGAAATTGGTCCATAAACTTGAAATGTTAGGTTTTTATTTATTTTTAATAAATTTTAATTTTTTAATTTTATTGTAAAAAAATTATATGGCATCAATCTACAAAAAATTATTTACACAATGAAAAAAACAAATTCAAAAAATTATTTGTTTAGGTTAAATTATGGTGTCTGTACACGAGGGTTTTCAAAAATAACAATTAGAGCAAATAAAATATATATATTTAAAAAAAATATTAAAAATATCCTCATCAATCTTCAGTATAATACACATCTTTTCCCAAAATTAATTAGAAAAATACTTTTATTCAGGTCCAATTATGGTGTATGTACATGTGCATGGTATGGTCCTAAAAAAGTGGCTTTTAAAAAGTGGTTTTATACATGCCTATTAAAAATTATTTTGTGTTATTTGGGTATTGGAATAAATTACATATTTTAACACTAGACTCAAAATATTAAATTTCATATTACTAGAATTTTTTAATATTCAATATGTAAGTCCTTCAAATTTCTAGTCCAACTATGACAAATTTTGAAAATCATGTAAAACACTTCCACTTTTTGAACATTTTGTGGACCCAACTTCTTGCACTTACCCCAATACTTTCACAAAAAAAATTGACAAAGAACATAATAAGGCTATACACCAGTATTACTTATTCATCCTAGCATCAAAAAATGCCAACTAACTTATTAGGAAGTTGAAAGAATTCAAATTATTTATAACTTTATCACCATTTGATATTCTTTAGGAGGTTGAAGAATATAACTTTTTACAACAAATCTTATTAACTAGGGACTTGGTCAAATACAAAGCCCTAGTTTTTTCCATGAATATTTAGTAATATTATCTCTAAATATGTTTAAAAGTAATGAGTACAAAAGGCACAACATGATAATCGACCTAGCCCTTATTTCCATTTTTTCTCATTCTTCAAAAAGTATTATTAAGGATTTAGGACCTATGACAACAAGCCACTATTAACAATCATTTTGGAACTCTTTTGTTTTTAAGTTTATATACCTCAAAATTAATTTCATTAAAAATGTTAATCTCCATTCAATTCTAGATATTTACTTATGTGTGAAAATATCCACATTCACATAAAACCTCCACTAAAATCAAAAATTGGAAAACAAGGATTTTTACCCTTTCTAAACTAGGATCAAGAGTTGATCAAGATTCAATCTAAAACAATTGAAATGAAGCGTGTAATCCCACCTAATCTTTGCAAATGAGTTATTACAAAGTTATAAAATCTTAATAAATAATGGTGATATAATTAACCTAATGAACCTTATGGGAAAAACCAGGCAACTAATAAAACTATTGAAATTGTATCCATAGTAAGAGTATTATAAGACAATAAGAAATAAGTATGTGTTTATTAGGATGTAGAAGCTTTAGGTAACCACAACCACCAACTTTATAGAGTAATATCAATGTAAGAACATAAATTTCATGCCCTACAATTCATTTTCACATGTTTTGTGATCATTTGAGTGTTTTTCCTAACTTGTCCCCTTTTTACCCATTTATAGTCTATTTTCTCTCCTTCCATATATTTTCCTTCCTCCATGTGTCTTGACCCCTTTATAGGTCCTACTACTCATCCCTATATCACCCTTTCTCCCTTTCATTTATCTTTTACCCATTTTTATGCTCCCTTCATACTTAAGCTACCCATGTTTTCATTTTCAAGATGGTTGCTCCAAAAACTAATTTCTTTCTTATCCTTTCACAAAACTATATTTTTTCACATTATTTATTTCATATCTCATGGATCCAAAATCTAATTAAGATAAAACTGCCTCCATTGATATTAGTTCATTCTCCTTTATCTTCACATCCAAGCTTACCTTCCACAAGATATGGGGGGACCTATACCCCTACCAAGGTTAAATTTCCCTACCCTCCCTACTTCCTTGGCTCAAAAAACTTTATTCAACCATATATATGGCTGAATGCTCTTAATTCACATTATTCCCACCTAGAACATCAAAATTTTCTGCCCTGCAAAATATATAGAAATATCCTTACTCATCTCATTTTGATGTTTCACACTCAAGTTTCCTATTGTACTTTGGATTTTTGGTGCCTTGGAACACTATTCCATAATTAAAGCATCTTCAACTAGCTTTGGATCCCATTCACACATTATTTTGAATCCATGGATAAATTTGTGTGGTCCTATTCCTTTCTACATCCCTCTCATAGCCTTTCTTCTCTCTCCTAAATTTCTTTATCAATCCTCACTATTTTCCCTAAACTTTATTTTTTATTTCCAATTTCATCACTTTTTAGTACCATATCATTTGTGTTGTCATTTTTCCATCTTGTTTCCAATTTCCTTCTCCCTCTAAATGTTATTTTTCCTCCTTCCACCTCCCAATTGGTAAGCACATTAGGGTTTTGATTTTAATTTCAATTAACAAGTTACTGTTAGATTAATTTCTCATATTTCATTGAAATTATCAATGCACATGTGGATTTTTGTTTGAAATGCGCATAAAGGATTGATCAAATTAGCTTCCCCTTTGACCTAACTAAAGACAAGAAAATGGTTAAAGGAAACAACACAGAGATAAAGCAATGAAAATAATACCTTTTATCACCTTGCTCCTTCAATTAAGCTTGAAGTAGAAGCACCCTTTCCTACTTGACATGCTCTCCAATATGAATCTTTTGTTATGATGCTTGAATAGGTGTATATTTCTCTCAAAGCTAGTATAACCTTGGTAGGATTAGATGGATTTTAAAGATAAATTAACAACATAAGTTTTACTCAAATGGATAGATGGAGAATGAAGGAAAAGACTCCAATTTATAGATTTTTGATGGCTAAAATGGAGGGTTGAGAAGCATTGTGAGATGAAAGGTTGAGATTTCATGAGAGAATGAATGCTTAGCCTTATGAAAATTGTCACAAGATGGAGGCTTGATGAAGTGACACATGTCATGGGGAAGAGGGCTAGGTGTGCTCGCACATGTGTGATCATATATTGAGAAAAACATGAGATTGATAAGTGGAGAAAAGGTGGAAAGCATAAGAGGGGATAAATCAACGAGTGTGAAATGTGGATGAAAGAGGAAAGTAAAGGGTGGATACACATGTATGGGAGAATACCACACATGTGTGAGCAACCAATTGAAGGGGTAGCCAAAGGACGAGGCGGAGGGTGATGGTGACTGATGCATTCTCACACATGTGTGAGAAATGAAGAGGGTTAGGGAGACTTGTCATATGATGGAAAGTTTGGGGATTTGGCCTAATTTTTAATTGAATAAAATATTAAAAATTATTAGTGGGGATTAATTAATTAATAAGATTTAGAAGAATTAATGAGTGGGGGTTATGGTTGATTAAAGTTAAATAATCAACCTTTAGAAGAAGGGGGAAATGTAATAAATTTAATTTAATTAATTACGGAGATGAACTATTATTATGGAATTAATTATGGAAAATAATTAATTAAATATTATTTAATCAATTATGTGATAGGAGGTTGATTTTGGGGTGTGTATATTTTTCCCCTCTTTGATATGTCATTGCAACTAGCAAAAATGACATCATGTCAAAGAAAGAAAAGTTATGCCCCATTCAAGTGGAAGAGATGACGGGAGAAAGGTGGTGGAATGATGCCCCATAAAGAAGTCACCCAAAAAAAGGTTTTCATTGATCTCCTAAAAAGAAGAAACAAAGATTATAAGGGTATAGAAGATAGGAAACGAGATTTATTAAAATAAAAATGAAGGAAAAATATTAAATAATGGAAAAATGGTGGAAAAAATGAGGGAAGTGTGAATGGTGATCCTAGACCTACACAAACATGAAGAACAAACACATTATTAGTCCAATATGCATGTTAGAAACATCATTCCCCATGAGATTCATTTGAAACATGAAAACAAGAAATAAGTGAAGAACACAAATAAAAAAGCTATTAAATCCTATTTAAATGATCAAACTCTCAATCCCATGGGGGAATTTGTGCTATTTTGATGTGGAGAATAGTCCTTTCCCAATTCCTAGTCAAGCTTAAGGATGAACTTTGAAGATTGATGCTCCTTGATGAAATTTCTCCATAACCTAGCTATGAAATGATGAAAAACTATGAAAATGGATGACAATGGATGAAATTGATTCAAAATATGAAGATGATAACTTTGCATAAGTTGTGGATCAAATTCCTAAGATTGTGGATGATTGTGGATCCAAAATCAATAAGAGAGTTGTCTATTTATAGAAGAGAATGATGGAAGATTAGGCAAAAGGGATGAATGTGGGATTAAAGATCAACCAATAACGCAATGCCACTTGTCAACATGTGAGTGGAAAAAGGTGGAGCACATTTGGATGAATGTGCACATTAATGTTATTAGGTGGAAATTCAAAATTGGAGAAGTGACAAGTTAGAGGGAGATGAAAGATGAAATAAATGCCACTTGGCTCAAGAAAAGGACATGTAAGAGGCCTTTAATGCCTTGTTGGATGGACAAGTCCTTTTGAAGGGAGATTTCAAATTTGAGGAATATTTGATCCTTTGATGCCCTTTTGAATGGAAATAAGAGATTTATAAATTAATTAAATTGATTTTCATGTGCAAGTTGCAAAATCTAGAGGATTTGATGGATTAGAGTTAGCATTAATCGAGATGATTAATTTAAATGAGGATTAGTTGATTTGACATTGATTTAGATTTTAGGATTTAAATAAACCAAAATTAGAGGAATAATGATTTTATACCTAATTAAATAAAGTTTGATTTATTTAATTAAAGAGGATGGTGTTAGACTTAAATCAAATAAAGATTAATTTATTTAATTTAAAGGAGATGACTTTAGAGCTTAATTAAATAAAATGAGTTATTTAATTAAAAGAGGGACAATAGGATTAATTAAATAAAATGATTTATTTAATTAATAGAAGATAATTATTTAATTAGATAAATTTGATTTATTTAATTAAGAGATGGAATATGATGAATTTAATCAAATAAAGACTATTTAATTAAATTATTAGTAAAAGAGATGATTTAGGCTGAACTGGTGTTAGTAAATCAAGATCAGGTGTATATGATCAATCAATATATTTTTCATGTCTACATGAAGCAGTAGAAAATGCATGGCCCAGGCCTCTGAAATAGGCTTGTGGGGCCTTTAAATAGGCCTTGGGGGGCTCATTTGATCTTAGTTGCATTCACACATCCCAAAAATTAGAGTGATCTATGCAAACCAAAGTTGTAGACACGATGGAACATATTCCTAAACACACACACACACCATGCAAAGTGAGTTTGATAGTTACAATAACTAGACGGCTCAGGACAAGTAATACATCTCTAAATTTTGGGTCCTTAGGGGTAGTTTAGGGTGTCATAAATATAATTAGAAGTAGAAAAAAATGTAGGCATGATTGTGTGAAACCATTGCTAACACATTGATATTTGTGCTTCCACCTCGAGGATTAGCACTTTTGTGAATAAAGTGTGTTTGTGGAGTGCAAGCTCATTTTTGCTTGGGGAATTTGTGCTTGCATGCAGTAGTGCTTGTGTATAGTCACACTTACATGTAAAATGGGTTCTCATGCATGAAGTAGTGATTGTGTGAGGGGTAATAGCGCTTGTGCCTAATTATAATTTACATTGGGTAGAGGGTCACTTGTGTAGATTAGGGTTGCACTTGTGCTAGATAAGATAATGCTTGCATAGTTTTAGCATAGGTATACTTACGTTTGATATTGAAAGAAGTTGAAGATGCGTTTTAATTATTGTAGGAGCATCTACCTTCTCTACATTCAAGAGAGAGATGAATACCCATCATGAGGCTACATGGACAACTTACTGACATGAATATGGAGTTTCTAGAGGCAATGGGCTTGTACAAGATAGTGCACATTCCTAATATCAAAGAAAATCATGCAATGGTTACTAAATTGGTGGAGAGATGGAAAAGTGAGAGGATATCTCTCCTACTACTGACAAGTTAGATGACCATCACCTTAGAGAATGTGTGGAAGATTTTGTCAATTTTGATCCATGGTGAGCTGATAGAGTATGACTTGATGACTAGTGAGACATACCTATGGAGGGTATTTCTAATAAAGGACCTACCTATTCATTAGATTGAGATAGATTTGATGACAAGGATGGCCAAACTAGTACCATTGCCCTTATTTGTGATGGTATTGATGTATGGACTACTTGTTCCTAATAAGAGATCTCACATATTTTTTCTTGGATGGGCTTGAGTGTTAGATAAAAAAATTGTTTGAGGGAGTGGTCTTTGTTTAGGGATATTATTTTCTTTCCTAGCTATAAAGGAACATACACATGGTCATGTAAAAGTATGGATGGATTTTTGGGCATGGTATGAATCTACTCCATATATGGGAATGAGAGTACATAGCAATGTTGAGGCTAGTTACAAAAAGGATGAGGGATCCATGGTGACCTTATGTAGACCTATATAGAAGCACTATATTTGACATCAAAGGATGGGTGATATGGCTTGTTTGGGAGATGTCATAGATGATATTTATACAATGATCTATAGACCTTAGTGAGACTATGAGGTATGATTAGAGTATGGGGAGCAACCTCCCCAAATATCATAAAGCCATTACTTGGTGGGGCACATGATTTGCATGGTGGATCAATATCTACCAAAGTTGTTGATGTGCTTGTTTGTATTAAAAAATACCTACCCACATGTGAGGTCATTTATTTGATGTTAATTTACGATATTGGTCCATGTGGGATACTCGTAGATGGATATGTAGCTATAAATGACTAGCAAAGGGTATAAACAATATCATGGGTTCAAAGATTGAGGGTGGTGGATGCAAGAAATACTCATAATTATGATGTATGATGGGTGATACAAAGGTTGTTACACCTTATGACTCCTGAGGGGTAGATGATAACAACAATAAGTGAAGATGATGATAGAGATGGGGGAGGAAGATGAGTACAATGGATGGTGGAAAGAAGACAAGCCAAGGTAGATACATAGGAGGATGATCTTATGGAGGTAGACATGGGAGGAGGGAAGAGATAAGGATGATGGTAGAAAAATATAAGTATATTTGGGTGTATTCATGTCAAATATAGATGAGTTCCAAAAGGAGAGATGTCATGCATGGGAAAAGGTAGTGGAGTAGACTACAGAGTGTGACAACTCGAAAGAAAATATGACCAAGGTAAAGGCCTTATTGGCTATAGCATAGGCAAAGAGGGATAGCCTATAGGTGCAGATGGATAGGAAAGGAGGGGTTGGATATGGCAATGTGGCTCAAAGAGCCCTAGAGCAATAGAGAGATATCTACTACAAGAAAAGTGAGATGCTTATAGGGAAAAGGTAGAAACCTTAGAGGTACAACTAGATGGAGGGCATGGTGGAGGTCAACTGACATAATTGAATCTTAAGTGAGATAGAGCTAGTGGGATGCAACTTGCATATTGTATTAGAGGACCAAGGAAAAGGAAACATTTTTTAGGGATGAGTGGGATATGGCCAAGCAGATATTGGGAGAACAAGGTATAGCATAGGGATTTCCAAACATGTTATAGAAAAAGAGGGAGGTGACATGGGAGCTAGAACAATTGACTCTTAAGTGAGATAGAGCTAGTGGGATGAAATCTACATATTGTAGCAGAGGACAAAGGTAGAGGACACGTGTTTTATGCATGAGTGGGATATGGCTAAGAGGATATTGGGAGAAAAATGTATAGCATAGGGCTTTCCAAACATGTTATAGGAAAATATAGAGGTGACATGGGAGCATGAGAGGCCTAGTACTATCACTCTTTGTATGAGGGAGTAGTATCAATAGATCAAAGGGCATTGAGCTTCATGGGGAACAATAGATTAGGGACATCAAGGACCACACAATTGGGTCATTTTGTCAAAATGGGGCCACCACCGCCATAGTCACTAGGTCCTTCAAAGGGGGAGCATAAGTTAGGATTTTTGATAGATTGTATTCCATATACCTACAATCTCATTGTATGTTTATTGATGCTCTTAGATCCCTTGAACATATATTTATTGATGACACCTTATATCTTGACCTTATTATTTTATTCATTATGTTATATGAGATGGAATATTTCGTGAGACAGTTTATCATGTGTTATGCATGATATTCAATTTTATTATGATATGATGAATATATTTTTTTTATGCATGTGATAGATGTATGTTATGATGTATAGGTGATGGATTATGTGGATATGGTGTATGGATTATCCATATGGGTTATGGATGGATATGATGGTTTATGATGTATGGTTTCTATATGCTTATGATGGATGTTTATGATGGTTTATACTTATAGATGTCATGGGTTGATATGATTATGATGTATGCTTTATGGATGATGATGATGATATTTAGTTTGTGTGATTATGCAATGGATGCCCTGATTTATGATTCATGATATATGTTTTTCTATATGGATGTGATGATAATGGTATGGATATTATTTTTTATGTAATGATGGTGATGATATGAGTATGTATTTGTGATTATAATGGCTCCTAAATAGATATTTTGATGCTTCTATTGTGGATAGGATGATGATTATAGGTATCTTTATTATGACGTTATGGATGTGATATGGATGCATTTATTATGTTATGGATGCCCCTAGGCTATGAGATAGTTATGATTATGATGTGATATGGATATGGGTGGATTTCATATATGCAAGATGATCATGGATGCAATGGATGATGATAGTCTTGTCATTTTATTTTATTTTTTTGTTATGATATAAAGTGAGAAGAAAGGGGATATAATGGGAGGGGGATATATGTTAGTTGGGATGGGGATAGTTTTTAGGATGGGGGAATAGATATTAGGATGAGATGGGAATAGATGGGAGGATATGGGAATGGAAGGGAGTATAAATTGAAGCCTTAGAAAAGGATATGAGTTAGTCATGGTGTAGATGGGGGGAATGATTTATGTTGTCTAATTAATTTTTATATAAAATTATGGATGGGTCAAGGGATAGAATAGATATGGGTATGGGTAGATATGGATGAGTGGATGGGATTATGTTGGCATGTGGAGAGAAATAATAAATTTTTATATAGAAAAGGAGTATAAGAACCAAGGTGATAAGGTAACCTTTGCATGGACTTTACTTTCAAACAAAAGTTTGTCCTAGTACATATTATACATGATATAACCTTGGAAGTTCACATGATAAAATAAAATTAAGCATGGGGAAATCTTGTTGGAGGATAAAAAACAATAAGTGGGGAGTGAATCAATGTTTTAATAACCAAACTTGATTCAATTATTTTTCAAAACACATAACTTCTTTATAATCATGGAATGTTCAATTTCAAGAATGTATTTAAATGTGATGGTCACTACAAGATCCGTAAAACACATGAAAAACTCAAATGTTGCAAAGTACATAAAGAAAGTTGCAAGACTAAATTGCATGAATCATGATAACCACATAGAACACAAAAGAACCATAACATAATATTTTTATGAGTGGAAAAACATCCTAGGGATAAAAAACCACTCAGGAAAATTGCCTCATTGGCTTAATAAAATCCCACTGATTATAGAGCCTCACTAGCTACAAAATATGCCTCACTGGTTACAAGTATGCCTCACTACAAAATACAACTTTCACATCAAGATAAAGAGTAAAATATAGAGGGTCTTTATGTTTCTTTGAATCTCATGGTAGCTTTCTGCCTTAATGCATTTCATGTCATATAGACTCCATTTAATTTGAATTCTAGAACACACAAAATACATTAAACAAATCATTGTTCTTTTGCAACAGTTCTTTAAATCACAGGATTCGGTATATCATATTCAAGAATACATTTTATCAAGCAACTGCAATATAGGGTTTCCAAAGAAACCCCTGTCTACAAAACAAAATAATCAAAGCAACTTAACCAAATGTATTTTTTCCCTTAGTTTTTCATCTCACTATCTAATTAACCAAATTTTGAGCTTAAACATCTCATATAAATAGCAATCATTAACTTGGTAAAACTCGATACAACCATTCCTTAATCCCTAAGAGAAATCAACTACAAAACTTGTTGGGTGAAAATTATGTAATCAGCTTTTCGATAGATTACACAACTTTGACTTCAGCCACAACTATGTGAGATATAAATCTCTCCTCTCGGAAAGGGGAGGTGCCCTTCTTACTACTGACAGAAGCAATAGTAAAACAATCAAAGTAATTACAAAGTGTACACAATACTTACGAAGTGGGGGGGTGTGTCACATTCATCCTTCTCTATTTTTTTAGAGAAGATGTTTACAATGCTTAACTGTTGGAAGTCTCAATTCTTAATAACTCTAAACTAACAACGAGCAGTAATTCCAATACCTCTATCTTGTCAAAGCAAAGATTAGAGGTACCAAAAATGATTAACGATAAACTAGGAAAATAAAAGGGAAAGCTCACGAAGGCACAAAGTCGTTCCGTAGCTTTATTAATGGTGGATTTGTGAAAAGTGTGTCATTTGTCACGTTAGAAGCACAAAGTCTTCTTAGACGCAGCAATTCCTTGAATAGCATGAACAATTACAAGCACAAAGTCTTGTAGATCATCCAACCAAATTATCAAAGAGCATGAAAAATTACAAGCACAAAGTCTTGTAGATTATTCAACCAAATTATCAAAACAAAAATGAAAATTTAAATAATGGATGTAACACAAAGTTTACATAAATTACTTAGAGGCCTTAAAATTCCATCAGCTAATCACCACCAAATAAAATCAATTCATAAGATTATCGAATCCAACATAAAGACTGGGTTGCAATCTTCTTCTTTATTGATCGAATTTCATTCACAAAGCATGAACACTAAGTTTCACAATTCTGCTTCAAAAAGGGCAGCACTTCCTTGCAAAATACTAAAGGATAAACTTTACAATAGAAATCCCTCACATTATATAGAAAGAGGGATGAGCAAAAAAAGGAATCTAATTGAGAAAATCAAGGAAAGTTAGGTGAGCGATTCAAGGAGATCTCACCTAACTTTAACCAAAGTCAAAGTGTAATTTGTTTTCAAAAGATTACATCTTCGAACTTGGTGCAATTACAATTTACAAAAAGACAAAATGTCAGGAAATATTTACAAGATGCATAAAGGAATGCACCGAAAATGTCTGACACTGGAGATCAGGAACCTTCTTCATGTTTCCTTGCTTTGGGCGCGAAAGTCTTCGTATTTCTTCCTGGTCTCCTACATGAACTTCTCATCCAGAACAACGGTGTAATCCACAATGGTGTGAATTCTCGTGATCGATCTCATGGCAGATGAGTGAACCTTCTTGCACCTTTCAAGATGCATTTTCAGGTTATCCAATGTGAGCCTTGTATCACAAATGACGTTCAGTGAGGCTTCTAAAAAGTCTGAACTGTCAATCAACTTCATGATGGCTTCTTTGAAGATTTGAGATATTTATGTGGCCGGCAGGAAGATACGATTTTCTTCAAGAAGTTGACCTGGTAACTCCTTGATACCTTTTTCAAGAATAGCACGATTTCCTTCGACATCTTCCTGTACTTGGTGGAGATCTTTCGTAAGAGATTGAATTACTTGAATTCGATGTTTCAAGGATTCTCTTACCTCAATGAACTTTTCTTTGTTAGGAATTACCCTGACTCCCACCAGTTTACTGAGCTTTACCTGCTTCATCTCCAACCATGACAACAGGCATTTCTCCATGTCTCTGCGCTCCTGGGAAAGTACACTTTTTTCTTTATCAATCTCTGTGGTGAGCTTGGCCAACAAGGTAGTTTTCTCGTCCGCAGAAATTATGATCTGAGATCTGTGTTCTATGATCTTCTCAATGAAATCATACAACACTCTACCTTTGGAGGCGAACTTCTCAGCTTTCTTGACGGCTGGGTCTTCAATACTTACCACTGTCAGTGGTTGTGCATTAGTTGGAGATCCAGCAAGTCTCTTCACAACAGTGGCATAATGCTCTGCCCTTTGTTTGTACATATTGCGAGCTTGCTCCATTTTATCCAGTCTTCTAGCCAAGATATCCAACGTCACTTGCGCATCAACCTTTGCACTTTCATTGGTAACCTTGCCAAGCTGGACTTTTTTCACTATGTAGTCTTCCATATTGACATCACCTTCTTCATGCGGTGGTATGCCAATCTCTGCATACTTGTGGCCAGTCTTGTCAACGTTCAACCTTGAGTATACTTTTGTCTTTTTCTTCCCTTTAGCTTTTGGAGGGACTATCTCTTCGAGGTTGAGCTCCTCTGGAGAGATCATTTGCTTCTTCCGCTTCGATACTTGAGATATCAGCCAAGGGGGAAGAAAGGAGGTGTGAACTTCTGGATTCATTGTCAACTCAGTTGTCATCGTCACTTTTGAAGTTATTGTCACATCTGAAGTTACCATGGGTATTGTGACAATAGGAGAAGTGTCTGTCATCATTGCTCCTGTAGATTGCATGTTCAGCTAGTCACGCATTGATTCATTCATGAAATGATTGAATTCATTTTCAGAAGTGATGTCATACGTTGGTGAAGATAGGCTAGGAATGGATGATGGAGGACTTGACAATATATCAACCGTATGAATGCTTGTCACCGAGGGAGTATCAATCGAGGTTGATGCTGTAGGAATAGTGGATATTTTAACTACAAGAATGCATGTGGTAGGAATGGGTGATGAGGGAATAGGAGGTGGAGGAGTTCTTGAACTTGGAGGGGTATAAGGAACACTAGAAATCATAGGTGATGATGTTCTAGGAATTTCCTCAATTACATTATCAGGAGGAGAAGTAGTTCTTTCTTGATCATGCCTGGGTTCCTGTTGACCACCTTCTTGTCTCTCTGATTCTGGTTCACCTTCAGAATCACCTTTAGATTCTTCTTCAGACTCTTGCCCGCTTTCAGAAACCTCTTCTGCATCAGATTCTGCTTCTGCTGAATCTTCATCTTCAACGGATTGATTACTAGAAGTACCTTCTTCGTCGGAATCTATCTCCTCTGGAATGGACCTTTTACCTTTAGAGCGAGATGGATTGGATTATGTGGTTTCTCCTTCTGGGACGGACTGGGTATCTTTCTTGCCAACAATAAATTTGATCCTGGGACCTCTTCGTGAAGAAGTGGGAACATCTGCCGATTTATTTTTCATGCAGAGTTCTTGCTGTTGGCGAGCTTCTACTTCGGATTCTTCTCCTTTCGAATATGTTCTGAAACTTTTCATTTCATAACCATGCTTATGTAACCATTCTGCAGTGTTGGCTAGGATTGGCTTCAATCTCTCCCTCATACTGGTAATTTCTTTCCTAGACCATTGAATTGCAGGCAAAGGCCTTTTAGAAACCTCTTGTTCATCATAGAGAGCATTTATGATATCGCCAGGATCTGCAAAATCCCCTGGTAGGTCAGCAATATCAAGGTCTCTGATCTGCTGAACAGTCAACCTACAATAATTCATTTATCGAATGGCCTCTTCATCTCTACAATCAGCCCAGATGTCTTCAAAATGGTACTTATGATGATGACCTTTTTGCAATTTCTTTCTGACATCTCGGTAATCAAAATCAAACCTATACCTGTAGGTCTTGATTGTCATGATCTACATTTCAGCATAAACAGACTTGGCTTTTGTACAGTTGGGATAGTATATCTTCCAATTGTCAGTGGGAACTTGAATCCATGCTTGTGGTTACTTCTTCGTTCTTTTTGCATTGAAATTAGTTGTCTGCATGTCTCCATGAGAACCCACTTATCCGAAGGATAATGTGGCAACATGTAAGGACAGCCAGTGTAGCACCCTACTCTCAAGTAAGTAAATGTTGGGAATTGAAGAAATAGTCATCCAACTTTACTTACCACCTTATAAGCCTCATCAGATACCCTCCTTCTTTCAAGAGCTGGATCAAAATTGAAAAGCAAAGGCGCGAAGAAAGCATCTGTGACCTGCCTGAAGTGATGAAAGCTTTCCTTCAGTTCCAGTTGATAGAAAAATCTGTACATGGGTACCATCATCCGATTCCCTTTTGTAGATAGACCTGGGAATTGTCTCATTACAACCGCTGTGTACACCAGGTAAGAAGTCATATAGAATTTCAATGTGGAAGGAGCATTGATCAGCTACTCATGTATTTCATCACTGATTTGTTTGCCCCAGTCAATGTGCACCTTTTTTCTTCTTATAATCTTGATGTATTCATACATCCAATCATGAAAAGTGGATGATTCTGGCAAGCCTTTTACTTTGCTTAAAAATGTGATCATTTCTTTGACGTCATCCTTGAAATCGCTTTGCAGGAGTCCCTTTGGCCATCTGGAAACAGACTGTCTAGGCTTCTTCAACCATTGGGTATTTATTAGGTTTTTAGCCTTGTTGGGATCAGCGTCAAAGACTTCTTGTGGTTTTTGTATAGAGATATCAATGTATTTCTCCATTTGAGGGACCTTAAACACAATGTCAAAGAAATTGGGGTCGAGTCTTAGAATCTCGTGCCCGAAAGAATTGATCACACTTCTACTTTCTCTGACGTAGTGGGATGCCACTTGAAGGACAAACTCCGTATTGTGTGCAGCTGTAGGGAACATAGCCACCAAATGCAGATTACTGTGTACAATCACTCTCATTGGATCAGGAAGAGGCTTCATCTCTGTTTGCTTTGCAAAATCAACCAAGTCTTGATGGCCAATCTCTGTATCTTTTATTTCTTCCACCTTAGAGACCACTACAGTCGGTGGATAGACATCTTGATATTTATAATTCATTTTTCCTTTCGCTTTTGAAGAAGACGGAGGTTTACTGGAAGTCATCAAGAACAACTGAAACTTTGATCACTCAACTTTGAGGGTCTTTGAAAAGAGACTACAAAGTTTCGAGCCAGAACAAACATTATTTGTTAGGTAGCATGGGAAAGCGCAAAATGAGCAATGATGATGAGAAAGCATGGAGCAGATGACAAGCGTGGAGCGGATGACAAGGCATGCAAAATGATGCACAAAATGGAAGGAAAGAGGTTCAGGAGTAAATTAGGCAAGTTTGAAGTTCTAGAAAAAATTGTGAAAAGTGTAAGGGCGCACTTTTTCAGCGCCCTTACATTTTACGGAATTCAGACTTTGATGCAGGGGCGCTGAAAAAGAGCGCTCTTGCATTTCTCAGTGTTAGAAAATATTTCAAAATGCCAGGGCGCACTTTTTCAGCGCCTCTGCATCTGAAACATGATTTTGGAAACTGATGTAATGATGCTTGAAAATGACGCTTGGGGTTTATGAAGCATGTAACACTCAAGAAAAATCTTGTTCCTTGAATGGAGTTAAAAAAGCGCATAATTTATTTCACCATCATTGTAAATATGGATAAGAGACAAGCAATCCTTCTTACAAAATAAGAGTTTCTTCAATGTTCGCACCAAAACGTGATTGAGAGGGCGACAATGAAAGATACTAACACAAAAACGTTGGAGTTGAAAGCATAGAAAGAAGGACGCGCGAGTAAGAGGGGATGTCACTTGAAATGCCATGAAGAGGAAGCATGGAAAGGGTACGTAAAACCAAAACGCGAATGGAGAAAGAGAAAACGTGTGGGATGGCAAAAAATGTGAGAGGAAAAAGAGATTAATAAAAACGCATATGAAAACCTCCAAGCCATGCATAAAATAACGAAGAAGAATGAAGAGAAGGTAAGGAGAAAGACTTACCAAGGGAAAACGCGAAGATTGCTGGAGAAGAACTTCGAATTTCTCAAAAACGTGATTGCAGTTTGAGGAGAACTCGCCCAGCATGAAGAAATGAAGAATAAAGATCATAAACAATGAAAAAGGAAAACTAAAACACTTTTAAGTAAATGGTGGCTCAAAAACCTAACTTAAGTCGAGCAATAAATTTAGGCACAAAAAATGGCACGATAAGCGAGAGATGTAAAACGCATGAAGAAACGCGCCATGACTCGAAAAAAGACTAAGTCTAGGTAAAATGTGTAATAGCGCACTTTTTCAGCGCTATTACACTTTTTAAGAATTCACTTTCGTGCAGGGGTGCTAAAAAAGAGCGCCCCTGCATTTTTTATACTTAGTCAATTTATGGCTTGTGAGCAGGAGCGCACTTTTTCAGTGCACCTGCATTTTTCACAATTAACTAAGTACAAAGAGTGAGACTTCGCAAAGGGGCTCGTTTCGAAGGTCTTCGCGAGGTGAACATAGGGGGATGCTCAAATTGACTATTCGAGGCTTTGGAACGCATTTTGAGGTGGCTTAAGGGTTTCATTTGGAATTGTTTGTCATAGGTATTAATGTACTAGATATTATTAAACAAGGGTAGCTTAAGGGTTTCATACAACTAAGTTATTTGATTACAATAGATAACTAGTGGGTTACTCCTGGGATTGTAAGTCTAATGAAGGGAGGGAACTTTTGTATATGCTTTAAGAGTAGAAATACCCTAGAGTATGTAAGATTAATGATAGGTTAATTATGGGGTTAAAGATTACCCATGGGAGGGATTACCTATGCATAGATTATAGTGGCCTTCATTCAAAATGAGCTTAAGAAGTGTAAGTGAATAAATGACCATCACTCAAAGTACTGAGTGAGAAATCTTTGGCCAAAGTAGTGTGATTTCCTTTAGCTCCATTGTCAGTTCACTGTGTCCATGTAGTACATGCTAGTTGTAGATTCTAAGGTTACAAGTTCTAGTCATGTAGGGAACAACACTAAGCTCGGTGTGGTTTGTCGTATGGGGTTACTCAACCAATCTCTTCGTCAAAGGGAAGGGCCATCTATCTTATGATAGATGTGTGGGGAACCGCATATGAGTTTGTGGTTGGTGAAAAAGCGCTTGAGTGATGCTTCTCCTCCTCAACAGGTTACAGAAGAGCAAGGTTTTGAAAGGAAGATCCTAGACCATCTATATCTATTGCTATGAAGCTGAGAGGAGCTATGTTTTTATCTTGTACCCATTCATATGGAAGGATGTAATCATGAATTATGACATCTTTGTAATGGAAAGATTTTTGAAATTACCATGGAATGCAATGGAAGTTTGGAAATAGTTTTATTTCAAGTGTGCATGTAATTTACATTATTGAAAGAAAAAAATGTACTGCTATGATATGATGTCATGGTTTATTCACTTGAGGTGAAGTATTGGAAATTTTACTGAGTAGAACATCGAGGTTGTTACAAGGTGAGTGAAATGGCTTCGACCTACTTTGTGAAATATTTAGTGGCGATGATTATAAAATTGTGACAATTGGAGGAAGAGGGGTGAATTTTTCCAATGAGGTCAAGGCCCCACTATGAGAAAGGCCATAGGTTAGTGAAGGATTTCAATTCCTACAATGGTGCATGTCTCAAATCTTTGTGTTGTTGGGAATGTAAAGATTTCTTAACCAATTGATTAGTATCTTGTTCCATGGTAGGCCAATAGTAACCTGATGTTAGAGTTTTTTTAGCAAGGGTGAGAACATTAGAAAGTGCATTGTAGATGCCTTCTTGTACCTCTCATAAACTAGTTTGGACCTCTTATATGTTAAGGACTCTTAGGATGGCACCATCAAGAATCTTTTGATAGAGGATCGTATTACCAACGATGGTGAAATGGGATGGCAAGATACAAAGGTTTTTCATTGGGTATTGGATAAATTGGATAGGAAGATATTGTCATGAAGGTATGTATGGATGTCATGGTAGCAAAGGGAATTAGGACCAAAAAATTTCACACACTATCTCAGTATTGAAGGTGTGGTATGCAAGTATCAAATGCTACACAACAAGGAACTCACACCGCTGACTATTGTGTGGCATGTCTAACAGTGATCCAATGGTTGCCATGTCCCTTATAGCTTTATTTTTCAAATGGGGTACTTTATTAAACTAAATCGATAAAAATTACTTCTTAAATTTGTCAACCATTCTTTCATAGGAAAGAAGCTTGTCATATTTTGTTTGATACTCATCATTTGTTTTATGACAAGTAGAGACTCTCCAAAGACGTCCAACTTTGTAATCTTCTATTGGATAACCATTTTGAGACTTGTGATAAGAGATTCATATTCAACTAACATTTATTTTGTATTAGAAAGTTAACCTTTATGCCTTAGGTATACAATCTCCCTATGTTATGAAAATAGGATTCCTACTCCTAAACCATGGTGAGTGTTGGATCTACCAAAATATAGTTTCTAATGTGTATGCTCAATAATGGAGAATATAGATTCATTTAAAAAAATTGAAATGAGTGGATGATGCACAACTAAAGGTGATTCACCTAATTGATTTTCTATTACTTATCCTTTGATTAATTTTTGATCCACATACCCAATATTGAATTCACTTAGGATCATAACCCATTTTTTCATACATCCATTGAGAATACATTTAGACATTAGGTACTTAAGTGGGTCAATTTTGAGATGAGCTTAGTTTTATGATTGAACATATAATATCTAATTTTTTGATAACTAAAGATGACTATGAGACATTCTCTTATCATTGGTGTATAGTTTAGCTCATAACCTACTAAAGGTGTGGCTAATATAATATATAGCTCTCTTTTCCATTGTCGTCATGTTGTAGCAGGAATGTAAGGCCTTGCCTTTTTGTATAATAGTTACAAGTCCTTATGTACCATTAACTTGGATTTTATTACCATTAATTAGTCAATTTAATAGAGGGACTATATAATCTTGATCTAATGTGGATCATGCGATACATGTTTCGATACCTTGTTAATGTGTTAGTATGAGAGAAATATCTTACGGTTTTGCAATGATATTTTAAGTACCATAAGCTTATATCTTGTGACCTTATCATGTATAGTGACAGTAATATTTATAAGTTTTGTTAATAATCCTTGTATTCTTGTTTCATGGATTTGGATGCATATGATGTCATTATAGTAAATAAGATTGTGTCATTAGTGATCGTTGTATGTGTTATAGAAAAATATCAATTTAAGATAGTTTTTATTTCCCTTTGTGATTTCTTACTCTATAATTGGGTTTGAAAAGAAAAGTAGTCTTTGCACGTGTTAATTATTATTGTTGAATTAGTATTTTTGAGCAAAAGGAAAAATCCTATAGATTATATTAATACTTATAAATAATTACAACATATGGTATAATGTAGTTGAACATAACCAACAAAAACCTTTACAACTGTTATCTATCTTCCCTCCCCTATATGCCACTACAAGTTTACTATTCTTTAGACTACTCAAAACCAAAAAAGCAAAGCTATAACCATATATGGATTACATTAGCACATATATAAGTGAAAAAATTGATTACATTCCCCTATGAGGACCCTGGACTAAGTTTACCCCCTAGTCCTCTTGCACTGCAACATTCATGTTAGGTATATTACCTTGCCCTCTTATCACCCTGTGATGTGCTACCACCTCTCTTAATTTTGACCCTTGAGGACAAGTGTGAGATCTTAGGAAAGAAATTCCATGAAATTTCTTCATGAAGTTGAACACTGTCTCTCTACCTCCTTAAATGCTTGTTGTCGCTTCACCTTCTCTATACAGCTCAAGAATGGTAGTTCCCACGGAACCATATTGGGCCATCAGTGGGACGAACATCAACCTCTCGCCGAACTATTTGAGTCACTCTAACAAGTGAAATACCCTCCAAGACTAATAACCATCAGAGTACCGGTGAGACCTGTGACCATGTCTCACCGAACACTCATTGTCACACTGACATAAGCACCTCATGACACACCATCAACCAAGTCCATCGCCACATCAAAGAGACAACAAATCGCCTTCCACCAATATGAACAAGTCTCGTTTATGTCCACTTTACCACTCAAATGGTTCATCATGTATTGGTATATCGACGAGACAACAAATTGACTCTCACCGATATGAGGATGTCATACCGATAAAGATCACACCACAAACTGTGGCCCCCACTGCCAAGTCAGCACCAACTACCACTCCCCATTTTTTAGCTCAGGTCTTACCATAGTCACCGGTCCATTATTGAGACATAGTGGAGAGTTCCACCGAAGTCCCTGAATCACACTAATATAGGCTTATTGGTCTATCGTTGAGACCGTCGTTAGGGTTCCGCTAACAGAACTGTGTTCCATCGACGAGATAGAATTATCACTCTATCGTTGAGACAAAGCATGCGGTCTCGCCGATAGAGCCAAGTCACACTGAACCAAGAGTATATCGGGCTGTCTGGGAGACAAATAAGAAGGTCTCACCAGTACATGACTAACACCCGTCGATAGAACATAATTCCAGAACTTTCATAGAGAATGCTCAACAATCTTTGTTGGAAATATACCTTAAACACCTGTTGAAGATGTTCTTTCTCTATGCAGTCAGAGAAGGGTAATTCCCACGGTCGAACCGCCAATGGCATTCTGTAATTCTGGGGACGAAACTCTATTTTATTTGTAACCACCGAGTGACACCCACCAGTAGCCATCCTCTGAACAGGAAACCGAACACCACAATCTTCAAGGGCCAGAGAAACGGAAAATTACCCACAGATGAGATGCTACAACGAGCTTCAAAATAGAACAAGCCTTTTTTGCAAACTAATTGGCAATGACACATTTAAAGGCGATTCGCTTAACTCAAGCCATTCTTGGAAATGATGGCAGACAGATATGGCACACTTCAAATATAGCTTTGTAGAATGGAACAAGATTTTGTTTTCTTATCAATTTATTATCACCCATTCATTTGGATCCTGCAATTGACACCTAGACTTGAGCACATGCAGATAAATTGCCTTAAGCATGATAAGTACTCTCAACCTATAAACACAAAAAATAGGGTTAAATAAAACATATTTGACGACAGGATGTAATATATCCCATTTCGTATTCCCATGAAGTTCGATGCACTGGATGGTACAAGTTGTATGGTCCAGGCTATCCCAATAATGATACAACCTTGAACAAATACTAATCATTCTTTGGCGATTTCAATTTAGCCCTACTCCAAACTACACGCTAAGCCACTTTAGTGAGAGAACACTATAGTTAAGTGAATTTGAACAAGATAATAATATTATCTCCTTAGATTCACTTGAGCTAACGATATCCACATTGTTCTTGATCAATTGAACACTATCGAACATGTGACCTTTAAGAACTATACATACCATCAAGTATTGAGCATCATAATCTTGAGCCACCCCAAAGTTTATTACATTTAAATTTTCCTTCATATAATCACCTTACTTACACAATTCGAAACTTACTAAGACTCCTTTGCATCTTGATTTATTAATTCCACCAATTGTGGATAAGCATTAATTTGACTTGTATCATTGATAACACTTAACTAATGAGCATCACTTCCCATACCTCTTAGAAAATTCGCAACCCTATTGCCTTCCCTATATGTGTGAGTTATTATGGAGGCCTGAAACTTGTCTAATAATGACCATACTTTCTACAGAATATAACTTAAATACCAATTGTGAATCCTTCTTTCTCTACAGGCATTAAGCATTATCATTGAGTCTCCTAAACTATATGTAAATTTGAAACCCCCAAGTGAAATGCCAACTCTAAACCCAACAAAAGAGCTTGAGATTCTGCAATATTATTTTTGCAATGTTGTAGATGGATTGAAGATGTTGCTAGCACTTTTCCCGATGAATTCTTGATGCAAATGCCTGCCCCTAAACTACCTGGGTTACCCTTTGATGCTCTGTCAAAATTTAATTTTACGAACTTTGCTTGAGGAGGTTTTCATTTGACTAAACTTCTGTCCACATTTTGATTGCTACTTTTGTGCAATCTTCCATCAAATGACAACTTGATTCCCTTCCAATTCTTCAACAGATAACTATCCCAATTTGTGAACAATGAATTGACCATTTTTTTCTTTTTGAACACATGAATTAAGCCCTTCTTAAATTGCCTTTTCAATTTTCAAATTTGTAAGTTTAATGCACTTAGATTTATGATATCCCTAAAATTAGAATTTCCAATGTAGCTTACTTACCATTTGTAATTTAATTTAGTATAAAAAGGAGATCTAGTTTGAAATTGTGTATGTAGTTATGATATTGCTAACCAATGAATTATAATGTGAGTTTTCATTATTATATTGATTTATATAAATTCAATCATTCAAAATTAATATTAATCAATCTCGTTTCTAAAAACAAAAGTGTAATTGCCATGAGGGAGTGTTAATTTATATAATTGAGCGACTTTTTAAACATGATTACTAGGTTATCTAGATATGGTTAAATTTCAATTATTATATTTTACTAATCTGAAGAATTGTAATCATAAAAGTTCTAATGTTGAGTGGCAAGATCATTCTTTCCTATCTTAAAAAAAAATTGGGTTATTATCACATCCATGTGGTGCACACCAAAGCATGTTTGAGGTACATAAATTTGAATATTATCAATTGATAATGTAATTATAAATACATTACTTCAGCTATTTATATCATGATGAAATTGACAATTATAATAAGTATGGGGGTGTATACAAGAGCCAATGGGGAATGAGAGAACCCTTAGATCCCTAGTAATTCTACTTCACATTGTGAAATAATGTGTTTTGTTGTGTTAATATGGAGCAAAACATTATCTTTTTTTGTGAGCTAAATTATTTGAGAGTTTAAAATCATTTGTGTTGTTATTTATTTAGAGAAGATGTTTAGGTTATTTTCCTTGTGTCTTAAATGAGAGGTAGATATTGTGTAGTCTCATGACACACCCCATTTTACTAAAAACAAAATAAGAACCTCTTCTTTTTCATTTTTCTTTCACTTTAATAGTACTGATAAACCCTTGCATTTTGAGAGAAATTCTGAATTTAAGTACCCTAAATGTATTATTCTAGTCAAGCAGTTGAAAATCAGCTCAAAAAACTTTAATTGTCTTTTTGGGCAACTTGAAATTTATCCAAATAAGGAAGTTATGCTTTGCAGGAATTTTTGGTCTTACAAGCCCTGATATTGTCTAGATAATGTTCTTTATCTGGTAGAATTTTGCAAATTTTTGGTACAATTGATTTTTTCCACAAAACACAAAGGGATCTGGTTGTAATCTGATGTGGTCTTCTATAATGTAAACAATTTCCTTTGTGCAGAACCAAAACTTTATTAAATCCTATTCTATCCTAAATAAAAAATTTGATATCTTATTGAACCATACATTTGAGTTTAGGTGAAGATCCACTTTGACCACCCAAAAGCTTCGTATGAAGTTTGAATTTTCTCATAAATTCTGAGCTTTCCAAATGTTACTAAACTATACATAGTATACGATATCATATCGAGATGTAGTAGCAACAATTTTGCTTGCAAAAGAGCTCTTAACATAATAAAGGTAGTACCGATTATGTAATGAAACTAACTGAACCCGATATCATATCCAGGTGCACCTATCCTAAATCCAAATATGAATATTTTTGTATATAATTTCACTCTTACGGAACCTGATACCTTACATCCATAATTTCCACATCTGGTAAGAATGATTGAAATTCCAATATCAATGATTTTCCTTGCAAACGTCCTGTAACACTTTCTTAGTGAATAAAAGTGATTCTTAGTGTAAATTGGTCATGAGAAATAAATTTTATGCATGAAAAGAAATTTTCATTATATAAAATGTTTGCGGATGTTTGTATGCTTATTGAACCTATCTTTGAAGCACAGGGAAACATTAATAGGAAAATTAAGGGTATATATTGTTCTATTTTTTTAAAAATAGATATTTGATAAAAGTGAACTATTTCTTATGCAGGTATGAAAAAATTGATCAAGTCGAGACTTGGAGTACAAATATGAGTATGTCATCTTTCAACCAATGAAGAAGGAATGTTCTGACATAGAATATGAAATACTCTGTTGACTAGTTGTTACTAGTTTTGTAGAGAATTGGCATGCCACAGGATATATTAACTTGATGCATAATTTCTTATGGTGTTTTACAAAGATTCTGAGAGATACCAGAATAGAAAAGTCATGGGATAATTTTAACCAAGTCACCAATTAGCCAATTGTAGAGGATTATAGAAAAGTAATAGTTTTTTCTAGAAGATTGTAGAGGACTTTAGAAAAGTCATGGGATAATTTTGACCAAGTCACCAATTAGCCAATTGTAGAGGATTGTAGAAAAGTAATAGTTTTTTCTAGAAGATTGTAGAGGACTTTATCTGTCAATTGTCACCAATTAGCCATATAAGGAAAGCTTGTCACTTGCCACATGTCTTCTTTTACTATTGATTGATATATTAGGGGATTATGATAATGTTGAAACTGATCTTAGGGTTGGAATCTATAAAAGGAAATAGGTCATTTAATTTTAGGGGGATCAAAAATTGTTGAACAAAGGGAATTGAAATTGGAGAATTGTCAATCTCATTTTTATTTCACTTTTAGTAAAAATTTGTACATTTCATAGAGACTTGTAAAGTTGAAGTAAATTCAAAGATCATTCCTGATCGTATATCTTGTATGGTTGTAAGTTGTTCATTTTGTGAAATAATCAAATTGTTGTGCCAACTTTGGGTGCATTTAAAGTTATTTTGCTAGTGAATGGTTCTTTTCTTTAAACTCCTACACTGCTATATATGTAGTTGTGAAGGAATCTTATATAAGAATGGAATAAAGGAATTGAGTGGTGCATGTGGCAATGCATGGATAGTTGGGTGGTACATCAATAATATTTTAAAATAAGGCTTTGTATCATTATGTTTATCAAGAAAAAATGTATTATTTTATGGATCATAAGAGAATGATAAGTCATGCTATTCCCAAGCCATCAAATAATATATCTCATTGTCATGAGTCTTTTGGGAAGGTATACCATAAGGAAAAATTTGTATCAAACCTTTATCAATAGGATCGTATATATTTTATTGAAGTCTTGATATTGGTTGGTAGAATCAGCTAACACATGGTGGTAAGCACATGACATAGATATTGATAAATTATTTTTAGGGGATATTTGAAATGCTTGATGTGGGAAAGTGATTATTATTATCTAAGAGAAAGGGAAATAGTTGTTCAAGAGAATCAAGTAGAGAGTAACTTATTTCCTTTAGTTTATCCTCTAAGATAGTTGAAGGAACCTCAATAAAAAAACTATGTAGGTGGAATGAATAAAAGGGCTGCTAGAGGAGATGCTCTTGAGTTTTAAAAACTTAAAATTGTGAGGAGTTTAGGTTTTTCAAGGGAGTTGCAATAGAGGTGGGATTGGCATTGGGAATATTGGTGGTGAATCATCCATATAGTGAAATGAGGTCATGTCACCCTTGGGATTTATAGTGTGGAGACTTTGGTCACTTGCTTTTTTCTTCATGGATGTGTTTTAGGTCAACAATGGAGTTGCAATGAAGTGAATTGATACTATGATATAAAGAAAATGAACTATATTTACAAGGTGGCATAAAAAAGGTAGAAATACAAAGAGATCATACCTTAAACTTTAGAACTTGATTTCACCAATTGCGCAATATTGTCTAGTTTGTTTGCAACTTCACACTCCAAAAATTGAGCTTTTTTCCAACTTTTGGTATTGAATGTTCAATTCTATATCAATCTAATAGAATTAGTAAAAAATATGAAAACGACAATTTTATATTATCAAATTCAAACAAAAAACATTATAATTATCATTCCAATGCTAGGGACATAAAATATTAGGTCATAGAATCAAATTTAGTCTAAAACATGTAATTTAGTTCTTCTACATGTACACAACAAAAAAGGGTGGTGGAATTGTTAAACAATAATTGATATTTTGTCAAACACCAAGAAAAGTGCATTTATATGTAAAATAAAGCATAGATTGAAAAAATAATAGAGCATGTGGGTCCCAAATCATAGGATCCCCATGCCTTTTTACCATTTTGTATGATTCCAACTAATGCACTCGCATTATAATGAACATTGTTAATTCTAATAGAAGAAGAGGGAGAAAGAGAGAAGGTGGGGAGAGAGCGAGAGATAGAGAGATATCTAGAGGGATAGGGAGAGAGAGAGAGAAGTAAAGAGGGAAGGAGTGACAAAGGGAGAGGTAGAGAGAGAGAGGTCTAAAGAAGGAAAAAGAGAGAGGGAGGGAGGGAGGCAGAGATAGAGAGATACATGTATAGATATTAGAGGGAGAGAGAGAGGTCTAAAGAGGGACAAAGAGAGAGGGGAGGTGGGAGGGAGAGAGAAGTAGAGATATAGGTCTAGAGATTGGGGGAGAGAGAGAGAGAGAGAGAGAGAGAGAGAGAGAGAGAGAGAGAGGGGTCTAAAGAGGTAAAAAGAGGTAAAAAGAGAGGGAAGGAGGGAGGGAGGGAGAAGTAGAGAGATAGGTATAGATCTCAGGGGAGAGAGAGAGGTAGAGAGGGGTCTAAAGAGGGACAAAGAGAGAGGGAAGGTGGGAGAGAGGGAGGGATAAATAGAGAGATTAGTGTAGAGCTTAGGGGAGATAGAGAGGCGGAGAAAGGGAAATAGATAGGGAGCGAGGGATGGATAAAGAGAGAGAGAGTATAAAGAGGGACAAAGAGAGGGAAGGGGGAAGGGAGGGATAATTAAGGAGATAGGTCTAGAGCTCAGGGGAGAGAGAGAGAGAGGTTTGAAGAGGGAAAAGAGAGAGGGAAGGAGGGAGGGAGGGAGGGAGGGAGGAAGGGAGCGAGAGGAAGAGAGATAGGTCTAGAGCTTGGGGGGAGAAAGAGACAAAATTAGTAGAGAGGGAAGGAGGGAGGGAAGGAGAGGTAGAGAGATAGGTCTAGAGATCGAGGGAGAGAGAATGAGATAGAGAGGCAAATAAAGGGAGAGTGAGAGGGAGATAGAGAGAGAGGTCTAAAGAGGGAACAATAGAGAAGGTGGGAGGGAGTGGTAGAGAGATAGGTCTAGATCTTGAGGGAGAGAAAGGGGTAGAGAGAAAGAGATACAAAGGGAGAAGGAAGGAGGAAGAGGTAGATAAATATGTTTGTTTTGAATAAATGTACTAAGTAAAAATTTATGAATGAATATATATATATATATATATATATATATATATATATATATATATATATATATATATATATATATATATATATATATATATATATTGATATATAAATAAATAATATATATACTTTGATAGATAAATATGTATACATATATATACATACATATATATAATATATATAATATACATGAATAAAAACTATTGATATAATTCTCAAGCACATAACATGGCATTGATTATTATTGTTAATATTGTGAAGCAAAGAACATATCATATCATATGGCACATAAAACATAGGGTGATCCCACAATAGTGGTTTACAATTTTTGGCCAAACTAGACATTGAACTGAATTTTTTAACGAAATCTTCACTTTCGGGCACCTATAGTGGCTAAACCGTGAGGAATTTAGAGATGATGCAAACTAGTGTTTTGTGACATTTTGTTTGTAGATTCTAAATATATTGTTTCACAATTTTTGGAATTAGATTGCACTTCTTTTTCCATCTTTTTCGAAAACTAGTTTTTAACAGTAAACACCATTTTTAAAGAGTGACGTCACTGGCTAACACAAATTTTTTTCTATGAAGGATAAAATTCTAATTTTTTCGAATTTAGATTTGTAACTACGATATCTAGTGCATGTAATTGGTTTCATAGCATTTCATTGATTTTTTTTTTCTTAATTAAGTTTCAAAGTCAAATCAATTACAATTTAGACATGATTCACTGGCTAAAGTATAACTTTTTTTGTATGTATCGAAACTCTTTTTTTTTGTTGGATCAAGGACATCAATATCTAGTGCACTAATATTTTTCAATTTTTTTTTTTGATAATCCGCTAAGCTTCCATAAGCCTTGGTTGATAAATTAAATGAAGGCCTTTCAATGGTTTAGTGGACCGTTTAGTAGGACCCCCTCTGAATTGTGTGTGTTGACACCAAGTTTCCTGAACATTAGTATGCCTCTACAATTTAGGTTTCAAGAATACTTACCCAACTAAAAAATTCATCAAATGACCAATTATGGTTAATAATTTTTTCCAAATTATTTTGGTGGGATTGATATTAGGTATCCAATAGTATTTTAGCTTCCTTGACAAAGCTTTCTAGCCTAGATTCTAGTTTTAGCAAGTTATTTATCCTTCCATTACACAAGATTGGATCAACTCTATCACCTTGAATGAATGATGCTATCAAAATTAGAGTGATATTCTAAAATTCTACTTTCCAATCTTCTAGTGATTTCATTTTGTCACCTATAACTAGTACTAAAGACAACTGACACTCCTCTAAGATTTTAAAATTATCCATTTTTTCCTTAAGTGTTAAATTGAATCTACTTTGGAAGGCTAAAACATCATGCATGAGATCAACCACTTTATGTGTACTTGACATTTCTTTGGGAGCATTGGGATTATACCTTGTATGTCCCAAAATGGGATTCATTGTAATTAGCCTTAGGATCCACATGCTCATAATTTGTTTCAAAATTTATTCTTTCCTAGTTTGGCAATCTTTAGATTTTCTTAATTTATCATAACATGCCAAGGAATTATCAAATTTACTTAAAATATGATATTCAATTATCAAAAATCTTAGATATTAATTCAAATGTATCATTTGTAACTACTTTTTCTTTTGTTGTAGTCTATGCATCCTAGCTCATTTTCAATCTTCTTT
The DNA here is from genome assembly GCA_007258455.2 of Sequoia sempervirens. Taxonomy (NCBI): domain Eukaryota; kingdom Viridiplantae; phylum Streptophyta; class Pinopsida; order Cupressales; family Cupressaceae; genus Sequoia; species Sequoia sempervirens. The sequence goes on along the minus strand of VDFB02026320.1, from coordinate 47,540,833 downwards.
CCAGCCTTTTATCCAAAGCATGAGAGTATCTCTATCCTACCAAGATATGGTGTCTAAGGAAGTAGGAGGCATTACACATTCAACCATATTAATATTAGGTTGTGCTACTGAAGATTTAAATTTATTATACCCATGCAGTAGCTTAGTATGCTCTACCTATAACTTATCAAAATATACTTGTAAGTTTTTGGAAATAGATTCATTGAATAAAATAGTACTCACTACTAGAGAGGTAACATGTGGCAAAATTGCATCTCCTAGTCTTCTCACAATTAGGTTTCCTCTTAACTCATTTATATCTTGAGCTATTTGAGGTATGTTGTGTTTTTGATCCCAAATAGTTAATATCTCATACTTTGTAATAAATCTAGATCCAAAGCAAAGGCACTTGGCTTGCTCTTTACTTTCCAAAACATCCTCAACAACATCTTGTCATTTGATGGTATCCAATGCTACGAAAAAAGTTATATCTCAACATGCTAGCAAAAAAACCTACTTTCCTTGACTAATCTCCTCCCACCCTCTAAGGTCATATTAGACAAATCAAAATTAATTTGCTTCTAGATACTTTGGGCATGTTCACCTTTCTCGCTACATTCTTCTTCATATTGCATCCTATCTCTCAACACCTATATATATGCATTAGTCTTCCCTTTAATTAACATCATTTTAATTTCATCAAAATTAGTATTAAGTTGTCATCTAAAAGACACTTTTCACAAGATAGAGCTCTAATATCTTGGACTTATCTCTCTCCTTCTAAGTTTAATAGTGTCCTCTCAAAAGGGATGTCACTAAAAATAGGTCTACATGGTCAAGTAATACTTTGCAATATTTCTTCACATTCATCTTTATTTTCTTCTTTAGCCTCAATGATATCATTAACTAGTGATTGGAGGTTACCTTGAGGTACAACTTCTATGAGGCCTTTTTTATAGTCAATAAAGCACCCACTCTTAGATTCTAGTGAGCTATTTGCCTAATATCTATGACACTCTCTTTAGGAGCCAATTCAAGGACAACTGTTAAGGGTACAATTCCTAGAGTGCCTACATTATTTAGCATTAATCTCATTATGATGATAGGGTATCCGATTTTATTAAATGCACTTTATAACTAGTATCAAGGGCCAATCGCTTCTTCTCACCAATATGGATATGCATCCAATCATTTCTCATTCTTAGAATTTCTTCCCTGGCCATGCAATTTATGATTAAGTCTACTAAATCATCAAATTGATGTTCATACCCTAACTTTCCCACTTCTTTCCTAGTCTGATCAATGAAATGATTTGGATCAAACCTTCTATTCTCTAATTGCATTCTATATTCCATCAATTTTGATTTAAAGAGGGAAAGACCCTCTTTAGTAGTAGTTGTGAAATCAAAGAACTTAATAACAGGTGGAAAGAATGACCCCTTTTTTGTTCCCTCAAGTAAACCTTATTAGCTTCATTGAGTTGCCACATTGTTTCAAAGAAAGCCACTATGTAGATGGCACCCAAAAAGGAAGAGCATTTGGTTCCACCTCAACTCCATAAATTCTAATGATTGTCCTGTCTTGATGGAAGAACTAGTCTCCCCAATTGTGATCATAGTCCATCTATGGTTCAAATTGCTTTGGCCTTAGGAATTTCATGAAATTATCATATGATTTGCTTCTTTTAAATCCAAGCATAGTTAGAATTCTTTGCATGAAACACTATTGAAAATCACAATAATTAGAATTCTAGCAACGCACATCCCATACATAGGTTCTCATCTGAATTGGCGTAGGTTGGTTGTTTGGTAATGCAACTATAACCTTTAGGGTAGGGTCCCATGTATTTTCCCCAAGTATAATAAAATATGGTAAAGAATACCATTTAAAACATGGAATTTTATTATTAACCCTAAGGGATACAAGTTCTCAATGAATGCCCTTTGCTACAAAAGAAGAAAAATCAAATAACCTATTAATTTGTTGATGCTAAATATCTATAGTAATCATCATCATATGTATGGGCACCTATACTTTGTAATCTACCTTAAGAATTGACACAAAACAATGTAAGTCATCTTGAATTACTTATCAAAGGTATCAACAACCAAAGGCTCAATTTCATATGGAGGAATTGGCTTCAACCTAGTTGGTCCCTTTAGCATATGATTGGGCAACCAGTTTACCCTATAATTACTCATCTCTAGAATATTATTATCATAATCCATTGAAGTCAATTGTTTAGTTTTCTTAGAGATTGAGGTTTAAAATATTTCTAACTAAATCTCTATTCAATGTGCATAATATTTCACCATCCTTTGTCTTCATTTTTTTGGACTTTGAGTCGTATTGCTTACAAATTGTGTATATCAAGTACGTGTTGACAAAGACATTTGGAACAACCAACTTCCTCAAGTCTAGGTGTCATATATTTGAGATAAGAGTAGGTGCTTTGGCATGATTATAAATAGAACAAAAACAAGTCCTAGTTAGTTACAGAAACAATAACATCTCTAACTAGTTCAACCCTATCATGAAGTCTATCAAATATTATGTCTATACCCTACGTGTGCCTAGCTCTTCTTACAGAGCTAGGTAATTGACCAATTAGATCTTGGTCTAGACCTCTCCTGGATTTACCAGTGTGAGATGAGACATGACTCGTTTTAATAGTGTAGGGACTTCAAAGAGATAATGTATTTTAAATGCAACAAGATTTTACTAGACTATAACTAGCATACATATATTAAATAAATTAATATATATAAAATATGCCAAGAGTTATCCTTCTCGAGACGCCTATTTTCATCATTTTTTCTCAATACCTCATGAAATAGAACATGCAAAATAATTTCAGCTTTCAAATATGTTTGGCTTGTTGCTGCTAATGCTTCAATCAACAGTTTGAACGAAACATACATACTTATAAATTTAAGTCTATATCTACTTACCTCTTTATATGCATTTTTGGATTTTTTTCTGCTAATGCCTTGGTCAACATTTTGAGTGTAAGGAGCATACCTTAAATTTACTATATGTATACATTGTTCCAGTGTAAATATGACCATTTTCTAAATACCAATAACTGCTAATTGACTATGACCCAATGTACAACAATGACAATTGGTTGTTTGGCATTTAGAAACCATCAACACTTTTTGGCAGACAAAATCTAACAACATAGTGCATGGCATACATATTTGAAAACTGTTACACTATTAAATAATAATATCTTCAAAATGCCTCCTCAATGGACTCATGAGAGATACTGAAAAAAATAGGTGTGTATCGCTCAAACCTTCCAATTATAAATGATTTACATGCACCATCAAATATGCATTGCATATGGGTCAACTAATGGAATAAATAAGCATTAGTTTCAAAGAATAAAATATATCAGAAGAAACTCAATTGAATAATAAATAACCGAAGTGATATAAGTTATTGCCTGTGCTACCAACCGAGTCCTTACAAGATCTAACGGATATGTGAAAGTTGCAGCTGTTACTCCTGCTGCACCACCACCTAATAGACGAATAGCGAGGTCTGTACTAATATTTTCTTTAGATCTCTCCAGAAAAGGCAATGCATGCATGATCTGCAACAACAAGAACTTACTTAGACACATCATCACAACATCCAGTGCTGAATCTCAGAGAAGAAAACCATTATAACACAACTTTCTTCTTATTTTTTAATTAATTTTCCTGTCAAGTGATCAGTACTCACTCTCTTGTACCGTTAATATGCGTAAAAACTAATAGATGAGTAAGGAATTCGATGGGAAATTGTAACCAAATTTCCCTTCCAAAATGCTCCGACTCCCTCTTCAGAAACGATCTGTGATGCTTCTTGAATGATACTCGCTTTACGCAAGGTTAAACCATTATTATGCATACCTTTGACCTAGAGGGAGAAAAACTTCCGCATAAATACTTAACTAGACAAAATTAAAGATAGGTATAACTCATTTACAATTAAAGAAAATGTAAGGAAAGTTCTGAATAAAACAACTTTAAAACTGTTTTAAAATTAAAAAAACCAACATCAATATTACCGTCACTTGCACATCAAATTCAACTTGATGAGTTTTTCCTTGTACAGACTTTTGGATGTTTGGATGTTAATGTAGACGCTTCTTAGTGTAACTAACATGCATATATTAAATATTAATATATATAAAATACGTTGAGAGTTATCCTTCTGGAGGTGCCTATTTTCATCATTTTTTCTCAGTGCAATAGGCGCCTTGATAATGATAATTTATTAAGTGAATGCTAGATGGTAGTCATTTTATCTTTTGTGTTTACAAGTTTTAAGAAGGAGCACTCATGTAAGGAAAATATATCAGTTACTCATCCATATCTATATCTTTTTTATGAGTGTTTGAATCTTTACTCTCATGCTAATTGCTTGTTTATTTTGGCATGAACCTTCAAAGTAGATCACATGCAAGTTAGATTGGGGATAAATGTAATAATGAAAAGTGCATACTTTGTACTTTCCCTTTGTTTTATACAAAAGTTAACTACCCTAAACCTAATTTAATTCTATCTACACACATCGTCGAGGAAAATTCCTAATCTATGTTTTATTAATTCTTTATTTAATGTTAAATCTATGAGCATAAAATTGATCTTATGTCTAATTTGTAACACAAAAATGACTAATATTTTTAAATTCTATTATCAACATGTGGCCAAGTCAATTTCCTACTAATCATTACTTATTGACTTGAGAACAATATATGTTAATTTATGTTCTAGGTTATTCTATAAAAGGATAAAAATTAATCCATTTCAAAACATCATATATTATTAGCTCTTACTCAATTACTTGCATTATTAGTTAGAGAGTTTCAATATTTGCATTTAGTGATAGATTAAGACATACTACATGGTTGCTCAAATATTTCTAATCATTATTTTGAGCCATTAATTCAAATATAAGAGTTTGATGTATAAGAAGAAGATATGTGCTTGCAAATTCTCAAAGGTGTTCATTGACACCACATATTTTTTAGATATAAGTTTTAAATAACGATGTGAGTATTAAATTCTAAATAGTGAAAAACATGTAACTCATTTTTCAAATATATATCATATCTATAGATTGAAGTCATTTTTGTAAACACAAAGATTAATTCTCTATGTACAAAGACCAATTTTATAAATACAAATTTGACTGTAATATAAAATATAAAATATAATTATTTGTTAAAACTTATAATACTAAATTTGATCATTGAATAGAATTCTAAATCATAAAGAACAATCTTCAACAAAGACCTTCACTGCAACTTTCAAAACCAAGTCTTTGATCCTCCTTTTATCATTTTAAAAAGCATAATAATTATTAATATTATTACCGTCTCTTGCTAATTCCATATTTCCATATATTCACAACTTCGATTATTCAAAAGGTTTTATTTATTTCATTTACAAAACAATAAACTTCTGAATACTTAGAATGTATTCGAGCTTTACAAATGAATTAACAGAAGATAAATGGAAAAACTAATGTTGGAACTATACAATTTTGTTGGAAATAGATGCAACAATAAATTAGAGGGAAAACCCAAGATGTAGAATCTTGAATTCTTACAGCAAGAAAGATCAATTTAGAGCAAGGAATGTATTCAACATAAGGTGCTTCTGGAAAGGCCACACCATTGATTATAACATGTTTGTAAATTTGGCTAGTTAGAATTTGAGCGTGTGTAATGGTGGAGCCAATTTGCAAGCACGACTTCTTTGTCTTTCATGTCCGCCAATTCTTGAATCATCTGCTCCACCACTCTCTCAACCTCACTTTTCTCCCTCGCAGTCAAAACAATGCTTTCCACTCCATTAGCGGCATTGGCCAAGAGCGACATCCACATCATCATCATTTTCACCTTCCTTTCTTTCGCCTCTTCCTTGGCCACTTCTTTCAACAATATACTGCAAATCAATTACATCAAATTCCCCTAAGCCTAAATATTTCACCAAATGAATCAAAAGTTATGGTTTTGAAACCACCTGAAACTCTCACCAAAGATCCCTGGACGTGTGGATGCACGGACATGGCGAGATTCGCCAAGTTGCCAGCTTCGCTCCACCGAACAATTGCTTCTTTAAACCCCTACTTTCTATTACTTTTCTGCAAACCACAATAATTTCATCGCCAATTTCTCAGCTAAAATAGATTTTGTCACCCAGTAAAAAAACATTCAATCAATATTGTAATTTTTTGTTTAAAAGAAAATAAGAATGAGATGTACAATAATTAGATTTACTTACAACTCTTTCCAACTAAACATGAATAGTTATGCATGGACTCCATTATTGTGTAGCCTCCCAATGTTTCCAATGCAAATACTTGCAAAGACTTTAGCACCCAACAAATTAGCTTATCTATGTCTTCTAAATCAAGGATGAAGTTGATTGAAGAATGCCTCAGTGAAGAAGATTCCATAATGTTTGTTGAAGAAATCACACATTATTTTTAGTTTAATAGAGATTGGAAAACTAAACAACAAACTAAAAAAGATTAACACTACAATATTATTCAACTGCTAAAACTGAAAAACTGCAGCGTTGAAAATAAATTTTTGTATATTCAAAACTGTGTATAATCAGCTACAGTATGACTCTATATATAAAGAGTTTCAAAGTAACACATCAAAGCTGCGATCCAAAAAAAACTTAAAAAACAAAGCACATGTTTTTATGATGCAAGGTAAACAAAACTTTAAAACAAAGCTAAATTAAGGAAACTATCACAGTATACAAACTACAACATTAAAATGTTTTAAAAGCTAAAACTAAAAACATAAACTAAAACAAGGAAATCTAAACATTCCAAACCCAGGAAAAGAAAAAAAAGAACCTCTAACCTTCTGAACCTATGTTTGTAAAGGCAAAGAACATAAAATGTAGAATTTTTTTTATGAAAATGTCAACTGTAAAACCCCACGTTTTAATCCTCTTGATCGGAAACCCACAATTGGTAGAAGGCTGAATTTTTAATTGGAAAAACTTAACTTTAAATTGCTAATGTAGTGGTGGTGACCACATCTGGTCAATCAACTTTACAAGGGTGCAACATATATTAAATGGAAGCAATATATTAAATGAAACCCATATGAATTTAAATTTTAGATAGCATACGTCGGGCATTGCACTATGGTTCTGAAGGACAATCAAGTTTGTTGATAGAAATAAGGAGAAATGATTTAAAATATGGGGCAGTAATATTCATGGTTGCATGCCACAAGATTAAAGTTTTATTTTCTTTATTCAAAATTCACATATAAGAATAAGAATCTTACACAGTCTTTCCAAATGAAATTACTTTACACCCAACAACATGGAGAAAATGCACTTACTGGTTCTTGGCATCTTCAGAGTTGGATTCCTTCTGAGAGTGAGAATTCCTGCACAAACCTTAGATACGTCCCTCCTAGCAACTCTTCTCAATCTATTGTCTTTCACTTCCTCCTAGATCTCTTGCTGAGAGCTCCCTCCTCATCGAAATGTTTCTTTTTCTCAATTTGAGTGGCCAATTTTCCTTTGATAAGGAAGTATTTTTGTGTTCAACTAAGACAATATCCCCTCTTTTAATCACATAACTCTCCTTTTCTTTCTATTTTTCATTCGTTATAAGATAATTAAGATTTCAGTGTTTTTTAAGTTTCCCTTTTAAACTCCACATTTGGCAGTTGTTTTTTAATTATTAAGGAACAATTTGAAATAGTCTTTACCATTTTTAACAATCAGTTTTAGTTTTAAAGCTGACTTTTAAAAAAAAAACTTAGAATTGCATGATTTCATATAAATCTCCAATTTGTTGAGTTTATTTACAATTTCCTAATCTAATTTTAATCAATTTTCCTTTTAATTTAAAAACTTATTTAAATCTATTACTTATTGATCGTCATTTTAATGTGAAAATAAATGTAAAGAATAAAAATGTACTCAAGTTTTTCTAATTATACTTAAAAAATGCATTTAAAAAAATCATAAAATAATTTACATAGGGAAGTTTTTTATTTAAATATCTTTAATATGTTTGCAAGAGAAATCACCACAATATCTTGAAAACTTAAATTTCATTCTAAAATTAAATTAAATTCTAATTTCTAAAATTTATAAATATATATATTATTTAGAGTTTAAATAATAAATAAAATTGTAGTGATTGTCTATACAAATGAATTAAATAAAATTTCATATTCATTTTAAATTTACATATAAAACAATCTTTCTATTTTATTTTTTCTTGTAGTGATTATCTATACAAATGTTATTAAATAAAATTTCATATTCATTTTAAATCTAGATATAAAAACAATCTTTCTATTTTATTTTTTCCTCTTTTTGCATGTAAACCATTTTATTTTCTAAAATGATACTTAAAAAAATTATAAAATCATTTACATAGGAAAGTTTTTGATTTAAATGACTACATTTTCTTTTTCAAAAGATAAGAAGATAAGATTTAAGAGTGGATATGGATTTGCATGTCATTTGAATGTTAATTTATAACTGAAGAGTTTTTTGAGTTTTTCCTTACACATTGCTTTTTGGTGGATGCCATTGTAATACACCTCTCCGCGAAACTAGTGTAGTCAAACAAAACCTAGCTTGTTAAATGGAGAGAAATTTAGAAACTTAAAAAAAAAAAATACTCGTTAATTTCTATCACCGAATGCATATAGTCTTCCACATGAAACAAAGTCTTAATCAATGTCACCAATTTTTTTCTTAATTGCACCCTTGGTCTCTTAGGGTGGGGTCTCATGGAGGGGGGCTCCCTAAAAAAATTTAGTGGGTGCAGCTGAGATTTTTTAGGATTTTTTTAAAGTGGGTGGTCTCATGAATTTTTTAACATAGTTTAAGCTTAAAAATTTAAGCTCTTATATTTATGGAAGTTGGTGGTCTTATCAATTTTATTATTTTGTGTTGGTGTAATTAAATGTCTTGTACCTTGTCCTAAGTCATGATTACACCTTAGTTAAGTTTACTTAGGGACCACATAGGAGGTTGTTGGAGATTTTCCACTTTTGGTGGATTTGACATGTCATTACCACATCACTTCCACCTTTTGTGGACACATCATGTGATTATCTCTCCACCTTTTGTGGTAATTATCACATTATCCTTTTCCACTTTAGATGGAGTGATAACTTTTCATACTTGTCATAATCTTATGCCCTCCTATGTTCTCACCTTGGCTATATAACCAATGGGTCTCCTATGTACATTTGTACCAATCAGAATCCTCTCATATCATTGACATTGAATACAGTTTATTCTTGTCATATTCTATCTCTCTTTTGTGCTTTCTATTAGGCCTCTAGATCTTGGGTGGCTACCTTCATAGCCAATTCTTACATGGTATCAGAGCTTTTAGAGTGCCTTTAGTTAGTCTTTTGGAGAGATTCTTGGAGGGCTCCATTTTTGGCCTTGTGTTGTAGGTGCATTTTGGGAGCTTGTTGCATCAGATCTGAGCTCACTATTGCGTCCAGAGTGTCCGAGATAGTCAGATTTGTCTTTTGTTTCATCTCAGTTGGACATCAGAGGCTAAATCTACAAAGGGTTGAAGATTGGAGGTGGTTGCTAGATCGAGGAGGTAGCTACCACTTTGGAGCATTTTCAGCCAAAAAGGACCTCGCCATCGTGCTCAGAAGGGCCAAAAACCCTAAGATCAACTGCCAATTCGTCCAAATCGGAGCAAGTTGTCCGTCGAGGCAAAAAAAATTTGCAGACGGGCCGTACGGCCAACCTACGTAGGCGGTACGATTTTATTTTCTGAAAAAAAAAAATTATTATATTTTTCTGCGAATTATTGATTTACAAAAAAAAATCATTCAAAAATATTTATTCGAAGTTTTATTTTTGTAAAGTTTTTTATATAAAAAAAAATCAAATAAAAAAAATCAAAATTTGTACAAGTCTGCGGACTTGTACAGTCTGCAGACTGTACCGTTCGTACCTCAAGGGTACCGCCGCGGCCCCCGCAGCCCCACGTGGTAGAGTGGGCCCCGCCAGCTTGCGGCACACCGGCAGCAGCCGGAAAAAAAATACCGGCGATTTTAAAAGATACCGGCAACAAAAATTCAAAAAAAAAATCCGGCAGTTTTTTTAAAATCGGACTCGGGAATATTCAGTCAAATATTCTGTCAACTAGTTCAAGTATATACCGGCAGCATTTTCCGACAGAAAGCAATGGCAACGTCGATGGGTTGAAGGCCGTCAAATTTAACCCTCCGCAGCTTGCGACGGCCAGGAAACCGTCAAATTTAATGTCTTAAAATGATGACGTCGGCACTGTGTCATCCTGCTTTTTGAAAATTTTGACCCCCTCTCCATTGAGCTTTTTGATTTTGTAGTTCATCTTCAAAGGCTCATATCTTGGTCGTTTTGAGGCCTTTTAAGTGCAATTTTTTTTTATTTGGGCTAATTTTTCATGTACATCATAGCGGTGTAGTTATTTTCTAATTTTGGTCCACGAATTTTTCAAAAAATTGGATTTTTCATAGGTGTTGCTCAATTGTCACCGTTTTTGCAACTTCCAGGGCTTCGTTCAGGCTCATACTGACTCCTTTTCATGTGCTATTTTTTTTAAAGTGCATGATTTTTTCTGAACTTCACATTGGTGCTATCAGTTTGTAGTGATTGTGATCAGAAATTGTACTTTCAACACTTGGTCATTTTTGGCCTATTTTGGCATTTGTAAAGATAAGATCTCAGTTTGGTCCTTTGTATCATTCATTTGAGTCTGTTGTAGCCTATTTAAGACTGTTGTAAAATATTGAAAATCAGAAGCCCACTTTGCTTGGCTCGCAAGTGGCCATTGTACACGCACTAATTATAAAGTGCCAAATCATCTTTTTTGGGGGGGGTTCTTTGATTGAGTGAATTTGGGGGGGTGTCTTGAGTGATTGTGCGTCTCTCTCTATCTTGTTCTCTTTCATTTTGCTGCTATGGGTTCTCCTAAGTTTCCTTTGTTAACTCCACATAATTATGCTTCTTGGAAAATTGATGCATGGAGTAAGTTAATGGAAAAAGGATTAACTCATTATATTGATGGAACTATTGTTGCACCATCTGATCCTCAATCTCATCCTGTTGCTCATTTGGATTGGCTCACTAAAAATACTATGGCTCTTGGAACATTAAGAAAATATGTATCAAAAGATCTAATCTTTCAAATTGATAAGTGTAAAACAATTAAAGAAGCTTGGGACAAGTTTGGTCAATTGTATGGCCAAGTTGATGAGATTAGAGGTTATCAGCTTGACAATGATCTCACAATGTTAGATCCCAAGAATTTTGATACAATCCAAGACTATGTCACTAAGGCAAATGAGCTAAGAGCACAGCTTAAGGATTGTGGCATTGATAAGAAGGATACACAGTTGGTCTACAATTTGTTGGGAAAACTTCCATCAGAATATGCAGCATTTGTTTCTAGCTTCCAAACCCATCGCTTGACAGTTGGTAGTTCTTTCACTATGCCATCATTTGATGCTTTTACAGAAATGTTGATGTTAGAGCAAGCAAAGTTGATAAGCATGGGGATTCTCAAGTCTTCAAAGTCCAAGGCTTTGGTGGCTAATCAAGGGAATCAAGGGACTCAAGGAAAGGGTTCCAATAAGAAGCAGAATCAATCTTCACTAAAGCCACAAGGAGAGAACCAACAATCAACTCCTCCACAACAAAGCTCAACTTCATCTTCTTCAAAGAAGTACAATAATTCAAGCAAGAGGGAGCAACCAACATGTGCATTTTGCAAAAAGTTTGGTCATGAGGAGCATCTTTGTCATGTTAAGCAAATTGATGAGTTGAAAAACATCCTTAAGAACAACAACATCAACTTGCCAGTAGCATATCAGGAGAAGGACTCATCTCCTTCCTCTTCTTCTAAGGGAAAAGGAACAACTCTCATGGCAACAACATCAAGCTCCTCTCCTTCTTCATCTCAACATGAGAAACATAAGGGGCAAGCATTTCTTGCTTTTGCAAATTCCAATTCAGATAGGTGGATCCTTGATTCATGAGCTTCACATCATATGACTTTGTCCAAGGATATGTACTCTTCATTTGATTCTTGTTCATCACCACCCATGTTGATGGCCAACAACACTTCTTTGGCAGTTTGTGGGAAGGGTTCCATTGACATTGAAGGTGGAGCATTTAATGATGTTCTATATGTGCCTACTTTGTCAAGGAACATCCTTTCCATCTATCAGATTACACATAGTGGTACAGGCAAGAGTGTAGAGTTCACACCAGATTCTGTCATTGTTCGGGATTTGCATAGCAGGGCTCTTGTTGCAGTTGGGGAGGTTGATGATCGTTCTCGGTTCTACATCTTCTCATATTTTGCTCCTATTGATGATTCAGTTCACTCTAGTGTGGACACACTTGAGGAGATTGAGTATGGTTACTTGAATCTTGGAGTGCTTTCTACTCCTGAGGTTCTAGAACCTATTGTTGATATTCCATCTCCTACATTGACTGATGTACCTGATGATACTTGTGTTCTGACAGTTTCAGTACCTTGTGATTCAGTGCAACAGTGTATACCTTGTCTTCCAGCAACAACTTTATGGGATGACTACTTGGCAGACATTGGCAGTTTGTTTGTGGAATCCTACATTGCAGATTTGGGTGACACACTTGATTCCTTACATCTTCTCTTTGATGAAGGTGATTCTTCTTCAGTTGTTGCGAGGGAACACTCTGACCCTCCTCTACATGATCAGTCTTTCGAGGTTGATGTGATTGTGGATGCATCTATACAATAGTTGGAGGAGGCCACTTTCTCTCTTGAGGAGACATCGTCTTTGGAGTATGTTCTACCTTCATCCTTGCTAGATCTTGAGTTGTCTTTTTCAGCGGATCAGAGTGTTGTTGCAAAGGGTTTCTCACATATTCCAGGAGGTGACTACATTGCAGCTTCACATGGTTTGGGAAAGGCATCTTTCGGCATCAACACTAGGACATTTGAGCAAATTTCAGAGACTTGTTACATTCTGAGGGTTCTTCCTTCTTCACTTGTGGATTGGGGAGACTTCATTCATACACCTTTGGTATTGTTTCTTCCCAAGGGGAGGAACGTTGTTCGACAATTTTGGAGCAGCTTCTTCATTCCTTCTCGAGCATCTTCCATGGGTGATCATTGTACATTGAGGGGGGGCTACCTTGTCTCTCTTCTTCTCTTATATGGGGGGGGACTTTTTCCTCACATGGGGTTTTTTCCTTCTCATGCCATATTCATAAGCTTTTGTATTTCATCTCTCTTTTGGGGGGTAGTTTTTTCCCACTGGGTTTTTCTATCTTTCTCCACTTTATGAGAGATTTCATTGCATTTGTACATGGGTACCTAACATGGCTTAGTAGTCAGGACCCATCTTGCATTGTTTGCATTTGTGTACATTCTCCCTAAGTTGCACTTAAGGGGGGGTGTTGGTGTAATTAAATGTCTTGTACCTTGTCCTAGGTCATGATTACACCTTAGTTAAGTTTACTTAGGGACCACATAGGAGGTTGTTGGAGATTTTCCACTTTTGGTGGACTTGACATGTCATTACCACATCACTTCCACCTTTTGTGGACACATCATGTGATTATCTCTCCACCTTTTGTGGGTGATCCACCTTTTGTGGTGATTATCACATTATCATTTTCCACTTTAGATGGAGTGATAACTTTTCATAGTTGTCTCATGTCATAAGATTATGACACTTGTCATAATCTTATGCCCTCCTATGTTCTCACCTTGGCTATATAACCAAGGGGTCTCCTATGTACATTTGTACCAATCATAATCCTCTCATATCATTGACATTGAATACAGTTTATTCTTGTCATATTCTATCTCTCTCTTTTGTGCTTTCTATTAGGCCTCTAGATCTTGGGTGGCTACCTTCATAGCCAATTCTTACATTTTGCATATTCAATTCAATTGAGTACATAAATATAAAATAATAAAAAAATTAATTGGCAAGAATTTTAAAGCTTCATATGATTAAGTGGTAGAAAAAAAACTAAGTTGGTGGGGCAATTTCTAACCCCGCCCCTTTTAGGGTGGGGTCCAATGGAGGGGGGCTTCCTTAAAAATTTCAGTGGGTGCTGCTGAGAATTTTTAGGAATATTTTGAAGCTGGTGACCCCATGAACTTAGTAAGACAGTTCAATGTATAACATTATCTCAATTTTTTACATAGTAGCATTTGTCAATTTAAAAAGGCATGCTAGCATAATTAGAGGTTTACATTGTTGATTGTCCAAGTATACATAGATTGCGAGTTTTAGAGGAAGATTGCTACTGCCTGGGATGATGGACAGGCGTGTAGGGAGATGTAGCTAATGGTTTTTACCTGCTTTGTGATTTGTGAGGCGTGGGAGCTCATACTAGGGGTCAAAAACAAGATAAAAATAGAGATAAAAGTTATAGAGAAAAACAAGTAAACATATATAATTTTTCTTTCAATTTTATTCTGGCGGGAATCTAAAACTTGAATTGATTGACAAACGACAGATAAAAATCCTAAACTGTAGGGGCAATCTCTAGTCCCATCCTATTTTCACCCCCTCAAATCTACAACCCTAAAAGGTAGGAGTTGCTATTCTTCCTGCTCCTTAAAAATAGATACTAAAGCGCCTCCATGGGACCCCACCCTTACACTTGCATAAGTTTTTGAGCTAAAAAGTAGGGGCTGCTATTATTAAGGAAAATATTATAATTTATCTTGTAGCATTTTTGTTTTGCTTCATGAGACCCACTACTCCTTAAAAATAGATCGTGAAGCCCTCTCATGGGAACCCACCCTTACTCTCAATTAGAAACTAATTTCAAATCATTCAAGAACTAAGACTAAAAATGCTCTTTTTTTTCACCTTTACATTAAATTCATGTACAAATATAGTAATGGGATTTGTGTATTTGCTGGTTTTTTAATTAAATTTTTCCATGTGTATTCCATAATGGCCGAGTCTTTAAGGCTATCAATAGTGATATAATGTAATGAGGTATCACCATCTACCCTATATTTTAAGAATAAAGAATTCACTCGATAAAACATTATTTCTCGGGCCAATAAAAGGTCGGCACTCCATTTCAGCACAGGAGTATGTAGGCTAAGCAACACGTGCCAATATTCTTCTACTTCGTTGCTTCAAGAATTCAAAAACATTTGATCACTACTAACATCAAAGTCAAATCTTCGGTTCCGTATGAGATTCTCTTGGCTGAAACTGGTATGTTCCCGTTGGAGGCATCTGCTGTCATCCGGTTAATAAGTTATTTAAAAAAAGTTGAGAACATGGATTTGCACCGCTGGCCCAAAATGGTTGTTGGGGAGGAGCTAAACCGTAGAAAGAAGACTTGGATGAAGCAAAATAGCAAGTGGTTGAACAAATGGAACATTAAACTACATGAGTGCCCCAACACTAATGCTGAGATAAAAAAGTTTGTGCTAGAAAAGTTTAGGTCTACTATGTGGACTAAGCAGGTTGGCCGTAAAAAGTCACATTATATCCAGGTGTTCAACCCCATGTGGGAGCATGATGAGAAAGACTATTTAAGGGTTACAATTAAAGGCAAGGCTAGGCTTTTGGTCGCTCAAATAAGAACCGGGTCACACCATCTTAGATGCGAGACAGGTAGGTGGGCTGTTCCCAAGGAGGCTTGGGAGCAACGAACCTGTATTTTTTGCAACAAAGGGACTGTCGAGACTGAATGGCACTTCATGATTGAGTGTGCTGCTTATGATGATATCCGTATCCAATATGAAGACATTTTGAAGGTGGACAATCTAAATGAGCTTTTTAGGGAAACTAAGCTCCTCAAAACTGCTAGCTTTCTGATCAAGATCTATAATAGAAGGGCTGATATGGAAAAGAAATTGAAAATGGTTAAAGTTTCGGTGCTTGGTCCCATAGACTGATGGTCTCGTGGACGTCATTAAAATCCATTCATTCATTCATTCAAAATAATGGTCAAACACCCAATGTGATGCATTGATGATCTTCCATGTGCAGTCCAACATGTAAAAGCTCATATGATTGAATATAATTCATCGTGTGGATGGAAATGGGCCCATCTTTATAATTATGATGCAAATAACAACGACCATGCAATGAAAGTTTGCCAACTGGCATATAGGACAAGACGTCATTTTCAACTAATACAAATATGGTAGTAACACAAGCGGACAAGACTGCTCTAAATTGGCTCATCTACACTATTCATGTAACCTTTACACATGTTAAATAAGCCAATGCTCGTAGATTCAATAAATACACATGTTAAATAAAGCTAAGCATTCTAAAATACACATGTTAAATAAGCCCATGCTCGTAATTTCAATAAAAGGCATACAAAGTAAAACATGATATACTTGGCTTGGCATGACGCAATAACATTTATACATGTGGAAAGTTAAATGGGAGTCACATTAACCAATAAATAAAAGGCCAAGGAATTATATAAAATGAGAAAAACGGGCTACAATGGATAATCATTAGGTAGGGCCGATAAATCAAGGAGACTTAGGGACTGACCTTTAAAAAAAATAAAGTTGGTGCAAAAAATCCATGAAGCATATGAAATAATAAGGGTTTTAGACATGACAAATTTAAAAATCTCAATAGATAACAAATTCTAAAATCTCAATAATTAAATCAATAAAAAGATTGAACATTTTTAATATTTTTAATATGATGTTTATCGCATGAATGATGGACATGATTATATTTAGTACAAATTATACCTAATGAATGCTTGATGCCAAGAGTTGTCACCAGGCTACATAATAACTACCTACTTATAAAACTTCTTCTTAAGTTGATAGCTATATCCTTGCATATACACCTAAAGATGACACTAGTATTATATCCCCACAAATGAATCTATTTAATATTTCATACTAAGGTGAAGGTAGCTATGACATGACTCTCTAACAATCTCAACAATGTGTGCTCACTTAGATTAATCCCTAAGATATCATTGAATCATTAAAGCATGTAGAATCTTAATTTATTTCTAAATTATTAAGGATAAAAGAACACTTAAATAAAATATGTTTAGCCTCTCACTAATTTGAGTGGTTCCTACTCTATTAAACAATAGAGTCGCAACTGAATAAGAGGATTGAGACATACCCACAAAATAATAATGGTACTTGAAGTTTGCATATGTATACAAACTTGTGAAATAAAGAAATCTACAAATGATCATTCTTAATTATCCCTAACAGATAAACAATATCCCGCATGCAACAAAATAAGACATCATAAAAGAGTTTGTAATGCTTTACAATTTCTATCATACATTAATCAAATATTATTACAACCATACTAAAATTCGTGGCAAGTAAAAGGTAGGAACTAGGTTTAAAAGTCTCTCTTGACATACTGCAACCTATCATGGAGACATAGATTTACAAGAAAAAAACCTTATTATACTACCCCTTCCCTTAATTTACAACAAATCTCCTCATTTGTAGATAGACTATTTTTAGCGTCTGAACATTAAAAGTTTTTCTCTCTTGTTGTTTCTCTCTATAACAATAAAATTGAAAGCGAAAATCCTCGGTAAAAATGTCATCGTCCTCAGAGACGACAATTTAACGTATACTCCGACGCGCTTCGGATGCACGTTGCTACGCGTGTTTAAATTGCAAGCCAGAGAATTTCACACCATTCAAACCTAGCTTATATTTTGCCGCAGCATTACAAGCAAAACTACTATACTATATATATCCACACCGACAATATACGGCGACATATTCGACGGCAAAGCAATCCTCATGGCCACCAACATGATGAAGGCTGTTCAGTATAATGGATATGGAGGAGGCGCTGAATCTTTCAAGGTAATTATTATCTAGTAATGTCAATTTAGCTGAACTCTTTTAATTTTATTTACATCTTTGTCTTGCAACGGTTGATTTTTTTTTCCTTCTAAAATTTTGGACTGTTTTGATCCATCATTGTGAGCTTCGAGAGCTAACTGAGAACAGCACCATGCCAAGAAAAGAGCTGATATATGTTAAATATTGGCTAATCTTAATGTACTTATAAGTTTTTTATTGCTTTCTTTTTACGCAGACTATTTTATTATAATTTTGAACTTACTAGTTTTAATGATATTTTGGTTATATATAGTTGAGAACATTACCGTGTTCATAGCTGTTCTGGAAGGAACATGCTCTGCTCTAGTAAATATTATGTAATCCTTATATCTTTTAGTTTTAATAGTGATTTCATTTAATCAAATATTTTTGACTAGTTTGCCTATAGTTTGAGTATTTAGTTTCTTTAATCTTTATATTTTTTTAATCTACCTGCAGGTTTTAAGTGCACTTTCTTTTAATTAAAATTTTGAACTATTTGATTACATTGTTTTGAGCTTTTAGAATTTCTTTTGATAAGGGTAAGCAGGAAATCAAAATTTATGAGCGATTTTGCCTCCATTATTATGAGTTTTTCTAAGTTTTTAATTTTTTCTGGCTAGAAGTAATTGGGAGCATGACTGGTTTAGGGCTTTTTTTCCCTAAAGTTTGGGACTATTTTGCCCATGATTTTGAACTTTCAGGAGTTTTTTGTGTTTTTTTTTTGGGTTTTGGATAACCTGGAACATCAATTGATCAGCCCTAACCACGCCCTCCTACCCAACCCCAAGATTTTGTACTGTTATGAGCTTCCGGAAGAGTTATTTTGGTTAAAAGATAACTCGCAAGACCCGGAGGCTAGTGCTTTTTTCTTTTATTTCCAAAAATTCTACACATTATGATTTTTTACAAGATATTTTGTGTGTTCTGTTAAAAGGTTATTTGTTTTTTAGTTTGTTAAGGATAACGAGGAATCTCTTTTTGGTTAATGATGCGATTGAAAATTGGCTCATTTAAACACATTCCTATGTCCAAGTAATGGACAGCCTCATTGTGATGTGGTGATTAAGTCAGGTCACTCTTTTTACAAGGGCCTTAGAAATTTCCTTTGATTACCATGTAAATTATTCAAAATAATTGGACTATTTTGCTATTGAAATTTTCAGACTGTTAAATCTTGTGACATGGTCATGCCGGATGTTGGAGTTCTAAAAGGTCACGGAGCATACTTTTTCTCTTTCTAAAACTAACTTTAACCTCTTTACCTAACTGTTGATTGCATCAGCATGTCCCCACAGCAAATTGAGTTTACTGAACATTTGATCTAAATACAAAAGCGGAGTATATATATTTAGAAGAAGCAGCCAAAAACTTGCATTCGCCAATTGATTTTACTTTTTTCTGAATATCATCACCCCTATCAGTTCTTACCTTAATGGAGGAGTTTCCAATAGCATTTTGAATTAGTGTAAGGTTCTCTTTCGAGTGTCTAGAAGCCAGTACTTATCTTTGAGATCCTCTTAAAGGAGAGGGCTATTATCACCGAAAATAGTCTCAAACTTTTGAATACCTTTAGGCTTTGGAGATCCAGAGCATCCTCTGTCATATCCCTGCCATAAACCATAATCACAGCCTGTCTTGAAATGGGTCAAAGAAATAAGAAATGGTAACCAAAAAGAAAAACTTATAAATAGCAACTCTTCAAAGGGGGTTCGATGGGGTCTATGCAGCGATTCCACAATAAAAAAATAAATTAATAAATCTGAAGGCAGCGCCCTATCTTGGAAAGAAGAACAGTTAATAAATAACAAAATAAATAAATAATAATTAATCAAGAAAGGGCATGACTCTTGACAAGGGTATGATTGGTGAAGGGGTGTGACTTTCCTGCCTCAAGTAGGGGATATATAAGAGAGGTGAAATCATTTGTAAGAGGGCATCAATTTGGATCAAGCAAGCAGATTGGAAAAATAAAGAGAATTAGAAATCAGAATAAGGGATCTATTGGAATAAATATTATTAGCAAGAATATTATTGGGAAGTAAGTTAAATATAATTAGAAATAACTATATGTGTGTGTGTGTGTGATTATGCAATAGCGGTACTTGCAGAATTTATTGATTATTGTGAATAATCTACATGCTTCTCCTTATTATATGTGATAAGGAATTCATATTATAATCTATTTCAAATTTAGAGAATTGGCTTGCAAATAGGGAGGCTGATCAACCTTTCGGGTTCACGAGAGGTGAAGGAAGACCGGCCTTCCATGCTCGTGGGCCAAGGGATGGAATGGAAGATCGGCCTTCCATGCCCTTGGGCTTGATCAAGGAGGACAACCAGCCTCCAAGGTGATCCGAGGGATGGAAGGGCGACCCACCTTCCATGCTTTCACAATACAAGGGTGACCAACCTTGAGACTACGGTTTGCAAGCATTTCAATGAATTCCTAATAAGATTATTATGGGAATCCACATTGGAAAGGCTATTGCCTTAATTAGATTTTGATGTGACTAATGTACATGGGTATCTTGATGTTTACTAATGATCAGTAATATATATATTATCATGGCTTATGATTTAATGTCAATTTCTAGTGACTAATATTGTGTGTAGGACCTAAACCAAGATTTATCTTATAAAAATTGGTAATTGCATTATTCTTAAATATATTGCATCTCTTTTTTTGGTTGGAACTGTGGTTTTAGGGAAAAATATAGAGATATCCCAATAGGGGACATTACAATTGGTATTAGAGCATTGTTCCTACTAGCGTGTGAGACGAAAGATATTGGATGCAACTAAGCTAAAGGGCTCAAAGGTCGTTGGAAAGGGAAAGAAGACAACTTACAACAAGTAACAACTCTATTCAAAATAACAATTGGGAAATGAGTTGAGCGCTTTCATGTTGAAAAATGAGAAGACAGCCCAATTACTCCTACAAACCCTCCAAAAAATGAACAACACAATTAACGCTCTTTGACCCAACCAAACTAATGGGAAGTATGCCACTTCCAACCATTTGGAAAATGACAATAGAGCTCCACTAGGGTCAACTCCTAGGGTAACCAAACCATCTTTCCTACCTAGAGAGGAACAAGAAATCAATACACCAAACAATAACTTAGACAAGTATGCAGTAGCTTACTTAAGACTTGACCCTGAAATTAGGAGGAATATTCCATTAGAGAGTATTGTGACGCTAGAACAAGATGTAACCCTAGAAGAGAAAGGGGTCAACCTAATAAAGATTTACCTCAAAAAGTGAGTAAAATGACTTTCCCCAACTTTGATGGGTCATGGATCAAAAAATTGGACACATATCGATCTCTTAGTCCCATGTTTGAAGAGGATGCCCTTAAATTTTCCATCTTACATTTGGAAGGGGTGGCACACGACAAGTGGCATCATGGTTTGATTACTGAAGGGCACCAAAACATAACAACCTATGATGGATTCACGCAAAAGCTGATGGACTGATTTGACCAAAAACACCTTGAAAGACACTTTAAAGAATTAACACAATTAAAACAACAAGGGTCCTTAGAAGACTACATAATCGAATTTCAAAACATTTCAGTCATGGTGTACTTTGGATTACAGAAAAAAGGCTAATTTACCTATTTATTGAAGGACTATCAGAGTCAATTCGTGGTTTAGTGAGTGCTTTTGACCCCACATCTCTTCAAGATGCAAGTCAAAAAGCCCTAAGGTTAGAAACCAAATCAACAAAGGAAAAGAGCCAATCCAAAAATATACCTCAAAAGTCATTACCTTCTCAATCACACACAACATGTGAAGAAAGGTCAAATCTCCGAAGAAAGGGATTATGTTTTGATTGTAAGGAAAAATGGGAGTCAGGACATAAGTGGACGAGGAGAGGAAAAGCACTCAACTTAGTAGTATTGGATGAGGAGATAAATGAAGAGAATATGAAACCCAAAGAAAGAAAAAGGAAACAAGAGGATGAAGAAAATGCAAGTGGTACATTAGCCACACTTTCGGGAGCAACCAAATACCACCCTTTTAGAATTCGTAGTGTTCTAAAAGGACAAAAAGTGACGTCCTAGTGGATAGTGGTACCACTCACAACTTCATCGACGAAAGTCTTGTGACAAGAATGAAATTAGAAATAGAAAATTTTGAAGGTTTCAAAGTGGTCATGGCAGACGGATTTACTACTCCATGCACACAAAGAATCCAACAATTAAGTATTACCTTAGGAAGACATCAAATCAAAGAGGACTTTTACATGGTAAACATGGGTGATACCGAAGTGGCGTTAGGCATCCAATGGTTGCACTCCTTAGGAAGATATTACCAAGACTTCCAAAAGATGGAGCTTTGTTTTCAACACAACGACCAAGAGGTGATCTTACAAGGTTTATCTCATAAGATTCCCACTGAAGGAACAACCAATCATAACAACTTAACATAGCTAATGATAAGATCTAATGATATAACTTGACTTTCATTTCTCAAATGGGAATCCACATGTTGCCATCACTAGTTGTCACGAAAACTTAGGCATAATACAAAGATGGATTAAGATTATCTTACTTCCAAATTTCAAAATGTAACTGCACAGAGATATCATCTTGACCTAGGATTGTCAATCTCTTAAAAGCTAACCAATAACATTAAAGTCCGCAAGAATATTCCAAAATGATTTATCTAGAATGTTGGTCTTACCCATAACACCCCATTTGAAACATCATAGAGTGAATTATTATCAGCATGCCAAGTTGGAATTAGAAATAATAATAGAAATCTAAGTCTAAAATTCAACCAAATTTTGATATGCCAAAACAATATTTTTGAGAGTGTAATGAAGACAACTCAATTCTTTAGGAACATACAAATTTTGTTGTAAATCAAATAACAGATTTTGACTCTTAGAGAGATCTTATGAGAAATTTTAGAAAATAATTTCAGGTTTATGTTTTGAGATTTGTTGTAGGATATATTCAACGAGCTTCATTGAGGGGAACACAATTGTTCTAATGAACAATAATTTGCTCATTTTGAACAAGATCACAATGTAAATCAAGTTCATACCACATATGATCTATCCCACACTCATTGAAACAATGGTGATGCATGGATCTACCTTGTAACCTACAAAATTGACCTAGTGAACTTTGTCTTGTGGACCAAATTCACTTCTATATTTAATATCTTGAGCAGATCATTTCGTCCAGGAGTCTTCTTCTCCTAAGTCCTTTTTCTTGATCAAAGTAGCTCTACATGCATGATTAGGACATTCGTATTAGGCATACAGGTTACCTTAGATAAATTTCATACAAATCAAGTTACACCCAAATTTATTACATGTATTAGGCATCAAGGACATCAGTATTAGGCATACAGGTTACCTTAGATAAATTTGATACAAACCAAGTTACACCCAAATTTATTACATGTCTATGTTAAATTACATTGTGGGTCCATAACCCACAAATCCCAAAATCATTCTCACCTGTCAAACTTTGGAAAAAAATGATATTGTTTAAATGTATCAGGTGAAATAAAACAATACTTTCCCAAGATATGAAAATAATCTTAGTGTCAAACATGGGTATATGCCAAATTTTACAAGAGGAGTGACAACCTCCAATTAATTCAGAAGTTGGACAAGAATTCGATATTAGTGTAAACCTATAATTTAAGTCCTATCGTTTTCTATGAATGCTAAGACTTCGGTACATCTTTCACTTTATTGGACTTGATCAATCCAATAATTTTGTACTTGAGTATTATCTAGAAAATATATACTTAGAAGGTTATAACATGTCATTAATTACCTATGAGTCTATGACAAGGTGATATATGTTGAAAGATGATTTAGGCTATTTTATATTACATCCTCATTAGAAACAAACTCAACTCAAAACTTG
The DNA here is from genome assembly GCA_007258455.2 of Sequoia sempervirens. Taxonomy (NCBI): domain Eukaryota; kingdom Viridiplantae; phylum Streptophyta; class Pinopsida; order Cupressales; family Cupressaceae; genus Sequoia; species Sequoia sempervirens. The sequence goes on along the minus strand of VDFB02026320.1, from coordinate 47,517,071 downwards.
GTTTGAATGTTTATGCAAAATGAAATATACTTTATCTAAAGGAAATGGGCATTTGATTGTTTAGAGAGAAAGGATACAAGAAGTAGTAAAGGACATCTTGATCCTTTTACTCAAATGCAAAAGTGGTTTTGCACAAAGGAGTGTGATCTTGATATTCACAACACTCCCATGACAAAGGATGAAATATTTTTTCTATCATCGTGGATTTCAACAAGGGTAATCATTCATTGCTTTCAATCCTTGTGATAATGAAATGAGAGAAAGCTTGTCTTAAATAACAGGTCTTGTTATTAAGAGTAATTGGGAAATAATAGTACATGAGCCAGAAGAATATTAGACAATAAATTGCCCCCATACTTTAGAGGATGGTATTAACCTTATTGGTAGTCAAGTTGAGGCAAGTATATTAACAACGATTCTCCAGGGACATCATTGTGATCACTAGTTGTAGAGTTTTCAATTCCTAATTATATCAAAGTATTGCAACAAAAGCTAATTACATCACTAAAAGGAGCAATGTCCAAGAATTACAAATCTACAAGGTTGATTAGGGATTGGGAAGGGCGGACTGTCATATCCCTGCCATAAACTGTCTTGAAATCATGGGCCAAAGAAATAAGAAATGGTAACCAAAAGGAAAAGAAATATATAAATAACAACTCTTCAAAGGGGGTTCAATGGAGTCTATGCTGCGATTCCACAATAAAAAAATAAATAATAAATCTGAAGGTAGTGCCCTATCTTGGAAAGAAGAACAATTGATAAATAACAAAAAAATAACATAAATAAATAATAATTAATCAAAAAAGGGCAGCGCTCCATATTGGAAAGGACATGACTCTTGACAAGGGTATGATTGGTGAAGGGGTGTGACTTTCCCCCCTCAAGTAGGGAATATATAAGAGAGGTAAAATCATTTGTAAGAGGGCATCAATTTGGATCAATCAAGCATATTGGAAAAATAAAGAAAATTAGAAATCAGAATAAGAGATCTATTGGAATAAATATTATTAGCAAGAATATTATTGGGAGGTAAGTTAAATAATAAAATATAATTAGAAATAACTATATATATTATGTGTGTGTGTGTGATTATGCAATAGTGGTACTTGCAAAGTTTATTGACTATTGTGAATAATCTGCATGCTTTTCCTCATTATATGTGATAAGAGATTCATATTATAATCTATTTCAAATAATTAGAGAATTGGATTGCAAATAGGGACGGGTTCACGAGAGATGAAGGAAGATCGACCTTCATGCTCTTATCAAGTAGCCACCCCGAGATGGAATGGAAGATTGACCTTCCATGCTCGTGGGCCAAGGGGTGGAATGGAAGACCAACCTTCCATGCCCTTGGGCTTGATCAAGGAGGACGACCAGCCTCCAAGGTGAACCGAGGGATGGAAGGGTGACCCACCTTCCATGCTCTCGTAGTACAAGGGCGACCAACCTTGAGACTACAGTTTGCAAGCATTTCAACGAATTCCTAATAAGATTATTATGGGAATCCGCATTGTAATGGCTATTGCCTTAATTAGATTTTGATGTGACTAATGTACATGAATATCATGACGTTTACTAATGATTAGTAATATGTATTATCATGGCTTATGATTTCATGCCAATTTCTAGTGACTAATATTGTGTGTAGGACCTATACCAAGAATTATCTTATAAAGGGAAAAAAATTGGTATTTCATTATTCTTAAATATATTGCATCTCTTATTTTGGTTGGAATTGTGGTTTTAGGGAAAAATATAGAGATATCCCAATAGGGGACATTACATCCTCTTACGAGAGCTAAAGGCTTAGAAATCTTTATATTTCAAACTTCACCAAATAGATATAGTGGCATGAGCATATCCCTTCTTTGTAGAGAATTCATTGCACCCTTTAGAAAGTTCTTAACTGGTTCCCATGTCTTCCAAATTGAACCAAATATAGTAGACCCCTAGGTTGACTCTAAAGGAACTAAACAAAATATTCCAAGTATGCAGACCCTTCCATCAAGGTTTACCTTTGGTGTAGCTAGAATCAACATTATATCTGATTAGAACCTTCCAAGGCTCCTCTTCAATCGGGGCATGAGTAATCCATTTACAAATGGCGGGATCGATTCATAAGCCCCACACCCCTAGTTTCTCTAGGTTTGGTGCACAAGTCCAAAGAAACAATATGCCTTTTCTTAGAGCCTCTACCATGAAACCATAAAGAGCTTTTGGTTAGCTTTCTAGGTAATTGAAATATGTGGAGCAATAAATTATGTAAGAGAATAAGATCTTTTGACAAACTTGGAATCTTCTAGCCAAAGACAAGAAGTGGCTGACACTTAGACAACTTATTTGACACCTTTTGGCAAGCTTGGAGAATAGAAGATTTGTTCATTGAAACTTTAGTCCCAGAGGCATGACAATACAGAGAGAGCCTATTGTCCAAGTTGTCAAAATTGTCCTTATCCAAGACAGTGAAAAGAGAAGTGTCATTTGCAATTTAAACTTCCAACAAGCTCTCATTGTTTGGAAGAGTCAGTTTTTTCACAAGTGGTCCAAGGGAGCAATCTCTAGAAATATAATAAATATCCTTAGTTGCAATAACAAAAAGAGCCAAGAGTTAGGTGTCAACCCTGCTGACAGACCTTTGGAAGAGGATAGGTTGAGAGAGTTCCCCATTAACACTGACCTGAGTAGATGCATCCTGAAAAGCACCTTAACATATCTGAAAATTACTTCGTCAAAACCCAGAGACTTAATAGTCAAGAGAACAAAATCCTATTCAGTTATGTCATATACTTTTTCAAAGTGAATTAGTGGCAGGTAGACACTTTGAAGTTTGATCAGACTTTTTAGCCCATTGCATTCCTTTCCAACTTGTTAGCAGATTTTCTAAAATACATCTTTCTTTCACAAAACTAATTTGAGAGGGAGAGATGATTTGAGGCAGCACCTTTTCAGTTCTTAGAACTGGGGCTTTGGCAAAAATCTTATATGAAACATTTAACAAAGCTATAAATCTCCAATTTTTCATTATACAAGTGTCACCCTCTTTTGGAAGTAGTCTTGCTCACCTCCTTGTTGAGCTCTTTACCTAAAGTGTCAGCTAAAATGGCCTCTTTGTAAACCTTGAATAGCCTAGGACCAATCCATTCTGTATTTTTTCTGTAGATTTTAGTTGGAATTCCATCAAAACCTGGTGTCTTTTCATTTTTTAGTGAATCACTTAACACAGATCTCCTCCAAGGAAATCAGACCATCTATTTCTTTTGAAAGATGGTTGCTACAATGCTATGTTTACAAGGAAAAATTCTTGCAATGGCACTTACAACACAGATCTCCTCCAAGGAAATCAGACCATCTAGTTCTTTTGAAAGATGGTTGTTACAATGTTATGTTTACAAGGAAAAATTCTTGCAATGGCATCTTTTCATTTTTTAGTGAATCACTTACAACACAGATCTCCTCCAAGGAAATCAGACAATCTAGTTCTTTTGAAAAATGGTTGTTACAATGTTATGTTTACAAGGAAAAATTCTTGCAACGGCCTCTACCATTTTCCCCTCTTTTCCTTAATCTTCTGAGATGAAAAGTAGCTTATAAAAGCCATGGAAAGCATTTTTGAGCTAATTTTCATCCTTAACCAATACACCATTGACGCCGGTGCCAGTAATCTTCTCCCTTATATGCTTGAACTTAAGGATTTAAAAAAGAGTAACTTGTACATGTATACTCCAGTTTAAGCTAAGTAAGTCTGGACCTGAGCTTAGCATCTTTCCCCTAATATGCCAAATCACATCTTAACTGATGCTTGATATGTATTTCATTTGTTTGCAGATTTTCATCCAAAGGATAATTCTGAAGCTTCCCCTCAATGTTAATAAGATTCTCCTAGAAGAGCTCCATTTCCCTAGCCCAAATTATCGCTTTATCTTTCCCATTTATAGTCTTATAAATTTCTGACCAGCATCAACGACCTTCTCCCAACTAACACTTTTATATACCAATTGACTCATAACACGGGATAGGTTCCAAATATTGGTTAACCCCTCTTGACAAGATTGGTTTTGTAATGAGAAACATTCCTCTTCAAAAATTCTTTGAACCTTTGAGGAGAAAGAGGATTGGATGACAAAAAATTCTATTTCAATAGGTCGATGATCAGATAAAGAGTATGGAAGTACTTGCAACACATTATTGTTAGCAACTGAAGAGATCCTAGAAAACTTCTATCTAGTAAAACCTGTCAAGTCTAGAGAAATGCCTTTTAGTTCTTTCCTAGAAGTTGCTTCAAGTAAATCAAACCCCTCTATTGTCAGCTTTACAACCTAATAGAGGGTCAATCACAACATTCTTCCTTTTTAATTTGGACCAGAAAAAGAGTTCATTACCTTTCCAATCAAATTTACACCCCCTAACACATCTTCTTTCCTTTCTACCATGTTAAAATCACCCCAGCCATGGAATGTCAGATAAATGCCATCCAACTCCTCAATTCAACTCTTTGTAATCATTAGCCACATTCATGGAACATACACGAAAATTTTTACCATTAATTGCAAGAGAATCCAACCAATTTTGTTTCAAGGGGAGCAGCTGGAAACCATGATAATATTAAACCACTGATGGTTCGACAGAATAGCAGCACCATCTTTCCCTTGACAGTGTTTTGTGGAGAACCACAAAGCTTCCAGCCAAATAACCTTGAGTGCACCATGGAATGTTGATTCAAACAGCCATGGAATGTCAAATAAATGATTTGCCATCGAATTCCATGGATCAACCCTTACTCTATAATCCTTAGCAACATATATGGAACATACACCAAAAGTTTTACTATTAATTGCAAGAGCAATCCAAACAATTTTGTTTCAAGGGGAGCAACCAGAAACAGAAACTACAACAACATTAGACCACTGAGGGTTTAGCAGAATAGCAACACCACCCTTCCCTTGACAATGTTTTGTGGAGAAGCATATAGCTCCCTGCCAAATAACCTTGAGTGCACTTTCCAGGTTAAACCCTACAAATTTAACTTCTTGTAATAGGAAAAGGTCTAGGGTCCATCTAGATTTGCAAAAGGATCTGACTAAAAATTCTTCATCTTGGGCTTCCAACACCCTAACATTCCAACTGGCAATCTTCATCAAAACAAAAAAATACAATTACACAACTTGTCAAAGTAGGTTGGGAGGGGGGTTTTGCCTTTATTTCCAACATTTGGCCCATATCTTTTCCATTTATACAAAACACAATATTAATGTCACTTTCCATGGGGGTCCGCCCAATAGAGTTGCTTAACACGTTTTGTCTTTTCAAATAAGAACTTTTGAAAGAGTCTACCTCCTTTGGGGACAACAGGGATATTGACCCCAGGCACTCTTATATTTTGGTTGACTAAGGAAGGACAATGGGTTAGAAGTTACCATCCAGAGGCTGCTTCTCATGGGGAATATCAAGGTTCCTTTTGTTGCTATGTCCTGTTATTTTAGGAGTTCCACCTAGGGAGCCAATGACATTTCTTTTGTGGAGCACCTCAATTAGAGAAAAACTGTCTACTAGATATATTCAATTTTATTCATAGTAGTATTGGAAACACTCTCTATTTGACTTCAGAGATCATCTTCACCTTTTTTGTCAACCTCCATACTCTCATCTCTAGGGTTAGATGTTTCAAATTCCTTAGATGCCATAGCATTGGAGTTTCTGTTTTCCAAAGGGCAGTCTTTCTTAACATGATCATCTTTCTTGCAAAGAAATCAAGGATTTATGCCACCAAGGCCATTTATTTTACAAGAGAAAATGGTACAAAGGAGAGAAATTGAGGAAAACATGAGGCATTTTTGAGGGAAATCAAAACATTTGCTTTCATGTGAGATAGCGAGGATCTTGTTTCCTCAGTTTTCAATACTTCACTCACGGTTTCAGAACATGAGCAAGCAGAAACCAAACATGAGGCAGAACATCACAAATTTTAACCCATCTAGGAGCAGGCTACAAAACCACTTCACTAGGGTTAACCACAGGATCCTAGGGAAAGGCCCTAAACATAGAACGGCCAACATTCTAAATTTTTTTTGAGATCACTCTTTGCATATTACTATATTTGAAACACACAAAAAAGATGCCTTTTTGCATCATATGACAAAAGAAGACATACAAACAAAGTTCATTTTCCCACACAAAGCCAATCTGGTCATAAAAAAGTCTTTTAGATGGGTGAGCTTCATGAATAAGGCAAACACAAAAAAATCCAACATTCATGAATCTCTACTGTTCATTCTTTAACAGCATTGCGTCATTTAGAGTACAGGAAAGAATTGATGGAGACTCACCTGACTTGTTAACTGCTTCATCGAACCCTTAGACAATCCCTCCATCTCTATTTGCAATCTCAAAATGATCTCCTTCAATGATCTCTACCCATTTATCATTTATGAGAGCTTGTGATCAATAAATCATTGGACATCAATCCTAGTGATACATCATTAATGGATTTCTGATATTAGCCTTATCAACACTCTAATGAAATCACCCTACAGGCTTCCACTTAATTTCTAGCAGGATTAAAAGGCATAAAACATCAAAGAAATAGATAAAATAACCAGTAAAACAGAGCAAATAAACAAGACACAGTTACATAACACGATAATTCCTTTGGTGAAAATCTAAACAAGCAGAAAAACTTTAGTAAAAGTATGCCCGTGGCATCTCACTCACTATTCAGTGCTATTACATGAATATTCTGCCATAAAGATGGACTGCTTGTACAAACAACAATATAACTTCGCCTGTCACCTGTCTGTCCTTGCAATCCACAAGTACCCTACAACACATTGTCTGTCTCTTTAGTATGACAATAAAATTGCTCTTCTTAGCCAATTGAACTTGCACAAACGGCATTCAACTATCTTATATCCTTGCCTGCCTTGCATCAATGGGAGATGGACTGGTTGCCCTAAAATGGCAACGGTCACCCTTGCAAAAATGTCCAATTGTTGATATGGAAACCCAAACAAACTGCTTGCTAGCTTTAATGGCCTCCAACAGAGAATGCCAAGAGTTTGCTGCTTGCCAACTCAATATGAGCCTTCACGACTCCATGGAATGCAAACAGTCATGGCTGTAGAAGAATAACAATCTGCTTAACTAATGTTTTTCATTGTGGCACCACTAAGTGTGGGAAAACAACAAGCATGACCCTTATCAAAGTCAAATAGTTGCCAAGCAAGAAACAAAATTGTCCCTTTCATTGTCTTCCACCCTGTATGGCTCTCAACATAATAATTGCCAAAACTACTTTGAAATGAATCAAGATATGGATGCTTGGTGCCACAAATCCACCAATGATGTTCTGTACCAGTGCCAAGGACTAGCAAACAGATTTTCTCGTTCATACACTTGCTACATATCATTTGAGCATACTCCAAATTTGTGCCATAAATCCAACCAATGATGTTCCAAACTAGTGACAAGGACTGGCAAACTTATTTTCTCTATTCATACACTCACTACATATCATTTGAGCATACTCCAAATTGCTGAAAGCAATGATAGTATCCCAATGACGATCCCAATAGAGAATCAATGCTCCATTAATCTACATGAAGTCAGAAAACACTCCTCAAATGACCTCATGCCTTTTGCACAAGATTTAATACCTGCAGCAACCTGTTATCACCTCTAGCAGCCTGCAGGATGCATGTAGCAGAGTACATGAAGCCTGTAGCAGCCTGCATGATTCATGTAGCAACATGTGCAACACCTGTAGCAGATTACATGATGCCTGTATCAGCCTGCATGATGCATGTAGCAACATACACAACACCTGTAGCAGATTACATGATGCATGTAGCAACATGCACAACACCTTTAGCAGCTTGAACAAAACTTGTAGCACTGTTACTGTTACAAGTGGTCTACAAATGATCCTGCAGCACGTACCTGATTTTGGAATGTCCCTGATCTGAAATACACCGTTTCTGGATCAGCTTACTTAAACAATTTTATGCTCCCAAACTCTTTGCTATGTCTAGATTTTTTGGCCTAACTATTGTGTGATATCTTACCTCACCTTTCTTACACTATACTGTTGACGGGTGTTTTATGATGGCACCAACACAGAATAAAGTTTCCAACAGCTACTCTATTCTCTCTTGATCAAATTCTCTAGCATTCTAAGGTTGCAGAAAAGTTCATGCGTTCAACTCCAAGGTTCATTTTATGCAGTGGAATAGATTCAGTTGGTTCGTTGTGATTTGTTGGTATCACAAGGGGACTTACGTAATTGTTCGACAGCAGACGGCAAACAACAGACTAAAGAGAAAAGGGGATTTTCACGTGATTCTAGAGATTTGTCAATAGAGTGCAAGTTTCCTAATACTAACCAGAAAATTGCAGAATTGAATGGCTGTACAGAATTGAATGGCTGTAGGGATTAGAAAATTTATGTCCTAACCTAATTGCGGGATGCGGGGATCAACTTCAACAAACTTCAACTAGACTTCGCTTTGCCTCGCTTTAGACAGCTTCCACGGAGTCGGTGCAATCTTCAAGGGAGTGACTGATCTAGGAGGATCCAAAAACCTCAAAAAAATATCACAGTCTCAGAATCTCTCAGAACTGACATCACTGACATGATCTTGACGCAACTTGAACGGGCCTAAAAGGAGTCTGTATGCAAAAGTTATGTTCAGTCAAAGGTTCAGTCAAATAGGCAAATCGGGTGTCCAAAAAGGTGAAAAATTGATTGTCTCAAATCCAAGCAAAAATGACACCAAGTTGTAGTGCTTGTCGCTCTAATTCCGGAACTATCTTCGGTTTCGAAAATGGAGTTTGTATGAGCAAAATAGAGCCAGCCAAAGTTTTAGTCAAAATGTTGATGTCAGCATGTGACATGGCAATTGATTGGATGGTGACATGGAAATTGCAGGTGATGTGGCAAAAATTCACAAAAATTCACGTACCATGCTTTATTTTTGAAAATAAAGTGTGGAGGCTTATTTTATCTCACAAAATCCATCGGATTTTGTGGGATCTCAACAGGATTTGGTGGGATCCAAATCTCCTAAAAATCAAAGAAATTAACTCATAAAAAAAAAAAACTCCTAAAATAACATTAAATTGTTATTTTAATTTTAAACTAAACCCGCTAAACTAAAATAGCCCGTGAATATAATAAGACAAGGGCTTAAAAAACAAATTTCAAATGTTTTATTAAGGGGTTGTTTATTGTTTTATTTTTAAAATGGGGAAGTTATTGTTTTTTTATAAATGGGTTAGTGTGTTTTTTTGTAAGGCTTATAATTATAAAAGCCAAAGGAGGGGATTAATTTGTTATTTTATTTATTATGGTGGTTTTTAACCCCATATGCAAAATTTATGTATAAAAGGAGGTGATGTGATAGAGTCTTTATGCATTTTGTGGAGAGATAATTCAGATGTTTTGAGAGAAAATTTTATGCTCTTTTGAGGAATTTTTGGAGAACTTTACAAGGTGATATTACACCAAGAATTGTAAAGAGTTGTGAGGAGACTATTGTAAGATTGGAGAATTGTAAGGCATTTTCAGGTGCTTGGCAATCTTAAAAAAGCGGTCCAACATTGAGAAGTAGACCCGGAGACGTAGCTCAAATTGAGCGAACTTCGTTATCAAGAGTGATCTGTCTATTTATTCTCTGTCTCATAATTCTTTCAGTATTTTGATTCTTTGAGTTTCTTAGCTTATGTCTTTGGAATCTAGATAGAGTATAAGTGAACTTTATTTGTGATAATTTCAACGGTTAAGACTTATAACCACGTAATTTTGTTGGATCGGGATAAAATTTGTAGTTGAGAGTAAAGTGCAAGTTATTTTGTAGCTCTTTAATTACAGATCAGTGACTAAGGATATTCAGATTACAATTCAACATGTAAATACTATCACGACGACACAGACAAACATGCCAATCATAATTGAAGTTAAGTCTGAAATGTTCCAGTCGACCACGCAAGACAAACTTATCATCAGTAAGCTTGCTAGTGGTATGGATTTAAACGAAGCTTGCTTAGATTAAACATCGCATTCCACAACAATCTAAGTACATGAAATAAAATTTATTCTACTTTAAGCTACTTTAAAATGCTAAGTGATTAGGAAGGACGAAGGAGCCTTGCTAGCTACTCACAACAAAAGATGAGATCACCATCAATGAAAACTCTTTTTATTATGAGAGTGTTCACAACAACTACTTACAAAGCATTCAATGAGAAAGCTTTCCTTCCTCTTCAATCTAAACTATGCTATCAAACTATGCTAACTGTCTCTCTATGGTCCTAGCTCTACTCTATTATCTAATCCTAATGAATTACAAATGAGGGGGGATGCCCCTTTTATAGTTGGCCCATTCCAATAGATGGCTCAGATTCAATTACAATGAAGGGCTCAAATCGAGCCACATAAGCCCCAACCCTAAAAACTGCCACCCAAAAGAGTGGGGTAATAAATGAGCAAAGATTCCCACTTTCTTCCTTTGACCATTATGAGCAATTAATGCCCTCTATCCTTCTAGAAGATTCTCATCCAAAAGGACATTTCCATTTTCCTTCTCCCTGACTGCAAATTCAACGAATTTGGCCAACACTGCTTCGACTTCCTAAACTGAAATAGGTGGGATGTGATCTCATTCTGAAGCTCCACGACTGCAACTTCTTTCTCCTGCTAGATGATGATTTTCCTCTTAGCTATCACTCTTTACTCTGAAGTGCTTTCCTGGGCCTTCATTATTTTTCCACCCTGATCCTGGAGGATTTTCCAGTCTTGGACTCAATCATTTCTTCTTTGCCATCTACCTCCCGAGGTTGGGTGCATATTTAGTCTTCGAGGATAAATTCCAACACTTAGCCATTTCTTCCAACATCTTCCTTCATGATTTGTGTGCCACTGAGATCTCATGGAGGAGCTCGAAACACATAACTTTTCTCCTTCCAAGGTTGCAATGACGTCTTGGAGTACTTGATCCATCACCCAAGTTATCACGCCTTGGCCTCGACGTTCACCTTGCAAAACAAGCAAGGAGAAGAGCATCAAAATACTTTATAATATAAATCCACTTACCTGATTTCCATGTTTTGATTCTCAAAGACGATCTCTGGATCCAATAGAGTTCATCATTTTTCTCTAGAAAATCTTGCTTTCTTCATAACTTTTCAACATTAGTGTGTTAGGGCGCATTTGGATGTCTGTATTTGGAGTATCTTCACGAATGCCCTAGAAACATTTAAGCATCTTGTTCACCTTGGGCATATATGACCTCTTGTGTCCTATGCTTCATCTTCGATGCCTTGGAGTTTTTCATGTAACTTCATTCATCTTGTGCCTTGTTCCTTAGGTGCATGTGAGACCTTGAGTGCCTGTTGTTTCAATGCCTTGGAAAAAAATTTTACCCATCTGAGCCTAGGCGCATTTGACCCTCTCTGCCTTCTTTTCCTATGCCTTAGAAAATTTTAACTTTGAAGACTTAAGCACATTTTATTTTATCCTCCTGCCTCGAAAATATTTTATCTCATCTGAGCCTTAGACAATTATCAATTGTAAGCTAGACACCCATTTTAAAACCACCAGCCCAGGCGTAATACTCTCAACATTTATTTTTCCTCAAAAAATATTCAAGAGCCCCCTTATTTTTATAAAAATCTCCCCTTAGAAAATATTTCTCAACTTTATTATACATGAAGGGGGTTCATTTAATTTTTTTACTCTTGAAAAATATTTATTTCCAATGTTCACATATTCCTTTCCAGCCTTGGGCGCATATTAGGGGGTTTGCTTCCATTTCAACACCTAGGCAAACACCTCTAACCTCCTTTACTATATGGGCGCACCAGAGGGGTGGTGGTTTTATTTCCACCACTTGTTGACGTGGTTTTTGCGACTACACCAACACAGAATAAAGTCGCCAACAGCTACTCCATCCTCTCTTGAACAAAGTTTCTTGCATGCTAAGATTGCGAGATAGATCATACATTTAACTCCAAGGTTCCTTCAGTGCGAATAGTCTCAGTTGGCTTGATGTGATTTTGCTGGTATTTCAAGGGGACTTACACAATTGTTCGACAGTTGAGAACAGACAGTGGACTAAGGGCTTTCATGTAATTCGAATGATTTAGCAAGTGAGCACAAGTTTCCTAATTCTAACCAGAATGAACTGAAATTAAATGAGTGTAGGGCCTAAGAAGTTTATGTTCTATTCTAAATGCAAGATATGTGGAGCTCGACTTCAACAGACTTCAACCGGATTTCACCTAGCCTCGCATCGGACAGCTTCAGCAAAATCGGTGCAATCTTCAGGGGAGTGTTGTGACCTTTTCACACATCGCCCCATTCAAGATGGGGACCCCCTAATTTTTGCTCCGTTCCGGTCTTTTGGCTTGGGTTTCTCTCTCTCTCTCTCTCTCTTTTCGGTGTCCATCTCTGGGTTGTGTCCGGCATTGAGCTTAAACACGAAATATTGGCCAAGTCTAAAATTAGGGTTTTGAACTTTTCCGGTCAATTCAAGGTCAAGTAAAGTGAGTAAATTGAAAATTGAACTTAACATTGTTGTCAGTGTGCTTCCAGCAGGCTCTCAGCAACATTTCATCGGATTCGAGGTACTTACTATTTTTAGTAAGTGTGAAATTCAGGGCAATTTGTCAGCTATTTTGAGATTCCGATCATCACACGACATTCAGAGTATATCAGACTGCTTGCATGCCAAATTTGAGCAAAAACGAATAACTTACTTTTTTAGCAGTCCGGCTTCCGGCACGAATTTCAGGGTGCAGATGCAGAGTTCTTCTTTGCATGTCTGCATATTCCTTCTGGGTTTTTCGAGACCTTCGCGATGGTATAACATGCAAGACGAGATGACCACTTTCATGATTCAGCCTTCCGAGGCTATTTTTAGGGTTTGCATGTCGAGGTTTCTTTTGCATGTCGGTGATTCCTGATGGGTTTTTCAAGAGCTTCGCGATGGTGTGACATGCAAACGAGATTCTCAAGAAGGAACTTGCTATTTTTAGCGTGTATGTCCCGCCGCCACCCGATAGCCAGATTCACGAGCCGATCGCAGTTGTCGCGAAACGAGACAAACGGAGATCTTTTGATACGCATGCAATGCAAATTAGGGTTTCTTCGGAGCCTAAAAATAGGCATCAAAAGTCAAAATCTTCAACCGGTAAACCACCGCTGATTACGCTTCAGCTATCCACGGGTGAAATTTCGAGTCAAACAGAGCACTTACTATTTATAGTAAGTCAAATTGGAAACATGCCAAAAATAGTAAATCAGTTGCATGCATCAGTGTCAGCAAACAGGTCACGTGGTGAGGAGCGTTTCATTAAAATTTCAACTCGATCGGAGCATGGGAGCTATCAGAAACATGAGCTTACTATTTATAGTAAGCCACCTTCAGAAACAGGCTAAAAATAGCGGGGTGACTAAAAGTGGCAGTGCCGACAGGTTGATAAGGTTATGAGGATGCTACGTTCAAAATTTCAAGTTGATCCGAGCTTCAGAGGTGCAAATTCAGAGAACTTACTATAAATAGCAGGGCACGTAAGCTGGCGAGGATGATGAAAATTTTGTCTAAGTCTGGAGTCTCATCCAGCAGGCCTGGCAAAATGCGCCCATCTCAGCTGGAGGCATAGAAAATTCCAAGTGTGGCGTTCATCCTGCTCAGGGGTCAAAATGCGCCCAAGGCAGGGAAGGTCAAAGAAAGTCAAGGATCTTCGTCCTGCAGGCATGAAGAAATGCGCCCAAGAAGAAAGAGGAAAAGTTTGGAAAAGTTTCTAAGGCAAGGGTAAAATGCGCCCAAAATGCAAGCTTGTCCTGTACACAAGGCAAAATGCGCCCAAAACACAAGGAGGTCAAAGCGGTCAAAGTTTCTTATCCTCCTCAAGGGGCAAAATGCGCCCAAAGTCATGCTTGTGAAGACGAAATTTGGAAGGCGAAGAGTCACTCTTGAGGCGTTGGAAAAGTTTATCCTTTACACACATCAAAATGCGCCCAAGGTGAAGGAGAGTCAACAAAGTCAAAGATTTCGTCCTCCTCCATAGGCAAAATGCGCCCAAAGTTGTGCATGTCAAGACGAAAATAAAGAAGATGAAGGGTCACAAGGCGTGGTGGCAAGTTCATCCTTCTCTCACATAGAAATGCGCCCATATTTGGATGTGAAAAGTAAATGCAAGTGGTAAATAAGGTGAAAGTTTTCCCAAAGCATGGTGAAGGATGGTAAGTGTTGGGCGTTCAAAGTGATCAAGGTATGTGTGGCGTGTTTTTTTTAATTTCCTCTCAAAGTGTGATATGCGCCAAGAGTAAGGGAGTTATAAGGTGTTAAAATATTTTCTAAGGCATATGCTAGGCGTAATTTTCTTCAAGTGTGATACGCCTAAGGTGGTGGAAATAAAATGAAGTGTGCCAAGCGCCTCAAGTAGAAAAGTGAAATATTTTCTAAGTGTTGGAGAACTCCTCTAAGGCGTTAGAAATTTTAATAGAATTGCCTTTCAAGTGTGAAATATGAAGTGAGAAATAAGGCGTGCCGGGAATGAGTAAATTCTTCCAAACGAAGTTGATAAAAAAATTCCTCTCCATTGGCAAACGAAATTTTTTTTTAAGGAAACTTCTCAAAGTGCAAGATGATTTAAAAGTATTTTCTAAGGCAAAATTATTTTCCTTGGAAAATACGCCTAGAACTCAGATGATAAAATTTTCCGGAGCACGAGCAACTTTCCTCAGAGATGCAGTCAGAGACGATGATATTGCAAGGTGATTCAAATTTTTCAAGAAGTCAGAGCAACACAGAGTGATCACAGGCGAAGAACGAATTTAAGTGGTGAAAATAATATTTTTCTAAGGTTCAAATTGAAAAATTAAATGAACCCGTTCGTTGGGTACCCATGGATTCCAGACAATTTGAAGAAAAATTGCTTCTGGGTACTGGACATTTGTGATGATGAATGGATTTCCAAGTCTTCTGAGCTTCGCCGACACTTTTTCAGTGAAGAATTTAATCAATGCTCAAATTGTGAATTTTCCTAAGGGAGAATTTTAAATTTTTTGAGGCAAAAATGAATAAAATGTGTTTTCAAAGTGAATTTTCTTCGAACAATGAATCTGAAGGGAGTTGCCTAGATAATTTTGATTAAATTCTTCGAGGATGAATTTTCCAGAGCAGAAGAGAGTTAAAATTCAAATTCCAGTAACAGAGCTCCGGCTGGTGAGTAAGAAAATGATGAATTTAAATTATTATTTTTTTTCGAAAAGAAATTCAAAAACGCCAGTCAAAGTCAAGTTTCTAGAAGAATAATATTCCCGACGACTGGAGACAAGTGTCAGAAGCACCAGAGAGGGAAAGTTCGAATTCTTGGAGTGGAGTAGTGGAGTTTAATGGCACTGGCTAAAATTAACTTCTTCTAGAATTCAAGTTTTAGCTATAAAATGGAGAAGTTTTTCACTTGTTTTCACAACTGAAGAAGGCGAACTTGCTCTGAGAGTGAAGTGTTGCAGTGAATTGTTGCTTGAAGAGTTTGAAATCTGAATGTTGCTGAGTTAAAAAGGGACGCCTTAAGTTGCTGGAGAGCTTGAAGGAATTCGAATTTTGCTGAGGAATTGAGTTTGCTGAAGGGGCGCACTTGAAGGTTGATCAAATTTGCAGTTAAAGGAGGTACGCCATTGCTGAAGTAGAAGAGGTACGGCCTTGCTAGTGTTGAGGCTGAAATCTGATTTGTTAAGTAAGTTGAAGGGATGCCTTGTATTGAGTAAATAGCTGAGAGCTTTGAAAGTACGAACTTGCTAGTGTAAGATTGCTGATTGCTGATACAAAGTCATTCAAATTGCTGATTGAGGATTGTGAAGTACAGTCATTAGAGCCCACTTAGAAATCTGTTCTAAGTGTCGGAGTTCGAATATATTCAAGAGAAGAAGCTGAGATGGCTGAAGCGAGGACAACCGGAAAGGACAATGGTGCCTCCAGACAGGCTATGATCAAGAAGCTCAGCAAAACATTCATGCCGGAGTCGAAGTTCATTTCAAAGCTGGGCAAGTTGACGGATACTAACCTGGGCTCTGTCAACCTGGAGACCTTCAAGAACAGGCTGTTCGGAATTGGAAGTCATCGGGCTTTGGTCACTTCGCACAACATCGTCCGAAGTGGGCTATATGCAGCTGCTGGTTTTCCGCCAGCCATTCAGTGTTCGGAGCTTATAATGGAGTGCGCCAACTGCTACGAGAAGGAACACCGGTCGATCATGTCACCAGATGGCCAGGTGCTTGCCAATCTCACTCCGGCAGCCATTGGTGAAGCTTTCGGGATCCCGGTCACATAAATATGATTTACAAATCCAGGGAGCGAGCGGAGCGGATGTATGCTTCTGCTTTTGAACGGTGCATGGATACAATTAACACTCATTGGATGAGCATTCCGAAGCCATCTCGTGCGAAATTGCCAAAACAGATCATAGCGGAGGACCTGAAGCAAGAATACTGTGATCTTATCATGTTGCTGAGCAGAGTTGGTGGTTGCCCACAGTCCTATATTTTCGAGCCTTGGATGTTTTATTACATCAACCTGGTATTAGAAGGAAAGGATTATGTCAATTGGGCTGAGATGATCAGCGATAATATACATGAGCAGCTCCTGAGCCTGAGGAGGACTAAAACGTTTTACATGAGCTCCTATCTTGTCTACATGTTGGCACGAATGACGAGGTACAGAGGGATTTCTTACAAGGAACCCGTCGGTTGTGGCTCCCACCAGTTCAAAATCCATGAGGCGTGTACACAGTTGCACCTGTCGAGCACAACTTACTACAAACGTGTCAACGATTCATTCACCATGTACATCACGAGGCTGCTTCAGGAGCGGTTACACCACAGAATCTCTAGAGATGCCCAAGAACTGATCGAAAGGTATGGGTGCTGGTTTATACAATTTCCAAGATTTTCATACATTAGGCTGCAAGGTTTCTCGTCATACCCATATAGGCTGCCTAAGTACCCAACAGATAGAATAATAATGCTAGAGATATCTAGACAGTTGTTGGCATTTGACAAAATCCAAAAGAAGAAGAAGAAAGGGGGGATAGAGTTTCCAATTGTGATGGGCAACTCGGATGAGGTGTGTCCTTCGATACAGGCAGCTAGGGAAGCTGAGAGTGAGCTTCAGTTTTATCACTTCTCATATCATACAAGCCGACAGCACTATGACCCGCACCATAACATCAATTGGGTTCTGTCGGAGGAGTTCAAACATAAGGCCACCATAGAAGATTATTGGGCTGATGCAGTTGATGAAATTGGAAGTGAGGAAGAGAATGTTCTCTAGGTTGCCGACTCTGATCAGGAGTGTGAGGTAGTTCCAGTTCCGGACCAGTAATGAGGATATGGATGTTGTCCATCCAGATTATGCAGCTGTTCGGGATACTCCACTTCCAGCCTATAGATTGGTCAGCCCGAGCTTGCTGATTTAGGATACTCTTCCATCCCGGTTATGACATTCACCAGGCATGGCTGACAGAGAGTAAACAGATTGAAGAGTAGGTCAATTGCCTTGACTTACAACTTGATGGGAGATCACAGGACACCACAGAAGGAAGAAACAGACACCGTGGTCCGGAGTCCAGTAAAGAAAGAAATAGTTCACCTTAACCTCCACGGTCACGCTGGCAAGCATCTTTGAGACACGCTCTCCAAGCATACAGAGGTGTCTTTGTTTGCTGATCAGAGAATTGCAATGAATCAGGTACCAGAGATACAGGATGATATTCAGCCTCCACGGAGAGAGTCAATTGGCCAGAGTGCCAATGTACCTGTTAGGATTGATCAGCATGATGATGAGGGGACTATTACTCACCCCCGGCCAGCAGAGTTAGAGGCTGCCATGAACGGCGAAGGATGATGATATAGTGTCGTGACATCACCACTTGAGGACTATGAGCCCTCGCCGAATGAAGAAGTTGAATGATTAGAGAATTCGAGGTACGTGATGTGCTGCAGCCCTTTGATATACCGCATGAGGTGCCCGGATTGGCTTAAAGATAGAATGAGAAGAAGCCCGAAGTGAGGAGATTGATCCAGCAGCTGAGATGGAAGAATTTTTGAACCGGATCAGTGCTCCTCCACCGAAGAAGAAGGCAAGAAAGTTTTCGAAGATCTCCACGGATGAGGATGGTTCTCGTACTCTTCACGTTGTTGTCCCACGAGTCGAGTGTGACCGGAATGAAGCAGTTCCTGAAAACTATGTGGTCACCACTCGGATTTGGGACGCCTCTACTGGTGCTCAGATTGTTGAGGAGTGTGATAACTCCTTCCTTGCCCTCAAGGATAGATTATTCAAGAAAGAAGGGAAGTATAAGAAGTTGAAACGAGAACACAAAGCCTTAATTGGATATGTTCAGCAGTTGTCTCGTTCTCGAGGGCAGGATGTACCAGTGATAGAGCCTCCAACAGATATTCCTAGAGAGTCGATCAGCGGCTTAGTAGAGTTGGGGAGGATGGCACAGGAGGCAGACAAATGGGTCACCGGAGTTCGTGCTGAGACAGAGAAATTTATGGAGGACCTATCTTTTGCTTTTCAGCAGGCCTCTACTATTTTGACACGGATGGATGCGGTGGATCATGCTTGGGGCGATGCCTCTATCTATCAGAGTAGGGTGATCCAGTGTCTTGAGGTGTTGAGACATGTGCCATTGCAGTTGCTGATTGATGGAGGTGTCATTCAGGCGAATGACCGATATGATTTCTCTCAATGGTATTCTTCGGCTATCACAGGGCGTGGCTTCTTCGATGCAGCACAGGCGGATTCAGCCAGGATACATAAGGCTATGGCCAACATTATAGATGGAGTTCAGAACACTTTCGAGGCCATATTTGCTAGGCGGCTGAATCTAGATGAGATAATTTTTGATAATTTGAGGGGTTTGCTGGTTCCCTTCTTCGCAGATGTTAAGACCTTTGTATAGGATGACTTTGAGAATACTGCTACATTCTCCACTTTGATCCAGAACACGCAGGACTCCTTGGCTGCTTGGAGAAAATCTTGTACAAGGCACGAGCATTCAATTACGGTGTTAGAGTTTCAGTTGGATTGTGTTCCGCCTATTTCAGTTCATGAAGTTGAGGCCGTACTTAGCAGATTTGTTGAGTTGGCAGTCAGAGAGAAGGCCAACGGGAACACACTACTGGATGAAGATCTTCTAGAAGATTGAATGTGGAGCATTTATTGCATTTTCTATTTTTGGGAGTGAGTGGGAATCTTTGATTCATTTAATGTACCACTCCCTATTCTGGCAGTTTTTAGGGTTAGGGCTGAGGTGGCACAATTCTGGCCACTCTATTGATTGTAACCCTAGCCGTCCTTTGGGACTGGGCTAGCTATAAAAGGGGGAGTCCCCCTCATTTGTATCAGATCAGATTAGAAAGTTAGAATCAAAGTAGACATTGAGAGAGCATTAGAGCTAGATAGTGTAGCATTGTAGAGCATTTTGCATCATTTGGAGAAGAAAGAAAGTTTTCCCTTTGAAAACTTTTGAGGAGATTGTTGTGTAACACATTTTATGATAATAGATCTTTTCATTGATGATGGAATTCGTCTTGTCATGAAATGCTAGCAAGGTTTCTTCTTCCTTTCGTATCCAAGTAGCTTAAATTCATGCAAGTAGCTTACTTTGGTGTGTGGTGTTTTATTGAGATAGCTTCGCTTTATTCCATACCACTAGCGGCTTGTTGATGATAAGTTCGCCTTGTGTGGTCAACTGGACATTGTTTTGTGTTTAACTTCGGTTGTGATTTATATGCTTATATGCGTCGTTGTGATGGTGTATGCATGTTAAGTCATAACTTGAACATCTTTCGCTATTTCCCTTGAAGATTGCACCGATTTTACTGAGGCTGTCCGACGGAGGCTAGGTGAAATCCGGTTGAAGTCTATTGAAATGACGCTCCACATACCCTGCATTTAGAATAGGATATAAATTTCTTAGCCCCCTTTCCCCCTTTACTTTCCGCACTTTCTGATTAGTTTTAGGAAAGAACCACATTGCCCAATCATACACGTAAGAATCCCCTTCAAATTACATATCAGCTGCTAACTGTGAGAAGTCTGAACAATTACGTAAGTCCCCTCGTAAGAACACAGCAAAAACACATCAACCAAACTGGGTCTATTCGCACTAAAGGAACCTTGGAGTTGAACATGCGAACTTTCTCGCAATCTTAGCGCATGGAATACTTTGATCAAGAGAGAACGAAGTAGCCCCAAAACTATTTTGTTCTGCTGTTTGGTATGGTCACAAAAACCGCATCAACAGGGAGTAACGAAGGATATTCAAATTATAATTCAACATACATGTACCATCACAACGATGCATACAAACATACGAATCACAATCGAAGTTAAGTTTGAAATGATGTCCAGTTGACCACGCAAGGCAAACTCACCGTTAGCAAGTTGCTAGTGGTATGGATAAAGAGAAGCTATGTCGATCAAACACCACAAATCCAAAGTAAACTACTTGCATGAAAATTAAATCCTACTTGAAATTGAAGGAAGAAGAAACCTCACAAACTATTCATGACAAAAGTGGAGTTCACCATCAATGAAATTCTTTTATTATGATTAGCTTTCGTGACAATTTCTTACAAAAATTCTCAAACGGAGAATTCCCCTTCTCCTTCAAACAATGCAATGAAACTAAACTATTCTAACTCCAAAAATGTCTACTCTCTACTCTGCTTTGATATCCAACTAATTAACTACTACTATACAAATGAGGGGACTCGCCTTTATATAGCTGGCCAAGTCCAACGGACGGCTCAGATTACAATCGGCTGGATGGCCCAGATTGTGCCACCTCAGCCCTAAACAAGATTCGCCCTAAAAACCGCCATAATGGAGAGGGGGGCAATAGATGAGCAATTAATGGCCACCACCTTCTAGAAGATTCCCGTTTGTAGACGCGTTCACACTGTTCTCGATCTTCTTCTTGACGTCGTTCTTCAACTTCTTCTTTGTCACTTGAGTTATACTAAGTCTCAACACTTAGCCATTTTTCGCAACTTTTCTTCCTTCGAGGTTGAAATGTCATCTTGGATTACTTTCTTCATCACTTTAAGTCATCACCGCTTGGTCTCGACATTCCTCCTGCAAAACAAGCAAGGAGAAGAGTATTAGAACATTTCATAATATAAATTCAACTTACTTACCAGGATTTTCACGCTCTAACTTCCAAGCGTTCATCGTCTTCACTAGTCAACTTCGCATTCAAATTCTTCATGCCTTAGCCAAATTTCAACCTCCTCAAGGGCGTACAAAGAGATGTACTTTAAGATCATCTTTTGAAGGTGTTAACTTCAACTACATCTTCAAGAAATTTATCCCACCAGCTGAAGCATCGACAATTTCCGGCTCAGGAAGATTATCTTCACGAAGAATTCGAGCAAATTCACCTAGGCAGTTCCTTTCAAATTCATCGTCTGGAGGATTTCACCTTGAAAACACATTTTCTTCACTTTGCCTTAGAAAATTTTCAAATTTTCCCTTAGGAAAACTCACCAATCCTGTGCCCATCAAAAATCTCCATCCCAAAGGCCTTGGCGAAGCGTGGAAGACTTTGAAATCAACTTCACATCGAAGATCTTCAATACCCAGAAGAAAATTTCTTTCAAAACGCGTTGGACCCATGGGTGTACAACGAATGGGTTTATTTAATTTTCTTGAATTTTGAACCTTGGAAAATAATCTTTAACAAATTAAATCCCGTTCTTCACATCTGTGAGCATTTCTTGTGGCTCTAACTTGAAAATATTTTATCCATCCTGCAAATGCCAATATCTTCTGACTTCATCTTCAGAAAATTTATTCGTGCTTCAAGAAGAATTTCACCACCTTTAAGGTCTTGGCGTATTTTCTAAAGGAAGAAAATATTGCGCCTTAGAAAATTTTTGAATCACTTAGCATCTTGAAAATTTTGCCTTAGAACATTTTTATTCAACTTCGTTCACCTTGCCTGTGAGGAAAATTTCATTTCATCAACTCACTTAGAAAAAATTATTTCCATTACCTTGGGCGCATATTATACCATGGAGGACACTTTCAAAATAAAATTCCAACGCCTTGTACTTTACTTCACACTTGAGTTACCTTGGGCGCATTTTCCTTGTCATGGAGAACATTCTCAACGCCTAACATATTACTCACCAACCTATACTCTTTAGGCGCACATCACACTTTGAGGGGAATATTCAACACGCCTAGCACCTCACTTGTCTTCATCCACACTTGGGTGCATTTAGATATCAAGGTAGACTTAAGTCTTGCTCAAGAATCTTTTCATTTGTCCTCATCTTGCATCTTTGCATGTATACGTTTGTCCTTTTCTAACCTTGCATATCTGATGAAATTTCAATGAAAGCTTGCTGGGAGCATACTGACAACAGTGTTAGTCTCTATTTTCAATTTATTCACTTCGTTTGACCTCAAATTGGCTGGAAAATTCAAAACCCTAACTCTTAGACTTGGCCAAATTTCACGTTAAGGTTCAATGGCAGGCACGTCCCCTAGAAGGCAGACCAGAGAAAAGAGACAGAGAGAGAGAGAGAGAGGAAAACCAAAGCCAAAAGACCAGAATGGAGCAAAAATTAGGGGTCCCCATTTTGAATGGGGCGATGTGTGAAAAGGTCACAACACCACTTAGAAAAAATTTCAACTCACCCCTTTACATGATGGGCGCATTTATGGGTGGCTACCTCCATTTTATAACACTTAGAAAATTTCTAATCACCATCTTGTCAAGGGTGCATTTGGGGGGTGTAGCTTCCACTTTCCATGACTTAGAGAATTTTCTTGCATCTAGCTTATGGTGGGCGCATTTTGGAGGGGGGCCTGCCAGTTTTCATTACTTAGAAGAATTTTTATGCCTCTAGCCACCTTGGGCGCATTTTGGGGGTCAAGCTTCCATTTTGCTTTTGACTTAGGAAATTCTTAGCCAACATGTTTCCTTTGGCGCATTTAGGGGGGTGTCAGGGAAATTTTCCTGACTTAGAATATTTTTCAACCCATTTGCCCTCACTTTCTATTTTTAGTAACACTTTGGTTTTTTGAACTTCTGCAATACCTCTTGACTTGAAGTTTGCACCATTGGATCCTCATGACTTGTTTGACTTGTTCACACTGGCTTCCTGTGTTGGCTTGCTATTTTTAGTCCTGTTTTGGAGGTGACTTACTATAAATAGTAAGTTGTTAGATTGCGTTCAAATTTTACTGGCAGACTGCTTGAAGGATGCTAATCACGATGGGATACATCAGTTTTTTCATTTTTCTCGAGTTTTACCCTTTATTTTGAGTCCCGAAGCTGAAAACCCTAATCTAACTTGCATGTGCCTCAAATGTCTTCCGTTTGACCCCATTTCTGTTGCATGTTGCTCTGTTCGCAAAACTGAAGTGTTGGGGAGCTGCTGGAGTGAACCTGCTAAAAATAGTAAGTGCTTGAAAAGTGCTCAACCAATTGCCAGACATGTTTGCATGTCATGCTGACCGAGAGATCTCAAAAAACCCAGAAAAACCTAGAAAATTGGTATGCATATCAGCACTTGCTAAAAATAGTAAGTTCCTGGACAATGATCAGCTTGCCTTGCATGTCACATCGTTGCGAAGCTCTTGAAAAACCCAGAAAGATTATCAAGACATGCATTGAAAAATCATACATGCAAACCCTAGAATTGACTCATGGAGTTAGAATTTATGAAAGTCATCACCTCGGCTTGCATGTTATACTATCGCGAAGGTCTCGAAAAACCCAGAAAGATTCTCTAGACATGCATTGAAAATTCCAACATGCAAACCCTAAAAATGGCTTTTGAAGCCTGGACTGCTAAAAATAGCAAGTTGTTAGATTTAGCTCAAAATCTACAGATAGGTAGCCTAAGGTGTTCGGAATGCAGTGTGGCATATAGAATTTCAAAAAGTGCTGAGAAAGTGTCCCAAATTGAACACTTACTAAAAACAGTAAGTTGTCAGAATTCAGTGAAAATTCAGTGGGAACCTACCGGAAGCCTTCTAATTGCAGTGTCGAGCTCAGACTTCAATTCACTCACCCAATTTGGCCTCAAACTGGCTTGAAGAATGCGAACCCTAATCCGACTTAGCCAAAATTTCCATTTAAGCTCAAAAGATGGGCACATCCCCGGAAAGACAGACAGAACAAGAGAGAGACAGCGGAAAAAACCAACCAAAATCAAGCCAAAAGACCCGAACGAAGCAAAAATTAGGGGGTCCCCATTTGGAATGGGGTGATGTGTGAAAAGGTCACAACACCATTTCTGGATCAGCTTACTAAAACAATTTTATGCTCCCAAACTCTTTGCTATGTCTAGATTTTTTGGCCTAACTATTGTGTGATATCTTACCTCACCTTTCTTACACTGTACCACTACCGCTTAACCCACACTCTAATACTGAGCCAATGTATTGATATCAATCAACCAGACCAAACAACTTGACCCAACCTAAATAATTGGGCAAACAAAAGGAAACCAGACAACACACAACAATAATGCAAAACATAACCAAACTAAAAACTAAACAAACAAATGCTAAAGAAATTAAACACCAAAAGAGTATCAAAGAGAAACAAGATGGAGAGCAATGGAGGATGACGGTTTGTCTTGCACACCAGAGCTCCTCATCGATCTCCCTTGATTCAACATGTGTATTTTATGAACTTTTATTGGTAAATGTAAAATGTTTATATGTTTTGATTGATATCTAATTCCTTTAGTCTACTAACCTATTAAATCTAGAAAGAACTTGGCTATCTTATTTTAGTTATGTCTAATATAGGAGAATTCCATTTGAAAGAGAAGCAAGTATTTTCATTTAAAAGGTTCGATAGGCTTTGATGTGCCATCAGCATCATTCATCCATCCATCTATCCATCCATGTGTGTGTATTTGTATAAATAAGACATATTTTTTGGAAAAAACAAATTGCTAGTTACATCTTTTAGACCAAGCCGTGAAAAGGTTTAAAAGGGCTGGTTGTTTTTGCTAATTACATTTTTTTTGGATGCTAACTCCATTCAATATCTCTAATTGTCAAAACCAAACCAAACCTAAACCATACTAAGAAAGATATAGAACAGGCTGGTTGTTTTTGCTAATTACAATTTATTTGGATACAAATTCCATTCGATTTCTCCAAAAATCAAAATCAAACCAAACCTGAACCGTATTGTGAAAACTAAAATGTGGGCCTAGAACAATAGTTAACATAAAATAATGAATCCAAACCTACACTAGTATGCACCTTGGATTAGAGCTAAAGGGATGCAAACAAATGACAAAAGAAGTGAACCCTTACCAATACAAATCCTTGATGATCATAAGCAATTGCTCCATGTGATGTATGATGTAGTTTGCTCAAGAATTCTGCACCATAACTTTGTTGTATCCCATATTCCTCTTTTTTCATTTCAAAATGGCTTGGGAGACGCTTGATTTATAGATTTTTGGTTGGGCTGATGAATGGATAGGATTTGATCTTGTAGATAGAGGGTTAGAATTGTGTAATGTCCTAAGGTTAATTATGTAGCACATATTTAGTGAAATCCTCAACAAATGTGTAGTATTTGGGACAATTAAATTTTGGGTTTAAGTATTTTAATTAAAAAACTTATAAACCCAAATTACAAACACTATTTTGCATTCATTGATACTCTAGATTCAAATCAGGCTACAAATATGAAATAGGTTGTACAACCTTTCTTACATTCAATAGGATTGTTAGACATTACAAATGCTGTTACAATAACTTTGGCGAATTGCAAATATGATACATACATCCATGACCACTTGCAAATTGGTCAAGCTCAACCCAATCGATAGCCACCACTATGAAAGCTCCAATATGACCTCTGAGTGAGATTGTCCTTTGGCCAAAGAGGTTTCGTCCTTTGACGTGTGTGACGCAAAGGGTTTTCATCCTTGAATTTGGGTGTTCAAACATAAGGCTCAAAATGGGGTTCCAGTTAGGGTTTTTGTGTATTTTTATAATAATCCCCTATTCAAACTTTGAATCCTTAATAATTGAGTAGGAATGTTGAAACCAACGTTGAAAATTGTGAACACTAGAAAGGTATGCAAATCTGAACACCCTTTGTAATATCCCCTTTACAATTTTTTCAATTTTTCACAATCAACAATGCACCTATTAAGGTTAGAGCAAACCAAATCAACTACTGAAAGTAACCCTATGCCAAGAATGTTCACTCAAGACCCAAGATGGGTGAGGTGATATCATATGCCACCGGGGTTCATTAGTAACAAACTGAATGGAGTACAATGCTGGAAATGGTTGACGGCTCAGCCGACCAACAAATGAGAATGCAAATGTAGTGATTAGACGGCAAGGCCTGTCTCTTCCACCAATGGTGGGAATGATTATGCTTGTACAATAAAGTAAATAGGGAGGCATAGCCTACCCTCTGGAAAGTAAATGTTGTAAGAAAGTAAATAATGCGGTGAGGCCAACCTTCTTCCACTAAGAGTGGGAATACAATGAAAATATGCATAAATATTAAAGAGTTGATTAGTACTACCGAATCAGTGTTACAATATGAAATAAAATCTACAAGAGCCAAGTATTAGAGATATCCAAAGTGCTGCAAATGTTGAATCTCTCTCCAACTCCAAAAGACTCTAAACCATGAAAAACAAGCCCAAAAACTCCAACTACTACAATCTGATATAACAGACCAGCAAACTGAAAATGCAAACCAACAACACTAAAACCCTCTAAAATGCTCCTAACTCTCTCAATACTCCTCCAAACCACCTGAAATAAGAAGCAATGTAACACCAAGCCTAGACAAAGAAACTGCATCTAACACCAACAAATATTTTAAGCATGCTTCCCAAGACAAGCCATAGGCATGGTACGGCCTGGAAGAAGAGTGACCTTGCAAGATAAAATTATAGAATTCATCAAAAAATCCTAAACTTAGCAAAGGATGGTGCCTAAGGCATAGAATGAGAATGCAAAACTACTCAAGCAAATTAAAATCGTACAAAGACTTATGAGCAAAACTTCCCAAGACAAGCCATAGGCATGGTACAGCCTGGAAGAAGAGTGACCTTGCAAGATAAAATTATAGAATTCATCAAAAAATCCTAAACTTAGCAAAGGATGGTGCCTAAGGCATAGAATGAGAATGCAAAACTACTCAAGCAAATTAAAATCGTACAAAGACTTATGAGCAAAACTTCCCAAGACAAGCCATAGGCATGGTACAGCCTGGAAGAAGAGTGACCTTGCAAGATAAAATTATAGAATTCATCAAAAAATCCTAAACTTAGCAAAGGATGGTGCCTAAGGCATAGAATGAGAATGCAAAACTACTCAAGCAAATTAAAATCGTACAAAGACTAATGAGCATAATTATACTTCAGCAAAACCCTAACCAGCAAACACAAAACTGACAAAACCATCAAATTATCCAATTGTGATGCTCAATCTGCACTCTTTGAATGAGAAGCAGTCTCTGGAACTCAACTAGGTACTATCTTTCAAGCACACAGATTAAAGAAGGAACTAGGAGGTATGCATTCCTCGAAGCCAACTCTGAAAACATTTCAACAACATAACAGTATGATAAGCAACAATAGATGCTCAAATGAAGGCCAAGTCTGATATTTATAACTTTTCTTCTCAACTTTCAAATCTTCTTTTTTCCTTCCAATTAGGGCGCCCAAGGAGATTCTCATTCACCTTTTCCAAATTTGAATTTTCATTTTATTTAACCACCTTCTCCAAGTTGTCCCCCTTGAGAGAAATATGAGTGTCCAAGGTTAGGTGTCCAAGGGCTAAAGTGAAATATTTTAATAAAAAACACTTATTTCTTCTCCTAGGCGGCCACCAAGATATAAATAAACATTATAATATTTTTCCCTTATGAAGTCGTCCACTTTGCCTAGGAGATAATTTCACTTAAAATGTTATTTTCATCAAATATCAAACTTGCCAAAATAATCACCTCAAATGCTAGAAACCAAACTGAATAAACTGACCTGCTAGAAATAGCCACTGCACTGAACTGATGAATTGTTGCTAAAAATAGCACTGCCAGAAATAGTACTCACTAAAAATAGCATACTGCTAAAAATAGTAAGTTGTCCCAAACTCATTTTGAGCACAAATCAAACAGTTGTCGTAACTTACTAAAAATAGTAAGTTTGGAAAAGTCCTCTATTTCAATTGCATGTCACACCACTACAAAGCTCTCTAAAAACTCAGAAGGAATCCACAATCCAAATTGCAAAACATCAACATGCAAGCCTCCAAAACTGCTAAAGGAATCAACCAGAAATGCAAGTCATTATCTTCTCATGCATGTTACCTCGTCCTGAAGCTCTCCAAAAACCCAGAAAGCTCCACCAAACATGCATAAGAAATTCTCGCATTCAAGCCTTCAAAACCTCCCATAAAAGTGGAAACCCTAATTTCAGCTTTAGACTAGCCTACGGGCTTCTGGAAATAGGCTATCAGACACAGAATAGTGTATGGCTGAAATGGGGACATTATAGTCTGCCCTTCCCAAAATTGGTTGTCCTCAAGCAATGCCACAACACTCCAAACTGATCCCAGCAAAACATATAGGATCCTAGGGTCCCATGTCCATCTCTGAAAAGATCCACCATGTTGATGCTGCTCCACTCTGAACATACAAATGAAGCCATTGTACCAGAACTGCACTAAACTTCCCTGCAATCTCAAAGAGTTAACATACCTGAAATTCAAATCAAGAAACATGGAAGGATTGGAATCAAAATCAAGCATCTCACGCCCAATAAACTCTAAGGAGTTAACATCTTCAATGTCAATGACTATCACCATTCTGAGAACAAAGAAGAATAATCTAATCAACTCAAAAACATCAACATAACTCCTTAAAGCATCAAATATGGTCTCAACAGCAAGTCTCAAAATGCCAAACCCAATTGAGCGATGGTTCGCTACCCTAGACATTTGTACAAAAAAATGTACAAAGATAGCCACTAGAATGAGCACGATATCTATCCAAAGGGTGATTCTGCTCAGTCTGAACCACCATTTTTTTCATTTGAGGCCATAAACCATCTCTGGAAAGAGATTGGAAAGTCTGAAATTGAATGGACCAGTTGCTAAACAAGACTGAAAGGGTCATCTTGGGACCTGATTTAAGGAAAATCAGCATCCAAGGAGATAAACAACTGCTGCAAAACTGAAAATCAGCATCCAAAATATCATTTCTGCTCATATCCACAGCTGAAAACAACCACTGAAGATTTCATCACAGCAAAGAACCATTCGTTGCTCAACTTTCCTCTCCAAACCTCTAGTTGAAGGTCAGAAATAATCATCAAATGGCTGATAAAGAAAGTACAAGCACCCAGAGAACTGAAAATTTGAGGCTTATCATTCCAACATACCTTCTTGTCACATATCAAATGCAGGTTGATACTGGGATCCCAAATCATAAGTAAAGAAGAACCATTCCGCAGATGGAGAATTACTCTGACTAGAACGCTTTGATCAATACGTTCTATTTGAATTATCATTTCTTGAAACTCCAAAAAGTATTCAACAAATCTGAGCTCATTGAAAAAGTTGAATTCGAAATCATGAGACAAGAATTGCTGGAAAGATTCAGTGTACCCTTCATCAAACTCCATTATGAAATTAGCTATTCTTAATGAAGGTGGTGCAAGCATGAAGTCCGATAGGAATCTGACAAACATCCGCATCAAATAAAGAATAAACCCTTCATCTGAGCGCCAATCAACTCTTTGTTGCCAATTAAGAATTGCGACTTCATTCCTCCTTGATTCTTGATTCTCCATTTTCTGAAGGGTGGATAGACTAAGAACAGCAGTAAAGACTTCATTATGCAACTCATGTATCATTATACCACTGCTGGGAGAAGTGCTAGAATTTTTCCCTTCAACCTTATTGTCAAAAGACTTCCTCATGGTTTGATATCGCATCATCCATGCATTGGAAACCATACTCAGCCTCATGTATAGTTTTATCATTCATCACAAAGAGTGGATTATCATAACTTTCCTCAATACCCACTTCAAAGAGAGGATTGTCAAAAACTTGAAAGTCATCCCTTTCATCTTGCTGCTCCAAACCTGCACATGCAACTTTTTATGTTCTTGTTACACTTTCTAGATCAAACTCCTCTTGAAGACTGTCAAGCTCTCCAATCACTTGCTCGATTTCTTGAGCTCTTTGTGCACTCTCTTACTCCTTGAAAAGTTTGAAGTCAGCAAATTGACCTTTTACCTCCGTTAGAGCCAACTGAGTATCTTCTAACATGCCCTTTGTTGATAGGAGCTCCAAAGTAAGCTCATCAACCTTTCTCTCCTTTTCTTGGAAAACAATAATGGTCTTCTTTGCAATTTTGAAGGCATAATCTCGATCTTCCATCAAGTGTATGCATGCTGATTTCAATGCCTCTATGGAGTCTTTGGTAAGTTGCAAATTAGAGAGAGCAACTTCATCCTTAACTCCTCTTCGTCTCTCTTCAGTCTGAGCCTTCCAGTAGAGTTCTATCAAACTATGTTTGGTCAAATCTAGATAGAGCACGCACCTCATCTTCAACCGACACCTTGGATTGACCTCACTCATAAGAATGCGAAGATGGTGAATTGCTGATAGGCTGTAAGAAAAAATCAGAACTTTGTTTCTTGCCTTTGCTGCCCTCATTGCTGCTCCAACATTCTTGTCTTTCGCCACCAATTAGCTGAGAATGCTCAATATTAAGAAGAGGATCAGACTCTTAAAACTCTTCGAGCCTTTGCTTGCAATTAGCTTCTTGAATGGGTAAATCATGTTTCTGTTTGAGAACGTCAGCAAATCTTTCATCCTCAAGAGCCATAAGGTCTCCTAGCTCTTCTTCCTCCTCACTGTCTCCTTGATCAAAGGTTATGGTAGCCTCCAACTTGATGAGTGAGTCATCATAGAACGCTGTCCTAAAGTTTTGGAATCAACATACTCCTTAGTGGCTGCAACCAACTCAAAGGGATCATTATGGAGCTTTTCCAAGCGAGCTTCTTCATCAAAAACAACTTCTCCTTCAATGGCCACCTCATAGCTTGCAATGCAATCAAAATTTTGGTCTTCATCAGGATCAAAAGGAAACTTATCCCACACAAGTTTTTTGTCATATCTTGATGCCATCACACCCGGACCCCAAAGGCTAAAGGGTTGATTGTAATGATCAACAGGAAAGTGCTCATCGTGCTTTCCTTGGAATCTTGACTCGTGGAATGTCACCTCCCACTTCACTTAAATTGATATCTTCAAAAACATTTCTTTCCAATAGTTCGGTTTGCTGATCAAACCCCAGACCAACAGTGTCACC
The DNA here is from genome assembly GCA_007258455.2 of Sequoia sempervirens. NCBI lineage: Eukaryota > Viridiplantae > Streptophyta > Pinopsida > Cupressales > Cupressaceae > Sequoia > Sequoia sempervirens. The sequence continues at coordinate 47,485,661 of VDFB02026320.1, read as the reverse complement.
ACCATAATGAAGTGAAGAATCTTCAATGCTAGCTGTTTTGAAAACTTCATCATCATTATCTTCTATGGAACCATCATGAGTAAGTATGTCACTGATTTCTCCATGTGAAACTTCTTGGGAAGTTGGGACAGCAATAAGAGGAAAATCCTTCATCACCAAATCTTCAACATGGCCTTGCATGAACTCATTGCAATCGTATCCAAGACCTTTAATATTTCCTTCATCTCGCTCTAACTTCTTCAAAAGAGGCTTCAAATTCTTCTCACATTGATTAAACATATCCTTGATCAACATAGCAGCAATGGGAGAATCCTTTTCTTCACGTTCATATGCATCCAAGAGGAGAGATTGGACATTCGTTGGAATTTCATCAACCTTTTAACAATGAGAACAAGAATATTCTTTACAACTGCAACAACATCCTCTTCTTGTTCGCTCCAAGTAGATATGAAGAGGTAGTGGAACAAGTGATAAATCTGATCATGCATTTCCAAGTCTAATAGCAAGTTACTTGTTCTGAGAATTGAAAATGTCTTCAAGATAGCAACTCTTCTGGGAAACTGACTGCTACTGATTTCATCAAGATCTTGGAAACTTTCTACAATCCTATGAAGAATCTTCTTCATAGTTTCATCATCATAAGGCATCAAAGGTGCTATAATCCTCATAACTTCACTAAGGCATGAAGTAACTAACAAACTTATCTCTTCATCAGGATGCCCTATCCAATAAGGATGAATCTGAAAGGTTATTGCAAGAGGTAATGCCTTATTCAACAATTCAGTAGGTGACTGTCGGACTTTGCTCAAACAATGTTCCAATTCTGATAATTTACTCACTTCTTCACCTCTTGTCTGAAATTCTTCATTGAGTCTTGTTCCTGCAGTGAACAATGTGACCTTGCCAAACTTCTTTCTTCTTCAAAAGCTAAAATCAAATCTGACTTCTCACGGTTCCTGAACAAAAAATGCAACATCTTCGGAACTTCTAAAAATTGAAACTGAACTCTGACCTCAGGTGAAGAATTTGATTTCTCTGTCTCTCAACTGACAACTGAGCTCGGTCTTCTCACAGGATGGCAGGATCTTGGCTCTGATACCACTGTAATATCCCCCTTACAATTTTTTCAATTTGTTGTACCCCAAATTAAAATTTTTGCTACACTTAGGCATTTTGAAGAAATGGTCAAGTCTTGTTAAAATTGTCAAAAAAAGGTCAAAATTCGGAATTTGCATGTCTTGCATGAGGGCCAAAAACTCGAAATTTTCAAAATCTGACGATCTAGGTATGCTCAGAGCGACCAAGTCTACAAAACCCAAATCTCAGTTTTTTGGCCCTAAATTTTAGGAAAATTTCTAAAAATAAATTTTTTTTTCTGGGTTTCTTTTGAAACGGATGTTGGCAAAATTTTCTAAAAATAGAAAGTTTGGCTGTTAGGGTTCAAACTGATTTTGATTGGTCGAAAATATTTCCTCATTAGGCTGGTGTAGTCATGTTGGCGTAACAACTAACACCTCTGGAGTACAAGTTGTTATGAACAGCCTATGCACACTACGCAATGAGTGCTCTTCGAATTATGGAGGGGAAGCTCCCTCGATGTACTTTGACAAATATGCTTTGCAAAGGAATAAGCTAAAACTACTTCCTGTCTTTTTGTTTCAGCTGCTAGAGGCACAAGACTTTCTTGAAAGAACTTTTACGTTGCAGCTGAGTTTTCTCTGGTTTTGCAAATCAACTAAACTACAACTTATATCTATCCAATCTCCTCAGGAAAACAGAGCAAGAGGAAACGGAGCAAGGTTCGACTATCTGACGATAAGCGGGTTTAGACTCTCTACTTGAAGGCAAGGTGGGCACAACTATCATCTCAATCTAAACCAGCTTATTGAGCACAACAGATTTAAGAATTTACTAAGACGATCTTTATGAAACCCTAGGTGGTATAACACTTAATCGAATCAGCAAAGCCTTCACAAAACAGCCTTTATCTTTATAATCTCGTGAAACCCTAGGTGGTATAACCTTCAATTATATTGATAAAGATTCACAAAACAGATTTACCGCTGCAATTTCTCGAAACCCTAGGTGGTATAACGATTGATCACAATGGTAAATTAACAGAAAAACAGCCTTATCACTTCAATCTTTTGGAACCCTAGGTGGTATAACAATTGATTTCAATAATAAAGATGTTCAAACAAATATCTAATCTATGGAAAGAATTCAGCATCACAATCTTTCGAAACCCTAGGTGGTATAACAATCAATTGCAATATTGAAGACACATGAACAAATACGAAAAAGAGTAATATTGAGGGCAAGGTGGGCACAGCATATATTCCTCTCTCAAGCAAAAGTTATTTACAAATGAGCGTAAGCTCTTATTTATATACATCAAGGTGTAGGGAACCCTAAAATCACCTTGTGTTATCTATAGTTCCTGCAATGCATGCAAGCAATGCGCCCAACCCTAATTAAGCAAACTATACAGTTAACTGGGCAACTACCCTCAGTTTAACTGAAACATCTAATCTAAAAATGGACAATTGTGCGAGCATGCACGTCCTTATTAAAACAAGTTAACTGGAAGACTATCATCAGTTAACGAAAACCCTAAATACAACTCCAAGTGAACAAGGCGATTCTCAGAATAGGTATGCATGTGATGACAACCCCGAGTTAACTGAAAAGGGTAACACCAGTTCAACTCGTGTGTGTAATGTCTATTATGAGAAGTGGGAACTGAAGTTTACTATGTGTGATCTCGAGCAATCAACCCCTCAATGAGATTGTTGGCTGTGTCACTTCCGGAGCGATGAGACTCTGACGAAGAATGCTATGTCGATGCAGCATGTCCTCACCAGCTGTGATCTGAGACTGAAGTTCCCTTCTGCTCCTCGTTGCTTCATCGAAAAGTGTTGACATGACTGTAAGCTGAGTAACCTTACAGCCAACTGTCTCCCCACTGAAAATGATATGAATGAGTGCCTGGAGTTCTGACTGAACATCTGTAAGCTCCACGTAGGCACCACCCTCAATCTGATAACGGCACGGTAAGCGAGATACAAGAGTCCTCACAAACCGGAGTGCACTAGTGGCGTGCTCTCTACTCTCAGCCAACTCTGATGCTAAACTGTCTTCTATCTTTGCTCTGAAAACCAACTGTGTCTTCCAGAGTAGATAGCCTCTCGTCATGCGGCTTGGTATGCGTAAGCCAAACTTCGAATTGAGCAATCAAATTTCCATCCACAGGTTTTGTTAATATATATCGGTTTCCTCATCCACGAAGGCGGATCACCGGAGCTCTGGAGTGCATTGTACCGCAACTGATATAACTCTGTAAGCATAGTACGGCCTCTAGCAATGAAGTCCTCCTCCCATTCCTCCAAAAGCTTGCCATATGCAACTAAATGATTGAGCTGACTTTGCTCTGCTGGTGGCTCAAGCATCGGTGGGAGTGTGTTAATGGCTTCTGGTCTGTGCACAAGGCTAGAAATGTACTGACGAAGCTGTCTGATTTCAGCCTTGAGGGCTGCTTTATCCTCTCCGTCTTTTAGTATTACGTACGGCTATCTTGTAGCGAAGAAGATCAACTGAAGTCACGGCGTGTGCTGCGACCAAGGTTGGCTGTGATAACTAAAAT
>VDFB02026320.1:47438032-47481918 GCA_007258455.2 Sequoia sempervirens | reverse complement strand
TTTATATTGTTCCAATTAGCAACTCCTCCAGTTCAGATATCCAACTCTGTATTCTTGCTCTTCATCCTTCAATCCTATGTTTGATTCTCTTCCTCTTATGTAATTTGATTAGAAGTTTGTATTTAATTCATGCTCCTTCCTCCTTTCTTGCTAACTCCATTCTTCTACTCACGACTCCTTCCCTTCATTCTTATCTACCATTTATTTCTCCCAACTCTTTAGCTGCGCCCTCCCTCGTCTATGCACTATCCTATTTGGCACGATTTCCTCTGTTAATTTCATCATCAATTAAATTGTCACTTCTTCATACTACGCCCTCTCTGCCTTTCTCTTTTATTTGCGAAAGCTTAGGATCCTTCCTTGTCAATCTCTATGCCATTTCCTTATGGCTGTGTGGGTTTTTTTGTCTTTAACTGTGCTGTTCCTCTTTTGCTGCGCATACCCCACCCATCTCTACCTGCCAACCACCAGCAGTGCACCATTTTTTTTAATTTTTCTTTATGGTTTTTCAGTGACCATTCCTCTTCCTGGGATGTGGCCCTTCGGTCTATTTGGCTGCTCCTTGGTCCTTTTGTTTTCACTCATTGTGGCATGCATATTCATTTTCTCTATGGCTGGCAATAACATTCATTTATTATTGTTGATACAATAACCAGCCATTGTTTACTTCACCAAACTCGGATTACAAAGAAATACAAGAAGAGATTACACTTTGCAAAATCAAGAGTAATTGTTCATTTCTTTGCAACAAATGATCAAACTGGAAATATAAATTGAACTCTGACATTTTGTCAAATGAAAATGACAAAAAATGTCACTTTAGTCTTCCTGTTCAAACCATAGATCCGGAATTAAATTGCCAACCGAAAAATGGAAACCAAACTAAACCAAATTAAAATCTTTCTGGGTGATGCCGATTGTGCACATACCCGGATGCTCCTGCATCACATTTTAAGCATTTATCACTGGTTATGATAATCAGTGGTTGCCGATTCATGATGGTTAATCTGTAGTTGTTAGTTGTGGGCCTTAATCAGCTGTCACCAGCTATGATGGGCGATTGGTAAAAGCTGGTTAGCTCTCTCAAATTCTAGTTCAAACATCTCTTTATCCTACCAATTGTTTTTTATGAAATATCATATCGTTTGAAACTTGGTATCTATTCATAGGTGCCAGTGTTAGGAGTTGTGTCATTTGCTCTGTCATTTGATTATGCTTTTTGACCATTGTCTGTGACTTTATTTGTTTGGTGCTTGCCAATGGTATTATTCACCCTATTTCAGTGTATTCATCTAGGTGTAGGACACCATCTTCTTAATCAGAATCACCAGTAGAATTTGTTTTGTCTTCACCAATTATTTGGCCTCATTGTCAGCCTTGTTCTACCAATTAAACTGCAATAGTATTATGCTCCTAATCTTGGATGACCACAACTTGTTCTTATCATGGATTAGTGAAGCTGCCTTTGCAGAACATGCATCCAACACTAAACACCACATCTGCTTAGAGGAAAAACTCAAGTTCAGTCCAAAGAGGATGCCCACATAACCTCAACTGGGGTGATGGCTGGAGTTTGAGCTTCACTTGATAACCTATGTTAATTACTCTCAGAAATAATCATACTTTCATCTCACTTCTTTCACCTCTCACATTATTGACTATTTTACTGTTACCCATTTTTCACTCTTAGGTTCAAAAGGGTGGAGTTTATTTTAAACTGAAAGGAATAGGGTTCAGTTTTATCAACCTTCTTCATTACATTCAAATATATAAATAGAAAAATCTGGAAAAATATTACAATTACAGATCTTTACATTCATGCACATGCATGTAATAGAGAAAGATTTGAAACTTTTCAGAAAAGTAATCTTTATTGAATGAACAGATGTTCATTATCTCATACAAGCCATGAGATTAACTTGCTTATTCAGAACAGAAATATGAACAATACATGCAAGAATAAGTGAAGAAAAGAAATGAATATTTATGTAAGGAGGGTAACCAGCCATTGCCTGGAATGATTGGTTTTTATGCATCTTTTGCCTTGCTGCTATCTTGAGCTTCATTCGTCTCTTCTAGCTCTTTCCGCTCCTAATCCTGCATATGACATTAGCTATGGTGTTAGAGTATACTCTAAGCAATGACTGATGACGGACATTACATGCACATTCACCCTATTCATGCATACATTGAACATAAGAAGTGCATTTTTCCTAATTTGTTTGTTTCATGCGCAGCAACAGGTGCAATTATTTATCTGATTAAATATGAGTGGAAATAAATGTGGCTCCCACAAGGGTTGAGCCCCGCTCGTATCAGTAGAGATTATGGTATTCACAAACATCAAGAGTCTCGCATCATTTTTTAGCAATGTCTATAGGCATTTGGTAATGAAAAAACAACCATCTATGATTATGCATAAGTGCTGCTCAATGTTGCTTAAAGAAGACAATATATCTACATGATAAATGAACTTGAGATAGTAAATACATGGCAAGCATGCACCAGAAGTGGAATCATTGTCATAGCTATGCAAAGGGTAATGTATTGCAGGAGTATAAGGTCAGTCCAGGGATTAATAGTAGCAATATGATCTTCTACAATGCATAATAATTTATAGAGGAAACACAAATTCTATTTTCATGATCAGCATTGAATAGAAGATAAAAGTCTGAGATAATGAAGATTTGGAGTTTCAAGAAGGTCAGCAATGAGTACATTACAATATCCATTAGTAGGCATCAATATAAAAAAAAGGGTTTCGAAGTGATAAAGTGTAACAGGAAAAGCCAGAAAGTGAGCTCATGGCCTATGGTATTCTTAAAGAATTAAACAAAATATATAAAGCTTTTATACAGTTTTTATCCATGCTATGCAAAGGCAATGAATCATTTTACAAATCATATCTTGTATGTAATGATTTTATAACAGAATGAAGAGCACAAAATGGAAAAGAATACCCAAATGGCCGAACACGGCATTTCAGAAATGAGAAGATGAGAATACCTAGGCCACAACCTGCAAACATGATGCTATGGCTCATGTATTTTTCTGAGTAAAAAGAATAACCCAAAATTCATAAATTCATGGCGGCTGTCAAACCCATTTGGGTTTATCTTTTAGCTTTTTACAAGTGGAAGTCACAAAGCAAACCCTTGAGGGTTTTTCTAACAAGATTAAATGCTATAGAAGCATTAAAGAGAATGCATTGGCTGCAGCCATGAACACAATCATTGAGAGATTAAACTCAGCTTCAGAGTAAGCGAGTTTTGATATTTGCTGAGCAGCCATTTTAGTTACACAATTGGCATTTGGGTGCAAAAAGCAGAATATGGGTCTTACCTAGAAACAAGAAATGATTTCAGAGAAAGCAAATGGCAGTGGTCGTTCTTTTGTTCTTTTTAAGAATGGAAAAGATCTGGTGTGTCTGGCGTAGAGTCTTCGAGATTTCATAGAATCACTTTCAAATTATGATCTGGCACGAAATGCAAAAAAAAAAAATGCAAACTTTTACAAAGAATGCTGAAAAATACACAGGAAAAGAAAACCCTCATGAGATTAATAAAATTCTATTCCAGAGGCTCAAACTTATTCCATAGGCTCAAACATTTGAGGTTTCCATTGCGGCAGAGATAAAGAGAGCAAACAATAATAATAAAATGGGTAAGAAATAGTGCAAAAAGTCTGTGGCCATAAGAGGCTTGTTTAGACAAAGAGTTAACAAAATCTCCATTTTTCTTCAACTGAAAACGCGAAAAATGCTTACCTCCTGTCATTTTCATGGAGAAGTAACTGAAAATCACAAGAAAAATGCCTCTTTTCAGCTGTAAGATTCATTATTGAAGTTCCAGGTCTAACCCTCAAACCCTTGGCAGCGCCATCACAGCTCCTTCTTGAAGCTTCAATACAAAATGAATGTCTTCACTCTTTCACCTTTTTAGGGTTTCGCCCTATTTCATTTAAGCATAACATTGCATTTCTTGACTTTTGTTTTAAAATGTAAAAAATATACACCGACCCCTTTATGTCTTATTCAAAAATCTCTTAAGACTTTATAGCTTTTACCTGATATTCCCTAAATGGTCTAATACATAGGGAGTTTTTATTTTTGCATTAATTCACATTGTAAAATACTTAAGTAAAATGATGTTTTATAAATCATTTTTACTTAAAGTTTTTTTTGAAATGCAAAATTATTGGATCATGTGTGATATGATTAAGTCATAAGAGAGAATAGAGATATGCTTGTTTTAATGACTTGCCTCAAAAGAAGGGAGGTTTTTTGCAGTTTGCAAACATTAGGAAAGTATCTAGGGGTAGTTGTGAGAAGTTGAGAAACATATGGAGCATTTTTAGGCTTTTTGGCTTAGTTTGAAACATTTTTAGAGGCATTCTATGTTGTGGTTAAGTCTAGCATGACTTTTCAAGCATTATGAGCTCTTTTGGAGATAGATTTTGTTGCTAAATCTTAGCATTTTGATGGCATACGAGTTCATGGAGGTTCTAGAACCTATTTTGGTGGAGCTCATGTACTTAGTCTTTGGACTATTCATTTTGTAACTTAGTTCTGATTATGCATTCTGGAGAGTTAGTGATTTTTAACAATCCTTTCTCAGCTGATGTATGTTTTGTAACTCTTTTGGAATTTGGAATACAGAGATTACCTTGAAAACCAGTGTTATTTTTTCATACTACCTTCATTCTTCTTTCAGATTATGCAATTTTCTGAAGTATGCTTATTATATTTGCATTTGAGCTTCAAAAGTTGTGAAATTCATCTTTCCTTCTTAAAATATATATGCAAATTAAGCCTTTTTCATAAATTATGCATAAGTTTCACAAAGTTTATGTTGAGTAAATGAAATAACTATTATCAGTTTTCCAGTGTATGTTCATCTTTTTATTTCATGATTCCTCTCAGTTAGGTGTATCACCATAGGGAATAGTTTCTACCATTTCTGTTTTGCTTTAGTAATCTTCTCCCTTTTCCTTACAAAATCAGTAGTTTAGGTGATACTGCCAGCATAGGAAGCCGGCCTTTTTCCGGAGGTTTGATCTTATATAAGTTTTATACTTTTAAGGTCATTCCCATGTTACACTGGATTGTTGAATTTTACATTCAATAGGGTGCAAAATCCAAGTGCTAACATTTACACCTCCCTCTCTCTGACTATTCACCTTTCTCCTTTCTTGTTTTCATTTCTTCCCTTAATCATCTTCCTTTTTATCTCTCCTCTTTTTCAGTAATCCTTTGTCCTCTGCCTCTTTGAATTCATCTTCGCTCTGCCATTTCCCTACCCACCCACATGCCCCCGCCTTTGCCTCCCTTTTTTGCTGCTTATCAATTTCACAGCTTGGTAATTGATATTTTTGATCCACTTTATTTTCAATCCTTTTCTCAGAAGATTTAATATTATATTTTGTTTTTTTAGCATTATCATCATCATCATCCTTTTATTTTGTATTAAATTTTCTTTTTTTCTACAATTATGCTGCTTGTTATCTGAGTTTCTCATTTCTTGTGCTCTTAACTCCCTTGTCGTCGCCAGGTATTTAGTCAGCAAATCCTGCAATCCACTTGTCTTTTTCCTCATCTTGATGATGGATCATGGATTGTGATCCGAAAATTTGTTGCAGAAAAACTTAACAATTATTTCCAGAATTATACTAACTCATGGACATCCTGTTACTACATTTTAACATTTTAATACATTTTCCATTCTTATGATTACAAACACTGTATTCATTCTCTTTCCTGATATTGTTATCTCTTGATCTAATAGTTTATCAAGTGGAGCAATTATTTATGCAAGATGATTTTATTATTTGTGATTTTTCTAGTTTCTTGAACTGTTTTCTAAATAAGATATTTACACTTGATTCATCATCTTTTAAACTATTACAAAGAATCATATCCCTGGTTTCTATAGTCATCTTGGGAATGCCTTCTTTTCCTATCCTTGTCCTCAGTTGATTGTTGTACTTATATTGGTAAGAGCAGGGCAATTGTGGCAAGTAGTACATTAGCAGTTTTAGTGGTGCTGTGACCATTGTTTCATGAATTAATGGTACTAATTATTGCATGGAGCTCTTTTACTTTTCTTCATGTTTTTTTTCTTGCCTTGTGCATAAGTTGTCTAGTTCATGTTTCTGGTGGAGATGTAGTTTGGTAAACTCATCCCACAATTTTTTTGTTTGATTATTTATATCTTTTATGCCTTCTATGGTATCTTGCATGTATCATTTTCTATTTGCATGTTCATGTCTTTTTTTCTTTGCTGCTCTAGTGATAGAAAATATATACTGATTTTCTTCTTCTATTTCTTATTAAACTGTGTTGGTCGGTTTCATTTTAGGACAGTCCTTGTTATCATTCTCACTAGGGATAACATTCAGTGCATATTTTTGAGATTTACTGGTTTGAGAAAGGCACATAAAGATTTCTATTGGTTACCTAGACCATTTATCTGTTTGACATTGGCAGGATTATGTGGGGAATAAACGACTAGAGCTTGCAGGTCAGCTATTGTCTTTACTTTTTGAGGTGAGCCCAAACAATGTTATTTATAGGCATGATATTATTCAGCCAATTGACAGTGAGATGTATTGGATCTTTATTTGGACTGCATCACAATTTTTTTCCTTTACAGGATTTGTTTAAACGAATGAACTCAGAGATCAAAAGACAGGTCGACGCTACTTTTGCAAAGCAGAATGTCTCAACCAAATTTGATGTTGCAAAGGTAGGTCAAATAACTGGTCTAATGGTGTTGGGAAGCAAATTTCCAGATGTAGATTATGAAATCCCATAGGAGAGTAATTCGAGACTGAGATAGAATTTTTTTAGCTGCCATGCTGGAAATTGCAATTCATGATAATCATGGTTTGTATATCTCAATTTAATAGATGCATTTTTTCAATTTTGATGTCTTCCCTTCTTATCATGTTTTGACAAGGAAAGAATGGCATATATATTTTTGGATTAAATAGCGAGGGTTCTATTGGGGATTTGCCCTGAAATGTTTTCATTACATTGTGAAAGTTGATTGGTAACAAATAAGATTTTTTTTTTGATATAACCGTTGTTTGCTGCTCTGTCTGATAAATTAAATACATGAATTAATAATGGAGAAGACAATGCATACAAGATACATGCATAAATTACATCTTTATTGGCACATGAAATTATTATAGAAGAAGACCAGGGATGGTGAGCCAATGATCAGAGTCAATCCGACTAGATTGAAATATGCTAACCAATTTTTTCGATGAAGTAACACAACATAACCAGCACTTAACCAACTTGATTAGCGTTAGCTCCAAATAGAAAACCAAACTTGAAAAGAACTCACACCAAGAATGCACACTCAATCCCAATGAAGGAAAGGTGTTGTCATATGGCGGAGCAACTAATGAACAATACTTGAATTGAAACAAACTCAACGTCAAGAATGTGCACTCAAGATCCCATTGAGGGCGAGGTGCTAACATATGACGGAGTGATTAATTGAAAACTGAAACAATAGGCGGATAACCAGCCATGAGAATTTCCACGCTACCACTTGAACAGTGGGGGGAAAACATTACAATACAAAACTAATTCATCCGCTGCGGCGGGCATCCACTTATGAATGGGAATTCGCCACTTTACAGTGGGTGACTAAAGAGAGATTAATTGTTCTTTCTCCACACTGGCGGTAAACCATCCAGGGGTTACAAATGTATGAAATTATAACAAGTAATTGCAGCAATAACAATGGTTGGATTAGTACTACTAAATCTCAACCTTACAATCAAGGAATCTGCAAATACAAGTATTACAATGATAGAGAATAATGCTAAGATGTAAAGAATGAATGCTTTACAATGTTTATCCCTCAAATGATGAAGTAAAGGCCAAAAAACAGCAAACTAATGCAATCTGATATAAAAATCTGAGTTCTGGAAATTCTGATCAGCAAATAGAAAACACCATGAAATGCTCATAACTTCATCAATATACCTTCAAATTGACTGAAACCTTTTGCAAAGGCTCTCTAGGAGTATGGCGCCCAAGAACAAGTCATAAAACAGCATCAAATCCTCCACATTTATTTGGCACGAATCCCAATGTTCTCTAAGAAGGTACGGCCTGGCTGGAAGGGCGATTTTGCTCTTAAAAATCAGGTTCTTTGAATTTAGATCTCATCTTCTATGAGAAGGGTCGCCCAATGTCAACAATCACATAGCACGAATGCCCAGAATGAAATAAAATTTACTCACAAAGCTGTATACAAAATTCACTTTCAGCTGTAGATGAACCAGCAACTTCAAAACTGGAAATATCATTAAAAACTTCTGTTGAAATGTGCTAGTCGGATGAGAAGCAGCAATGAAAACCAACTAGGTGTTGTATTTCAAACACGAAATTGGATTGAAACTAGGAAAGCATCCTCGAAGTAAAACCAAGTTGTCATTTCGTGACATAACATTAGCATAAATTTATAGATAATCGGCTCTTCAAACAGCAGCAATATATAAGCTTTTGTTGGCAAATGAAGCAACAAGAACTCTTCAAATTCAAGAAGTTGAATCACTTCAACTTCAAAAGGGCGCCACCTTTTTGCCTTATACTTTTGAAATAATAAAATATCATTCAACTTCCCTTTAGGCATCCATTTCATATTGCAACAATAAAGCATTTATTAAATAATTAAATGCTCACTTGACCCCTTTATGTCCCCTTCTTTAAAACAACTTGAAGTCATCAAGCCTAGGCATGGGGTACAACTTCAAGACATGAAAATTGACTAAGTCTGAAACTCAGTCCAAGGAGAAAACCAAACCCAAAGCCAAACTGAGACTGATGGATAACAAGATGACTTGAGTTGAACTGCTGATGATGCCATTGCCAAAATTAGACTTACTAAAAATAGCCACTGCCAAAAATAGTAAGTTTACCTCAAAACCAACAGAAAGCAGAACTGAGCTGGAAGCAAGACTTAATGAAAGTTGACAACTGAACCACTGCCAAAATTAGTATTTACTAAAAATAGTAAATACCTAGAAATGCCACAAACCTCTAAGCAAGGAAACCCTAATTTCACTTTTGATCAACCTACGGATTTCCGAAAATAGGCTATCAGTCAAAGAAGAGCGTATGGCCAAAATGGGGACATTACAGTCCGCCCTTCCCAAAATTGCTTGTCCTCAAGCAATGCCACAACACTCCAAACTGATCCCACCAAACATATAGGATCCCGGGGTCCCATGTCCATCTCTGAAAAACCCCACCATGCTGATGCTGCTCTACTCTGATCATACAAATGAAATCATTGCACCAAAACTGCACTAACCATCCTTGCAACCTCAAAGTGATAACATGCCTGAAATTCAAGTCGAACAACATAGAAGGAATTGAATCAAAATCTAGCAGCGTCTCATGCTCAATAAACTTTGAGGAATTAACATCTGCAATGTCAATGTCAATCACCATTCTGAGAACAAAGAAGAATAATTTAAACAACTCAAAAATATTCTCATCAACATCACTCCTCAAAGCATCAAACCAAATCACAACAGCAAATGTGATTCCATCATAGTTGTTTGCAAAGGAAAAAACAGCTCTTTGCAAAGTCATAGCAACTGCATCCTCAAAGCTCCTTAAGGATGTATAATGCCTCCTCTGAGTAATTCTGACATATTCAAGAAAAACTCTAAAAACTTCCACCAATCTCTCCCCCAAAGTCTCAAAAAGTTGAACCAAATCAAGCAAAGGTTCGCTGCCCCAAACACTAGTGCAAGAGATTGTACAAAGAAAGCCACTAGAACATAACTTGAACACCATCCAATACTGATCTGAATCACTATGAAACATTATTACCCACTTTTGAAGCCAAAAATCATCACTAAAAAGAGGTTGTGAAGAGGAAAAATGAATGTACCAGCTGCCTATGAAAACTGAAATGAACCACTCAAAGTCTGATTTTAGGAAAATCAGCATGCAAGGGGTTGTAGGATTGCTGCAAAACTGGAAATTAGCATCTATAATATCACAACAACTCATGCCCAAGGCTGGACACATCCTCTCAAGGAACTCCAACCCAAAATAAAAACATCCTTTGTTCGATATATCTTCCCAATCCATCGGTCGATGTGCAAAAAGAATCATCGAATGGTTAATAAGGATGGGGACAGCATCCACGAATCTGAAAATTGAACTCGTATCTCTCCAATGATTCCTCTTTCCACTTGTAACAATCTCCATCAAGCCATGTTGAGGATCCCAAGCATGGATACCCAACTGGAAATGTTCCCCAATGCACCAAAAAGAGAACACCACAGTTCTCCAAGTGTTAATCAAAGCAATTTGCAAACTCAAGAAGTTAGTGTCTTCTTTGATAAACCCATGTAGCCCATCCATGAAAACATCAACATCATTGGAGCACAGAACAAATGTTGTCCATAATTCCCATTTCCCCAAAGGACTAGGGTGAGCCAAAACATCACTCAACCCAAGAGATAGATTGTTAAGAAGGTAAATTGCCTGTTTAGGTTCAACTTTCTCCCAAACTTCATGAGTAATAAGTCTGGAATCTTCACTCTTTGCTGCTGCAATGGAGTGACCAGCAACTACCAAGACTTGTTTTATTGACACCTTTAAGCCAATGTTGAAGAAATCTCCTTGAGTCCACACTTTCCATGTGAATACTTCATCCTTGATCCCACTTATGCTTTCATTATCAAAATGCCCTTGATGATTACTACTCACAAAACATGGCACACTTTCATAGAAAATATCTATCACCTTATGATTATCCAAATCATGTGAAGATAATGGACTGTTGTTCTCAAAAATATTATCTTCATCCCTTTCGTTGGTGTCTTCATAGAATTCAAACTCATCTTTTTCAACTTGTGGATGCTCACCATTAGTTGCCGACCCACAAAGTGTAGCATGCTGAATACTACATTCATTATCCGTTAAAACATCTATCGCATAGCTGCAAACCATTCCTTCTTGTGGCAAAGTCTCTTCCCAACTCAAGAGTTCACACTCTTGATGTACTTTCCAATCACCATCAACATATGGGATCATCTTGGCATTACGCAATGTTTCATCATTATGGAGTTCATTTATTCCTTCAACTATTTGTTTGATCTCCATAATCCTTGTATTAACTTCTTGTTCCTTAAGGGTAGCTGCAATAGATGAATGATTTTCTGCTTTGTATAAAGAATGATGAGCTAAGGTAAAATCAAGGCAAAGCCTATCCATCTCTTCCTCCTTCTCTTGGTAGGCATCATAGGTCTCCTCTGCAAACTTAATAGCATTATCCCTATCTGAGAGCAAATGCAAATAATCTGACTTTATGGATTCCAATGCCTCTTTGATAGATTGCATCTTGGAAAGAGAGTCTCCATCTTTAACTCCATTTAGTTTCTCTTCAAATTGAAACTTCCAGCAAAGTTCCTCAATGAAGTGATATGTGCTATCAAATCTTGATAACACTTTAACAATCTTCTCTTTTGAAACCAATAAATTATCCTTCAAAACTTGCAGCTCTTTAGGCCCTTGATCCCAATCAGCAAAGAAGCTATGCTCATCAAACATCAATTTTTCTGATTTGTTTTCCTTGACATGATTTTCAAAATCAGCCTCCTTTCTAATCTTATCACTGCATATCTCCTGAATCGAAGG
Source organism: Sequoia sempervirens (assembly GCA_007258455.2). Lineage (NCBI taxonomy): Eukaryota > Viridiplantae > Streptophyta > Pinopsida > Cupressales > Cupressaceae > Sequoia > Sequoia sempervirens. The sequence continues at coordinate 47,470,238 of VDFB02026320.1, read as the reverse complement.
CTTGTCAACAACTTCTTCAAACAAATTAGTACCTCTATCTTGACCTTTCAAGTTCTCATACTCTTCTTGTGCGTAATTTTGAAAGGCATCCAAATCATTTGCTGATTTTAAAACATTCTTCTCTTCAACATAAGAAATCACGTTCTCATTAGCCATTGCTGCAACTTCTCCTCCAAAGATCACTTCATTACTTTTATTGCAAACTGATTTTTGAACTTCATCAGGATCAAAGGGAAATTTATCCCACTCCGGTTCTTTATCATACCTTGGTGAGATCGCACCCGGATCCCAAATGTGAAAGGTTTGATTGCAATGATCAATAGGAAAGAGATCATCATGCTCCTCTTGAACTATTGACTCTTTGAATGAGTCACTCTTCAACCCACTTGAACTGAAATCTTCATCTATAACTTTCTCCACAGATGTAGTTTGATAATCAAACCCACTACCACCCAAGTCACTAGCATTATATCGGATTAAAGAATCATCAAAGCTGGTTGCTTTGAATATTTTGTCATTCTTTTCTTCAATGAAATTATCTTGAGTAGATGTGTTGCTGATTTTATCATTAGTGCCCACATACATACCAAAAAAGTCTTCTTGGACACTTGTCAATAATTCTTCATATGGAATTGGCTCAGCATAAAGTAGAGAATTATCCTTCACTAAATCTTCAACAAGAGGAGATAAAAACACATCGGAATCACCATCAACAACCTCACTTTCGTAATGGTCATAGGCTGGTTCAAAGACACCATTAGTATTTGCTTCATCTTGCTCTTCTTCAACGTACTTATCCCACACAACTGTTCCACCAGCATCTTTTGAGAAGCCATTTGTCTCGAGATCTTCATTGCTTGAATCCTTATTAGGACTCAAGACTGCTGTAATGATCTTCTTACCATAATAATCTTCATTATTTCCCATCCCATGCAAGTCTAGGGATGTATTTTGGGACTCTAACTTAATCTCCTCATTTGCCAAGGTATCTTCATCAAGCTCACAATCATTTTGAGGTGACATGTGCATCTTGTTTGTGTCTTCTTCAATACTAGTTGACTGATTTTTCTCTTCAACTTGTTCATTTGTGGGCTGCAATCCACAAACAGGCACTTCTTCTTCCTTCCTTGCACCTACAACCATGACATGTTCTGCTTCCTCTTTAATCATTTTCTTGATGTAGTTGACCATAGACAACTTTCCAGGGTTATGAATCACCGCACAATTCAAAAAGGTGTCAAATGAAACATCGTTCTTAAACTCATCTGTCATGTTCTGATATTCTTTACGGAGTATGGAAGCCTCATGTTCACACTGCCTCTTGAACTGACATTCTTCAGAAGCCATAATCAAATCTGACTTCTCACGATTCCTGGACCTCAAAAAATGCAACATCTTAAGAACTTCTGAAAGCTAAACTGAACTTAGGTGAAGAATCTGATTTCTCTATCACTCATCTGTCAACTGACTCTGTCTTATTCACAGGATGGCAAGATCTTCTGCTCTGATACCACTGAAATATGCTAACCAATTTTTTCGATGAAGTAACACAACATAACCAGCACTTAACCAACTTGATTAGCGTTAGCTCCAAATAGAAAACCAAACTTGAAAAGAACTCACACCAAGAATGCACACTCAATCCCAATGAAGGAAAGGTGTTGTCATATGGCGGAGCAACTAATGAACAATACTTGAATTGAAACAAACTCAACGTCAAGAATGTGCACTCAAGATCCCATTGAGGGCGAGGTGCTAACATATGACGGAGTGATTAATTGAAAACTGAAACAATAGGTGGATAACCAGCCATGAGAATTTCCACGCTACCACTTGAACAGTGGGGGGGAAACATTACAATACAAAACTAATTCATCCGCTACGGCGGGCATCCACTTATGAGTGGGAATTCGCCACTTTACAGTGGGTGACTAAAGAGAGATTAATTGTTTTTTCTCCACACTGGCGGTAAACTATCCAGGGGTTACAAATGTATGAAATTATAACAAGTAATTGCAGCAATAACAATGGTTGGATTAGTACTACTAAATCTCAACCTTACAATCAAGGAATCTGCAAATACAAGTATTACAATGATAGAGAATAATGCTAAGATGTAAAGAATGAATGCTTTACAATGTTTATCCCTCAAATGATGAAGTATAGGCCAAAAACAACAAACTAATGCAATCTGCTATAAAAATCTGAGTTCTGGAAATTCTGATCAGCAAATAGAAAACACCATGAAATGCTCATAACTTCATCAATATACCTTCAAATTGACTGAAACCTTTTGCAAAGGCTCTCTAGGAGTATGGCGCCCAAGAACAAGTCATAAAACAGCATCAAATCCTCCACATTTATTTGGCACGAATCCCAATGTTCTCTAAGAAGGTACGGCCTGGCTGGAAGGGCGATTTTGCTCTTAAAAATCAGGTTCTTTGAATTTAGATCTCATCTTCTATGAGAAGGGTCGCCCAATGTCAACAATCACATAGCACGAATGCCCAGAATGAAATAAAATTTACTCACAAAGCTGTATACAAAATTCACTTTCAGCTGTAGATGAACCAGCAACTCAAAAATGATAATAAACTCCAAAATTCTTCAACAATAGGCTCAATCTGCTAGTCTGGATGAGAAGCAGCAATAAAACCAATTAGGTGTTGTCTTTCAAACACGAAATTGATTGGAATCTAGGAGGTAAGCATCCCTCGAAGAAATAATCACAATGTCATTTTGACAGCATAACTTTAGCAATTAACAATGGATAATCAGCTCTTCAAACAGCAGCAATATATAAGTTTAGTTGGCAAATGAAGCAACAAGAACTCTTCAAATTCCAAGAAGTTGATCACTTCAACTTCAAAAGGAACGCCACTTTTTGCCTTTTACTTTTGAAATATTAAAATATCATTCAACTTCCCCTTTAGGCATCCATTTCATATTGCAACAATAAAGCATTTAATAAATAATTAAATGCTCACTTGACCAACATGTCCCCTTCTTTAAAACAACTTGAAGTCATCAAGCCTAGGCATGGGGTACAACTTCAAGAGACATGAAAATTGACTAAGTCACGGAAACTTGGTCAAGGGAGATAACCAAATACAATGCCCAAGCTGCAGTGATGAATTGCTAAAATAGCCCGACAAATGCCAAACTAAACCAAGTTGATGATGATGCTTCTGCCCAAAAATGAACTTACTAAAAATAGCAAATGCCAAAAATAGTAAGTTAACTTCAAAACCATCAGAAAGCCAAACTGAACACTGAATTGCAAAGGATTGAATTGCTGCTAGATAGATACTGCCAAAAGATAGACTTGCTAAAAATAGCAAACTGCTATAAATAGTAAGTCTGCACAACATCCTCTAAACGCCAACTGAGCAGTATCTGAAAGAGGAAACCCTAGTTTTCTACTTTAGCTTAGCCTACGGATTTCCGGAAATAGGCTAAATCCAAAAGAAGAGTGTATGGCCAAAATGGGGACATTACAAAATGCCCTTTTAGCGGCTGCGAGAGACCTTTTTTTTGGATGGGCAAGTTTTTTTTGTGAACTTGTCAAGTTTTTGGCAAAAACTTGGCGAGTTTTTCTCCTTTATTTGGCGCAATTTTGGAGAGTAAATGCGGGAAAAACTTGCTGTAAAAAAACCCGAGAGTTTTTTAAAACTCACAGATTACTCGGAGAGTTTTTCAACTATGATATATATATATATATATATATATATATATATATATATATATATGTACATAGATATAGTATATAATATATGTATGTTTATGGTATGTACATGAATATAATATATAATAAATGTATGTATATATATGTATTGTATATACATGTGTCTAGTCATGGAAACCTACACTGTGAACAACAAGATCAACAGCAATAAATATAATTGTAAAAAGATGGATAATCAACCATGCCACTAATTGGGCACAACTTTGAAAACTTCCTAATATTTGGTCTCACTAGATGTTTCAAGTTCAAGCATGGTGAAAGCACGTCGTAGGTCATGTGCCTATAAAATGGCAACAAAATATTATTATATGCTGGCCCTGTAAGTTGGACTTACATCAACAATTCAAAGTCTGGATAAATATATAGATCCCTCTCAAATTCCTTGTCTTGAAACTTGATTAACTAATGTTTGGATTCATATTAGCAGCCTTTATAGTCATTGAATCTAGGATAAATAAATAGTTATTAAAATTCATTAAGAATTTTTTTTATGCAATATAACGTAACCACAGAATAGTCTACAAGAAGATATGAAAAACAGCTCAGAAACAGAATACCAATTATCACAGTAGTGTAATGACTAATAAGTTACAGGTATTTAATGGGACCGGAAATTCAAAATGTCTTGCTAGATAATGTGCAATGCATCTAGGAAAAATAGAATGATAAATTAAAAACATATTCATTTCAATTAGTAAGATGAGGAATGTGCACAAAGTTGAGAGGAAAGGGGATGTTCCTGGATAGAACACACTATTTAATGTATAATGAGAATTCTAGTTTAAAATTTGTGCAAGCATAAAGCATTTTCGGGCGATTTTTCTCTAAGGTATATTCTCAGCTTGCCCTACAAAAACTTTCATTGAAACAAGAAAACAAAAGTACACGTGCAGAAAGCCAAAAAAGCCTCTTAAGAGACATCCATAAGCATCACACTTCATCAAAAGAGATGATTACAATAACTTACTCTATTATTAAGGAAGCTCACAACTTTGTCGCCTGGTTGATAATCTTGTACCCCTGGTCCCACTTTGACAACCTCACCAGCAACATCGGATGCTGCACAAGTCACCCAAAGACAAATCTTATGTTGAAGAAATATTTCAATCTCATTTTTATATCATATTCCATTTGTAATGACTGTGAAATGAAAGAGCGATAAACAAGGCTAAATTGGATGAATACAACTCTATCCTTCCTAGAAGATAACTCCAGATCCATGTACAAAAAACATAGATTGTTTCCGTTCTCGTATTCTTCTCTTCCTAGACTTTTGTCTCCATTTGCTTCCATAGGCATACAAGACATTAAGGTCCTCAACTAGAGCATTGTTCCCCACACCACCTTGGGACAAGATCATCTAGAATCATCACATTCTAAACATTTTTTTTCTAATATTAACTTGTTCTTTTATCTAATACTAACTTGTACAATAAGTTTTCCATTAGAGATATTACATCTTGCAATAGATAGAATGTGTGCCATTGTCATCTTTATAGGACAGAAGAAGGTATTTTGGTAATTATACGATGCTGTACCCAATACACTTTTTAGATCCCTAACACCCAGGATAAATACAAGTGGAAGTGGACTATGAGGTTTTATTTCAAGTACCATCTACATTGACTAACTAGCTACCTACAACGAGTTTGCAAATAAACATATTCAACTCTAAAAATGAATAAATGAATTATTACGTGGAAAACAAACAAAAGGCTCTAATTTGAATATTGTAAACTTTTGTGATTTTTGACATACCAGGAATAAAAGGAAACTTTGATGGAAAAATAGGACGAAGGTATCCTTTTTGTATCTTCCAATCAACTGGATTCAAGCTCGTTGCCTCTAACTTCACCAACATTTCACCTTTCTTTGCAGTAGGAATTGGAACCTCCACATGCTACAATATGCAAACTACTAATTGTGACAAATTTTTAATGTAAGCAATATGTATTACTTTAAAAATGAAAAGCAAAAAGAACCACCGCCATAAACGATGTACTATATGAACAAAGATTACAAGAACTAATTATACCCATATATTAAACTAATTTTGATGTTTGAAAGAAGCTGGATTCTAAATTGATGTCAAACATGTAGCAAAGGCATAAGACATTTTAAAAGTAATAGACCTAAATAATCACTAGCAAATGATTAATCATTTTTGTGAAGAAACTAGTTGGACTCTTTATAGAGGTCTACCCTCTTCTTCCTTGCCACCCTCCACATAGAAGCTATAAACCTCACAAGACGCACCTATGCATGGTAATTATATGTTGACAATCCATAAGATGTATAAAAAAAATTGAGCATATATTGACTATCTATAACATGTGCATAAAATACACATACAAGCAACATACGATGAACACAATAAAATACAAACATACAGCATATGATGAACACAATAAAATACAAACATAAAATAAAATACGATCAGCCCACCATATCCTCCTAATAATAAGAATACTGTCTACAACTATGTCATAGGTTTGGAAATTATGACAAGAATGTAGATTGAGCGGTACAACTACTTCAGAAAGGTAACATTTTCATCTGAAGAGGCATCTTTAGTCTACATTTTTCTAGTCCAACTAAACATAGAAGTGTACATCTACCTGGTGATGCAGGTTCTGGCGTGTAAATGACTTCAATTAAAGTGTGGAAGCTGAAAATGGGGAAAAGTAACCTATGCATGCATGATGAATGTTTCCTCTTTGTAATGCAACTTGCTCGTGTACTTTGAGATTGTTCACATTAAATACATTCATGCAACCAGTATAAGTCGCTACCAGCAAAACAGAAAATAATATTAGACTAAACACCCTTCAAGTAGGTATCAGACCATATCTGACAACTACAGATCTACTGGTCCAAATTCAACCATACTTTGTCTCTAATATGAAATTATTGTTTTTCCAAGTAAATTTCATCATCTATCCTTCAATACAGAAAGATGTCTATGGTCAATACAAACTAGTATACGTGATTGGAAAAATAGGCAAATTTTATTTATGCCTTACTGCTCAAATCAAATGATGTGTCTTAGTGAACATATATAATCCAAAGTAGGCCTGATGGTGAAGGCATGTGTACTCCATAATGGAGGTCAGATATTCAAATCCAGAGGGGGATAGGGTTGTGAACCTCATAATAATATAAGGTAAATAGAAAAACAATCCCCTTGTGGAATGCTTGCATAGGAAGGGCTATACAACAATTAGTCTCTCACTTGACAGTGACCTAAACACTACCTTTACCTCTTAGGCTTTTAGCTTTGTAAGATATGTATTTACCTTTTTCTAGCCTCTAACAATTAAATCTGCAATTTGAAATAAATTGCACTCATCACACTAATGAATGTTCTCGTATTTTGAAGTTTAAAACTTAACTGTATTCTGTTTGGGTAATCTCCCACACAAACAGAAATACTAAATTTACAAAAAAAACAAAACAGAGGTAAGGATAAAGACAAATAAGATTAAATGTGAAAAAATATGGCATGAACATCTATAGATTGCTGCAAGAAACTCATATCTCATTTCGCTGATTCTCTTTGTTATCAAATTAACAAAATCTTACCATATGTTTTATGGTCCAACACTTTTCCTATTTTTTGGAAATGGCTACCATGAGATAATTGTTTCACCTTCCACTTCTCATCTGACACAAAAAACACCGTCACCTTGTGTATATTAAAACTCACACACACAAACTAAAACAACACACAGTACTAGAAGCAAACCAAAATATTTTTATTGTATTTTTAAAAGACACTTTAATGTTGAAGACACTCCACACAAGTATTGCCACCATCCAAGATTCAGGAAGAGAAAATAGAGACACCTTGCACAGATTTTTCAATTCATATCAGAGTGGCATAGCGGAAATAAAATAGAGGAAAGCAAATTTTTGAGTTTGCAAAATCCTTGCAGAAGATTGCTGAAGTAAGGAAATTTGAGGAGGTTATATTTGAAGGTGTCTTTCAACTTAGTACATCGAGGAGATGGACACACAAACCTCCGAGGTTTATTTGGGATCTTGAAATCACAATGATTTTCATCCAAGATTAATAAAATGGGTTGAGTCTACATTGCTTGAGGACAAGCAATTTCAGGGAAGGAGGACTGTCATGTCCCCTTCTCGAGGGTAAGATTAATGAAAACCCTTAGCCTATTTCCTTAATTTTTCCCATAGGCTAATGGGGTGGTAAAAAAATGGAAATAATTAAATAATTGAATTTAAATTGTCAAAAATTAACTTTATGTTATACTTCAAAAAACAACTTATATTTAATTACTTACAAAAGTTAAGTGTGATTAAAAAGTGATTATTTAAAAGACACTTCAATATTTATAACTTTGAGGGAAAAAAAATAAAAGAATAAAATTATAATATATTCCCTCAAAAAGTTATAAGAGGATATTTTGTCTCAAAAAAGGTCATCTTTCTCATTTTATGAATTTCTTCTCCAGAGAATGAATGTGGATTCTTCTTCTATTGCCCAAGGACAACAACCTATGTTCCACAAAGTTTCTTGATGAGGGGATGGATTTCGGGGATGAGGAGACCAAGGACCTAAGTTAAGGGATGGTAGGAGGATGACAATGGGTGGATGGCAAGTGGACGATGGTGAGGGGGTGGCAAGGTGGTGGACGAGCAACATAAATACATAAAGTACTTCAAAAATTAGTTATAAAAAGATATATAAGGAATAAGTACAAGAATTACAAATGAAACTTTGGTATACTAAGTAAATTACTAAATAGTAAAAACATTGCAATGATTGCTTTAACATTAAAAAAAGGTGGGTGGAGGCTTGGGGGTTGAGCCCCCAGTGGGGTTGAGGGGCAATGACTCTCACAAGGGTCTAGGGGCAGAGCCCCCATCAAGGTTGAGGAGCAAAGCCCCCAACACTAAGTGCAAATTAAGGCCTTCACAACCACACAAACCTTCATGGCGAATGCCATCTTCACAATTTTATCACTTTTTCTTTGCAACACCAAGTCCTTTCTATTTTCGAAACTTAGGAGTGATATGAAATGAGGCCTAAATGCCTATTTATATTTTGTTTGTGAGTGCTTAGGGTTTGGGTGTGGCCCATAGACCATTAAGATTAGGGTTTGTGGCATGCAGATTGCAAACGCATTTTGATTTTTAAAAAATATTGACTTTTTCATTTTCTCACCATGAGGGATGCCTGGAAGTGCCGAGGATAGTTGTGAGACTCCTGGGAGTCCCTTGGACATCTCCAGGACATCCCAAAGTCCCCAAACCAAGGGGACATCTCGGAAATGTCCCCTCCTTGAGGGGGACATCTTAGAAACGTCCCTGAATCTAGAGAAAAAGTGGTGGGACAGCAAGGGGACATCCCCTCCAAGTCTCCCAAGGACATCCTCATCCCAAAAACATAGGGATTTGCAGGGTGAGGGGGGGCAGGAGGGTAGCGTCCCAATGGAGCAATGACAAAAGCCCTTTGGCATGATGGTTTCAAGGATGAAACCTTACTAGCCATTTGAGTTTTTTCATCCAGAGATCACCATAGTGTTGCATGCATCCAATTTCTTGGGGTTTGGTTTCTTTTTTTTGGGTTCCAGGTTTTGGTTCTGGTTTTGAGGTATTTTTAGATTGTGAAGATTTTCAAATTTCCAGTTGATTTTGTGCTGTGGATATTCAAAAAGTACAAAAAGAATATTTTGTTTTGGAAAGTTTCCAATTCTATGTGTGAGTTTCTAGTTTGAGAAAGATATCTATTACTATTTGCTTGCAGACTCAAAGTTTACTAGTGAAGTTTATTGTCCTATTCAAATTCAAAATTATTTTCAGAGTAGTACAATTAAGCGTGATTTATATTGATTGTATATTTTGTATAAAAAAATATTGGAAGTTTGTTTTAATACCAGGTCATACCATCTCCAAACCCAACCACACCATATATTATATTGCTGCATCTATAATCAAGATTGTTGTATCATCCTTGGTACATAATTGCAGCCTTTGTGATTAATTTTTTTAGAAGTTGTAGCCTCTCTTCCTTGGACGCATACCATTGAAGTTCAAGGTTCATTGCTCCATGGAAAAAGATGTGATTCTTTTAAGGAAAAATAAAATATTAAATTTTATTGTTGATGCTTGCTTTTATTTAAAAAAGGGATTGCAGCTTTCTCTTGCTGCTGGAAATTGGATGAGCAGTCTACAGCATTTCATATACAGAAAATTGGCATCTGATATACTAATCTCCAACTTGCAGTGCATATTAATATTGTTGTTATTCATGCTTCTAGGAGTTTATATTTGCTGCATCAGATATTTCGAAGAAGATTTTTGTTGTTATATTCAGAGAATTGTATCAATTATTTCAGCTACAACAAATGGATTATGATTGCTAAATTCTTTTACAACTGATTGCCTCAAATTTACATTTTCTGTAGATTGCTTTCCAGCTATTTGACGAAATGTCTACTTTCAGATTGTTGGACAACTATTTGACATAATTCTTGGTTTTAGTTATTGAAGAGAATTAATTGCTTATCATTCAAAATTGTAATAAATTGGACGGTTTACTACCACTTATAAATAGCATCGGTATTGCAATAAGATCTTGGACGATTCACCACCACATCCATGTTATTATTGTAAGAAGATCCTGAAACAGTTGACCCTTGGATCTCCTTTATTTGCATATCATTATCTACCATTTTGGTGTTGATTCAAAATCAGATGATGTAGTCTGTCATTTTGGCATTAACATATTTCCACCTGTTAACAACCAGTTTGGCATTGATCAGAATTTGCATATCATTATCTACCATTTTGGCATTTGATTGATTCTATTAGTTGCTCTAACAATTTAAAACTATTTGTTATCTAGATGACTAGCATCCAATAAGTTGCATTGTTATGTTTTATGTCCTCATTCTACTCTATGTATGCTCTCACTGCACACATCAAGATCTTGGTGATCAGAAAGAACTAAGATTAGAGTTGATTTTGAAAATTTGGTGAATTCTGACTAACGCTCCTACAAGGGACATTACAACTTTGTTGTGCATATTGTTGTCTATCTAAATAAATGATATGGCAAACCAGATATTAACAAATTGAAACCTGAGAAAGTGAAGTCATGAAACCATAAGCAGAATCATGTTAATTCTTGTCAATGTGTCATTTTTTTGTCAAAATACTCAATTTACTATGCTATGTCTTCAGAGATTATTATAAATTTACTGGAGAAGTCTAACTAAGTTTCTCGTCCTTTGTTTATTTTAAACCTTGAGGTGCAAGTCAACCACAATATAAACTCTAATACAGTATGTAAACAGTAATACCACTTGAAGTTTTGTTGTCTTTCTAGTTTCTTCAAATGCATGTTGTTCTGTAATTTAATGTTGAACACTTGTTATAGAAAATTTAATGTTTCTATAATATATAATACCATTTGAAGTTTTGTTCTGTTTCTCCAAATGTGGCTTGTTACATAATTTAATGTTGAAGAATTGCTATAATCTGATTGGGAAAAGAACAGTGAATGTATCACATCCTATCAAGTAAGTCGATTGTTGCTACAAGGTATTCTTGTCCACATGTGCGATAAGAATGCCTGGAAAATGTTGTTGACTGAAGCTGGGAATATGTGTCACTAACACAAATTAACCAAAACTGTGACGTTGATATGCGTCTTAAGAAGGTTGTTTCAGTCTTTGAATAGATTAACAATAGTTCGTTTGTGCAAGGGTTGACCATACTTGGTCAACAAAAACACTCCAAAAAGTTTGGTAAAGATTAGTGCCCATTAGATTTCACATTAAGTAGTCAGACGCCATTTCCATCAACCTCATTTACATCCCCAAGCTCTCATACTCAAAAAAGGTTCTCAATGGCATTTGGAAAATTCTTCATTCATATACATTCATTAGACAAATGATGATCGCTATATTGGCATCACAAGATGCAAAGAAAATGTCTCTATTTCACCAAACATGCTTTCGAGATAGAGCTCTCATTTCTTCTTACTTGCTTCCTTTCATGCAATAGGGGCCGATGACTTGGATTCAAAAATTTTAGGATGGAAATATTTCATGAAACCATAGGTGGCCTACTCGCTGAAAACTCGCCGAGCTGGGTGAGTGGTAAGTTTTAGCGCTACTCACTCACCGGAAATACTCGCCAGGAAGTCGACGAGTCCAACTTAAAATCTCAACAATGGCAGTAGAAAAGGTGTATAGGTCATAAACCGACACCAAAACACAAAACCACACCTATTTTTCACTCAGCAAAGAAAGGAAAACCCTCAAACACAACTGCCACCTGAAAACACACCATTTCCAGCACGTTTGCAAGATTGAAAAGGATATTTTTATGAATTTGGAAGGCAAATTTGAAGCACAGGTCAGTTTTTTTATTTTTGTTTTTTGTTATTTTTAAACATTTTATTTCATTTTGGCTGCAAAATCCAACATCTAAGTTAAAAAAATTCATCATATGCCAAAACTGAGTAGAATTTTTGCATTTAAATTCCAAAAAATTGGATTCATTATCATTTTTTCATAATTTTTGCTGATTTTTTTGCTATTTTAACTGTTTGTTGCATACACAACTTTTTTATTTTATTTTAACATTATATTAAATTTTTACTGATTTAAACTAATTTTATGTTGATTTTTAGTGATTTATGTAAAAAAATTAGGTTTTTGGTATTAAAAAATTAAAATGTTGTGCTTTCACTTTGTAGGTGTAGGTTAAATACATCATATAATGGCAAATATAGCAGCTTTTGGATCACGTTCAGCCTCAAGGTCCACCCCATTGGTGCCATCGCCAATTATAGGCACTCGTCTTGCTAGAGCTAGAGACCCTACCTGGAAATATGCCTATCAAGGACTGGTACCTGGGTCATTTATTTTCCTTAGATGCACAAATTTATATCATGGAGACATAAATCGCCTCAAATACCATCTTGCAGACATTACTCATCGTGAATGCCAAGCCCTGTGCCAACACCACCAAAGAGATAAAAAAGAGAGATGAATACCCTACCTACAGTTGCAAAAGAAAAGAAATTACAAAGGGATAGGACAAGGGCAGCCATAGCAACAAACCATAGCTGGCGGTCATGGTGCTCAAGTCCAACTAGAATCAAATGAAGATACAACATGTCAAGGCATAGTGTGCTTTTTTCGTGGTCCATGCATCCAAAGCACATCCACACCACTTCATCTACTTCTACTAAAGTGCCCACAACAACACCTACACCTACACGCACGCCACAGCTTTCTGGTGCCTAGAAACACACTTGGAGCACAACCATCCTTGGAAGCTACAAGGTGGAACTGGAGGTGCATGAACATGCAGATATGGCATGTGCAAATTTTTTGGTACTTTAACAACATTCCTCTCAATGTGGCGAGTAGTCCTTATTGGGAGAATTTGGTAATTGCATTGATAGATGCGAGAAAACGCTACAAGGTGCCTTCTCACAAAGACTTGAGTAGGAGGTTAGTTAATTTTAACTTTTTATGCTAATTTATACTTATAGTAATTTATGTTGAATTTTAGGATAAATTAATGTTCATTAATTTATGTTGAATTTGTCCTTTCTGTGTTTAATTAAAATTTTGTACTTTCGCTATGTACTTGTAGGTTGCTCATCAATGCAATTGAAAGGGCAAGGCTAATAGTAGAAGAACAAAAGAAAGAATGGAAAAAATATGGCTGCACCATCCTTTCATATGGGTGCATGGATGGGAAAAACTACAGCATTATCAATTTTTGATAGCTTCAAATGGTAAGAAATATGGCTGCACCATCCTTTCATTTGGGTGCATGGATGGGAAAAACTAGAGCATTATCAATTTTTTGATAGCTTCAAATGGTAAGATTGTTTTTTGAAATCGGTGGATGCCTCAAACAAAGTAAAAAATGTTGAAACATTGTGTCTAATGTTGGAGGAAGTTGTCATGGAGGTGGGCATAGAAAATGTGGTGCAAATCATAACTAATAATGCAGCAGCATATGTGGCAGTTGGGAGATTGCTCAAAGACAAACATAACACACTTTTTTGGACACCACCTTCAACACATTACTTTGACCTTCTTTTGGAGGACATAGACAAACTTAATTGGGTGACACCAGTTGTAGATGATGCAAGGAGCATCACAAAATTTATCTACAATCACCCTTGGGTTCTTCATTTGATAAGAGATCACACACAAGGTAAAGAGTCGGTAACATCAAGTGTCACAAGGTTTGCATCGGTTTTCCTAACGTTGTAAAGTATTATTGGTTCATTGACTTCTTTAAAACAAATGTTTGTGAGTCAAGCATGGCTAGACTCATCTTATTCAAAGAAGCTTGAAGGAGAGAGGGTTGCAAGCATAGTCTTTGACCACCTTTTGCACAAAGAGCTACAAATATCATGAAGATAACCTCAAAACTTTGAATTTAAATTCAAAATTGAATATTTTCTTTTTTAATTTAAGTCTTTCATTGTAAATTTGTAACTTTAATCTTTTTGTACTTGTAAATTGTAGGTGTCAGAGCCCTTGGTTAGAGTTCTTCATTTAATAGATGGGGATCAAAACCCAATGGGATATATTTATGAGGCCATGGATAGGGCCAAAGAGTCTATCAAAAAGTATGACAAAGGGGATAGCCTCAAATTTGATCCCATATGGGAGATCATTGATAGGAGGTGGAACAATCAACTCTGCCAACCCATCCATGCAGCAGGGTACTTCCTCAACCCTCATTTTTTCTATTCAGAAATTTTCTCAGATCCTAATGGAAAGGTTATGGAGGGCCTCGCAACATGCATTTAGAGGATGACACCCCAAGTTGAGTTTAGAGACCTCATTATCAAAGAATTGGAAAGTTACAGGGCTAGAAGGGGTAGGCTCTTTTCTTTGGAGCTATCTATCCGAGGAAGAACCACTCAAACACTAAGTATAAAATTTGGAGTCTTCATTTCACATGTATCTTACAAGTTACAAATTTCAAATTTACAACTATTGATAATTTGATAAAATATGTTTTGACTTTGCTTTCTAACTCTTGAACATTTTATTTTGTAGTCTTGGTGGACAAATTGGGGTGCAAATACTCCAAATCTGCAAAGACTTGCCTTTTGCGTTCTATGCCAAGCTTGTAGTGCATCCAACTGTGAGTGCAACTGGAACTTCTTCAAGGCCATCCACATGAAGAAGAGGAACAAGTTAGCCCAAAAATGCGTCTATGACCTTCTCTTTGTGCAATACAACCTTTGGCTACGCACAAGAAGGGTAGAGGACAAATCAAAGGATCCCATTGATTTGGATGAGATAGATCCTTATAGTGACTAGACAAGGTGGGATGAGGCAACCTCCATTGTTTACTAAGGATGAGATTTTGGATTTTGAAAGAAAAGCATTAGAGGATGTGGGACTAGGTGTAGTAGAAGATGTAGGGTCGGATGGCATTGGTGAGGCTAAGGAGGAGTCATTGCCATCTACTACCAGGATAGAGGTTGAACCATTGCCTTCCATGCCAAGCGAGGAGGTACAATAGACTCCAAGGACTAGAAGTCTAGAACCTCTACCCCTCCCCTAGTTTTCAGAAGATGGGAAGAAGAAGATGTAAAATGTTGTATTCACTTTTAGTTTTACAATTTACTATTTTTATTTTGTCAACTATCTATTGTATCAAGCAATTAGCCATTCAAATTTAGCATGAGGATGTGATTTTGTACTCAATTTGCATTCAAATCAATCAAATTTAATAGAAAACACTTTTGTACTCATTTATGGACTCATTGGATACATCTTGTTATTGAATTTTGCAAAAAAAAAAAAAGTGTTTCTAAAGAAATTTAAGCAATTTTTAATGTTGCCAAGTTTTTTGTCGAGTTTTTGCCGAGTGAAATTTTTTGGGTCTGCCGAGTTTTTGCTAGGTCAAAAGTTTTGGGTCTGCCGAGTTCCGAGTTTTTGTCAAGTCAAAAATTTCCCAACTATACATGAAACACTTAGGAGAATAGTGCCAAAGTGAGGTTGAAGCAATAAGCCAGACTAGAATCTATAGGCAAGGTTGTGCATGGAAAAAAATTAACTATATGATTACACTAGCAAGCAAATTCTGATTAAATCACTCAAAAAAACTTGAGTTACCTTTTGTGGAACATATAGAAGTGTACTTGTTTACAAGACTGTTCTACAAGTGCTTAACTTATTTAGGTTTATATATATACAAATGAACACAAAAAGTATCCCAACACCTATGCATAGATATATGTGTGTGTATAGGTGAAAGATTATGGTAATTATTTTGGGTCCTGGCCTAGACAATTCACCAAATTGATATTTGACACTCCTTGTGGAAACAGGGAATTTTTCATTTGACCTTATACTTTTGCAAAATTTACTATCCCTTGGGTTTCAACCCTGTGACCAAGCTCCAAAACATAATAGGCCTTATTAGTCCACTTATAGCAGAAGTTGCTTGCATACACACACTCATATATAGACACATACGTATATTTACATGTGTGTGTCTATCTTGGCCATGACTAAAAACAGCTTGTCTTTACATATGTGTAAGATGTGTATATAATATATATCCTTCAGCCTTTCACTCACAATGGAGTAGTGTCCTTTAGCAAATATACCTCTATGATATTCATGAGAGTCCAATAACGGCTCAATGTAATAACCCACCCTTATTTTTTTCAAATACTTCACAACTTGTTAGTGTTAGACAATAATCAAAGATAACCAACTGAAGTAAACTCCTTTCCACTTTCTGATCACCTAGATCCCGATGTGGGCAAGGTGAGAGCATACGATGGTCAGGTTACAAGCTACGCTACTGAAATAACCACTTGTTCAGTGGGGTGAGTATGAAAGCCTTCAAACATAAGGAAACATCCACTTATTTAGTGAGAATTACAACTAGCAAAGAAGTGCTTGGTGGCAAGTCGACCAAGGCAAGGAAGATCCTCTGCTTATTCAACGGGCATAACATGAAAGTAAAGAAGCTCAACCACTTATTCAGTGGGAGTACATGAAAACAAGAGAGCTCAACCACTTATTCAACGGGAGTACATGAAAGCAAAGAAAGATCAGCCACTTATTCAGCGGGAGCGCCACTTATTCAGTGGGGTAAGTAAATAAGCACAAGTGCCACTCACCGATGGTACTGCCAAAGGTGTTACATATGAAAGCTCATTACAACATGAAGTTTGCACGTACAATATGGTTGCAATGTAGTAGGTATATGAAATGACAAACCAAATGGTATCCAACACCCAAGCACAATAGCTCTTGATAATAATGAACAATATATACCTCATGATGACCTTGGAAGTCTGGAAATGGATTGAACATCACCTCTCATGGGTCTGCTATGGAATTGCAGGTCTGAAATGATAGTTGCAGGTCTGATATGGCTCCTAACAGCAGGCTCCAAATGATAGCAACAGCAACATAAATCTCACAACACTTCGAATACCCATCTCAAGCAAGGGAATAGTAAGCTACAAGTCGGAAATATGACCGGGCAAGATCAAATCTGCCTCTTTGAACACCATAGCCCCCTTTCAAGCTCGTAGGAGACACCCCCTTTCAAGCTCGTAGGAGACACCACCCAGCCATAGCAACAACCACACTAACACTCAACACCCTCTACTCATCTTATCTCCTCCCAAGGCTGAGTTGCAAAGGTCTGATATTGATCATCAAGTAGCTACAGGTCTGTTACACTCAGAAAACCAGTAAACCAGCATGGACATAGGACTGTACAACTCCCTTGAAGGCACTCAAATCACCAAGAAACAACCTCGAACTTGTTCTAGAACTCCTTTATGATCTTGGCGCCCCCAGTCAACAATAAAGGATCTCCAAAGACGCAGTGCTTAGACTGGAAATGAACACACCCAGCTAGGAAAGATCACGCCCAGCTACAGGTACAACAGTACGGCCTATAACAGTATCAAAACCCTCCTTGGGATTCGTGCAATCCTGCAAAGACACTCATAAACCCCTTAAAATGGTCAACATGAACTTTAAACCCCTTCCAATCATCTCTTAAATTGAATATTGGTATGACCTGTCTAGGGCTTCAACCTGAAATCATCAAATTGTACAGCCAAATATAGGATCTATAAAACCCATCAGCATCACTCCGAACTTCACTAGAATCAAGAATAATCAACAAGCGAAATAATGCGAACACATCAAAACGATCAAACCAAGATCTGAATACTCTACCTATAAGCCCAATGGTGATTCCTAGATGAAATCACACTCAGCCAGCTAGGGATTGCCTTTCAAATCCGAAATCAACAACCTTGAGAGGGTTTTCATCCACTGAAGATTCAGGAAAAAACTCTCTGGTTCCAATCCGACAACATAACATTACCAATCTTCAACATGAGTCCAAATGAGAGCAATTGGTGGGTTTAAATAGAAGTTAGGGCTTCAATTTTGAATTGCACTTTCCCCCCAAAATGGGATGCCACAGTCTAGGAATAAAATAATTTACTTTATTTTCTCATTTTAATCTTTTCCTAGGTGTCCTCCTTGAAACATACATGAACATCTTTTAAAACAACCTTTAGTTGTTACTCCTAGGTGTGGGGGTCTAAGAATGGTAACTCTTAAAACCTTATAACTCATGTTATATTTTATAATTTTCCTTTTCGAACTCCGATATGGTGGAAGCATTGAACTACCCAAATTAATAGAACTCAACAACTGAAAATGCCACCCCTGCCAAAACTGGAAACCCAATACTGAACTGTTGCCAGAGCCACTACTAGAAATAACACTTACTAAAAACAGCATACTGCTAAAAATAATAAGTGTGTCCAAACTCAAAATAAGTCCAATCTGAGATGCAACAGTGACTTACTAAAAATAGACACTGCTAAAAATAGTAGTGATTGCCCACCAAGGATCCCAGAAAACCCAACAAAACCCAAAAAACTCTTTGGCAATCCTCTACAATTACCCCCTAAAATCTTGGCAAAACCCCTCCAAGAATCTTCGAATCCCCTAAAATGCCTCCAAATAGCCTACAAGACTCTGGAAATAAGCTAACGGTTACTAAAAAGCTTAGGGATAAAAAGGGGACATTACACTCAATGGCACTATCCATTCTCAAGTACAGCTCATAAGATAAGGATGGGTATGGAGATTCTTGATACCATTAGCAAGACCACTAGCTCCTAGGAGGAAAATAGGAACAGACATGTAGCAATAATTAATGCAGATTTACACAAACTGCTGCATAAGCTTCAAAATCAAGAATACTGGCATCTTTCAGACTATCTTCATGGAAATCAGAAATCAGGACCAAATCTCAGATTGATTCTTTAATACAGTACAGAAAGTAGGGCCTGAGCATTTAGAACAAACTCAATAATTGCTAAATGAGTTGACCATGTAACCTATTTACTTGAGATTTGCCATGATGCATCAAATAACCTAACACTGATCATGGAGAATGCATGGTGACATGTGCTTATCAATCATCAGTCAAAAAAATCAGCCTGAACAACAAAAGGAACAAATTCTCATTGTCACTACTATGGACAAACATGCAAGCTTTTCTTTGGTTTCTACTTCATGGAAAACTCCTAACCATTCATCAACTACAAACATAAAATAAGAGACTGGATCAAGCCCATCATAAGCATAATTACAATAAAAAGGGAGAATGTTTAATCATCTCTTCTTCCATTGCCAGTTACCCAAATCCATTTGGTACAAGATGGCTGTCATGTTTGACCAATCAACTCCACCACCAAATATCCTTCCCAGCACAAAAATTGTAGAGCTTGTCATGCAAACAGAGATGCTACCCTTCAAATAAATACATAGCATGACTCCTTGTTTCACTCTTTGGTATTGGTGGAAGGAACATAACTGCGAGTACTCAATAATATCTCACAACTCCAATCAGCTTCTTCAACAGCTAAAGGCACAGCTTAAAAGCATGTCTCTTACCCCAAGTTCTGACAATCAAGGAATGTTTGACTTGTCAAACATGAAGGACTGCAAAATGGCTCAGAATTGGCATCTACCTTTCCACCACAGACTTCATGGTTCACTATACAGCTGCCACATAAGCAGATTCCACCCAACAAAGTATAATGCAAGTTAAATTATGGAAAAGCATCCAGAAACAACCCTGGTCCAGCTGATATTAGGGGCATCATTCAAAATAAGGAAGGCACTCTTAATATTTGTTATCAACAGTTGATAGGAATACACTACGATAAGTTTCCAGAGCTGCTGACATTGCAGATGGGAATTCAGCTAGCAATCAAAGAGCTGATCAGTAATATTCAAATTGAAAGGAACTCTAAGTTCATCATTTAACTCATCAAAACATACAATCAAGAAAGAAAAGGCTTTACAACCAAAAAAGGAAGGGCTTCCAAACAGGAATGTTGCATGAACAGAGAATACAAACCAACTGGAAAATGAGAATTATTATGGATCAAATTTGCAATGATCTGGAGATGATGATTTCCAGCTAAGACAAAAGAGAAAAGATTTCAAAGCAGCAGTTGATCATCTGGCTAATGAGTCCATCAATCATAGACAGCGCTGTCAGATTCAAATATAATGAAGCAGTGAATTAGCCAGAAAAGCTTGACAAAATAATTGACGCAAAGAAACCTACAGCCCATTCATCCAAAGAACACTAGACTACAAAAACCTTATATGGATTTCCATCTGGGTGAGCAGCTACAACACATAAGCAACAAACTCTCCAATTGGAACAAGATTCAAATATTTTATCATAAACCTGATTCATACTGAATCACAATAGGGATGCCCTGCACACAGAATGGGACGCAAACAAATTTGTGTCCCCTACCCTACCAGCATGTACTTCCTCAATGATACCAACATGAATTTCTTTGATGATGCGGAAGAACATCTTCCATAGCCCATCTCCTCAATTATAAATGCTCTTATTTAACTAAAATCAGTATCTTGTGGGCATAAAAGTAAACAAGCAGACTACTGTTACTCATTTCTCTGCCTTGATCTATTTTCATTGTTACAATTTTTTTATTCCACACTTTTAAGTGTTTTACTAGGATAGTTCTTTTACCTATTTTTTGGCTCCATTGCAACGGCTCCAGGATACTTCACAACACATGGTCGAACACTTTATTACCCATTAGAATCTTTTTCATTCAACCCCCAACCTATGAAGCATTTAACCTTGTCAGGCACAATGGCAGCCATATCACTATCTTTGCACCATTATGAAGATCTATCTTGAGCAATATGGCCATGGTGATCTTACTTAACCACTGCTATCTTAGGGTATTTAATATGTCAAGGATTTGTAGGATGAATTTCTACTCCATTCAATTACCCGTGCTTTCATATTATCACTCATGTTCAAGCCAAAGCTAGCTCGGTGCCCTTAACAAGGGGCCATGATGAGTTATGTATCCTTGGTGTAAGCAATAAAATGCATTTGATGAATTAGAATCACTCAGTTCTACATGGTTCTCCAAGTGTGGATCTACCCTACCCTTCAACATCAAGCAATAGTACTATATTTTTTTCAAAAATAGGTAAGGCCATGAGGTTGTATGCAAAGAGAATTAAGCTTTGTTATCGAATCCACCAAGGGATTGGCCAAATTTGGTTTTGGCTCAGCCCGCCTACGGATACGCACAAGATATAGGTCTGGGGAGGTGGGTTCATCAATGACGAACCTAGGCAAACCCAAGGAGGATCAAAGTAGACCCAGCCAAACCCATTGGTTTTCCTACGTTTTTTATTTGTTTTTTTTATTTTTTCACCTTTGACTTTGCCTTTTAAAGAATTATGAAAATGGTGTGCTTTTGAACCCCGCGAGGAGCACCACCCCTCAACCCACGAGGGGCATTGCCTCTCGACCCCCACAAAGTTGTCGATTATGGAGCCAAAGCATACCGACTTGGATTCTTCCACTTCCCAACATATTGCACTTGAGAAGTTTGAAAGCAAGCACATTTCTAATGCAAGTGTTTGTGGCACTACTTGTGGTTCTTCAAATGTTCCTGTTTACTCACCGAGTGCTACTTGTATTGCAGAGTAAACTAATTTGCAAAATAACATTGAAGTATATAAATCATTCACAAAACAATTGCACAAAAAAGGTATTTCAGATTATTATTCTTTTGGCTGCAGTATTACAATTCATCACATCTGTGCTAGTTCTCGAATACAACCCACTCGGCACTATAAATAGTTGGCCGACGTCGGTTGAGGATACTAACTGTCGCAACTACCCAAGTACTAACTAACGACGAGGACTAATTCCCGACAAAACATTATTCTTTTATTTTATTTATTCTATTTGCTAATTAACTAATTAAGTTGATTACATCATCCCCCCCTCAGAAAAAAGTTGTCTTCCCAAACGAGTAATACAAAAACTGGGAGACCTTTACAAAGAAATTCAGTGAGAGGAGGGTTGAGAGGACGTCCTTGGTGGCTAGGGAACCGATGAAGTGGCTGCCCAAGTGGTCAGTTGTCACAATTGGTACACCTCCTCAGTACGCTACTGCAAGTGACGAGAGGCCTTCAACTCTTTCTCCCATGTGGTCTTCACCAGGTGCATGGCCTCCTTCAGGTTTTTGTTGGCCTTTTCTAGTTCCTTATCCTTCACTACAAACGGCCTGGCCATCTCTTCCTCGAGTGCTTTTATTGTTCTGTCTTTTTCCAGTATGGCTGCATCCCAAGTGATCACCTTCATTTTCTCTTCCTCCAAAAGGCGAGTGAGCTCCTACAGTTGCATCTCGAAGGACTTAGCCTTGGCCTGGATGTTGTGGGAAAGGACAATGGCTTGTTCTACTTTCCTAGTCATTATGTCCAAGTGCATCTCATACTCCTTACATGCCAAAAATAGTGTCCTGTATGTCGTCTCTATTTCAAAGAGCTGTGCTACTAGCTTTTCATCTTTCCCATGGAAGGTTGGCCTCTTGGGGAACCAAGCTGCCATCATCTCCGGTGTCTGTTTGGCTAGCCAATCACCTATAAATATATGATCAACTCTTTACCACTCTCTGAGTTCATGAACTATATGATTCGCCATGCCTTGCACTCTGCTATGGGAGAGTCGGTTTGGTGTAATGTTTTTGCAATATCTGAGACCTCCTTTATTACAAGCACAATAGGCTCCAAGCTGTGGATGTATCTCTCAATCGTGCCCACTGGATCCTCTCGGTTTGGCTTGGGGATTATCACAACAATCCCCTTCGACAAAGCTGTATTAGTATCACTGGACTCCCCATCAGTACCCACGGTTGCAGGTACAACTGGCTATGGTGTAACATGACGTTCCTCATCCGACACAATGTGTATCACTTGTTGTGCCATCTCTCCCCCCGCAACTACTGGCTACTTCGTAGTCGGCTGCTTGATGGCTGGCTTGGCTATCGTCAGTTGTGTGCTCTCCACAGCTCCTGCTAACTGAGTGCTCTCGGCTAGTACAACCTCTCTCTACTTCCATCTCCATCAGACCAGGCTAGCATATGAGAGAAATGTTTTCCTCCTAGATAGGAGTCCCCATTTGCTTCAACCATCCGTCTACATGTAGTGTTCCTCCTGGTGATGCCAAGGCATCAGTGTTGCCCATCATGTTGTCTAGTGTCGTGTCCTCAACCGCTACCTCTTCTTCGACCAGTGTTGTGTCCTCAACCATTCCTCCTTCGGCCACTACCTCTCCTCCAGCTGGCTCATACTGTTCTGCTGGTGCAACACCTTCTTCGGGTAAATCTTGTTGTTTGTTGTTGTTGCGCCCTCGACGATTTCCTCCCCTAACTCCTGCTCGGCTGGTGGCATCACCCGGGGGTTGATGTCTATTGAATAGACGCCTATTGGTGAGGTGTTGGTGGCGAACGAGGAAAGTGCTAACTATTCATAGTTCTCGCTGCTTGCTTGCTTCCTCTTCCTCCTTAACATCTTTAGTTCCTCTGTTGTACCTCTGGCGTCCAAAGTTGTCCACCTAAAAATTGTTGGCCAGGAACGGTCATAATCACTCGCCAACTGTAACCTTCTTAATTTGCCCTCCGACACCTGATTGTAGACTGCATCCAGAAATAGGGCTATGAGGTGTTGGGTCATGTAGAATACCTTGTGCTTGCATTCCAAAAATTCCCTGCTCCTCTCTGATAGGTATAGTGCCCAATTGTACACCCGTTCCACGCTTAGTCCGAACATGTAGTCAACCATCTAGGTTGCTATGTTTGAGGCTTGACTGGCACCTGTCAATTTGCTTTTGATGAGGTCCATGATACACTTCCAGTCTGCATTCACAAGCATATGTTTCCTCAACTCCCGAGCTCCTGCGTTCCAAATTGTTTCCCATTCTTTTGCAGTCATATTGGGTGTACAAATACATTTAATGATCATTTCTTTTTGTTGAACCGTCATCTTTGTCGTCGGCTTGGCCACCACCTGCCCAAACATAGGTATGCCAAAAACTCGCCTAAAATTTGTAGGGTAAAAAGCAACTGTAACTGGGAAACCCTCATACTTGATTATGTTGCAGTGAGCATGTTGGTTGTAGTTTGCTACAATGTCCCTCAAATAATCTTCAAAATCTCTGGCATTAAAGAAAGGGCATTGAGCTACCTTGTCAACTTGTGCTTGTGTAAGTGCTCGCTTGATGGGATAGTCTGGTGTGGTTTCCTGCCACCATGTTTTGCGTTCCATGCCTGTAAGACTCCCAAGTCAACAAATCTACTGTCACGTTGTCTACTTTTCCTTTATCTGCCTTTCCTCCAACAACCTTGGCTCTGATTATTATTTTCTTCCCTTTTGCACTCATCCTGACATCCATTTCCCTACACTTGTTAAAACGACAATGCTTTGATTTGAAAATGATTTTTCTTGGAATTGAAACCCTCCAATTCTTGCAATTGATAAATGGTACAACCTTTGTCGTATTTCGGAATTGGCATGCTTTTCTAACTAATTTTGCAACTGCTTTTGGCGTTTGGGGGCTCCAGTCGCACTCTAGTATGACACTTTCAATCTTGCCTTGGCGTGACTTGATACTAGATACAACAATCTTTATCTGGCTATGACCTGATATAACTTGCTCAATGGATGGTATGGTTGATGTTACAGCTGTAAGGTTGATGGATGGTACGGCCTGTGTTTTGAGTGGTACGACTTGCCTTTGATTATTTTGTACGACCCTCTTCTGATGGCTAGAATCGATGACTGGTACAGCTGGGAATACTTCGCCTTGTTGATGCTTCACTTTGTCAAGATCGATGTTTGGTATGGCTTGGCTTTTATATGATCTTATTAATGGTACGACCTCTTTTTGCTTGATGATTACGACCTTCTTTCTCTTCTCCAAACGTATGGTCTCCTTAATCTTTTCAATGCATACAAACTCTTACTTTTTAATGTGTACGAATTCTTGCTCCTTAATGCGTACAGGCTCCTTCTGCTTCTCCACTCGTCTACCAAACGGTGAATGATCTGGGTGCCTTCATATGGTTCTTCCTGAGTGCTCGAGAGGATGTCGTATGGTGCCTTGGCTCTCCTATTGAGTGCTTCTCCTTTTCTATATAGTTCCTTTCTCCCTTCGTACGATGACAATCTTTTGCAATAAGTTGTATGTCATGCTTTATTTATTTTGTCCGTCCCTTTGCTGTACGCTCAAAGCTCTCCTTAGTTCGTACAGTGGCTCTGGCCTTGGTTTTATTTTTAACTTCTTCGACTTTAATTTAATACTTCGCCTCCCCTGTACTTTTCCTTCATTTTCTAAATTTTTCTCGTCTTTTCATCCTCCTTCCATTCTTTCCACTTTTGCTATCTCTAGAAATTTCCTTTGAATCCTCTCTTAATTTTTTATTTTTTTCTAATTCCCCCCACTTCATAGCTTTTGCAATATTTAATTCTTTTCTTTTCTTCTTTTCAATTTTTCTTTTTCTCTCTTTTATTATTTTTCCCACTTTCTCTCTCCTCTCTCTTCATTTTTCGTTTTTTATCCCTTTTCTCATCTTCTCTCTCCTCTCTCTCCACTTTTCTCTTCATCCCCCTGACTTCTACGCCTTTCCTTACCTGTAGTTCTGAGGCATAGTGCCACTTGCATGTGTACGGGGCCCTCTTGTAGCATTCTTCCTCACAGCAAGTTCCCATATATTTTACATCAAACCATTTATCAAGTAGAGGAGCAGGACTGATACCTTTAAAGTTGACGTCGACATATCTTCCTTCGTACTGTTGGTACCACGTTACATCCTCTCCTTCCACTGTCGGTGGCCCAACTGGTTTCGGTATCACTCCCCACAATCCATCCGTCGTTGTGACCCTCGTCACCTTTGGTACCTTTCTTCTCTCTGTTCTCATTTGCTTCAACAAATCTTTTGTGTATCCATCAACGTGTGACACAAACATGTCTTCAGTCATTGCAATCTTCAGGCATGGGCCAATCTTCTCGGCATATGCATTCCATTGCTCATCATACCACCATTCTTCATCTTCTTCGTCAGTGTCACCCGATTGGCACTCTCTTTGCTCCTTCGCCTCTTGCTCTTCTTTATCTTTTTGAGCTTCTTCATCCAATTCCTTGGCAAGGTATGCCCTCCTTATGCCTTCGTATGAGGCCTGGAACTTCCAATGTCCTATCTGTCACCACAGGGCAGGTTTTCCAAACACTGCATTCATCAGATGCTTGTGCACCCAAGGTACCGCAATACCTTCAACTTTCTTAATTGTCAGTCTTTCTTCAATAATCTCATCTTTGCTTGATGTCACCCAGTCTTCTTCTACAACGTATCCACTTCCTCCTAGGCCCCAGTTTTGTTCTTTGTTGGGTTCCTCCTTGCACCGGCTAATCCTCTCTAGTTGCGTATCCCAACATGTTTATTTGCACAGGTTCCCTCCTTTCTTTATAAATTTTCAACTTTGACTCGTTCACCGGATCCTCCAACACAGTGTTGTCTGGTCTTGCTAATTTGATTGCTCCATTGTCTCCAATTTTGTGGATCCGAAATGGTCCTAGCCACCTGATTTTAAACTTGCCTGGCTTGAGTTTGTTACAATTGTTGTATTTCAACACTAACTACCCCGGCTAGAAATTTCCCCGCCGAAGATGTTTGTCATGCCAGAACTTCTATCGATTTTGATGTACCTGTTGTGACCTTTTCACACATCGCCCCATTCAAGATGGGGACCCCCTAATTTTTGCTCCGTTCCGGTCTTTTGCCTTGGGTTTTCCTCTCTCTCTCTTTCTCTTTTCTGGTGTCCGTCTTTCAGGGGGGTCATGTCCGTTATTGAGCTTAAACACGAACTATTGGCCAAGTCTAAAATTAGGGTTTCGTCGTTCCTGGTCAATTCAGGGTCAAGTAAGTGAATAAATTGAAAACTGAGCTTAACAATGTTGTCAGCAGACATCCAGCAGGCTCTCAGCAAAATTTCATCGGATTCTGAGATACTTACTATTTTTAGTAAGTGTGAAATTACGGGCAATTTGTCAGCCATTTTGAGATTCCGACAATCACACAGCATTCAGAGTATATCAGACTGCTCGCATGCCAAATTTGAGCGAAATCGGACAACTTACTATTTTTAGCAGTCCGGCTTCCGGCACGAATTTCAGGGTCCAGATGCAGAGATTTTCTTTGCATGTCTAGATATTCCTTCTGGGTTTTTCGAGACCTTCGCGATGATGTAACATGCAAGACAAGGCGACCACTTTCAGGATTCAGCCTTCCGAGGCTATTTTTAGGGTTTGCATGTCGAGGTTTCTTTTGCATGTCGGGTGATTCCTGATGGGTTTTTCGAAAGCTTCGCGATGGTGTGACATGCAAATGATTCTCCTGATAGGAACTTGCTATTTTGCCAAAGTGTCGGCTGACCGCCTCGGTGATTGATTCCGCAGTAGATCACCCGATCTTATGGCGAGAGTCAAGCGGAGATCTTTTTGATGTCTGATACAAATTAAGTTTCGGCTTGAATTTTAAAATAGGCATCAAAGGTGGAAATCTTCAATCCGGTGTAAAACCACTGTCAGTCCTTGAGGCTATCTGGCTGGCGAATTTCGAGTCAAAGCGGAGCGCACTGGCTATGAAGAAGTAAGTCAAAGTGAAACAATGCTAAAATAGTAAATCAGGCTGCATCGTCGATTAATGCATTTACGATAGCAGTCCCGTGGTGAGGAGCACCTCATTCTCGTTAAGCGAACGAATGGGCTATCGAGGAAGCAGAGCACCGCTATTTATAGTAAGCCACCCTCAGAAACAGGCTATAAATAGCAGGGTGACTAAAAGTGGCAGTGTCGACAAGTTGATAAAGGCATGAAGATGCTATGTTTAAAATTTCAGGCCATTCTGAGCTTCAGAAGTCCAAATTCAGAGAACTTACTATAAATAGCAGGGCACGTAAGCTGGCGAGGATGATAAAAATTCGTCTAAGTCTGGAGTCTCGTCCAGCAGGCATAGGAAAATGCGCCCATCTCAGCTAGAGGCGTAGAATTTTTTTGAAAATGTGAGTTCATCCTTCACACAGGGCAAAATGCGCCCAAGGCAGGAAAGTCAAACAAAGTCAACGTTTTTTATCCTGCAGGCATGAGGAAATGCGCCCAAAATGAAAGAAGGAAAATTGAAAAAGTTTCTAAGGCATGGAAATCCGCCTCACCCTCCAAAATGTGCCCATCCTGTAGCAGGGGTGAAATGCGCCCAAACTTGTGCATGTGAAGACGAAATTTGGAAGCTGAAGAGTCACTCTTGAGGCGTTGGAAAAGTTCATCCTTCACACACATCAAAATGCGCTCAAGGGGAGAGAAAGTCAACAAGGTCAAAGAATCTCGTCCTCCTCCATAGGCAAAATGCGCCCAAACTAGTGCATGTCAAGACAAAAAAGTGAAGTTGAAAGGTCATCTAGTGGACATGCTCAAATGCGCCCAAGTTTGGATGGTAAATGGTGAATAAGGGTGGTAAGTAAGGTAAAAATGTTATCTAGGCGTGGTGAATTCGTGGTAAAAAGTGAGGCGTTATCCTCCTCCACATCAAGAATGCGCCCAAGGTGAATGTTGGGCGTGATTTTTTTTTAATTTCCTCTCAAGTGTGCTAGGCGCCAAAGGTTGATGGGAGTCATAAGGTGTTAGAAAATTTTCTAAGGCGTGTGAAGTCAAAACAAACTTGCTAGGCGTTGGAAGTGGTAAGTGTTAGAAAATATCCCAAGGCGTGATTTTTTCCTTAAGTGTGCTAGGCGCCTCAAGGGGGAAATAAAATATTTTCTAAGTGTTAAAAAATTTGCCTAGGCGTTGGAAGAAATATTTCCTAAGTGTGAAGTGTATAGTGTGGAGTGAAGATGAAATGTGCAAGGCATGCCAGGAATGAATAAAATTTTCCAAATGAAGTTGATAGAAATTTCTCTCCACTGGCAGATGAAATAAAAATTTTGTAAGGCAAGTTTTCAAAAGTGCAAGATGATTTTAAAGAAATATTTTCTAAGGCAAATTTATTTTCCTTGGAAAATACGCCTAGATCTCAGAGTGATAAATTTTCCGGAGCATGAGCAACTTTTCTCAGTGATGAAGTCAGAGACGATAATGCAAGATGATTCAAGTTCTTCAGTCAGAGCAACGCAGAGTGATCACGGGCGAAGAACGAATTTAAATGATGGAAATAATATTTTTCTAAGGTTCAAATTCGAAAAATTAAATGAACCCGTTCGTTGGGTACCCATGAATTCAGAGCATTCTGAAGAAAATTTATGCAGGTCTTGAACATTAAAATGATGATAGATGGATTTCCAAGTCTTGAGCCGTAACACCTTTTCGTTAGAGGAATTTTAGTGATTTTCGAATTGTGAATTCCTAAGGGAGAATTTTAAAATTTTCAAGGCAAAAGCGAATAAAATGTGTTTTCAAGATGAATTTTCTTGAGCGATGAATCGAGTGAGTTGCCTAGATAATTTGATTAAATTCTTGAAGATGAATTTTCCAGAGCAGATGATGAAGTTAAAAATTTGAATTCAAGTGACAGAGCTCCGGCTGGTGACTAAAAAATGATGAATTTAAATTAAATTTTCGAAAGCAAAATCCAAAACGCTAGTCAAAGTCAAGTTTCTAGAAGAATAATATTCCCGACGACTGGAGACAAGTGTCAGAAACACCAGAGAGGGAAAATTTGAATTCTTGAAGTGGAGTAGTGGAGTTTAATGGCACTGGCTAAAATTAACTTCTTCTAGAATTCGAATTTTGGCTATAAAATGAAGATGTTTTTCACTCATTTTCACAGCTGGAAGTCGAACTTGCTGTGAGAGTGAAGCATTGCAGTGAGTTGCTGAGGTTTGAATTTTTCCGGAGAGAATTTGAATATTGTTGCTGAGAAGGAGACGCCTTGAGTTTGCTGAGAGCTGAAAGGTACGCCATTGCTGAAATAGAAGAGGTACGGCCTTTCCTAGTATTGAGGCTGAAGTCTGAAATTTGATTTGTTGAGCTTAGTTGAAGTTGCCTGTGGGACGCCTTGGGGTGAAGCAAAGGAATAGTTGAGAACTTAGAAGCACGAATTTGCTAGCTTGATATTTGCTGATTGCTGATACGAAGACATAGAAATTAAATTGCTGATTGCTGATTGAGAAGTAAAGTCATCAGAGTTCACTTAGAAATCTGTTCTAAGTGTCGGAATTCGAATATATTCAAGAGAAGAAGCTGAGGTTTGCAAACACGAGAGTTATTGCAGCTTCTAGAATTCGACTGCAGCCCCTATCATACCTTATTTTATTAATTTTAATTGCTGATGAATGTTTGTTATGTTGCAGATGGCTGAAGCGAGAACAACCGGAAAACACAATGGTGCCTCAAGACAGGCTATGATCAAGAAGCTCAGCAAAACATTCATGCCAGAGTCGAAGTTCATTTCAAAGCTGGGCAAGTTGACGGATACTAACCTGGGCTCGGTCAATTTGGAGACCCTCAAGAACAGGCTGTTCGGGATTGGAAGTCATCGGGCTTCGGTCACTTCGCACAACATCGTCCGAAGTGGATTATATGCGGCTGCTGGTTTTCCGCCAGCCATTCAGTGCTTAGAGCTTATAATGGAGTGCGCCAACTGCTACGAGAAGGAACACCGGTCGATCATGTCACCAGATGGCCAAGTGCTTGCCAATCTTACTCCGGCGGCCATTGGTGAAGCTTTTGGGATCCCGGTACATAGGAACATGATTTACAAGTCCAGGGAGCGAGCGGAGCGGATGTATGCTTCTGCTTTCGAGAGATGCATGGATACAATTAACACCCACTGGATGAGCACTCCAAAGCCTTCTCGTGCGAAGTTGCCGAAACAGATCATAGCAGAGGACCTGAAGCAGGAATATTGTGATCTTATCATGTTGCTGAGCAGGGTTGGTGGTTGCCCACAGTCTTACATTTTTGAGCCTTGGATGTTCTATTACATCAACCTGGTGTTAGAAGGAAAGGATTATGTCAATTGGGCTGAGATGATCAGCGATAATATACATGAGCAGCTCCTGAGCCTGAGGAGGACTAAAACGTTTTACATGAGCTCCTATCTTATTTACATGTTGGCACGAATGACGAGGTACAGAGGGATTTCTTATAAAGAACCCGTCGGTTGTGGCTCCCACCAGTTCAAAATTCATGAGGCATGTACACAGTTGCACCTGTCGAGCACAACCTACTACAAACGTGTCAACGATTCATTCACCATGTACATCACGAGGCTGCTTCAGGAGAGGTTACATCACAGAATCTCTAGAGATGCCCAAGAGCTGATCGGAAGGTATGGGTGCTGGTTTATACAATTTCCGAGATTTTCATACATTAGGCTGCAAGGATTTTCTTCATACCCGTATAGGCTGCCTAAGTACCCAACAGATAGAATAATAATGTTAGAGGTATCTAGACAATTGCTGGCCTTTGACAAAATCCAAAAGAAGAAGAAGAAAGGGGGGATAGAGTTTCCGATTGTGATGGGCAACTCGGATGAAGTGTGTCCTTCGATACAGGCAGCTAGAGAAGCTGAAAGTGAGCTTCAATTTTATCACTTCTCATATCATACAAGTCGACAACATTATGACCCGCATCATAACATCAATTGGGTGTTGTCGGAGGAGTTCAAGCATAAGGCCACCATAGAATATTACTGGGCTGATGCAGTTGATGAAATTGAAGTAAGGAAGAGAATGTTCTCTCGGTTGCCGATTACTCTGATCAGGGAGTGTGAGGTAGTTCCAGTTCCGGACCAGGTGAACGAGGATATGGACGTTGTTCATCCAGACTATGCGGCTGTTCGGGATACTCCACTTCCGCCCATTGATTGGTCAGAGCCCGAGGTTGCGGATTTGGATACTCTCTCTATCCCGGTTATGACATTCACCAGGGCATGGGTTGATAGACGTGTGAACAGATTGAAGAGTAGGTCAATTGCCTTGACTTACAATATGATGGGAGATCACAGGACGCCCACCACAGGAAGGAAGAAACAGATCT
>VDFB02026320.1:47405140-47437932 GCA_007258455.2 Sequoia sempervirens | reverse complement strand
TAAGGAAATAGGCTAAGGGTTTTCATTAATCTTACCCTCGAGAAGGGGACATGACAGTCCTCCTTCCCTGAAATTGCTTGTCCTCAAGCAATGTAGACTCAACCCATTTTATTAATCTTGGATGAAAATCATTGTGATTTCAAGATCCCAAATAAACCTCGGAGGTTTGTGTGTCCATCTCCTCGATGTACTAAGTTGAAAGACACCTTCAAATATAACCTCCTCAAATTTCCTTACTTCAGCAATCTTCTGCAAGGATTTTGCAAACTCAAAAATTTGCTTTCCTCTATTTTATTTCCGCTATGCCACTCTGATATGAATTGAAAAATCTGTGCAAGGTGTCTCTATTTTCTCTTCCTGAATCTTGGATGGTGGCAATACTTGTGTGGAGTGTCTTCAACATTAAAGTGTCATTAAAGTGTCTTTTAAAAATACAATAAAAATATTTTGGTTTGCTTCTAGTACTGTGTGTTGTTTTAGTTTGTGTGTGTGAGTTTTAATATACACAAGGTGACGGTGTTTTTTGTGTCAGATGAGAAGTGGAAGGTGAAACAATTATCTCATGGTAGCCATTTCCAAAAAATAGGAAAAGTGTTGGACCATAAAACATATGGTAAGATTTTGTTAATTTGATAACAAAGAGAATCAGCGAAATGAGATATGAGTTTCTTGCAGCAATCTATAGATGTTCATGCCATATTTTTTCACATTTAATCTTATTTGTCTTTATCCTTACCTCTGTTTTGTTTTTTTTGTAAATTTAGTATTTCTGTTTGTGTGGGAGATTACCCAAACAGAATACAGTTAAGTTTTAAACTTCAAAATACGAGAACATTCATTAGTGTGATGAGTGCAATTTATTTCAAATTGCAGATTTAATTGTTAGAGGCTAGAAAAAGGTAAATACATATCTTACAAAGCTAAAAGCCTAAGAGGTAAAGGTAGTGTTTAGGTCACTGTCAAGTGAGAGACTAATTGTTGTATAGCCCTTCCTATGCAAGCATTCCACAAGGGGATTGTTTTTCTATTTACCTTATATTATTATGAGGTTCACAACCCTATCCCCCTCTGGATTTGAATATCTGACCTCCATTATGGAGTACACATGCCTTCACCATCAGGCCTACTTTGGATTATATATGTTCACTAAGACACATCATTTGATTTGAGCAGTAAGGCATAAATAAAATTTGCCTATTTTTCCAATCACGTATACTAGTTTGTATTGACCATAGACATCTTTCTGTATTGAAGGATAGATGATGAAATTTACTTGGAAAAACAATAATTTCATATTAGAGACAAAGTATGGTTGAATTTGGACCAGTAGATCTGTAGTTGTCAGATATGGTCTGATACCTACTTGAAGGGTGTTTAGTCTAATATTATTTTCTGTTTTGCTGGTAGCGACTTATACTGGTTGCATGAATGTATTTAATGTGAACAATCTCAAAGTACACGAGCAAGTTGCATTACAAAGAGGAAACATTCATCATGCATGCATAGGTTACTTTTCCCCATTTTCAGCTTCCACACTTTAATTGAAGTCATTTACACGCCAGAACCTGCATCACCAGGTAGATGTACACTTCTATGTTTAGTTGGACTAGAAAAATGTAGACTAAAGATGCCTCTTCAGATGAAAATGTTACCTTTCTGAAGTAGTTGTACCGCTCAATCTACATTCTTGTCATAATTTCCAAACCTATGACATAGTTGTAGACAGTATTCTTATTATTAGGAGGATATGGTGGGCTGATCGTATTTTATTTTATGTTTGTATTTTATTGTGTTCATCATATGCTGTATGTTTGTATTTTATTGTGTTCATCGTATGTTGCTTGTATGTGTATTTTATGCACATGTTATAGATAGTCAATATATGCTCAATTTTTTTTATACATCTTATGGATTGTCAACATATAATTACCATGCATAGGTGCGTCTTGTGAGGTTTATAGCTTCTATGTGGAGGGTGGCAAGGAAGAAGAGGGTAGACCTCTATAAAGAGTCCAACTAGTTTCTTCACAAAAATGATTAATCATTTGCTAGTGATTATTTAGGTCTATTACTTTTAAAATGTCTTATGCCTTTGCTACATGTTTGACATCAATTTAGAATCCAGCTTCTTTCAAACATCAAAATTAGTTTAATATATGGGTATAATTAGTTCTTGTAATCTTTGTTCATATAGTACATCGTTTATGGCGGTGGTTCTTTTTGCTTTTCATTTTTAAAGTAATACATATTGCTTACATTAAAAATTTGTCACAATTAGTAGTTTGCATATTGTAGCATGTGGAGGTTCCAATTCCTACTGCAAAGAAAGGTGAAATGTTGGTGAAGTTAGAGGCAACGAGCTTGAATCCAGTTGATTGGAAGATACAAAAAGGATACCTTCGTCCTATTTTTCCATCAAAGTTTCCTTTTATTCCTGGTATGTCAAAAATCACAAAAGTTTACAATATTCAAATTAGAGCCTTTTGTTTGTTTTCCACGTAATAATTCATTTATTCATTTTTAGAGTTGAATATGTTTATTTGCAAACTCGTTGTAGGTAGCTAGTTAGTCAATGTAGATGGTACTTGAAATAAAACCTCATAGTCCACTTCCACTTGTATTTATCCTGGGTGTTAGGGATCTAAAAAGTGTATTGGGTACAGCATCGTATAATTACCAAAATACCTTCTTCTGTCCTATAAAGATGACAATGGCACACATTCTATCTATTGCAAGATGTAATATCTCTAATGGAAAACTTATTGTACAAGTTAGTATTAGATAAAAGAACAAGTTAATATTAGAAAAAAAATGTTTAGAATGTGATGATTCTAGATGATCTTGTCCCAAGGTGGTGTGGGGAACAATGCTCTAGTTGAGGACCTTAATGTCTTGTATGCCTATGGAAGCAAATGGAGACAAAAGTCTAGGAAGAGAAGAATACGAGAACGGAAACAATCTATGTTTTTTGTACATGGATCTGGAGTTATCTTCTAGGAAGGATAGAGTTGTATTCATCCAATTTAGCCTTGTTTATCGCTCTTTCATTTCACAGTCATTACAAATGGAATATGATATAAAAATGAGATTGAAATATTTCTTCAACATAAGATTTGTCTTTGGGTGACTTGTGCAGCATCCGATGTTGCTGGTGAGGTTGTCAAAGTGGGACCAGGGGTACAAGATTATCAACCAGGCGACAAAGTTGTGAGCTTCCTTAATAATAGAGTAAGTTATTGTAATCATCTCTTTTGATGAAGTGTGATGCTTATGGATGTCTCTTAAGAGGCTTTTTTGGCTTTCTGCACGTGTACTTTTGTTTTCTTGTTTCAATGAAAGTTTTTGTAGGGCAAGCTGAGAATATACCTTAGAGAAAAATCGCCCGAAAATGCTTTATGCTTGCACAAATTTTAAACTAGAATTCTCATTATACATTAAATAGTGTGTTCTATCCAGGAACATCCCCTTTCCTCTCAACTTTGTGCACATTCCTCATCTTACTAATTGAAATGAATATGTTTTTAATTTATCATTCTATTTTTCCTAGATGCATTGCACATTATCTAGCAAGACATTTTGAATTTCCGGTCCCATTAAATACCTGTAACTTATTAGTCATTACACTACTGTGATAATTGGTATTCTGTTTCTGAGCTGTTTTTCATATCTTCTTGTAGACTATTCTGTGGTTACGTTATATTGCATAAAAAAAATTCTTAATGAATTTTAATAACTATTTATTTATCCTAGATTCAATGACTATAAAGGCTGCTAATATGAATCCAAACATTAGTTAATCAAGTTTCAAGACAAGGAATTTGAGAGGGATCTATATATTTATCCAGACTTTGAATTGTTGATGTAAGTCCAACTTACAGGGCCAGCATATAATAATATTTTGTTGCCATTTTATAGGCACATGACCTACGACGTGCTTTCACCATGCTTGAACTTGAAACATCTAGTGAGACCAAATATTAGGAAGTTTTCAAAGTTGTGCCCAATTAGTGGCATGGTTGATTATCCATCTTTTTACAATTATATTTATTGCTGTTGATCTTGTTGTTCACAGTGTAGGTTTCCATGACTAGACACATGTATATACAATACATATATATACATACATTTATTATATATTATATTCATGTACATACCATAAACATACATATATTATATACTATATCTATGTACATATATATATATATATATATATATATATATATATATATATATATCATAGTTGAAAAACTCTCCGAGTAATCTGTGAGTTTTAAAAAACTCTCGGGTTTTTTTACAGCAAGTTTTTCCCGCATTTACTCTCCAAAATTGCGCCAAATAAAGGAGAAAAACTCGCCAAGTTTTTGCCAAAAACTTGACAAGTTCACAAAAAAAACTTGCCCATCCAAAAAAAAGGTCTCTCGCAGCCGCTAAAAGGGCATTTTGTAATGTCCCCATTTTGGCCATACACTCTTCTTTTGGATTTAGCCTATTTCCAGAAATCCGTAGGCTAAGCTAAAGTAGAAAACTAGGGTTTCCTCTTTCAGATACTGCTCAGTTGGCGTTTAGAGGATGTTGTGCAGACTTACTATTTATAGCAGTTTGCTATTTTTAGCAAGTCTATCTTTTGGCAGTATCTATCTAGCAGCAATTCAATCCTTTGCAATTCAGTGTTCAGTTTGGCTTTCTGATGGTTTTGAAGTTAACTTACTATTTTTGGCATTTACTATTTTTAGTAAGTTCATTTTTGGCAGAAGCATCATCATCAACTTGGTTTAGTTTGGCATTTGTCAGTTTGCTATTTTTAGCAATTCATCAGTTGCAGCTTGGGCATTGTATTTGGTTATCTCCTTGGACTAAGTTTCAGACTTAGTCAATTTTCATGTCTTGAAGTTGTACCCCATGCCTAGGCTTGATGACTTCAAGTTGTTTTAAAGAAGGGGACATAAAGGGGTCAAGTGAGCATTTAATTATTTATTAAATGCTTTATTGTTGCAATATGAAATGGATGCCTAAAGGGGAAGTTGAATGATATTTTAATATTTCAAAAAGTAAAAGGCAAAAAAGTGGCGTCCCTTTTGGAAGTTGAAGTGATTCAACTTCTTGGAATTTGAAGAGTCTCTTGTTGCTTCATTTGCCAATTGAAACTTATATATTGCTGTTGTTTGAAGAGCTGAGGATCCATTGTTAATTGCTAAAGTTATGCTGTCGAAATGACATTGTGATTATTTCTTCGAGGGATGCTTACCTCCTAGATTCCAATCAATTTCGTGTTTGAAAGACAACACCTAATTGGTTTTATTGCTGCTTCTCATCCAGACTAGCAAATTGAGCCTATTGTTGAAGAATTTTGGAGTTTATTATCATTTTTGAGTTGCTAGTTCATCTACAGCTGAAAGTGAATTTTGTATACAGCTTTGTGAGTAAATTTTATTTCATTCTGGGCATTCGTGCTATGTGATTGTTGATATTGGGCGACCCTTCTCATAGAAGATGAGATTTAAATTCAAAGAACCTGATTTTTAAGAGCAAAATCGCCCTTCTAGCCAGGGCGTACCTTCGTAGAGAACATTGGGATTCGTGCCAAATAAATGTGGAGGATTTGATGCTGTTTTATGACTTGTTCTTGGGCGCCATACTCCTAGAGAGCCTTTGCAAAAGGTTTCAGTCAATTTGAAGGTATATTGATGAAGTTATGAGCATTTCATGGTGTTTTCTATTTGCTGATCAGAATTTCCAGAACTTAGATTTTTATATCAGATTGCATTAGTTTGCTGTTTTTGGCCTATACTTCATCATTTGAGGGATAAACATTGTAAAACATTCATTTTTTACATCTTAGCATTATTCTCTATCATTGTAATACTTGTATTTGCAGATTCCTTGATTGTAAGGTTGAGATTTAGTAGTACTAATCCAACCATTGTTATTGCTGCAATTACTTGTTATAATTTCATACATTTGTAACCCCTGGATGGTTTACCGCCAGTGTGGAGAAAGAACAATTAATCTCTCTTTAGTCAGCCACTGTAAAGTGGCGAATTCCCACTCATAAATGGATGCCCGCCACAGCAGATGAATTAGTTTTGTATTGTAATGTTTTCCCCCCACTGTTCAAGTGGTAGCGTGGAAATTCTCATGGCTGGTTATCCGCCTATTGTTTCAGTTTTCAATTAGTTGCTCCGCCATATGACAATATGACAACACCTTTCCTTCATTGGGATTGAGTGTGCATTCTTGGCGTTGAGTTTCTTTTAAGCTTGGTTTTCAGTTTGATGCTAACGCTAATCCAGTTGGCTAGTGCTGGTTTGTGTTATGATAATTCAAGAAAAAAATGGTTGGCATATTTCACATTTTCATTTCATTTCATTTTCTAGGTACTCTCCAAGTCCAAGTTTCCAAGTTTGCTTACAAATCTTCATTTATAATATCGTCTAGTTCTACCTCTCCCTAGTTTTCACTAGACATAGGAAGAGGAAGATGTAAATTTGTAAAATATATTATTGTAGTATTTACTTTCAGTTTTCAGAAACAATTTGC
Source organism: Sequoia sempervirens (assembly GCA_007258455.2). Taxonomy (NCBI): domain Eukaryota; kingdom Viridiplantae; phylum Streptophyta; class Pinopsida; order Cupressales; family Cupressaceae; genus Sequoia; species Sequoia sempervirens. The sequence goes on along the minus strand of VDFB02026320.1, from coordinate 47,431,395 downwards.
AATTTCCATTTTGTTTTAGACTATCAGTATCAGCGCATTCCACATGAGGATGCCATTTTGTATCCAATTTGCTTTCAAATCAATCAAATACAACTAGACTCAACTTGTTTCTTTTATGTACTCATTGGATGCATCTTATCATTGAGTTTGCAAAAAAAAAGCATTTTTAATGAAATTTAAGCAATTTTCTAAATTGCCGAGGGAGTCGTGTTTTTTGGGCTTGGCGATTTTTTCAATTTGGAAAGTTTTTCAACTATGATATATATATATATATATCATATGTACATATATATTTATTTTATATAAATATTTACATATATGTATATGTATACATACATATATACATGTATGTACATATAATTACGTATGTGTATGTATATACATGTATCGGCTTGGCGATTTTTTCAATTTGGAAAGTTTTTCAACTATGATATATATATATATATCATATGTACATATATATTTATTTTATATAAATATTTACATATAATTACATATATGTATATGTATACATACATATATACATGTATGTACATATAATTAATATGTGTATGTATATACATGTATCGGCTTGGCGATTTTTTCAATTTGGAAAGTTTTTCAACTATGATATATATATATATATATATATATATCATATGTACATATATATTTATTTTATATAAATATTTACATATAATTACATATATGTATATGTATATGTATACATACATATATACATGTATGTACATATAATTACGTGTGTATGTATATACATGTATGCGTGGATACATATAATACATGCATATACACATATGTACATATATATTTATTTTATACATATCCATACATACATGTATATATATGTACAATATATATTTATTTTATATACATGCATACATATAATTACATAAATATATATGTATATATTACATGTAATACATACATATATGTATTATATTGTACTATGTACACATACATATCTACATGTGCATATACATATACACATGTATATATGTATGCATACATATGAGTATATAATGTATATTTGTATACGTATATATACGTATGTATATATATATATATATATTATATGTATGTGTGTACATATATTTATGTATGTAAAGATATATACATAAAGATATGTACATTATATGTACACACATACATACCTATAATATATGCATATGCATGTATATGTATATGTGTACATATATATATATATATATATATATATTTACAAACATATATATACATACAGATGTACATATGTGCAAGTCTATGTATATATGTATGTACTATGTATACATACATATATAATATATATGTATATACGTTTCTATATGTGTATACATACAAGATTTCGACTCTAAGTGTGAAGTTTATGATTTTTTCATATGAAAAAAAACCTCATTTACATGGTTATTTAGGGATAAAATTTACCCTAAAAAATATATAGCGCTAATTATTATTTTTAATTCAATCCCTAGATAAATAAAGAGTTGAGTTGATTAATTAATTAAAGCAAAGCAATTAAGATTGTCAATGAACATGTATTGAAATGAAATTGATAGGAATTATGTTTACTTGATTTTGATAGTCGCTAGAGAGTTGTTCATGTAAGATTTGGTTATAGAGATCAAGAGAATAAAGGCAAGCACAATAGATCAAAAGATCAATAGATTGCAATATGCATTGTCAATGTATGGTCATGTGTACAATAAGAATAATAGGTGGGTATGTAGGATACACTAGTAAGAGATGTGAATGTACAACATAGTTTCACAAAGTTTCTTGATTCGCGAATGAGGGGACCAAGGCCCTAAGTTTGGGAACGACAGGGGGATGGCGATGGGGCAGTGATTATTAAATTAATATTTAGATAGTTTAATTAATGGTCAATATTGTAATATAGTAGATTAGATTGTTTCTATTAGTCTTTTTAGAAACATTGATAGTCTTTATTTTTAGAAACTTCGTTTTGTAAATCTCTATAAAGAGACTCCGTCTCTTTTATTTTAATATATCAAAAATTTACCAAAACATGGTATTAGAGCCAGTCGAGAGGGAAAATTAATTTTTAAAATTTTTCTTTTCTAGCGCTCTTCATTCCTTTTTCCTGGCACGGGTTTCTAATCTGTTGGCGTTTAAATTCACACCTCTGGAATGTGAATTTGAAACAGACAGCTATGCACAGATAAACTGCTCTTCAAATTAGGAGGGGAAGCTCCCTCTTGTTGATGTTGCGAAAGAAAGTAAACTAAAACTAGGTTGCCTATCTTTTTGTTCAGCTAAGAGCACAAGGTTTATAAAACTCAAGCGGCGTAGCTAAGATTTTCTGATTTAGAACTTCAACTACGACTAACTTATGCTAAAGATGTTTCTAAGTTCTCAAGTAAACACAAAGCAAGAGAATTTAGAAATGGACAAGGATTGATTCTCTGACAAAATACTTAGATAAACTCTCCTTCCAACACACATCTACTTACTTTCAATGCAAGTTGAAATTAAAGATCATATAAGCATAACACAAATAACAGAAATTTGAGACGTTATATCAGGGCAAAATAGGATCAAGACTTTATTTCTCAAACTTTTGGAACAAAAGATTACACTAAACACATGCACGGAACAAGAACTTGCAGCTAAAGAGGCATGCAAACTTGTTCTTACACAAAGGGAACATCAATTACAACAACAACCTGCTGGCTAAAAGAGACTTAGCAATTCGCTATCATAAGCACAATTGAACACTGAATAACAATAGAAGGCACTATAGGCTTAGCGTTTGTTATCACAAGCATGGTTAAAAATAAATGAGCAAGACTACTCTTATTTATAGGCAAGCAGAGGAGTAGGGAACCCTAAAATCTCCTTGCTTTTACAACTACGGCTTGCTCAGCAAGCAAGCTTTATTTCTAAAACTAAAGAAGATAACAACTAACATCTAAGAAAGCATGAAAACGGGAAAATGCCAACTATTACATTTGTTTTCTTTCTCTTCTTCAAAGAGTAGATAAGAATTAAGACGAGAATAGAAAGAAAGCTGAAAGAAAGCTTCTAGATGATTGTTGCTTTAATTCTATCTTTGGAGATCTTTGTTGTCCTTATAAGATAACTCATCTACCGGTATTTTGGGAAACTAAATCCACCAAAAAGCTAGAAACTGTTGCTTTATCAGGTGTGTTGATACTATCTAAGGCAATATTCTGATTCTCCAAGATCTCCTTGCCTTCTGCGATCAAACTTAGAGAATCTTTCCCTTCTGCAGTTGCTTTATGAGTTCTATTCTTGAAAAACATCACTGCCCCAAAAGATGACTCACTAATTGATAACTTGGCGGCTCTGCAACTTTATGCTTTTGACATTTCTCTTGATTTCCAACGGAAGAGTATTGCACAACTCTTTTCCGATACCTTCCCCTTTTTCTTATATCACACCTCTTCACGCTCTTCAGCTGAGATGATGAAGTTTTCTATCCATGGTGTCATTTGTAAAGCACTTCTCAACATCTTTCGGCCTGCGGCTGCGAGATACAATACTGGCTTGGTTATGAATCCCATGGGAGAGTACTGCATGCTGAAAACCTTAAAGATTGACAGTAAACTCAACTATATTCAAACAAGTTTTGAGCCACTTTCTAAATTTAGCCTGCTGGTTTTCTTCTTCAAACGGACGAATTTTTCAAGATTTTTTTGAAATATGGGTTTTGTTCAAAATTTCGTTACAAGAAGACCCAGATCGCCCGTTTTTGAAAATTTTGAGTGTAGACTGAAAAGGAAGCAAACCCTAATTTCTTCAAATTTTCTCGAAAAAAGTTGGCACCTAGGTTTTGTTCAGAAGCACATTTGGAACAAACCTAGTTGATTAGATGTGAAAAATATTGAAGGCTGATTGAAAAAGCAGCAAACCCTAGAATCACAAAAAAACTGGCATCTAGGTTTTGTTCAGAAGAATATTTAGAAAGGACCCAGATTGAACCTTGAAAATTATGATGATTTCATGGACTTGCAAGGAAAAAGCAGCTGCTGCAACTTTGAAAAATCTCTTCAAAAATTCTTCAGAATGATGAGCTAAGAAGACCCAGATCACTAAAAATTGAAAACCTTGACCTTCTTCTTCAAAAATTTGATGTTCTGGATGAAAAAAGCATGAAAAAGCAAGGTCTTATATTGTTGGTCTGAAAATTGATGAAGAACTTTTGAAAAATCAGCAAGCTATGGCTCTTGAATCTTGAAAAGAAAAACTTTTGTTTGTTGCTCCTCTTCTCTCCCTTGGATGCCACCTACAAGAATGATGAAAAATGAATGGCAAAGGCCTCTCAAATAAGTTTGATGATGAGAAAATCTGCATTTTTTTGCTTTCAATCCTTCAGAACTTATCTTGAGCAAGTTCATCAAACGTAGACACTGTTTGGAATGTTGGAGGATAAAACTCGAAAATTTGACTAAGGCATGAATTCTTGGACGCCTTTCTTGAACTGGGGCGCGTTTGCTTGGCAGACTTAGCCAAATTTTCACCATTTTCAACTTCTTTGCTTGATTTTAACCTCTGTTTGATCTTCTATTTCTGGATGCTCGGAGGATCTTGTGAACTAATAGCGTGATCCATCACGAAGCCTAACTGATTCTGACAAAGTTGTCCTGGAGACTTCTTCTGATAAAAGCTTCATTTGACCCCTCAAAAAGTTGGGTGCCCCTGGCTACCTGGGGCGCCCATGATCACCAGTGTTAAGTCATTTTTCTGTACTTCAACTCTTTGTTTTCTCATCCCTAGTTTGGCTTTGATTTCTGGCCTCCAGATCAATCCTACGGACGGACTGGATGATCCATTACAGAGCTTGATCGAATCTAGCAAGATTGTTCTGGAGGCAACTTCTGAGAAAGACATCATCTAGACCCTCAAAATCATGGGTGCCTATCTCTATCTGGGGTGCCCATCTCTACCAGACTTAGCCATTTTTATGGTTTTGAAGTTCTTGCTTGCTTCCCTTGATCTTCTGATGATTTCGCAATTCCGGGAGCTAGACTAATCTGATTGACTAATTGTTAGATTTGCTGAATGGCTTGATGAATTCTGAGGAGGGTCTTTTGGATCCTGCATCTTCAGAAAAGTTGATTTGGAACCTCAAATCCTTGGGCGCCCCTGGCTGCCTGGGGCGCTTAAGGTTCCTAGTGTTAGAATATTTCCCAACTTTTCACTGTATTCTGATGAATCCTCACTTCTAGATGCTCCAGAGCTCCGACGGGCTGACGGCTGGATTCGTTGGATAGCCTAATGAATTCCGAGGGGGCTTCTCTAGAGGTTGCATCCTCTGAAAATTGTATCATGGGGGTCAAAATCTTGGGCGCAACTCCTCTAGAGTTAGTTTTTATTCTGAAATTTTCACCTTTGCTTTTGAATTTTATCATTTTCCTCCCTCTGTTCCGCCTTCGATATCTGGTGATCATCAATTCTGATTGTCTTGCTAATGGTCTCGTTGGAAAGCCTGATCAACTCTGAGGAAGTCACGTTGGAGGCTCTTCTGGCAAATTCCTTCATTCAGGCCCTCAAAAACTTGGGTGCCTTTCTCTTTCTGGGGCACTCAACTCCTCCAGACTTCGAATATTTTCATCTGATTTTCATCTTCAAATTTGATCCTTCATTTTATACCTTCAGCTTGATCTGGATTTGTTGGAGATTGACAAGTCTGACGATCTGACAAAGACATTTGTTGTGAAGCTATTTGAATTCTAAAGAGATTGAGCTCATCTACAAACCCTAGCTCATCTACAAACCCTAACTGTTGAATTTGACCTCTCAAAAGGCTGGGTGCCCCTGGGCACCTAGGGATCCCAAAGTTCCCATACTTAGAAATTTTTTTGATGTTTTCTTGATTTGCATTCAACTTCTTGGTTTCAACCTTCTGTTTGACCTCGATTCCCGGATGATTGGTTGATATGACGATTGAGCTAATGGAATCACTGCAGAGCTGGAAGGAATCTGATCAACATTGCCTAGGAGCACGAACCCTAATTCTATCATCTGATGCCTTGAAAAGAGGGGCGCCTATTTCCTCCAGGGGTGCCCATGGCTGGTAGTGTTAGCCAAAATTTCACCATTTTTAAACTTTGCAACTTCTTCCTTCTTTCTTCGATTTGCATGCACGTTCATCATTTCTCATCTTCTGTTTAGTACTCGAATGTTTGAATTTGACACCTGGCAACTAGCTGTCCTCCATTAATAGCTTTTGAAGCTCCTGAAATGCTTTTTGAAATTAAAAAAGCAGAATAGAGCCACTAGGACAAAACTGATTATTTTGTGATTCTGACTGCACCAGTCTGATGAGGAAGTATTTTGAGCCAGTCAAAATCAGTTTGAACCCTAGCGGACAAACTTTCTAATTTTAGAAAATTTTGCTAGCATCCGTTTCGAAAGGAACCCAGAAAAACCCAAAAAAGGTTATTATTTTTAGAAAGTTTCTAAAAATAGCAGTTTTCCTAAAAAGTAGGGATGAAAAACTAAGATCTAGGTTTTGTGGAATTGGCCGTTCTAAGCAGACCCTGATCGTCAGATTTTGAAAATTTCAAGCTTTTACCCCTCATGCAAGACATGCACACCCAATTTTGACCTTTTTAGACAAATTTGACAAGACTTTTACTCATTTCTTCAAAATGCCTAGTGTAGCAAAAATTTTAATTTGGGATATAACATGATCTCAGTGGATCTGTTTTTTCGCCTCCTAGCCACGTGACCTCCCACTTTTCTGAGTGTTTTCTCTATCGCGATTTTTCTCTGGCCATTGTTCTTTAAAAATTGTGGGCGGGATCTCTTCTGGCATTTTTGTAACCTGAGTTGTTTGACGCAATTTCTCTAAATTCATGCCCTGCTCGTGGTTTTCTTGGTGTGATCTCTGCTTGTGACGGATTTTTTCACATGATTTTCCAGTCTTTCTGCTCCTAGTTTTGTGAAATTTTTGGGTGTTTCTCCTGTGTGCGAACAACCAGGTTCTTTTTTCTATTTATCGCAGGCTTCCTGTGCCACAACAAGAGCCTTTCCTGTCCGTGGAGGAACATTCTGCCTTCGTGCCTAGTTTCTATCCGATTTGTGATGACTTTTAAAGCTTTTTTTGGGCAAAAAAAAATCGCAGGTCCTGCATTTGATTTGTGGGTTTTTGGTTCCTACTTGTGGTAGGATTTTGTTTGATATTTTCCATGCGCCGATCGTGAGTTTTGGTTGTTGCAAATTCGGCTTAGTTTTTTTCTAGATTCGCTTAAGATGGCCTCTTTGTCTCACATTATGCTGGAAGGTAATTAGAAATTTAATGGCCGCAACTACAATACCTAGAAGCAGCGTATGATGACAATATTTAAGTATCTGTGTCTTGACCAAATTGTTCTGGGCAACAAGACACGTCCTACAACAGTAGAAAATTTGACGAGCAAAATCGGGAAGCCATGATGGTTATTAAATTGTCGGTCACCAATGACTAGCTGCCTCAAGTATCGTCTGGCAAATCAACTAAAGAAATCTGGAATCTTCTAAAAGATCTTTTCATGAAACATCCGACAAGAGTCGAGCGTTCTTTTTGAAGAACATGTTGTTCTCCATAATGATGGATGAGAAGACATCTCTGTAAGCACACTTGACAAAAATTGAAGGCATTCGTGATTAGCTTGAGGCTATTGGTTGAAAGATGGAGGAGGAAAATATGGTAGTCATTACTCTGAAGAGTCTACCAAAGTCTTATGAGCACTTTATTGAGACGCTCAACATTACCTCAACTAATGTTGACTTGAAGTTTCCAAAACTTTGCACCAAACTTCTGCAACAGGATCGATGGAGACAACAGTTTGGTAGCGGTGCTAGTTCATCCTCCACAAAATAGGCAATTACTGCCAAGACATTTCAGAAGAATAAGGGCAAGAATCAGCCTTCTCAACAAACCAGCCAAGCTCAATCCCAGGACTCTTCCAAGAAGAAGAAAATTTAGTGCAACTATTGCCATAAGTATGGCCACATGAAGAAAGATTGCCGGAAATGCTTGGCTTCTGAATAGTCCAAGCAAGGAGAGTCTCAACCTAAAGCCCATGTTGCAGAGCACACTGAGCAAAATGAGTCTGCATTCTATGCCTTTATGGCCAAGAGTCCAGCAGATCCTGTTAAATCCTTTGCCTTGTATATTGATTTAGGTGCATCTTGACATTTCACTCATTGTCGAGATTGGTTCATTGAGTACACGCCATTCAGAGACCCTGTTATCTTTGGAGGACGTGAAGAGTATACTGTTGTCGGAAAGGGCAATGTGCAAATTCATTCTAGAGGGAGAAATCTAATATTTCTTGATGTATACTTTGTACTTGGCATGGAGCTAAATTTACTTTCAGTTTGTTAGATCATGTGTCACTCACCTTAGCTAGATATTGTTTTCAGCATGCATACATGCAGTATTGTTGATAGAGAGACTCGTATTACAATTGTTCAAGGACTTGAGGATCATGGTCTGTATAGACTTCTTGACTCTGGTGATTCTCAAGAGCACGCTATGGCAGCCAGGAGCACTTCCATCAATAACCTCTGGCATCAGCATTATGGGCACCTGAATATGCATTATCTTTCTCAGCTATCTAGAGATAATTTGGTTGGTGGTCTACCTACGACTCAGACTCAGTATCATGGAGTATGTGACGCTTGTCAGGCTGCAAAGCAGCATCAGACTCCATTCTCAAATGGTGACTCATGGAGAGCTTCCAAGGTATTACAGTTGGTTCACATTGATGTATGTGGACCAATGAACACTCCTTCAATTACTGGTTGTAGGTATTTTATGTTATTTGTTGATGATTTTAGTAGAAGAATGTGGGTGTATTTTCTTAAAAACAAATCAGAGGTGTTCGGTATATTTTAGCAATTTAGGGCCTTAGTTGAGAAAGAGTCGGGTTCTCAAATAGTCACTCATAAGTTTGATAATGGGAGGGAGTTTTGTTCTTCTCACTTCTCCAGTTTTTGTGTTGCACATGGCATTAAGCGCAAACTTACAACACCCTACACCCCTCAGTAGAATGGTGTCATTGAGCGTAGTGTTGATGCGTGTTTTATGACACAACAAACATTTTAGAACAAAGTGTCACAGACGCTCTATTCTCTCTAGAAAAACTACTTCCTATGCTAAGATTGCAAGTGAGGTCATAGGGTAATTCCAATGTTTAAGATGAACGCGGATAGGCTCTGTGGTATGGATGTGATTTGCTGTGGGCACAAGTAAGATTTTGCAAGTTATTCGAAAAAGCAGAGACATAAATGCAGTACCATTTTGGATTTTTTGATTTATATAAAAAAAGTGAAAAAAGATTTAGGGTTTAGAGACTTTTATGCTGCTCCTAAGAAATCAAGAGAAGACGAAGACTAAGTGAAACCAAATAAACCATACTCTGTTTCGCCACGTTTAACGACAACTACGCAGAGCAAGTGCAATCTTCTAGGAATGTGCTTGTGATTTTCACGTGATAAATAATTGCCATCAGATCGAACAACAATTATTAAAACGGAAGTTAAGCATCCACAGTAAAGCTCAGTCTAACTTTGCACATTGAGTGAAATCATCCACCCAAAGAAAGTATGAGCTCGGTTTCACTAATCTCCGTTATCAATCAATCATTCTTCTAACATACATTTTAATTCAAATCTACTAAGAGAGAAAGAAGATATGTGACCATGCAACTATTCAACAATCAAGTATTCAAGGCACCTCATGCATTTGAACTTCATTATCAAAGTAGCTTTTTCACAACAATCTCATAAGAACTCTCTCTTTATTTCTAACTATCTATCTATCTCAAATCTGCTCTAACTTCTTAATGAATATCTAACTTCTAAGAATCTAACTATGAGAATGAGAGAGTGAGGGGGGGGTTTTATATAGTTTCTCAAGATTACAAAGAACGGCCGAGATTGATTCAAGATCAATGGCCAAGACTAAATGGAACTAAACCCTAATTAGGGTTTCCAAAACCACAATTAGTTAACTGAAGAGAACACTAGACAACTGGAGTGTCATCCTTATCCCCTTGTGCAGCCTTACGTTCGGCGAACCTGGACACTATCAGGTCGACCTCCTCCATAGTAATGTCGGGCAGCACGCTGATGTTGTACTCCAGCAAATCTAAGTTCTCGGCACACTCTGCAAACATAGTAGCCCACGTTGGTTCCTGCAGCAAGAAAGAACTTCTGATGGCCATGAATTCGAACACTTTGGTGAATCCTTCTTTCATGATTGGCCCGGTGGTGGAGAAAACTTTCTGTACTTGCTCTTTCAGAATCCTTGGCCGCAAGTGTTTCCTTCGGACAATCTCCTTGTCTAGCATATCTGCAGCCATCTCATAGATTTTACTTTGAATTTCTTTTACTTGTTCTTCAGCTCTACCACTATCCTGCTTCACCTTTTCGAGGACTCCTTTCCTTGAGATTAAGGCATAGTACCATCCGTTGAAGTCATAAGCCGCTCCAGCTTCGATAACCTTGTCTTCGATCAACCGTTGCTTTGAGATGCCTTTTAGTTCTCGGATGCATGGGATGATCCTACTTTGAATATCCTCGAGACTGCTCCATGACTCTGCAAGATCCGCAACTCGCGAAAGCATGAAGGAAGCCTGTTCATTCACTTGCGCCAACCTTTCTGCAAATACCAACGCCTCTTTTTTCCTTCCAACCATCCAGTCTTTAGCCTCCCTCGTTGTTGTCAACTCTTCTTCATAGTTTGCATCTGGTTCTTGTGAAGCATTTGGAGGTAAAGGCGCCACTTGTTCACCTTCGTTTAGTGGCTTTGTCAGGTGCTGGGTGTAGTCTTTTAGGCGCTGGATTTCTTTTTTATACTCTTTTTTCTTGGCAACTTCCTTTTCTAACCTGGCCTTGATGGTGGCCACGGAATTGTCCAAGTCTTCGACTTCCTGCCCTTTTGATGTTGGACCTATGTCGACAGTCGTGATAGCATATTCCTCAGGGGCAATCTCGTCTTGAAACTTGTCGGCCGTAGGCACTGCAATTTGCACCGTGCGATTTCCAGCTTCATCTCTCTGAATGGTTGAGAACTTCTTGGCCTTCTTCCTCGGGGTAGTTTGCTCTAATCTGGCCAGAAAATCTGTGTCATTGTCCTCCTCAGGGACCTCCACTGGCGCTTTTCTTTTCAATCTTTCCCTCAGCCATTTTGGTACTGTTGGCTGTTCAATTTCGTCCTGTTGATTTTGGACGTCCTGCATGTCCTGTACTTCCTGTTCTTCCTGAATTTCTGGCATACTTTGAATTTCTTGGACTAACTGCATATCCTGGATTTCCTGGACGGATGGGTCCTCTTGAATGCCTTTGAGGGCGGAAATCATTCCTTCCTCGAATTCTCCATCCTCGATGTCTGTGTCGTTATCCGATCCTAAGATTTCCGTGCTTGCTGGAGAGGGTTGATCATCATCTTCTACTTGAATTGGCTCTATATTTTCAATTGGAGAAGGGATTTTGGCATTTTCCAAGGATTCTCTATCCAAGGCAAGCATTTCTTCTATGTTCCTAGAAGTGGCCGACTGGAGGGGTTTGGACTTGTGTTTCTTCCGCGAAGGTCCTTCATCTATCTCTTTACCCTTGTCTTGTCCTGCAGACTTATCGGCTTCTTTCCTCTTCTTGGAGTTGGCAGCATCTGCTTGTCCATCCGCATGAGATGTACCAGCATTTGAAGAACATGACTCAGTGTCTCCCATCAACTCGTAGGTAAATTGCACATTTTTCTGTTTTAAGACTTCCACCTGCCGATCTATCCACCACTGAGAGTACTTGAAAACAGGGCGCATCAAAGTGGTTAGATCACCCATCTCAGGCTCGAACCATTTTATAGGGGGAAGTGGCTCATCCTCCTTGAAGCCTGGCTGCAAGTATATTCCATCATCTTGCAGTTGGTCAGGTATTTTGAAGAGCTCTGTCGCCCTTATCATGCTCAATGGCAACCTTGACCACAACCTTCTCCTTACATCATATTCATCTGCTGCGTTGGCCCAAAAGTCCTCTAAGTCAACCCGATGTTTGTATCTTTCTCCGTCCACAATCTTGATGTGATGAAGCGGATCAAAGTTGTTCCTGGATTTGTATGAGATGAATGGATATTGCTGAATCTCCAGTCAAGCAACCTCCGCTGCTTGTGCTGTCGGGCATGACTCCTCCATGTTGCCGATGAAAAACGGAAAGGTGACAGCAGCCTTCTGCTTAGGCCTTTGGATGTTCTGATATGTTTCTAGTTGCCTTAGCACTTCCAACAATACCATCCTGTTAGTTGGATAGACAGGCAGCCTATAAGGATTTCCGGAAAATCCTTGGATTCTGATGTAGGTGAACTTAGGATACTGGATGAACCAGAATCCATACCGACTGATTAGGCTCTTGGCTTCGTGTGAGTCTTTGGTGCGTTCCGCCTTGAAGAAGCCTGGTGATATACATCAAAAATGCATCGTGAGCTCTCCGGAAATGGGACTTCTCTTTCAGCTACAGCTGTGGATAGCAGTCGTAGACTTTGAATTTCCCCTCGCCATTGCCAACCACGCCTTTGCATGTCAAGCCAGGATATTTATAATATCTTGCGAGTGAATATACAATGTATGAGCTCATGTGAAAAATTTTGGTCTGCTCAAAGTTGACCAATTGTTCGTGCAAGCTGTCACTAATCATCCTGGACCAATTGAACATCTTGACTCCAGTGATTATCTCATCAATAAAATAGTACATCCATTCTTCGAAAGGAGCACCGTGGGTACTGCCTACTATTCTGTTAAGTAGCAGAACAATATCACCATATTCCTCTTTGAAGTGGGTTCTGATCAATTTTTTCGGCATCTTGCTTGCAGTAGGCTTTGGTTTTAATAACCAATTCTTGTTTATGTTGGATGCACAGAGATCCTTCTGACTTTGATAAAGTTTGAGTGCATCTTGCTTGGTGCGATAGGATGTTCGGTTGTATACTGGAATGCCAAAAGTCTCCTGGATTGCTGGCTCGGACAAGTAGGCAAGGACTCTTCCGTCAGGAGCTTCTATCTGTCTGTCTTGTGCGTTGTAATGTAGTGCGCATTCTGCCATCAACTCAGGACATTCTTTAGCTGGTGGAAATCCAGCTGCATGGACGATTCCGTTGCGCATCATCCTCATGGCAATTGGTGTAGGCAGACGTCCGTCAGTCCCGTACATTCTCTTTCGGAAGTCTTCAAGATCAACGTGGCCAAGATCAGTGTCTAGAACGTGCTCCCACTTGGACTTGATCTTTGATTGTGTTGGCACACCTTTGCTTGCGAACTTCATCTTGAATGTTTCGAAAAATAGATCTGCAAGAAAAGGAAGAAGGAAATAATAAGAATTCGACATTAAAATCAGTTTGAAAGAACATTCCAGCTGGTAATCAAATTAAATTTCGCGAAAAATAACAAGCTGGAAAAATAAATAAATGGTGAAGCTTCATGTTAACATGAAATGGACAAACAAATCTGCCTTGTGACTTCTTGGAGACGTGATCACGATTGCAAAGCAAGCTGATAACAGATTATTTCCTTCACTTTGCTGCAACTTTTCTCAACCTTTTGCCTTAAACAATTCTCTTCTCACCACTTTTCTTCTCAAAATCGAGTGATTGCACAAATGAAAAACGAAATCACTTATAGAAGTGAGAAGGTCGATCATTTTAGTAAATTTGCAATGTTTCCCTTTGAATCAAGTTCGAACTCATCTTTCACTTTGCTTTCGTATGGCAAGTTCTATCCTCAATCATCTCGTCCGGGAAAGTTTCTAATTTCATTTCCAGTTTAACAAAACTCTTTTTCTCTCTTTCCAATTTCGAAATTTTCAATACTTATCTCTTTTTTTGGTGTTGGAAAATAAATGATTAAAATAATTAAAATAATTATTTTATGTGTCCATTCCAACCCGTTCGTTTTATTGGCAAATTATTTTTGATTTTCGAAAATTTCATTGCCAATGCCTTAGGCGAATTTTCATCTTTTTCAATTTTTTCCGCCATAATCTTCATCGTTCAATTTGGTTTGGACATGATTTTTTTTTACCGTTTTCCAAAATTATTTGGCCATGTCCAATTTTATTTGGCCATAAATACTTCTCATCCGACATTTTTCTAGCCATGTCCAACTTTTTCCTAGCCACGAATTGTCTCTTGTCCAAAATTCTTTCGCCATGTCCGATTTTATTTTGTCCATTTGCTTGATCTTTCCACCATTTTCCTAGCCATGGCGAAGACTTTCTTTAGTTACTTTGATACTTGGACATATTTCAATACTTTCCAAAGGTTTATACTTAGGCAAATTTTGATTTTTCCCTTTCCTTAACATGGCGGACTTTGGCTTTGAGATGGCCATTTAACATTTTGGCTAGGCGGACTTGCATGTTTTGATTGCCATTGGACAGTTATCTTAGGGGCGGACTTGGTTGATCATCTGGCCATTCCTTCTTTGCCTTAGACATTTTACTCTTTCCATAGGGCGGACTTCCTTGATTTCATTGTCATTGTCTAATATTCAAGGCGGACTTCGTTAAATCTGTTGCCATTTTCCTTCTCTCCCAAGGGCGGACTTTGGCTTGTTGCATGCCATTAACCATTCTAGCTGGGCGGACTTCATTGTTTCTTAGCCACTTCATAGGGCGGACTTTAGCATTTCTTTGGCCACTTTAACTTTGTCTTTGTCCATGCCTTAGCCAAATTTCTCCTTTGCCTTGGGCGGACTTCCTACTCTTCCTTGCCATTTTGAAACTATCCAAGGGCGGACTTACTCCTTATGCTTGCCATTTGCCTTGGTTGGAGGGCGGACTTCCTTCAATGTTTGGCCATTGGACACTTTGGAGGGCGGACTTCCTCATTCCTCTTGCCATTAACATAGGCGGACTTCATCATTTCCAAGCCATTTCCATATTCATCAAGGGCAGACTTGAGCTAGTGGTTGACCATGACAAGGGCGGACTTGATGCATGTTCTTGTCATTCAATACTTATGGCTGGGCGGACTTCATTGTTTCCCCTGCCATTTCCTCATTTCCTTAGGCAAATCCTTCTTCTCCATGGGCAGACTTCAGCTGTGACCTGACCACTGCCTCATTTCTTTAGACATTTTCCTCTTTCTCCATGGGTGGACTTCATCAGATCTGTTGCCACTTATTGCTTGGCTGAAGCTTCATTGACTTGTTTTCTCCATTCTAACCTGCTGGTAAACTCCATACTTAGGCAGATTTTTTCAGTCTCCTCCATGATTGTTCAGATTTTCCCATGAATCGCCCAGATTTTTACATGAATGTTCAGATTTCTTGACGGATTTCATGAATTTTCACCAATTTATTGATGAATTCATCATCTCATTCACCATTTTCTGTGCTCATTACCAGATTTCTCTATGATTTTCCAGAATTTCTCATCATTTTTTAACGAATTTTCCAGGTTTTTTGAACTTTTTATGTGATTTTCCAGATTTTTACCAAAATTTCAAAAAAACTTCGAATCGATTTTCTGAGAGTTTCGTTGCTCGTTTTGAACTTCTGAGTGCGTTTTCGAAACTCGTGACCCTTTTAAAAATAGAAACTTTCTAAAAATAGAAATTTTCCAAAAATATAGCAACTTTCCAAAAATAGACCCTAAAAATAGGGAATCCCGAATTGCCCAAAAGTGCCAAAAAAGTAGGTCCTAAAAATAGGGGCCCGGTGAGAAACCCTAAAAACTTGAAGTGTCAAATCTAACGAAACGACAGTCGATCTGCCTCCCCGGCCTTCTAAGCACGATGGTGACGTTTATAAAGGATCCAGCGAAAATTCTTTCGACCACTGGCGACCGTCAAATGCGACTAAACCCCCAAACGAAGAGCAGACAAAACAAGGCGCGCGAAAGCAAAACCCCAAAAGGCAAACGACAAGGGTCCCCATTTGCAATGGGGCGAGGTGTGAGTTAGGTCACAACACGTAGGAATCACACCATCATTGAAATGGCTCGTTCTATGCTGGAGCATAGAAATGTTCCTAAGAAATTATGGGCCTGTTGTGACCTTTTCACACATCGCCCCATTCAAAATGGGGACCCCTAATTTTTGCTCCATTCTGGTCTTTTGGCTTGGGTTTTGTCTCTCTCTCTCTTTCCGTCTCTTTTCTATCTGCCCTTCCGGGGATTGTGCCCGTCATTGAGCTTAAACGTGAAATTTGGCCAAGTCTGAAAATTAGGGTTTGTACTTTCCCGGTCAGTCCGAGGTCAAACAAAGTGAATAAGTTGAAAACAGAGATTGACATTGGTGTCAGTATGTTTCTAGTAGGTTTTCACTGAAATTTCATCAAATTCCGACTACTTACTATTTTTAGTAAGTGTGCAATTACAGGCAATCTTTCAGCATTTTTGAAATTCTGACAGTCACACTGCATTCAGAATACATCAAGCTGCTCTCGTGCAAAATTTGAGCTGAAACGGACAATTTTCTATTTTTAGCAGTTCAGCTTCCAGAGCAAATTTCAGGGTTTATATGTAGAGTTTTTCAATGCATGTCTGGAGATCCCTTCTGGGTTTTCGAAGACCTTCCCAGCAGTGTAACATGCAAAGCAAGATGACCACTTTCAGAGTTCAGCCTTCGGAGACTATTTTTAGGGTTTGCATGTCAGGGTTTTCTTTGCATGTCGAATGATTCCTTATGGGTTTTTCGAGATCTTCGCAGTGATATGACATGCAAACGAGGATGATCACTTATTCAAGAACTTACTATTTTTAGCAGGTACATCCCGACAGCCGCCTCCCAGCACTTCAGAATCACGAGCTGATCGCAATGCAGCAGAAACGAGAACAAACGGAGATTATTTGATATGCGTGCAAGACAAATTAGGGTTTCCAACTTCAGGACCTAAAAAGAGGGGTAAAAAGTCAGAATTTTCAAAAACCGAGGTAAACCACCGCAATCAGCATCCTTCAAGCTATCTGTTGGTAAAATTTGAAGTCAAATGGGGCACTTACTAGTTATAATAAGTCAAATGGGGCACTTACGTGGTGAGGAGCGCGTCATTCAAATTTCAAGACAATTGGAGTTGTGGAAGTATCAGAAGCAAGCACTTTCTATAAATAGCAAACCACCTTCAGAAATGGGCTAAAAATAGCAGGCCAACCCGAGCAGGCAATGTCAACAGGACAACAAGGTTGTGAGGATCCAGCGTTAAAAATTTCAAATCATTTTGAGCTTCAGAGATGCAAGGATTGAAGGACTTACTATAAATAGTAGGGCACAGAGAAGTTGGCGAAAACGAAGAAAAAATTCTAAGTCTGGAACTTCATCCTGCAGCACCCAGGAAATGCACCCAAGTTGATGAAGAAACATGGGGAAAATTCTAAGTATAAACTTCGTCCACCTCCTAGGCCAAAATGCGCCCATCCAACAAGGAAGTCAAAGAAAGTCAACATTTTTCATCCTCCTGCCTAGCTAAAATGCGCCCAAGTTGATGAAGAAGCATGGAAAATATTCTAAGGCAAAAATTCATCCTCCTCACCCCTCAAAATGCGCCCATACAAGAGTAAGCTTGATAAAGTCAAGAAAAGTCAAAGTTTTTCATCCTCCTCACCCATGAAAATGCGCCCACCTTGAGAGAGTTGATAGCAAAAATTTCTAAGGCATGGAAATATCCTCCACCACCCCCCAAATGCGCCCATCCTGCACATATGCTCAAATGCGCCGAAAATAAAAGAAAGTCAAGGGAGTCAACGAGTTTCATCCTTCTCCCAGGCCTAAATGCGCCCAAAACAAAGCATGTAAAGCTGTGTGTTGATGCGGTTTTTGTGACCATACCAAACAGCCGAAGAACAAAATAGTTTGGGGCTACTCCGTTCTCTCTTGATCAAAGTATTCCATGCGCTAAGATTGCGAGAAAGTTCGCATGTTCAACTCCAAGGTTCCTTAAGTGCGAATAGATCCAGTTTGGTTGATGTGTTTTGCTGTGTTCGTACGAGGGGACTTACGCAATTGTTCAGATTTCTTGCAGTCAGCAGCTAATGTATGATTTGAAGGGGATTCTTACGTGTATGATTTGGCAATGTGGTTCCTTTCCTAAGACTAATAAGAAGGTGCGGAAAGTAAAAAGGGAAAGGGCCTAAGAAATTTATACTCTATTCTAAATGCAAGGTATGTGGGGCTTCGTTTCAATAGACTTCAACCGGATTTCACCTAGCCTCCGGGCTTCTGACAAATTTCGCCAAGAAATTCCTGGCAAGTAATCTTCAAGGGGATAGTAAAGGTATTCGTTATAGTTTAACATACATACACCATCGTAACAACGCATATAAGTATGTAAACCACAACCGGGTTAAACACATAAAGATAATCTCAGCTTGGACCACGCAAGTGACTTATCATCAACAAGCTTAGTGGTATGGAATAAAGTGAAGCTATCTCAATAAAACACCACACACCAAAGTAAGATACTTGCATGAATTTAAGCTACTTGGATACGAAAGGAAGAAGAAACCTTGCTAGCATTTTATGACAAGACGAATTCCATCATCAATGAAAAGATCTATTATCATAAAATGTGTTACAACAATCTCCTCAAAAGTTTTCAAAGGGAAAACTTTCTTTCTTCTCCAAATGATGCAAAAATGCTCTACAATGCTACACTATCTAGCTCTAAAGCTCTCTCAATGTTTACTCTGATTCTAACTGATCTAATGTTCTAATGCCTTACAAATGAGGGGGACTCCCCCTTTTATAGCTAGCCAAGTCCCAAAGGATGGCTAGGGTTACAATCAATAGAGTGGCCAGGATCGTGCCACCTCAGCCGTAACCCTAAAAACTGCCAGAATAGGGAGTGGTACATTAAATGAATCAAAGATTCCCACTCACTCCCAAAAATAGAAAATGCAATAAATGCTCCATATTCAGTCTTCTAGAAGATCTTCGTCCAGTAGCGTGTTCCCATTTGCCTTCTCTCTGACTGCCAACTCAACAAATCTGCTAAGTACGGCCTCAACCTCATGAACTGAAATAGGTGGAACACAATCTAACTGAAACTCTAGTACCGTGACTGAATGCTCGTGCCTCGTGCAAGATTTTCTCCAAGCAGCTAAGGAGTCCTGCGTGTTCTGGATCAAAGTGGAGAATGTAGCAGTATTTTCAAAGTCATCCTGTACAAAGGTCTTAACATCACCCAAAGAGGAACCAACAAACTCAATTATCAAAACTTATTTCATCACGGATTAAGCCTAGCAAATATGGCCTGAAAGTGATTGCGAACTCCATCTATAATGGCTGGCCACTTAGCCTTATGTATCTGGCTGAATCGCACGTGGCATCGAAGAAGCCACGCCCCGTAATAGCCGAAGACTACCACCGAGAGAAATCATATCGGTCATTCGCCTGAATGACACCTCCATCGATCAGCAACTGCAATGGCACATGCCTCAACACCTCAAGACGCTGGATCACCCTACTCTGATAGATAGAGGCATCGCCCCAAGCATGATCCACCGCATCTATCCGTGCCATAATAGTAGAGGCCTGCTGAAAGGCAGAGGCAAGGTCCTCCATAAATTTCTCCGTCTCAGTACGAATTCCTGTGACCCATTTGTCTGCCTCCTGTGCCATCCTCCCAAACTCTACTAAGCCGCTGATCGACTCTCTAGGAATATCTGCCGGAGGCTCTATCACTGGTACATCCTGCCCTCGAGAACGAGACAACTGCTGAACATACCCGATTAATGCCTTGTGTTCTCGTTTCAACTTCTTATATTTCCCTTCTTTCTTGAACAATCTATCCTTGAGGGCAAGGAAGGAGTTATCACACTCCTCAACAATCTGAGCACCAGTGGGGCGTCCCAAGTCAAGAGTGGTGACCACATAGTTTTCAGGAGCTGCTTCATTCCGGTCACACTCGACTCGTGGGACAGCTACGTGAAGAGTACGAGAGCCATCCTCATAAGTGGAGATCTTCGAGAACTTTCTTGCCTTCTTCTTCGGTGGAGGAGCACTGATCCGGTTCAAGAACTCTTCCATCTCAACTGCTGGATCAATCTCCTCACTCGGGCTTCTTCGCATTCTATCTCTAAGCCAATCGGGCACCTCATATAGTATATCGAAGGGCTGCTGCTCCTGTGCCTCGACTTCTCTAACCTGTTCCACTTCTTCCTCATTCTGGCGAGGCTCATTGTCCTCGAGTGGCTAAGTGTCACCTGACACTATATCATCATCATCGCCATCATTCATGGCGCCTCTAGTCACTGCTTTGGCCGGGGGTCGTGTAGTCCCCTCATCATCTGGCGTCGATCCCAACAGAATACGTTGGCACTCTACCGTAATTGACTGCATTTCAGAGTGGAGGCTGAATGTCACTCTGTACCTCGGTGCACGATTCATTAGCCCTCGATCCTTAGCGAGACCTCCTGTATGCTTGGAGAACGTGTCTCCAAGGGTGTTGCAACTGTAATCCGTGGAGGTTCTGGCTGAACTATTTCCTTCTTTCTGGACTCTGGACCTCTTGTGATCTGTTTCTTTCTTCCAGTGGTGGGCGTCCTATGATCTCCCATCATATTGTAAGTCAAGACAATTGACCTACTCTTCAATCTGCTCACACGCCTATCAACCCATGCTATAGTGAATGTCATAACTGGGATGGAGAGAGTATCCAAATCTGCAAGCTCGGGCTCTGACCAATCAGTAGGCGAGGAAGTGGAGTATCCCGAACAGCCGCATAGTCTGGATGAACAACGTCCATATCCTCGTTCACCTGGTCCGGAACTGGAACTACCTCACACTCCCTGATCAGAGTAATCGGCAACCGAGAGAACATTCTCTTCCTTACTTCAATTTCATCAACTGCATCAGCCCAGTAATCTTCTATGGTGGCCTTATGCTTGAACTCCTCCGACAACACCCAATTGATGTTATGATGCGGGTCATAATGTTGTCGACTTGTATGATATGAGAAGTGATAAAATTGAAGCTCACTTTCAGCTTCTCTAGCTGCCTGTATCGAAGGACACACTTCATCCGAGTTGCCCATCACAATCGGAAACTCTATCCCCCCTTTCTTCTTCTTCTTTTGGATTTTGTCAAAGGCCAGCAATTGTCTAGATACCTCTAACATTATTATTCTATCATTTGGAACAGGCAGCCCTATCACGGGTATAGAAGAAAATCCTTATGACCTAATGTATGAAAATCTTCGAGAATTGTATAAACCGGCTGTACCTTCCGATCAGCTCGCCCAGGCATCCCTAGAGATTCTGTGATGTAACCTCTCCTGAAGCAGCCTCGTGATGTACATGGTGAATGAATCGTTGACACGCTTATAATGGGTTGTGCTCGAAAGGTGCAACTGCGTACATGCCTCATGAATTTTGAACTGGTGAGAGCCACAACCGACGGGTTCCTTATAAGAAATCCCTCTGTACCTCGTCATCCGTGCCAACAAGTAAACAAGATAGGAGCTCATGTAAAGCGTTTTAGTCCTCCTCAGGCTCAGGAGCTGCTCATGTATATTATCGCTGATCATCTCAGCCCAATTGACATAATCCTTTCCTTCTAACACCAGGTTGATGTAATAGAACATCCAAGGCTCAAAAATGTAGGACTGTGGGCAACCACCAACCACACTTTCGGCAACATGATAAGATCACAATATTCCACGCCGGGGTCCTACGCATGATGCATTTTACGGCAACTTCGCTTGCGAGAAACTTTGGAGTGCTCATCAGGTGGAATTAATTGTATCCATGCATCTCTCGAAAGCAGAAGCATACATCCGCTCCGCTCGCTCCCTGGACTTGTAAATCATGTTCCTATGTACCGGGATCCCAAAAGCTTCACCAATGGCCGCCGGAGTAAGATTGGCAAGCACTTGGCCATCTGGTGACATGATCGACCGGTGTTCCTTCTCGTAGCAGTTGGCGCACTCCATTATAAGCTCTAAGCACTGAATGGCTGGCGGAAAACCAGCAGCCGCATATAATCCACTTCGGACGATGTTGTGCGAAGTGACCGAAGCCCGATGACTTCCAATCCCGAACAGCCTGTTCTTGAGGGTCTCCAAATTGACCGAGCCCAGGTTAGTATCCGTCAACTTGCCCAGCTTTGAAATGAACTTCGACTCTGGCATGAATGTTTTGCTGAGCTTCTTGATCATAGCCTGTCTTGAGGCACCATTGTGTTTTCCGGTTGTTCTCGCTTCAGCCATCTGCAACATAACAAACATTCATCAGCAATTAAAATTAATAAAATAAGGTATGATAGGGGCTGCAGTCGAATTCTAGAAGCTGCAATAACTCTCGTGTTTGCAAACCTCAGCTTCTTCTCTTGAATATATTCGAATTCCGACACTTAGAACAGATTTCTAAGTGAACTCTGATGACTTTACTTCTCAATCAGCAATCAGCAATTTAATTTCTATGTCTTCGTATCAGCAATCAGCAAATATCAAGCTAGCAAATTCGTGCTTCTAAGTTCTCAACTATTCCTTTGCTTCACCCCAAGGCGTCCCACAGGCAACTTCAACTAAGCTCAACAAATCAAATTTCAGACTTCAGCCTCAATACTAGGAAAGGCCGTACCTCTTCTATTTCAGCAATGGCGTACCTTTCAGCTCTCAGCAAACTCAAGGCGTCTCCTTCTCAGCAACAATATTCAAATTCTCTCCGGAAAAATTCAAACCTCAGCAACTCACTGCAATGCTTCACTCTCACAGCAAGTTCGACTTCCAGCTGTGAAAATGAGTGAAAAACATCTTCATTTTATAGCCAAAATTCGAATTCTAGAAGAAGTTAATTTTAGCCAGTGCCATTAAACTCCACTACTCCACTTCAAGAATTCGAATTTTCCCTCTCTGGTGTTTCTGGCACTTGCCTCCAGTCGTCGGGAATATTATTCTTCTAGAAACTTGACTTTGACTAGCGTTTTGGATTTTGCTTTCGAAAATTTAATTTAATTCATCTTCTTTTAACTCACCAGCCGGAGCTCTGTCATTTGAATTCGAATTTTTAACTTCATCATCTGCTCTGGAAAATTCATCTTCGAAGAATTTAATCAAAATTATCTAGGCAACTGACTTCAGATTCATCGTTCGAAGAAAATTCATCTTGAAAACACATTTTATTCGTTTTTGCCTTGGAAAATTTAAAATTCTCCCTTAGGAAAATTCACAATTCGAGTACCGATTAAATTCTTCACTGAAAAGGTGTTGGCGAAGCTCAGAAGACTTGGAAATCCATCTATCATCACGAATGTTCAGTACCCAGAAGCAAATTTTCTTCAGAATGCTCTGAATTCATGGGTACCCAACGAACGGGTTCATTTAATTTTTCGAATTTGAACCTTAGAAAAATATTATTTCCATCATTTAAATTCGTTCTTCGCCCGTGATCACTCTGCGTTGCTCTGACTGAAGAACTTGAATCATCTTGCATTATCGTCTCTGACTTCATCACTGAGAAAAGTTGCTCATGCTCCGGAAAATTTATCACTCTGAGATCTAGGCGTATTTTCCAAGGAAAATAAATTTGCCTTAGAAAATATTTCTTTAAAATCATCTTGCACTTTTGAAAACTTGCCTTACAAAATTTTTATTTCATCTGCCAGTGGAGAGAAATTTCTATCAACTTCATTTGGAAAATTTTATTCATTCCTGGCATGCCTTGCACATTTCATCTTCACTCCACACTATACACTTCACACTTAGGAAATATTTCTTCCAACGCCTAGGCAAATTTTTTAACACTTAGAAAATATTTTATTTCCCCCTTGAGGCGCCTAGCACACTTAAGGAAAAAATCACGCCTTGGGATATTTTCTAACACTTACCACTTCCAACGCCTAGCAAGTTTGTTTTGACTTCACACGCCTTAGAAAATTTTCTAACACCTTATGACTCCCATCAACCTTTGGCGCCTAGCACACTTGAGAGGAAATTAAAAAAAAATCACGCCCAACATTCACCTTGGGCGCATTCTTGATGTGGAGGAGGATAACGCCTCACTTTTTACCACGAATTCACCACGCCTAGATAACATTTTTACCTTACTTACCACCCTTATTCACCATTTACCATCCAAACTTGGGCGCATTTGAGCATGTCCACTAGATGACCTTTCAACTTCACTTTTTTGTCTTGACATGCACTAGTTTGGGCGCATTTTGCCTATGGAGGAGGACGAGATTCTTTGACCTTGTTGACTTTCTCTCCCCTTGAGCGCATTTTGATGTGTGTGAAGGATGAACTTTTCCAACGCCTCAAGAGTGACTCTTCAGCTTCCAAATTTCGTCTTCACATGCACAAGTTTGGGCGCATTTCACCCCTGCTACAGGATGGGCACATTTTGGAGGGTGAGGCGGATTTCCATGCCTTAGAAACTTTTTCAATTTTCCTTCTTTCATTTTGGGCGCATTTCCTCATGCCTGCAGGATAAAAAACGTTGACTTTGTTTGACTTTCCTGCCTTGGGCGCATTTTGCCCTGTGTGAAGGATGAACTCACATTTTCAAAAAAATTCTACGCCTCTAGCTGAGATGGGCGCATTTTCCTATGCCTGCTGGACGAGACTCCAGACTTAGACGAATTTTTATCATCCTCGCCAGCTTACGTGCCCTGCTATTTATAGTAAGTTCTCTGAATTTGGACTTCTGAAGCTCAGAATGGCCTGAAATTTTAAACATAGCATCTTCATGCCTTTATCAACTTGTCGACACTGCCACTTTTAGTCACCCTGCTATTTATAGCCTGTTTCTGAGGGTGGCTTACTATAAATAGTAAGTTCTTGTTTCTGATAGCTCCATTGCTCCGTTTGACTTGGAATTTGAATGAGGTGCTCCTCACCACGTGACCTGTTGGCTGACACTGACGCATGCAGCTGATTTACTATTTTTAGCATGTTTCCACTTTGACTTACTATAAATAGTAAGTGCTCCGTTTGACCTGAAATTTCACCAGCAGATAGCCTGAAGGACGCTGATCGCAGTGGTTTACACCGGATTTTGAAGATTTTGACTTTTGATGCCTATTTTTAGGCTCCGAAGCTGGAAACCTAATTTGCATTGCATCGCATTATCAAAAGATCTCCGTTTGACTACGTTTACTAGCGACGCGTGATCGACTGATGAATCACGAGGGCTCTTCCGGGGGTATTTCTTAGGGGACACTTACTTAAAATAGCAAGGTTCGCAGTGAATCCTCATTTGCGCATGTCGCACCACATCAGCGAGCTTTTCGAGAAAAACCATCGAGGGAATCACCCGGAGCATGCAAAAGAAACCTCGACATGCAAACCCTAAAAATAGCCTCGGAAGGCTGAATCCTGAAAGTGGTCGCCTTGTCTTGCATGTTACATCATCGCGAAGGTCTCGAAAAACCCAGAAGGAATATCTAGACATGCAAAGAAAATCTCTGCATCTGGACCCTGAAATTCGTGCCGGAAGCCGGACTGCTAAAAATAGTAAGTTGTCCGATTTCGCTCAAATTTGGCATGCGAGCAGTCTGATATACTCTGAATGCTGTGTGATTGTCGGAATCTCAAAATGGCTGACAAATTGCCCGTAATTTCACACTTACTAAAAATAGTAAGTATCTCAGAATCCGATGAAATTTTGCTGAGAGCCTGCTGGATGTCTGCTGACAACATTGTTAAGCTCAGTTTTCAATTTATTCACTTACTTGACCCTGAATTGACCAGGAACGACGAAACCCTAATTTTAGACTTGGCCAATAGTTCGTGTTTAAGCTCAATAACGGACATGACCCCCCTGAAAGACGGACACCAGAAAAGAGAAAGAGAGAGAGAGGAAAACCCAAGGCAAAAGACCGGAACGGAGCAAAAATTAGGGGGTCCCCATCTTGAATGGGGCGATGTGTGAAAAGGTCACAACAGGTACATCAAAATCGATAGAAGTTCTGGCATGACAAACATCTTCGGCGGGGAAATTTCTAGCCGGGGTAGTTAGTGTTGAAATACAACAATTGTAACAAACTCAAGCCAGGCAAGTTTAAAATCAGGTGGCTAGGACCATTTCGGATCCACAAAATTGGAGACAATGGAGCAATCAAATTAGCAAGACCAGACAACACTGTGTTGGAGGATCCGGTGAACGAGTCAAAGTTGAAAATTTATAAAGAAAGGAGGGAACCTGTGCAAATAAACATGTTGGGATACGCAACTAGAGAGGATTAGCCGGTGCAAGGAGGAACCCAACAAAGAACAAAACTGGGGCCTAGGAGGAAGTGGATACGTTGTAGAAGAAGACTGGGTGACATCAAGCAAAGATGAGATTATTGAAGAAAGACT
>VDFB02026320.1:47233508-47405040 GCA_007258455.2 Sequoia sempervirens | reverse complement strand
TCAAAGCAATTGACCTACTCTTCAATCTGCTCACACGCCTATCAACCCATGCCCTGGTGAATGTCATAACTGGGATAGAAAGAGTATCTAAGTCTGCAACCTCGGGCTCTAACCAGTCTACAGGCGGAAGTGGAGTATCCCGAACAGCCGCGATAGTTCGATGAACAACGCCCATATCCTCGCTTCACTCGTCCTAACTGGAACTACCTCACACTCCCTGATCAGAGTAATCGGCAACCGAGAGAACATTCTCTTCCTTACTTCAATTTCATCAACTGCATCAGCCCAGTAATCTTCTATGGTGGCCTTATGCTTGAACTCCTCCGACAACACCCAATTGATGTTATGATGCGGGTCATAATGTTGTCGACTTGTATGATATGAGAAGTGATAAAATTGAAGCTCACTTTCAGCTTCTCTAGCTGCCTGTATCGAAGGACACACTTCATCCGAGTTGCCCATCACAATCGGAAACTCTATCCCCCCTTTCTTCTTCTTCTTTTGGATTTTGTCAAAGGCCAGCAATTGTCTATATACCTCTAGCATTATTATTCTATCTGTTGGGTACTTAGGCAGCCTATACGGGTATGAAGAAAATCCTTGCAGCCTAATGTATGAAAATCTCGGAAATTGTATAAACCAGCACCCATACCTTTCGATCAGCTCTTGGGCATCTCTAGAGATTCTGTGATGTAACCTCTCCTGAAGCAGCCTCATGATGTACATGGTGAATGAATCGTTGACACGTTTGTAGTAGGTTGTGCTCGACAGGTGCAACTGTGTACATGCCTCATGAATTTTGAACTGGTGGGAGCCACAACCGACGGGTTCTTTATAAGAAATCCCTCTATACCTCGTCATTCGTGCCAACATGTAAATAAGATAGGAGCTCATGTAAAACGTTTTAGTCCTCCTCAGGCTCAGGAGCTGCTCATGTATATTATCGCTGATCATCTCAGCCCAATTGACATAATCCTTTCCTTCTAACACCAGGTTGATGTAATAGAACATCCAAGGCTCAAAAATGTAGGACTGTGGGCAACCACCAACCCTGCTCAACAACATGATAAGATCACAATATTCCTGCTTCAGGTCCTCTGCTATGATCTGTTTCGGCAACTTCGCACGAGAAGGCTTTGGAGTGCTCATCCAGTGGGTGTTAATTGTATCCATGCATCTCTCGAAAGCAAAAGCATACATCCGCTCCGCTCGCTCCCTGGACTTGTAAATCATGTTCCTATGTACCGGGATCCCAAAAGCTTCACCAATGGCCGCCGGAGTAAGATTGGCAAGCACTTGGCCATCTGGTGACATGATCGACCGGTGTTCCTTCTCGTAGCAGTTGGCGCACTCCATTATAAGCTCTGAGCACTGAATGGCTGGCGGAAAACCAGCAGCCGCATATAATCCACTTCGGACGATGTTGTGCGAAGTTACCGAAGCCCGATGACTTCCAATCCCGAACAGCCTGTTCTTGAGGGTCTCCAAATTGACCGAGCCCAGGTTAGTATCCGTCAACTTGCCCAGCTTTGAAATGAACTTCGACTCTGGCATGAATGTTTTGCTGAGCTTCTTGATCATAGCCTGTCTTGAGGCACCATTGTGTTTTCCGGTTGTTCTCGCTTCAGCCATCTGCAACATAACAAACATTCATCAGCAATTAAAATTAATAAAATAAGGTATGATAGGGGCTGCAGTCGAATTCTAGAAGCTGCAATAACTCTCGTGTTTGCAAACCTCAGCTTCTTCTCTTGAATATATTCGAATTCCGACACTTAGAACAGATTTCTAAGTGAACTCTGATGACTTTACTTCTCAATCAGCAATCAGCAATTTAATTTCTATGTCTTCGTATCAGCAATCAGCAAATATCAAGCTAGCAAATTCGTGCTTCTAAGTTCTCAACTATTCCTTTGCTTCACCCCAAGGCGTCCCACAGGCAACTTCAACTAAGCTCAACAAATCAGATTTCAGACTTCAGCCTCAATACTAGGAAAGGCCGTACCTCTTCTATTTCAGCAATGGCGTACCTTTCAGCTCTCAGCAAACTCAAGGCGTCTCCTTCTCAGCAGCAATTTCAAATTCCCTCCGGCTTCAGCAACTTAAGGCGTCCTTCCTCAACTCAGCAACATTCAAATTCTCTCCGGCAAAATTTAAACCTCAGCAACTCACTGCAATGCTTCACTCTCAGAGCAAGTTCGACTTCCAGCTGTGAAAATGAGTGAAAAACATCTTCATTTTATAGCCAAAATTCGAATTCTAGAAGAAGTTAATTTTAGCCAGTGCCATTAAACTCCACTACTCCACTTCAAGAATTCGAATTTTCCCTCTCTGGTGTTTCTGACACTTGTCTCCAGTCGTCGGGAATATTATTCTTCTAGAAATTTGACTTTGACTGCTGATTTTGCTTTCTAAATTTAATTTAATTCATCCTTTTGAATCCACCAGCCGGATCTCTGTTACTGGAAATCGAATTTTAACTTCATCATCTCTGGGAAAATCCATCTTCAAAGAATTCAAACAAAATTATCTAGGCAACTGACTTTGAATTCATCATTCGAAGAAAATTCATCTTGAAAGCACATTTTATTCGTTTTTGCCTTAGAAAATTTAAAATTCTCCTTAGGAAAATTCACAATTCGAGTACCGATTAAATTCTTCACTGAAAAGGTGTTGGCGAAGCTTAGAAGACTTGGAAATCCATCTATCATCACGAATGTTCAAGTATCTGAAGCAAATTTTCTTCAGAATGCTCTGAATTCATGGGTACCCAACGAACGGGTTCATTTAATTTTTCGAATTTGAACCTTAGAAAAATATTATTTCCATCATTTAAATTCGTTCTTCGCCTGTGATCACTCTGCGTTGCTCTGACTGAAGAACTTGAATCATCTTGCATTATCGTCTCTGACTTCATCACTGAGAAAAGTTGCTCATGCTCCGGAAAATTTATCACTCTGAGATCCAGGCGTATTTTCCAAGGAAAATAAATTTGCCTTAGAAAATATTTCTTTAAAATCATCTTGCACTTTTGAAAACTTGCCTTAGAAAATTTTTATTTCATCTGCCAGTGGAGAGAAATTTCTATCAACTTCATTTGGAAAATTTTATTCA
Source organism: Sequoia sempervirens (assembly GCA_007258455.2). Lineage (NCBI taxonomy): Eukaryota > Viridiplantae > Streptophyta > Pinopsida > Cupressales > Cupressaceae > Sequoia > Sequoia sempervirens. Next base: position 47,401,926 of record VDFB02026320.1, on the reverse strand, counting down.
TTCCTGGCATGCCTTGCACATTTCATCTTCACTCCACACTATACACTTCACACTTAGGAAATATTTCTTCCAACGCCTAGGCAAATTTTTTAACACTTAGAAAATATTTTATTTCCCCCTTGAGGCGCCTAGCACACTTAAGGAAAAAATCACGCCTTGGGATATTTTCTAACACTTACCACTTCCAACGCCTAGCAAGTTTGTTTTGACTTCACATGCCTTAGAAAATTTTCTAACACCTTATGACTCCCATCAACCTTTGGCGCCTAGCACACTTGAGAGGAAATTAAAAAAAATCACGCCCAACATTCACCTTGGGTGCATTCTTGATGTGGAGGAGGATAACGCCTCACTTTTTACCACGAATTCACCACGCCTAGATAACATTTTTACCTTACTTACCACCCTTATTCACCATTTACCATCCAAACTTGGGCGCATTTGAGCATGTCCACTGGATGACCTTTCAACTTCACTTTTTTGTCTTGAAATGCACTAGTTTGGGCGCATTTTGCCTATGGAGGAGGACGAGATTCTTTGACCTTGTTGACTTTCTCTCCCCTTGAGCGCATTTTGATGTGTGAAGGATGAACTTTTCCAACGCCTCAAGAGTGACTCTTCAGCTTCCAAATTTCGTCTTCACATGCACAAGTTTGGGCGCATTTCACCCCTGCTACAGGATAAGCTTGCATTTTGGGCACATTTTGCTCTTGCTGGTGGATGAAAACGTTTGACTTTGCTTTGACCACCTTGTCTTTTGGGCGCATTTCACCCCTGCTACAGGATGGGCGCATTTTGGAGGGTGAGGCGGATTTCCATGCCTTAGAAACTTTTTCAATTTTCCTTCTTTCATTTTGGGCGCATTTCCTCATGCCTGCAGGATAAAAAACGTTGACTTTTGTTTGACTTTCCAGCCTTGGGCGCATTTTGCCCTGTGTGAAGGATGAACTCACATTTTCAAAAAATTTCTACGCCTCTAGCTGAGATGGGCGCATTTTCCTATGCCTGCTGGACGAGACTCCAGACTTAGACGAATTTTTATCATCCTCGCCAGCTTACGTGCCCTGCTATTTATAGTAAGTTCTCTGAATTTGGACTTCTGAAGCTCAGAATGGCCTGAAATTTTAAACATAGCATCTTCATGCCTTTATCAACTTGTCGACACTGCCACTTTTAGTCACCCTGCTATTTATAGCCTGTTTCTGAGGGTGGCTTACTATAAATAGTAAGTTCTTGTTTCTGATAGCTCCATTGCTCCGTTTGACTTGGAATTTGAATGAGGTGCTCCTCACCACGTGACCTGTTGGCTGACACTGACGCATGCAGCTGATTTACTATTTTTAGCATGTTTCCACTTTGACTTACTATAAATAGTAAGTGCTCCGTTTGACCTGAAATTTCACCAGCAGATAGCCTGAAGGACGCTGATCGCAGTGGTTTACACCGGATTTTGAAGATTTTGACTTTTGATGCCTATTTTTAGGCTCGAAGCTGGAAACCCTAATTTGCATTGCATGCATATCAAAAGATCTCCGTTTGCTCTCGTTTCTACAAGGACGTGGATCAGCTCGTGAATTGAACTGCTGGGAGGCACCGGGACACACCTGCTAAAAATAGCAAGTTCCTTCGAGTGAGAATCTCATTTGCATGTCACACCATCAAGCTAAAACCCATCAGGAATCACCCGACATGCAAAAGAAACCTCGACATGCAAACCCTAAAAATAGCCTCGGAAGGCTGAATCCTGAAAGTGGTCGCCTTGTCTTGCATGTTACATCATCGCGAAGGTCTCGAAAAACCCAGAAGGAATATCTAGACATGCAAAGAAAATCTCTGCATCTGGACCCTGAAATTCGTGCCGGAAGCCGGACTGCTAAAAATAGTAAGTTGTCCGATTTCGCTCAAATTTGGCATGCGAGCAGTCTGATATACTCTGAATGCTGTGTGATTGTCGGAATCTCAAAATGGCTGACAAATTGCCCGTAATTTCACACTTACTAAAAATAGTAAGTATCTCAGAATCCGATGAAATTTTGCTGAGAGCCTGCTGGATGTCTGCTGACAACATTGTTAAGCTCAGTTTTCAATTTATTCACTTACTTGACCCTGAATTGACCAGGAACGACGAAACCCTAATTTTAGACTTGGCCAATAGTTCGTGTTTAAGCTCAATAACGGACACGACCCCCCTGAAAGACGGACACCAGAAAAGAGACAGAGAGAGAGAGAGAGAGGAAAACCCAAGCCAAAAGACCGGAACGGAGCAAAAATTAGGGGGTCCCCATCTTGAATGGGGCGATGTGTGAAAAGGTCACAACACTGTGTTCCACGGCGTTTCGGGGACGGGGACAGGGGGACGGTAGGGGACGAGTTTCGAGGACGGCAGTCCAAGGGCAGATTTTTGGGGACGGCAGGGGGACGGCGATATAGAAATTTTTCAATATATATATATATAGATACACACAATTACATATATATACACAATTACATATATATATGAATTTTTAATAATATATTATATATAGAGAGAGAAAGAGAGCAATTTGAAATATCAAATATGTGCAACAATTTCAATATGACAATACGTGCATAGATAAAGAGTATAACAGCAGTATAACAGCAATATAGCAACAGTATAACAACAATATAAACATAAAGGTAAACACTAACAGCAATGCCAATAACTTAACTATTAAATATAAAAGCATTTTGTTCAAGTTTTAACACTAAAGTTAAATAACTCAAAGATCAACGTTTCAAACTTTAAAGTTTAAATACAATAATTTGTCAATCTATGACACTATGCCTCATTCGGGCTATCAATATCAAAAGCACTAAATTTAAACTAAATAATAGTTTGTTTAAAAATTAATTTTATTACTCGTAATTTTTTTTTAATTTGACAATAATATTAAATAGTTATGCTTAAAAATTAAATGTTTTATCAAATTTTTATTTAATGAAATATAATAATATTTAATATTTATTATTTATTAATTATCACATAATTTTATTTTATTTCATAATATAATTAACTTACAAGCAATTAAAAATTAAATTTTTTATCAAATATGATGAAATATTTAATATTATTAAGCAATTTTTATTTAATTTGTCAAAAATTAAAAGATTTTTTTACTTTGACAAAAGGGGGACTCCTGGGCGTCCCCGATACGGTTGGGGGACTTCTAGCCGTCCCCTAGCCGTTTCACCCTTTTATTTTCCAGCCGTCCCCCTTTTTGGGGACGCGTTTCCTGCCGTCCCCCAGCTTTCAAAAATCAGGGGGGACGCCTAGGGGACGTCCCCTGCCGTCCCCCCGTCCCCGAAACGCCACAGGGGACGGGGACGTAGGGTTTGGGTGGGGGGACGCGTCCCCGTGTAACACAGATGTAAAGACAAAAACGAGGAAGATGAAGTCACATGCAAGGCGTTGGAAATTTAAAATTCTTCTCATCCTCTAATATGCACCCATCCTCCTCCTAGGCCTAAATGCGCCCAAATTGGGCCATGTGAAGATGAAAATGGAGAAGCCCAAGAGTCACTTGTTGGAGGCGTTGAAAGTTTTCATCCTCCACACATGCTAATATGAGCCCAAGATTGAAGTGGGTAAAGGGTGAAGTAAAATGCTAGGCGTGGTGAAGTTTAATATTCACCTTCAAGTGGATATGCGCCTAGGGTGGTGAGATAAATGCCAAGTGATGAAATTACTAAGGCATAGACTTAAGGCGTATCCTCTTGCATATGATATGCACCTAAGGTGAAATTCAAGGTGGTAAGTGAGATAAAGGTGTTGAGGGTGAAATGGTTAATGCTAGGCGTTGAAAGCTTGTTTCTCTTCACACATGATATGCGCCTAAGGTGGTGAGTGAAAGATAAAATATTGCTAAGGCGTTGGATGAAAATGTCTTTCAAGTATGAAATAAAAAGCAAAGTGGTGAATGAAAAATAAAATGTGCTAGGCGCCTTCATGAAAATTTTCCAAGTGAAGTTGATAAATTTCCACCACTGGCAAATACGTATTGGATGAAATAAAATTTTTCTCCCAGGCAAGATGGATGAAGTTGAATAAATTTTTCTAAGGCAAAATATTTTCTTCCTTAGAAAATACGCCTAGACCTAAGGTGGTGAATTTTTTCCTGAAGCACGAGCAAATTTTCCAGTGATGAAGTCAAAAGATGATGACAATGCAGGATGAATTCAAAAATTTCTCAGGTCTGAGCAACAGGATGTTCGCAAAGATGATGAACGGATTTAAAATTGGTGAAATAATATTTTTCTAAGGTTCAAAATTTAAAAATTCAAATGAACCCGTTCGTTGGGTACCCATGGATTCATCGCGTTTCAGATAAAATTTTCTTCTGGGTACTGAACGTTTGTGATGAGAGATGGATTTCTATGTCTTTCGCACTTCGCCAAAGCCTTTAGCATGAGGAATTTGATCGATGCTCAAATTGTGAAATTTTCCTAAGGGAGAATTCAAAATTTTCTAAGGCAGAGTGAATAAAATGTGTTTTCAAGATGAGTTTCTCCAGACAACGAATTTGAAGTGAATTTCCTAGATGATTTTGATTGAGTTCTTCACAGATGAATTTTTCCATAGCGTCGGAGGTGCTTCAAATTGAAAATTTGCGAGACAGAACTTCGGCTGGCGAATGGAAATTGTTAAATTAATAAGTTTAAATTAAAATTTTCGAAAGAGAATTAAAAGATACTAGTCAAAGTTGAACTTCTAGAAGATTGGGATTCTTAGACAAGTGTCAAAAATGCCAGAGGAGGGAAATTCGAATGAAGTAGTGGAAATTTAATTCACTAACTATACTTAGCTTCTTCTAGAAATCGATTTTTGCTATAAGAGCTGAGAAGTTTTTCATTTCTCCTCACCAATTGGAGGAATTCGAATTTGCTCTCGGTTTGAAGTTCGGAACTTGGAGAAGTTGCTGAAGACTAAAGTGCTGAACAAGTTCGAAAATTTTGCTGAAGACTGAAGGTTGCAGTGAGGGGCGTTGGAGGTTGCTGCAATACTGAAGTTCGATTTTGCTCTGAAGTTTGAAGTCACCAGTGCAAGTGGAGAAGTTTCGATTTGAAGAGAATATTGCTGAGAGTTTAAAAAGTGCGAACTTGCTGATTTGAAGTTGCTAAGTGTGAAGTGAAGTTGTTGAAGCTTGCTTAGAAATTTTCTAAGTATTGAAGCTCGAATTTGTTGAAGAAGAAGTTGAGGTTTGCAAACGAGAAATAATAGTGCAACTTCTTGAAGCAGGAGTATTGTGATCTCATTATGATGCTGAGTCGAGTTGGAGGTTGCCCACAATCTTTTATTTTTGAGCCATGGATGTTCTATTACATCAACCTCGTGCTGGAAGGAAAGGAGTACGTCAACTGGGCTGAAATGATCAGTGACAATTTGCATGAGCAACTCCTGAGCTTGAGAAAAACGAAGACATTCTATATGAGCTCTTACATCATCTACATGCTGGCCCGTATGACGAAGTATAAAGGGATTTCATACAAGGAGCCTATTGGTTGTGGCTCACACCAGTTTAAAATTCATGAGGCTTGTCCGTAGTTGCATTTGACTAATACTACTTATTACAAGCATGTCAATGACGCCTTCACCATGCACATCACGAAACTGCTTCAGGAGCGGATGCATCACAGAATCTCGAGAGAAGCCCAGGAATTGATTGAAAGGTATGGGTGCTGGTTTATACAATTTCCGAAGTTTTCTTACATAAGGCTGCAAGGTTTTTCATCATACCCATATAGGCTGCCTAAGTACCCAACCAATAGAATACTGATGTTAGAGATATCTAGGCAATTGGTTGCCTACGATAAAATTCAGAAGAAAAAGGAGGGAGGTGTTGACTTCCCGATTGTCATGGGCAACTCGGATGAAGTGTGTCCTCAATTACAAGCAGCTAGAGAAGCCGAGAGTGAGCTTCAATTTTATCACTTTTCATATCACAGCAGCCGACAACACTATGACCCGCATGACAACATCAAATGGGTACTGTCAGAAGAATTTAAACACAAGGCAAATATTGAGGATTATTGGGCTGATGCATCAGACGAGGCTGAAGTCAGGAAAAGAATGTTTTCTAGGTTACCAATTAACATGATCAAGGAGTGTGAAGTTGTTCTGGTACCAGACCAGGTGAATGAGGACATGGACGTTGTCCATCCAGATTATGCAGCAGTGAGGGATACTCCACTTCCACTCCCGGATTGGTCAGAACCAGAGGTTGTTGACTTGGACACGCTTTCTATTCCGATTTTGACATTTACTAGAGCATGGGTTGACAGGCGGGTGAGCAAGTTGAAGAGTAGGTCAATTGTTTTGACTTACAATTTGATGGGAGATCACAGGACAGCCACCACCGGCAGGAAGAAATAGATCACACGAGGTCCGAAATCTAGGAGGAAGGAGCCAGTTCGACAGGAGCCTGTTCAGCCGGAGCCTCCACGAGTTACAGTTGAATCGCCCATGCCATTGGAGACACGTTCTCCAAGCATACAGGAGGTTTCTTTGTTTGCTGATCAAATAAATGCATTGAATCAGGTGCAAGCGGTACAGGAAAATAATCAGCCACCACGGAGAGAATCGGTTCGCCAGAGCGTCAACGCACCTGCTAGAGATGATTAGCAAGATGATGAGGGGACTACTACTGACCCTCAGTTTTAGCAAGAATTAGAGACGGCTTTGGAAAATGATGATGATATAGTTTCAGGAGATACTCAGCCACTTGAGGACGATGAGCCTCACCAGAATGATGTAGAAGTTGAACAAGTTCGAGAAGTAGAGGCACAAGAACAACAGCCATTTGATATACAGTATACAGTGCCTGATTGGCTCAGAGATAGGATGAGAAGAAGCCCCAGCGAAGAGATTGATCCAGCAATTGAAATGGAAGAGTTTTTGAATAGGATCGGCGCACCTCCACAGAAGAAGAAAGCACAAAAGTTTTCAAAGATATCAATTGAAGAAGATGGCTCTCGCACCCTTCACATGGCAGTGCCACAGGTTGATTGTGACCGAGATGAAGCAGTACCCGAAAATTATATGGTCACAACTTTGGAGTTAGGACGCCCCACAGGTGCACAGATTGTAGAAGAATGTGATAACTCCTATCACGCCCTCAAGGATAGATTATTCAAGAAGGAAGGAAAGTATAAGAAGTTGAAAAGAGAGCATAAGGCTTTGGTAGGATATGTGTAGCAGTTGTCTCGTTCTCGTGGGTAGGAGATTCCAGCAATAGAACTTCCAGCTGACATACCTAGAGAGTCAATCAGTGGCTTGTTGGAGTTATGGAAGATGGCACAGGGGGCAGACAAGTGGGTCACAGGAGTTCGTGCTGAGACAGAAAAGTTTATGGAAGACCTTGCTCTTGCTTTTCAGCAGGCTTCTAGTATCTTGGCACGGATGGAGGCAGTTGATCAGGCCTGAGGAAATGCTTCTGTTTATCAGAGCAAAGTAATTCAGTGTCTTGAGGCATTGAGACATGTTCCTTTGCAGTCGCTGATTGATGGAGGGGTTATTCAGGAGAATGACAGGTATGACTTTTCTAGATGGTATTCTTCAGCAATCACGGGATGTGGTTTCTTCGACGCAGCACAGGCGGATTCAACCAGGGTACGGAAGGCTATGGCCAATATCATTGATGGAGTCTAGAATACTTTCGATGCCATATTTGCTAGACGGTTGAATCCAGATGAGGTGAATGTTGATAATTTGAGGGGTAGGCTGGTGCCTTTCTTTTCAGATGTGAAGACCTTCGTACAAGATGACTTTGAGAACACTTCTACTTTCTCCACCTTGATCTAGAGCACGCAGATTCCTTAGTTGCTTGGAGAAAATCTTGTGCAAGGCATGAGCAGTCTGTTACAGTGTTGGAGTTCCAGCTTGATTGCATTCCACCCATTTCATTCAGGAGGTTGAGGTTGTACCTGGCAGGTTCATTGAGTTTGCAACCAGAGAGAAGGAGAACGGGAATGCACTACTGGACGATGATCTTCTAGAAGACTGATTGTGGGCATTAATTGCCTTTACTATTTTGGGAGTGAGTGGGAATCTTTGCTCATTTATTGCACCACTCCCCATTCTGGCAGTTTTTAGGGTTAGGGCTGAGGTGGCTTAATCTTAGCCACTCTTTTGATTGTAATCTTAGCCGTCCATTGGACTGGGCTACCTATAAAAGGGGGAGTCCCCCTCATTTGTACCTCAGTAGACATTAGAATTAGAATTGAGCTAGAGATTGGAGACTAGAGAGTAGAGCAGAGTAGGCATTTTGATAGCATAGTGTGGAGGAGGAAAGTTTTCCCTTTGAAAACTTTTGTAGAGATTGTTGTGTAAAACTTTCATGATAATAGATCTTTTCATTGATGGTGGAATTCGTCTTTGTCATGGATAGCTAGTAAGGTCTCTTCATCCTTTCGGATCCAAATAGCATAAAATAGCATAACTTTCATCTCATGCAAGTAGTTTACTTTGATGTGTGGTGTTTTATTGAGGTAGCTTCATTTCATTCCATACCACTAGCAGCTTATTGATGATAAGTTCGCCTTGCGTGGTCGACTGGAAATTATCTCGAGTTTAACTTTGATTGTGATTTGTATGCTTATATGCGTCGTCTTGATGGTATATGTATGCTAAATTGTAATCTGAATATCTTTTGCTATCCCTTTGAAGATTGCACTAATTTTGCTGAAGCTATCCGATGTGAGGCTAGGTGAAATTCGGTCGAAGTCTGCCGAAATCAAGCCCCACATATCTTGCATTTAGAATAGAATATAAGTTTCTTAGGCCCTACACTCATTTATTTTCCGCATATTTCTGGTTAGCTTTAGAAAACGTACCTTATTGCCAAATCATCCACATTATACAAATCCCTTCCAATCATCCATTTACTGTTAACTGCAAGAATCCTAAACAATTGTGTAAGTCCCCTCGTGAAAACAGCAATTCACATCAAACCAACTGAGGGTATTCTAAGTATTTCAGAACCTTGGAGTTGAACGTGCGAACTTTCTTGCAATCTTAGCACACGGAATACTTTGATCAACAGAGAACGGAGTAGCCTTCAGACTATTTTGTTCTGCTGATTGGTGCGGTCATAAAAATCACATCAACAGGGCCAAAACAGTATATCTTCTAAACTGGTCTCCTACTTATGTCGTTAAGAAGATGACTCCTAAAGAAGCTTGGTCTGGACGCAAGCCTAAGATCAGCCACTTGAAAGTTTTTGGCTCTACTGCTCATGTGTGGATTCTAGATGCCAAGCGCGCTAAGTTGGATTCCAAAAGCCAGAAACTCATGTTCACTGGTTACAGTGAGAATCATAAGGCATATAGGTTGATTGTTGTAGATACATATCGTCTCATCTTCAGTCGTGATGTTGTGGTTGAAGCAACTAGTGGGCCCTTCTATATGTCTTCTCCTTTTGTGAGCCCTAAGGATTAGTCTTTGCTGGCTTCTGATTTGGGCGTTTGTCTTCCCCTAGCTCCACCTGATGGGAGGGATTCTGCAGTTGTACAGGCACTTCAGCAAAATGTTCCTCCACCCGCCCCTTCTCAGGACAATCTGGATCCTAATCCAGCTGATTTTGTTCCAACCACCCCTAGTAATGTTGTTCCTCCTGTTTTAGATATTGGTACTTCTACTCTCCGGCCTAAATGGTATGCTAAAACCATAAGTGATCTCCATGATGATGAATTCATTGAGGGTAGATCTACTCGGAATAAGAGCAAGTAGCAGAATACAGTTAATTTTGCTCTTATGACCAACCTTCACAATATCTTGGAGCCTTGAACATATTCAAAGGCTAAAGGCATTCCTAAGTGGGAACAAGCTATGGAAGTTGAACATCATAGTCTTCTGAAGAATAACACTTGGGTCCTTTTCAATCTTCCACCTGGGAAGAAGCCCATTGGTTGCAAATGGGTGTATATAGTTAAGTACAAGGTTGACGGAACTCTTGATAAGTATAAGGCTCAATTAGTAGCCAAAGGGTTCTCACAGACAAAGGGCATTCATTATGAGGAGACTTTTGCTCCCACAGCCAAAATGAGTACTATTCGGCCTGTCCTCGCTATTGCAGCCCAGTTTGGATGGAAAGTTCATCAAATGGATGTCAAAAGTGCATTCCTCAATGGTGATCTACAGGAAGAAGTCTATATGATGCAACCTCCTAGTTTCAAGGTTCCTGGTAAGGAACACCAAGTATGCAGACTAGTGAAAGCACTCTATGGTCTTAAACAGGCTCCACGAGCATGGTACATGAAAATTGATAAGTACATTGTTGATCATGGTTTTTAGAGGATCCCTTCTGATTCTAATTTGTATGTCAAATAGTCTGGTGATGATATTCTTTTGCTTGTTGTCTATGTTGATGACCTAATCATTACTGGCAGCTCAGAACATTTGATTGAGGAGATCAAACATAATCTCAGTCAATCATTTGACATGACAAATTTGGGACTTCATAATTATCGAGGTGTTGAGGTTTGGCAGACAGCTGGTAGCATCTTTATCTCTCAGTCCAAGTATGCTCGTAGTCTGCTTGATAAGTTCAAGATGAATGCTTGCAAACTTGCATTTACACCTATGAAGAAAGGGCTAAAACTATCAGCAAAATCAGATTCACCTGTGCAAAATGAATCAACATTCAGACAACTAGTAGGCAGCCTCATTTATCTCACTGCTACTAAACTTGATCTCAGTTTTGCTGTGAGTTACATCTCTTGATTCATGACAGCCCCTAAAGCTAAACACTGGGTTGTAGTGAAGCGTGTGCTGAGATATGTGGAAGGCACTTCTGACTTTGGCATTTTGTATGGCAGGTGCAAAGATCCTAAGCTGATTGGCTTTACAGACTTAGATTGGGCAGGTTTTGTTGATGACAGGAAGTCTACTTCTAGGTATGTTTTCAGTTTGGGTACAAGTGTAGTTACTTGGACTAGCAAGAAGCAACAGGCAGTGGCTCTTTCCTCGACTGAAGTTGAATATCGGGGAACTGTTAAAGCAGCTTGTGAGGCAGTTTGGCTTTGAAGGATGCTTTCTGACATGCGAATGTCTCAAGCAAGGCCTTCCCCCTTGTATTATGACAATCAAGGGGTGCTGAAACTTGCCAAAAATCCAGTCTTCCATGAAAGAACCAAGCATGTTGAACTTCATTGTCATTTCATCTGCCAGCTCATCGAAGATGGATCAGTGGTATTGCAGTATGTTCCAATTGAGGATCAAACTGTTGATATTCTCACCAAGTCTCTGAGCCCGAATAAGTTTGTCAAATTTAGGGGGCACCTTGGTGTAGTTGATAGATTGACCATTACGCGAGGATATTAAATTGATATTTAGATAATTTAATTAATGGTCAATATTGTAATATAGTAGATTAGATTGTTTCTATTAGTCTTTTTAGAAACATCGATATTCTTTATTTTTAGAAACTTTTGTAAATCTCTATAAAGAGACTTTGTCTCTTTCATTTTAATATATCAAAAATTTACCAAAACAGTGGTGAGGGGGTGGGGGGCTTGGCGCTAAAATACATATAGTACTTGAAAGAATAGTTACAAAAAGAATTTTCCAATGGCATCATCTGCCCCATCCTTCAATTGCAAATTGAACAATTCTGCTAGTGGGTTAGGAGCATCACTTGTCATCTTGTGCTTCCCCCTAGCCTCTACTGCCCTTGAAGTAGAAGAAGTTGACATATGTGCAACTGGCCTCTACAAAGTAGTAGAAGTAATCCTCGTCTTAGGTGACCCCTCAATCTTAGAGACAAAGAAGCAGATGTAGGTGCACTGTCTTCACTACTTGGACCACCCCATAACTTACATATCTCAACCCTATAGATCAGTTTTTTTGCCAATTTCTCACATACATCTACACTATTTCCACGGATATGAAGGAGGTGGGAATCAACTCTGGTAGTGCTGCCTTGAAATTCAAGCTTACAAAAGTGGCACTTCCATGACCTAGTGCCCCTAGATGCCCTAGGTTTGATTTGTATTTTTTTTGCAATTGTCTTAGAGGAGACTTAGGATCAAAGGGACCCTTAGCAATTTTTGGCAGTATTGTGGAAGGGCAATTAATATCTGCACTTTTAATGGAACTAGTGGTTTGGGTTTCAGAGTGACCCCTCTTTGCTTTTGCGTTTTCATCAAGTGCATAATCGGATTCTGTTTCACTTTCAACTTCAACCTGTTGAGGCTCAAGTTCAACCTCATTCTCACTCATGCCATGAGAACTCATAGTGACATTGCAATATATGATATAAAATTTATGTTTATAATTTAAAAATTAAAATTCAAACTATGCATAATGCAAGGGATTAAAACACAATGATTTTCTTTTTATTTTTCTTACTTCAGGCTACATGAAGTGCAGAGGCAGAGGATACAAAAATAAAAATCTTTGTTCTTAACCTTTGTCAAACAAGGATTACGTTTTTGTTATTCTTACTTCGGGTCACACAAAGTGCAAAAGCAGAGGATACACAAAAATTATAATCCTAATTTGAGGGAAAAAAAAAATTGACTAAAATTTTTAAAAATAAAATATGTCAACTTGCTGTTATATAGTAAAAATAAAATAAAATTTGATCATGAATCATTAGTATTTCATTGAATCATGATTCATTTGCAAAACTAAACAAAATTCTAATAACTATTGAATTTAAAATTTAAAATTGAAAGTTGCAACTTGGTATATGAACTTTATTGATGGTGATGACAATATACAACTTGGTATTATCAATGTTGATGACAATATACAACTTGGTATTATCAATGTTGATGACAATATACAGCCATGTCTATGGATTCTATCAACATAAATGACAGTATACAATCTAGTGTGTGAATTTTAGCGACATACGCGTCAATATTCAACCAGTTGGGCATATAAATTCTAATATCTATAAACACAATTGCCAATATACAACCTAGTATATGAATATCAATAAACAACCAGTTATCTAGATTCTATCAACCTAATTGATAATATACAACCTATTATATAGATTTTAACAACATAATCATGAAACTAATTACAAAGATTAAAAAAGCCAATCATCGAAGCCTACCTCTTGCTTGAAACATGCTACTTTCAATCCTTTGAGTTGGCAACTTGACATCATTCCTCTTCTTGCTCATCCTCAACCCCCTTTCTTTTCTCTCACTCTTTCACCTTCCACTTGCAAAGTTGTTGCTCTTACTCTTACACTCACTACTATTAGCTTGTTGATTTGTTTTTGTGAGTTGAAATGAGGTTAGGAGGCAGATTTACAAAAGTTTTGGGGTTTGTGTAATGTCCCCATTTTTGGTGTCCTTATTCAAGCTAGTTTGGTTTTGACTCACTATTTTTAATAAGTACTATATTTAGTAACTGGTCTTGGTAGTAGTGCACTGCAGGGTTTCCTATTTGAGCAGTGTGTGGCAGTTGTCAAGTGAACTCTAATGTTTTGTGCCAGTTTGGTGATTTGGATTATTTACTATTTTTAGCAATTGCTATAAATAGTAAGTCTATTTTCGGTAATTGGTCCTGGCCAAGGCTACTTCAGCAATGTCTATTTCCAGTTTGGGCGTTGGCATGGCTAAGGTTCGATTTAATTATTATTTGTATTTCTCACTTAAGTTATTTTAATAAAGTTTTTTTAACTTAAGTGAAGGGGTCAAGGGGTCATGTAAAAAGTACCTTGGAGCCTAATGTAATGACTTAACATTGTTTTAGAAGGCAACAAAAGCAAAATAGTTTCCTTATGAGCATAAATGCCCAAGGGAGGTATTTTGAATTAAATAAAATAAAAAGGGCCCCTTAGCCTAGTTGCACAACGTTGTTTTAGAAGGGGGGCCATGTATTTCAAGTGGATGCTTAGAAAAGAGGTTTATTTATCATTTTTAAAGGCTAATGTTATGCCTCATAAGGTGGGACGGCTAGTTTGGGCTTAATGTCAATTTTAAATTAAAAAATCAAAGTGAAATTTTGGAGGCAAAAAGTTGGACGCCCTTCTTGGGGTAATTTCATGTCATTTCATAAAGTGAAATGAGAGGGAAATATATTCAAACTCAAATGCAAGTTGCCCTAATTTTTCACTCACTTTATAAATGAGTTTGAGCTCTTATTTGCATATGTTTTTTTTGGCAACTTAAAAGAATGTTGTTGGAATGATTCCATATTTCGATTGCAATTGATTGAGGATGGAAACCCTCATTTCTAGCGCTGGTTTTGGTGGTGAGAGATCCACCCTAGCTGGTTGGTATGGATTAGAATGGTGCAGCATCGACATGGTGGATCCTTCTTGAGACGGACATGGGACCCTGGGATTGTACTTGGTTTGGTATGGATCAATTTAAATTTTCCTAGATTTGTGGTGGCATTGCTTGAGGACAAAACAATTTTGGGAAGTGCGGACTGTAATGTCCCCATTTTTAGTACTACACTTTCCAGTGATTGTTAGCCTATTCTCGGATGCCTGTAGGCTAGTCAGAGGCAGAATTAGGGTTTTCAGTTGCGTGGAGGTTTCTTTTGAGGCTTTAGGGGTTTGCATGTTGGAGTTTTGCAGATTGGTTGCTGGTTTCTTTCTGGGTTTTCAGAAAGCTTCAGAGAGACGTGACATGCATTTAATGAAAGTGACATGCATTTCAATCAGGGGTTTGCATGCAGGATTGGTTTCTGGATTCTTTCTGGGTTTTCAGAGAGCTTCGCAGTGGTATGACATGCATCTGCATCTAGCAATCTTTTCCGAACTTACTATTTATAGTAAGTTGCGACGACTGCTCAGAATGTGGTAAAAATGCTTTTGGACACTTACTATTTTTAGCAGTATGCTATTTATAGTAAGTTCTATTTTTAGCAGTGCAATATTGGGGTTTCCGAAGCATATCAACATTTCCTGCGCATTTTAGTATTTCTGACATTTGCTATTTTTAGCAGGGTTTTGGCAGACCAATTCAAAGGCTATTTCAAGCAAGTCAGTTTGAGTAGTTTGGTCTCCCGCACTCTTGGAGCTATTTTTGGCAAGTCAGTACTTATGAGTTGGGCGCTTCTTTTGGTGAAAATTTTTTAATAAAGTGAAATATTACGAAGGCTTGGAGGATGCCTAAATGGAGAGATAAGTTGGTTTCACTAAAAAACCAATTTTTATAAGGTTTCTCGCTTAAGCAATTTGGACGCCTATTTCATGTTATATTTACTCTTGATTAAGTATTATTTCCTCTAATGCCTTGGACAACTTTGTGATGGAGGTTAATGCCTTGGTTAATGTTATATTTAGTTTGGGCGCCCTAATTGGAGGGAAAAACAGTTTGAAATTGTGGAGAAGATTATAAATAAGTGTTGGGCTTCATTGTTGGTATCTAATGAAAATTACAATGAAGTGCTGCCAAAATGGTTACTCACTCGCTTCGAGGAATGGATACCTCCTAGCAAACTTAGTTTCTTGCTTGAAAAATAACAACTAGGTAAGATATTGACTGTTCTTTACACTAAAGAGTAGATGGAGTTTATTGAAATGAAGATATTTGAAGTTTTCTGAGGATTTGATGTGATTTTCTCAGTTTTCAGTTTGCTAGTTTTGTGATAGCTGTAGCACGTTTTGGCTCATTGCTCAATAGGTGAATTTTTAGATACAACCATCAAGGAGGGGTGCCTCATAGTGCAAAGTTACAGAATTTTTAGATTCTTTGAATTTATCTTGTTGGTCGCCCCTCCTTGATGGTTGTATCTTGCTTGCCGGTACCTTGTAATGCATGCATAAAATAACGGTGGGTGTTTGATACTGTTTCATTGTCTAGACTTGGGCGCCTACCTCCTAGGCTTCTTTTGCATCCAGTTTCACGTCATTCGGAGGTGTATTGATGGAGTTATGAGCATTTTGGTGTGTTTTAGGCTTGCTGGTTTGAATTTTCTGTTTGCAAGAAGTTCTAATTTTGGCTTGTATTTCATAGTTGAGAAGCTTGAGAAGTTTGGAGAAACATCTGATAACATTTGCAGTGGATTGGACAACTATAACTCATTGTAACTTGCAGATATATCTCATTGTAAAGCTGAAATCAGTGGTATTGGTTCAGTCAATTAATATTTTTGCTTTTTACTTTGTAATTCCCACTTTTAGTGGAAGGAACAGACCTCGCCATCCATTTACTTTCAGCATTTCCTTTTTGTACTGCCCGTTGAACAAGCGGAAGGGGTTGGCAAGCCGCCCATTACTTTACTTTCAATACTTTGTAATCCTTCATCATGCTGATCGGCTGAGCCGTCAAACTACTCCCTCTGAATAAGTGGTCGAGTTGCATATGCATTGTACTTTCCAGCAATTTTAGTTTATGTGCTAACAATCCCCGGCACCATATGCTATCACCTCGCCCACATTGAGATCTTGGTGAACACTCTTGGTGAAGGGTTATTTTCTAGTTGGTTATTTGGTTTTGCTAACGCTAACGGATGAAGTGTTGTGGCTAAAATTTGAAAAATTTGTTGGGGGATATTTCAGTCTGTGACATGCAGCAGCTTAAATGCCCTTTAATATTCATTTTTGCAAGCACTTTTTTGAAGTTTTTTGCAATTTCTTTGGAATGCTGTAAGGATTTGTGGGTCTAATTTTTTACGCCTTGTGTTTCAAGCCACCAATTTTTTTGGAAGAGATAAATTGTTTACTATCATGTCGATGTTTATTGAAATCAATAGATTGGTATGTTGACTTCCACCTGTGCAAGATGTTTCATCCTTCACTCAGCCCATTCTTTATTCTAATTGAATTTTTCTGCTAGGGGCCGTCTTTTTATCATTGTTAATTGTATATTCAATTCCCTTGTTTGTTAGGTTTGTGCAATTCTTGATTCTAATGCTGTGTAAGATCTATTGTAGCTGTAATTCCTCCTTATTATGATGACAATTTTAATTAGAATGCTTAAATAGTCTTCTGTTAAAGACCTTGTATGTGGGCTTGTATTTCTTTGGCCATTTTCAACATCTTATTAGAGACTAGTATATCTCTGCTTTCCACATTGTCTTTTCTGTATTCAATTAGCATTGATCTAAAGCTTCTTCTTACTAGTTTGTATTACTCCACAATTGCTCTAAACACTGTGCTTCAGTTTTCAATATATATGATTATGTTTGTTTGATGTGTATTGTTTTAAAATTTCTTATCCTAACCGATTTCTATCATAGGTTACATACATTTAACTTTGGCATCTGTCATAATAATACAATTTTCATAGCCTATTAAATTTTGAGTAGAGATAACTGAATACTTTTTATTGTGGCTATGGTGTGCTGGTTCAGAAAAGAAACTATTGCTCTGTGAATTTTTTTTTGCATAAATTTTCAGAGTTTTGTTTTCATGCCAGAACCAAGCTCAGTTGTATTGTGTTTGTAATGGCCTTGGATTATGAAAATGAGCTTATTTTTCCACTCGGCTTTATTGCCTCATGTATTAGCGATGCACTGATGAACAGAAGATGGTGTTGCTGTGACTAAGATTTTGGCTTATCATAAACACTAACAAAAATGAATTTTGCACATGGCCCTGTTTGTAGGGAAAAATGACACAGCAAAATTCCGAAGAAGAAAATATATCTTCTGATATTTTTTAATTGCTTCTTTATAGTTGTTTTTCTGTAGTTGTGACAAATGCTAATTGGCCTTTCCAGTATAAGGATTTTTATTGATATTTCGTGGCAGAATGGAGGTGGCCTTGCTGAGTATGCTGTTGCACCTGTCAAGACCACTGTGAAGAGACCTCCAGGGGTTTCTATTGAAAGCGGTGCTAGCCTGCCTATAGCTGGTCTCACTGCATTGCAATCAATTCGGGATTCTGCAGGTGTTAAACTGGATGGTACAGGAAAGGAAGTTAATCTACTTATCACAGCAGCTTCAGGTGGGGTTGGACAATATGCTGTCCAGGTAATATTTTTTGTTTTAAGCAATGGTTCAGTATACTTTATTATACATGAATGAAGTTGAATTTAAGTTTATGCAGAGATTTAAGAGATCATACATGCACATTTGACATTCAGATAGCAAAACTTGGCGGAGCACATGTTACTGCAACATGTGGAGCTCGAAATATAAACCTTGTTAAAGAATTAGGAGCTGATGAAGTATTAGACTACAAAACACCAGAAGGTGCTGCTTTGAAGAGTCCGTCAGGGCGCAAGTATGATGCTGTGATTCACTGTGCTTCCCATATGCCATGGTCCACATTCCAACCACATCTTAGTCCTAATGGCAAAGTGATTGACCTTACTCCCAATTTCATGACATTCGCTACCTTTCTTACAAAGAAACTGACTTTTTCCGGCCAGCAAATTGTGCCATTTATTATGTCACCAAAGGGCAATGATTTGGCATTCATGGCTAACTTGGTGGAGGAGGGAAAGATAAAAACTATCATCGACTCAACGTACCCCCTGTACAAGGCAGAGGACGCATGGGCAAAGATAATGGACGGTCATGCCACAGGAAAGATAGTGGTAACATTTGAAGAGTAGTTATTGGGATTTGGGATTTGTTAACTGTTCACTTGTACAGATCCGTATCATGTTTTTATTACCTTCATTAAAAGTACATAGTAATTGTGTAGATTTGTGTAAAACAGTTGACAAGAAAAGTTAAGATGGTAGTACTACTTGATTTGTAAGTTGTGCTCGGTTATATTTACGTCATTTTTTAATATTACTGAATTTCTCCACACTTCTGAGTATTCTATGTAATCTGGTTTTGGTGAGCATCTTTAACATTTTAATGTTTAAGCTTCTTTAATGGTTACTATATATTCTGCTTTGCATGTGATTCATAGTTTTCATGTTTCCACCTTATTGCAAGTTTGCTGGTTTTCACCTCTGCTGTATGGTCCTTAAGTTACTCTCCTTTTCCACTAGAGTGCTCTGTTAAACCATATTTGTACATATGTTTTTATTCCATGGGAATTTTAAATGCTTGTAGTAAATCATACCAGATATCAGTCTTTAAACATTGAAATCTTATGCTTTTGTTAACTATTTATGTACTGTCAATTTTATTTCAATTCAGTATATTTAAAGACATTGAAGTAGCAGTGAATTCTTTTAATTATTTATTTTCCGCATTCATAGGTGGCTATTTAAATTTTCCTAAATTAAGTATCATTGGTCCCGGCCACGGCAGGGATTCTATTGCAATCCGTATAAGTTTGAAATAAAGTCAACCAACCAATCATTATGATTGCATTTTTCTCTTCTAAAGTTTTGTTAATATTTTTTTAATATTCATATTAAAAAATTGTGGCCTATATTGAATGTTGACAATTTGAAGTCTCGGTCTAGATATATTTTAATATGAAACTGGAATGAAGCTGCACGCGGTGGGTTTCTCCTTCGGTGACTAGGGCCGCTAGTCCTAGCCTCTGTGTTTCGCTGCTCCTGTCTTCTCTTTTCGCTGCGTCCGTGCTGTGTCGATGGGTTCTTTTTGCTATGCGAGGGGGGGGAGGGGAGTGTGGGGAGGGCGGTCGGAAGTGGCGCGGTCTTGTTGGTGGTTTTTCTTTTTGGGGGCTGGCTTTTGGCTGTTTGCTGGCGATGGAAGCTCATGCCTCCTCCAGTTTAATGTTACCAAGTGCTTCAAGGTTCCCTCCCAGGTGTGCATGCACAGCCTTTGGAGCCATTTTATGTGGGTAGTGCTTCAAAAATGAAAAAAGTTAATGGTTATTTAGCTAGGAGTCCTGATCGCCCTGTTTTAGTCATTCAACCGGAATCGGTTATTGACAAGGCTTCATACCTAAGCAATCATGCTCTAATCTGCAAATTCATTTGCATTCGTATTTCTATGATTGCTTTGGAATCGTGGATTCGTTGCTCTTGGCAAGTTGAAGGAGAAATGGAAATAATGCTGGCTGCAAACAGTTATTTTATGGTTGTGTTTTCTTGCATGTCTGACAGGAATAGGGTTTTTGAAGGGGGTCCTTATTTCTACAACCAAGTGGGTTTATTCATTAAACCCTGGTATGTGGGGTTCAATTCGGCTAAAGAGCTCCCTTCAAGGGTTCGGGTGTGCCTTCCTTGACTGTCGTTGGAGTAATGATGTTTTGCAATGTATAGCTCTTTTGCTTGGTAAGCCAGTTGGTACACACCAACAAACTTTGGATAGAAAAATTATTACCTATGCTCGTATTTGTGTGGAGATCAATCTAAATAAGCCTTTGCCAGATTCGATGGAAATTTGTATGGGCTCTTCTTCTTGGATTCAGTCGTTGGATTATGAGACTTTGCCTTTTCGTAGTCGTATTTGCCATGAGTATGGTCACTTTCAAAGGAGATGCTCTAGGGTTAATAAAGCCTCAATGGGTAACATCTCCTCCTCTTCCCCTGCTTCACAGGTGGATAAAGGAAAAGGCCCTACGTTGGATGCTGACTCAAGTAAGGATGGTTTTATGCCTGTTAAACCTCGCAATAAGGGGAGAGGTCAGAAAAGAACTTTTCGAGATAGGCAGAAGGAGGAGGGTTTCAATCGTTTTGATGCTCTGGAGGATTTGGCTACGGAAGAGGGGATTCTTGTGGATATGCAGTTGGGGGCTTCTAGTCTAGGTATGGATGGTGAGCAGGAGCAAGGGAATGCCATTGACATTTTGTCGAAGGATGGGAAGTAGGTCCCTTAGGTGCCCTCCAGAGATATTGTTCCTTTGGTGCCAAAGGTCTCTAGGGAGGC
Organism: Sequoia sempervirens; assembly: GCA_007258455.2. Classification (NCBI taxonomy): domain Eukaryota; kingdom Viridiplantae; phylum Streptophyta; class Pinopsida; order Cupressales; family Cupressaceae; genus Sequoia; species Sequoia sempervirens. Next base: position 47,381,246 of record VDFB02026320.1, on the reverse strand, counting down.
CGATGATAATATAGTTTTTGGCAGACTTGGCAAAGGAGGCTTTGAGTTCTAGTCAAGGTTTGAGTTCACCTCCTGCACTAGGGCTGCAGCAAAAGTCCCTTAAAAAAGGGCCACCAGAGAAATCTTCTAAGGCTGGTCATAAGAAGGATCAAGAAAAAGTTAAACTAACTGGGAAGATGTTGGTGGAATCAGGGTCAATGAAGCCCATTGAGGCTCATTTCTCCCAACCTCTTTAATGATTGTCCTCTCATGGAATGTTAGGGGTTTGAATAACATCCCTCGACAAAAGGCTATTCATGATTTGATTGTGGCTCATTCTTCAGATATTGTTTGCATTCAGGAAACTAAGTTACTAGTGGATGGGATGTTGCAATATGCTCCTAGTATCTAGAGGTTTGGTCAATGTCAGTGCATTGGGGCTTTTGGTAGCTCAGGAGGGCTAGCTTGTTTTTGGAACCCGAGAAAGATTGCTTCGTTGTGGTGGACGGCTAGTCGTTCCTCTATCTCTTTGGTGGCCTCCTCTTTGGATTCTAGTGAAATCGTTTTGATTACTAATGTTTATGCTCCGACTGATCTCTCTGGTAAATTAGGTCTTTGGTGGTGTAGGAGCACCTGATGGACTATATGCCTCCATGAGGCCAATATGTAAATAAGAGTTTAGGAATGCTTAGGGGTCATTTAATAAGGTCTTTCAAGACCATTACAAGGTATTTAGTCATTTGATGAATGTTTAGATAGGTTGTAAGGTCATTGCACCCAATTTGCAAAAATTGAAAAAATGTTGTCAAAAGAGGTCTACAATAGGATTTTGATTTAGTATTGTTAATTTTTTGTTGTAATAAGGCCCAAGAGGCCACATTAGGCATGTTATAGGTCTTAGATAGTTGATTTGAGTCCATTTCTCAAATATTGCAAAAATGTGAAAAGTTATCAAAAAATTGTAATGCAAACTTGCAAAAATGCAAAAATGGGAATACTAAGGGTCAAGTCATGTAAAAAGTCGCTGTAGGTGGTTGAAACTAATTAAAATCCATTTGTAACATCTATTTATACCATCCATCCATCGTTTGAAGGGTGGTGGTTAAGAATTGAATGTAAAATCAAAGTTTCACCATGATTTTCTGTTATTTCTGAAACGTTTCTTGCTATTTCTTTGCCTTGTATGGAATTGTACGGGTAGATTATGATACAAAAGTGATTGGAGGTTAAAGCCCTATGAGTCTTCTTTCAAATGCCACCGATTTTGTTGAATTTCATGAAGATATGAAGAAGTTATGACAATTTTACTCCAGGCAGGTAGATTCAGATTTGCGCAGGGCAGCAAGCAATAAAAATTGCATATCTTTCATTTTAACCATTAGAAATTGGTAAAAACTTGCATGAAGGTTTGTTTTAAGGTTATGAATGATTTCCCATTGGTTTCATTGGTTTTGGAGAAGATTTAGATGAGTTTTGAAGAAGCCCTAGGCCGTCCTCAGTAAATTTTATTGGGTTTTTGGTTCAAAATTGTTGGCTACATGCAGGGTTTTGATAAAGCTAGAGTATTTGAGGTTGGAAATCAGTTTGGATGTCATTTACAGGCATATTCCAAGGTGTGTGAAGCACTTTCAAGGTGACTTGAGGTTTGAAAGGACTAGTTTCAAGAAACCCTTGCTTGCTTGATGAAAATTTGTGCTTGAATGAGGGTTTTAATTTCTGATGCAATATTGTGACTTCTAATCTGTAAAAGTGATTGAATCTGAGGTTTTGTAATTTAACTCTATGCTGCCCAGAGTTTTTTTGGGTGATTGGAGTTGTTTTGAAGGGTCAAGAAGTGGTTTGTGTTTTGTTTTATGTTTTGGTGTGTTGAAGCAAGGGTTTGTGAAGAGAAAAGTGAACTTGAAATGAGAGAACAAACAAAGAATGTTCTGAGTTTTGTTAGATGAGATTGAGATAAGTTGTTTTCTTCCTCTAGCATTGCATCATTTGGTCTCATATAAGGTATGTGCGGTTTCTTGTTCCTTTTCTCCCTTGGATTTTAGCTGGTGACTTTAATGCTGTGTTGAGCTTGGAGGAAAAGAGAGGTGGAATTGTGAGGTTGGATTCCTCTTTTGCTCTTCTTCAAAGGCATTTAGAGTTACTCAATTTATTTGATGTGAAACCATCTAATGGTATTTATACTTGGAATAATAGAAGATGTCAGGAGGAGGCTATTTCTGAGTGGCTAGATAGATTCCTTGTGTCCTATTTTGGGTTGGGGACAGGTGGACTACTAGCTCTGAGATTCTTGATTGGAGAGGGTCGGATCATTGGCCCATTAAATTTTCAGCCATTTTATTTTCTGGTCCCAGGAATCTTTCATTTAAATTCCAACTTATGTGGCTTCGTGATTCCTCGCTTCATGAGTTGATAGGGCAGTGGTGGCAGCAGGGGAGCCCGACCTATGGCACTGCTATGTACTCTTTTGTTAAGAAGCTACAATTTGTTAAATACAAGCTCAAATGATGGAATAGGCAGTGTTTTGGTAGTGTTTAGGCTAATAAGTGGAAAGCTCAAGCTTGTTTGGATGATATTACTCGCCGCATCAAAGATAATGGTTTAACAAGGGATTTATGTAGAGCAGAGTCTCAGGCTGTGAAAGTTTTAGAAGAATGGGAGCTTCGGGAAGAAATCTTTTGGAAACAAAAGGCTCGAATAGATTGGCTTCAAGAGGGGGACAGGAATACAACTTTCTTTCATAATTTTGTCAAAGCATGAAGGCAAGGGTGTTATATTTCCTCTTTATTTAACTCGGCTAGTATTCGGCTCACATCTCAAAGGGAGATATCCTGTAAGGCTACTCAATTTTATTTTGCTTTGTTTTCTGAAGATACAGGTTATATGGGTAATGATGAAAATCTGATTTTGGATTGTATTCCCTCCTCAGTCACTAATGCAATGAATGAGGCCCTTCTTCGGCCTATTTATTTGTTTGAATTGGAGGAAGTGGTTTTTGGGTTGCACAAAGGGAAGGCCCCTGGTCTTGATGGGTTCCCAGCCGAATTCTTCCAGGAATTTTGAGAGATTGTTAAATTTGATCTTTTGAAAGTAGTGCGAGAATCTCAACTCAATAAGTAGATGTTGCGGGCCTTGAACTCTACTTTTCTGGTCCTTATTCCGAAAAAAGGAGGAGCTGATCGGTTGGACCTTTTTAGGCCCATTGCTCTGTGCAATGTGGTTTATAAAATTATTACTAAATTGATTGTTGAGAGGCTTAAGTCTTGGCTCCCTTTGTTGATTTCAGAAGAACAAGGTGGCTTTGTTGTTGGTAGACAAATTCTAGATGGTGTCGTGATTGCTTCTAAAGTTATTCATTCTATGGCTAAGTCTAAGGAAAAATCTATGTTCATTAAATTGAATATGGCTAAAGCTTATGACAGGGTTAGGTGGCAATTTTTGCATAAGGTTCTCAATGCTTTTGGCTTCAACAATGAGTGGGTTAGTTGGGTGAGGAGTTGTGTTACTTCTTCCTCATTTTTTGTCATCATCAATGGGGAGCCTTCTGAGCTATTTGGGGCTTCCAAGGGTCTTAGGCAGGGGGATCCTTCATCTCCCTATTTGTTCATCATTATGGCTGAAGGCCTGGGAAGATTCATCAAGTCTCAAGTGTCCCAAGGTTTGATTCAAGGTTGGAGTTGGGGTAACGGTTTGCCTACTTAATCCCACTTGCAGTTTGTGGATGATACAACTTTAATGGGGGTTGCTCAAATCCAGGGGGTAGAGACTTTCAAATAGACTTTGGATATTTACTTAGCCACTTCAGGATAGAAAGTCAATGAGCACAAGTCTTCTATCTATTTCTTTAATACCCCTAAGCCTATCAGAGACGGATTGCGAATATTTTGAGATTCCAAATTGGATCTCTTCCTTTAGTTTATCTTGGAATTCCTTTGACTATTGGTAGATAGCTTAGGGGCTACTGGTAGGAGCTGTTGGATAAGTTGCGAAGGACGATTAATCATTGGACTCATCGATGGCTTTCCACTGCGGGTAGGATTACTCTTCTCCAGTCTGTGATCCAGACCCTTCCTATTTACCGGGGTTTTGTTCAGGTCGCTCCTTCGTACTTCATTAAGGCATTTGATGCTCTATCACATCATTTCCTTTGGAGTGGTTTCTTTGTTGGCCTCTAAGTGGAGTTTAGTAAAGTGGGAATCTGTTTGTTGGCCGAAGAAAGAAGGGAGGTTTGGTCTTAGGTGGACAACAATGAATGGCCAAGTGTTGGCTGCTAAATTATACTGGCGATGGTGTATATGTCAAGATCAGCTTTGGGCTAGAATAATTACAAATAAGTATCTTGGAGAAGTGGATAGTAGGGATGTCCCTCGATACTCTCTTGAGGGGAAAGGATCCTTTATTTGGCACACTTTGAAGACTGGGGCTAAGCTTTTTAAGCAGGGGCTTTCTTGGATTTGTAATAAGGGCTCGGAAGCCTTGTTTTGGTTGGATGCTTGGGACGATCACCCTCCAATCCTTTCAAGCTATCCGCATCTCCAACCCCTCAGTGACTATTTTATTGCTGCTAGCTGGAGCAAAGTGGCTAATTTTAAGACTGTTATGCGTTTAGGGGATGTTGATGTTTGGAGATGGAAAGAACCCCAAGACTGGCCACCTGGTGGGTCTGAAGGAGCTAGACAACAATTGGCCCAGATTCTTTCCAGTAGAGATTGCAACTCTCTTGATGAGCATGATACTTTGGCCTAGGGATGGGATTCCACTGGTAAGTATTCTGTGGCAGGGGGTTATTTGGAGCTGGACAGGTAGCTCTTCGGCAGTGATGGGGTTCCATGGTGGAAGCAGGTGTGGAACAAATTTTCTTGGCCAAAACGTATTTTTTTCTTGTGGTTGCTAGTGCAAAATAAGTGCCTTACTTAGGACAATCTTTGTAAGCGGGGTTTCCAAAGCCCTTCTATTTGTATGTTGTGCTGCAATAGTGGGAGGTGTGTCTCTCATCTTTTCTTTCAATGCCCCTTTTCAAAGGAGATTTGGCATCTCTAGTGGGGCCTTTGGAATCAGGGATGTTGGCATGTTACTTTGCTGGTGCAGTTCTGGGCTTGGTTGGGTAAGCCACTTGTTAATACTCCTTTTCTTTAAGTGGCTTGGGCTATTGGGCCTTCTTTCATTTTATGGAATATTTGGTTGGAGAGGAATCGTCGGATTTTTCAGGATGCAAAGTTGACTGTCCAACATTTGTGGAGGAAAATTATGAGTTTGATCTAGGAGACAGTTTTAGCAAGGTGTGACCTTTTAGTTCTTGTGGAACCTTTAGATGCTTTTGTCTACAGCCGGTTTGATTTTCAGGGTTAGGGAGATACCTCTTTGTTAGCCAGAAGAAGCAGAGTTAAACAGTCTAGTAGGAAAATTAATAGGGTTGGGCGATGGCTTCCCCCACCTCAAGGGGTTTTCAAGATCAATATTGATGGTTCCTCTAGAGGGAATCCTGGTCATGCTGGTGTGGGGGGTATTGGTCACAATAGTTCAGGTAATGTGCAGTTTCTCTTTTCCATTTAGAAAGGGTGGCATAGAAATAATTACATGGAAGCTCTTGCCATCTTGCACACTATGGAGAGAGGGTGTGCTTTGGGGTGGAGGAGGATAGTTTGTGAATCTGATTCTCAAGTGGTGGTTAATCCGTTGAATGCACAACAGATGGATGATGCCAACTGGCATCTAGCTTTGGTTATTAGATAGATTCTTAGGTTGGGTAGGTCTTTCAAATTTGTGGTCTACTCTCATACTCCTAGAGAGTGGAATGTAGTGGCGGATTGTTTGGCCAAATGGGCTTCTGATCAAGTGCAGGATTGGAATATTTGGAATAAGGATCAGTTACCTGCGAATTACTCTCAATTGTTGGATCAGCTGTTGTTGGATGATAGGATTATGTGATTCTTGGTTTTGTCTATGGGCGGTTGGCCCCTTCTTGTATTTTGTTCTTCTGATTGATTAATAAATTTTTACCCCTTTTTATTGACAATTTGAAGTCTCGAATCTATTTTTCATTAATTTTAATTATTTTCTTACAAAGATCAATGAATGCAAAGCATTTTTTTCATTGCTTTTCTGTTAAGTTAAAATTTGTCCAATAAATTCCATGTCTTCAAATGTTGGCTTTTTCATGTTGGCTTTTTCATAATCTTGATGTCATCGAAATGACATTTTTTTTTGGGTGAGGTAGGGACATTTTGCAAACTGTAAGGTGGAGATTCATTGGAAGGTTGATATACAAGTTACAAAAGATTCCCATAATTAATACCCAGCTCAACTTAGAATAAAAATTAGCATGCTGCCATTTAGTACGAGTCATCTTATATAATATCTAAAAGGAAGTATGAATATTTCCGACTGTACAAAATCTTCCATTGAGAAGTTGTATGAATGCGGTTCATTCACGTTGTACTTGTTTCATACACATGATTTAATTCAAATGTTGAAGTTTCTAACTCTGTATATTTGGTAACATTGTGGACTTCATTATCAGCCTGTAAATTTGCAGACAAATAGTAAATTCAAGCTGCTTGAGCAAATCGTTGTGATCCACTCCCACAAGTCCTTACGAAATGATAGTTGCTGGCTGTGTATGAATAGATTGCGCTGTTGATCTATCGATACACCTTGTTGAAGCTGTTAAAAAACCAAAAGGGCATGGCTTAGAAGGTAATGTAGTCTCTAATACTTGTGACAGCACTAATAGCAGAGATGACGCCTATAATACTGAACTAATTTCTAATGGCCATCTTTGAAAGGAATTAATTTTAATGAACATTGTTAGTTGTTTGTTAGAAGGTAGTTGTAGAGATTAGTTATTTGATTAGTTGGATTCAGTTTAGAATCTCATTGTATAAATGTGCAAATGATTCAATGAATATTAATAAGAGTTTTATGTGTGCTCTTCAATTTTGTGTGTTGATGATATGTGAATCATCATTAGAATTTTGTTTGTAATTTATTAATACCTTCATTTGGTACCAAAGCACCAGAAAAGAGAATAATTTCTGTGTGAAGGATTGAATCTTGGTCGTCTGTGGGAAGGATTGAATCTTGGTCGTGATACTAAGAGGATAAGTTTTGTCCTAGTCACGAGGGTATAATCAAAGCCCTTATATTTATTGAGAGCAAACTGCTGTCCTTAGTCGCTGGTGCCCATGTCTCGTGTGGAGGGTCATAGTTTGTGACAAGAAGGCGAGTCGCTGTTTACAGACAGAATAACATCGTTGGATGTGAGGCCTTGGAAAAGACCATAGTATTCTCTAATTGAGTATTCGCAGGAGTGCAAGGTATTGCCGTGTAAGCTGTGGCAAATCGCCAAAATCATATTGCAGTTAAGGAGGAAACCCCCACATAATATAGAGGATGATCGTTATTTTATGGACAAGGACAAAGCCGTTGCAGACGCCATAAGTTGTTGAAGAGTTAGCTGCCACCAGACAAGTTTAATCTGCAGACAAATGGAGATTTCCCAGGCCGTCATGCAAGGAGGAATCAAGGGTTTGTTGTTTGAACCCAAGCACGAAGAGATTAATCGTAGCAAGGTCGCCATTTTTTGTGAGTTCGCAGCCAACCCGCCGTTGTCAAATGGAATCGCAACACCTGAAATAGCAACCATAATGTTTTTTGAAGGCCGCTCATTCAAGAATGTACTAGAAGAGTTCTTTTTTTTACACTAATGGGGGGATTTAGGGAATTTACTAGAAGAATCTTTTATTTTCCTGCACTAGTGGTCTAGTGGTGATGATTTAGGGAACTTACTAAAAGAATTCGAAATATTTACTGGTGAAGATGTAGGAGAGAGTGCCTATATTTTGAACAAGTATGTAGATTAGGAGCAACATTTGGAAGAGCTAGTGTGCCTAGAGACTTTGGACAATGGAAAGCCATTGGTAGCATGTCGTGGATATTCCATCTTTGAAGGCTCTCCACTATTATGCTGGTAAAATCATAGTACCCTCCAAAGAAGCTACCTAATAATGGCAGTGTGGTTGTAATTGCAGGATACACATATAAGATACATGAATTAACATTAAAGATGAGCAAGCAATATTAGGGATATACATTGCATGAGCCCAATGGTGGTGTTGATCAGATGATATCGTGGAATTTGCCTATAGTCTATTACTATAAATATGAATGTGGTGTATTTGTTTATGTTTTGATCCTTGACTATTTTTGCTTGCCCGGGTTTATGTACTCTTTTATATTGGCTAAGATATTATTTGTCTTTTAATGCTGTAGTCTCTAATACTTCTCAAACAAAACCAATAATACTTTGTAATTATTTTGTTCTTTTACTCAAGATAGGTGTAGGAAGAGATTATTAGGAAATAGAGGATGGTATAGAAGTTTCAAAGGGGAGAAACAACTCAACTCTTCTTCATTAGGATCAGAAACATCATCAAAAATTGCAAAACCAACCATAAAACTCTAGGAAAATTAGAAGCATGGTGATATTGTTGTAGAGTATATTCATGAGTTGCCAAATATCAAAAGTAAATTTGACCCATCAAAGGCTCAAATTGTAACAACTGCCCCTCAATAACTATTTTTTCTTTTACAACCACCAACTTAATCAACCAAGCATCTTTCAACTAATCTAGAAGTGTTCACTTCATAGCTTCTCCATTCACTAGGGTGGCTACAACTCAACTTCACCACTTATATGCTTACACATGAAAGTGGTAAGCTCCCATGGACAGGGTCATTCTTAGACCTAGACTTAAATCTCAAGGGTTCATTTGTGATAACCCTATCTATACATCCTCTTTTGGGAATCAAAGTCTTTGTAGTTTGTATGTTATTGGTAGAGAGAGTTCATTCTCTTCGCTCATATGAGATCTTTGCTCTTGCTTTTAACTCATGATTGTTAATTAAGCATATACTTTTAAATTAGTCTAGTTACACTATAATGATAACAAATTGTCATAAGTATTGGTTCCATACCAACCAATACCAAACAATACCATTCATTAGTGTACAAACACACACCAAATCACGCATGGTCATATCATTCCATAGTCCCAAGTTAACACAATGTTTCACTCAAACATACATCCCTCATACACGAGATGACTAGTTCACACACACATCACAAGTACAATAGTGACTAGTTTATACACACATCACAAGTACAACAATGACTAACTCATACCCACATCATAGATACAATAGTGACTAGCTTATACACACATCACAAGTACAACGACAACTAGCTCAAGCATACATCACATATAACCAGTGTGTACAACGAAACTTATCAACCTACACCTATTATAAGCACATTGTGAGGGTACACCCTATGTTTAATAAAGTAACATGGTCCAAATGTAGATGAATTGATAGAGATGAAGTAAAAGACAATTGTATATGGCTAGATAAAAAATAATTAATAATCATAACAACTTTGAAACATATATTATGTATAATAGGGTCAACCAAATTTTACCATAATTCTCCAAGGTTCATCAACATTCTATACACAAATTTAGAATGAAGAACTTGAATGCTAAACACTCTCTACAAATCATCTAAGATTTAACTAAATCTAGTCCATAACGAAATAATAATATCCTTAATAAAAGATCATTAGAACAATATACTACACTTGCTTGTATAAATGAAGAAATTCACTAACAAGGGATCACTAGTGTGATGAACCTGATCATTACCCTTTAAAATACTACTCAACCAAGTCAATTGTTTTAGGTCCCTAACAATCTTGACCCAATAAATCACAAAGAAGACTTTGTACCAATGAAATGAACATTTATCTTGAACACTATATTTAATGATTTCACGCTATATGTATATACCCTTTCACGACAACCTTAAGGATTTACTATGTCTAGTTTCAAAAACCATGATTCTAGATAAGAATCCTAAATTACAATGCATATTTTATTTTAATTAAAACTTCCTTTATACTATCCATAGTTCACCTCAGCTACTATCATTACCTTCTACCAAAAAAATGTTTTGTTTGAGTGCCTTATCAAATACAAAGCACATTTCGACAAACTGCCACACTTGGCATACATGTCTAGGAGCCTTATAGCCAAGAAATATGAAACATTTGTAGAATAGGGGATTACTACCCAATATCTCTACCTATATACAAACATAAAATCAACTCGGATCAATTACGTTTTAGTCAGAGGAGTGGATATTTCAGGATTAAATACTATTTGAGGAAGTAATTATGGAGGAGAGTACTCATCTAGACATGATGTCGAAAATACTTCTGAAGCAGGCGTTGAAATCTTTCTTGGCTGCGTCAGTCTCTTCTCGTTCCCTGAATGCTTACATGGCATCGCCTTCTCATCTCCTCATGTTTTCCTGTCTATGTTTTGTGGTTTTCATCAGATTCCCTATCTTTCTTTGGACGGTTTTACCCCATGCATACGAACTAAATTATGAACCAAACTACTAAACTACTGAGAATTTCTCATAATCTCGGTTTTATTAGGTGCCTCTACTCTTAAAACGTCAAAACCTAGACTCACCGGTGCAATTCCACGATCTTCAAGTGAAACCATGCTGCATTTTTGTAAGCTTTGAATAGGAACTGTATCTCCAAACTCCTTACTAGTATCTTTATCAAAGAGTGGGTCGTGAACTAAATCTTTACCCAAACCCTCGAAACTCGACTATTTGTTTCGGCTGTTCTATCGCATCCCCTCGAACATGGCCGCCTTGATTGCTGGTAGTTGAAAGTTTCAATTGAGGATTCTTCACATTTCTTTAATGTAGCCAACGACGTGGCAATGCACCAATACAAAGGAAGTACACCAACCTCTTGCATTTACTGTCTCCCTTCCGTCTGATGTTCTCTGCCAACTACGTTGATCCTACTTGTTGCATTAAATTGAAATGTCTTCTCAATTTATTTACTTCTTTGAGCACATGATGTCTGACCATACCATGTCTAACATCAAATGGGATGAATGAAGATGAAGGAGTTTTGGTGACGTTCACTAGGAATTCTTAACCATTTTCAAATTTCTTTCAATGTTGGCTCTCTTATTATGAATCTTGATCAAGAAATCAGCAATCTTTTCTTGGTGTGACACAAATACCTAGGTTAAACTATTGTGAACCTATGTTATCATAAACATGATGGGGAATCTTCGTTTCACATTATGACGGTGGAAACACGTTTCTCGTTGCAAACAACCGTTTCTAAGCCATTTCAAGCCAATTTGGTAGGAAACTAGTTAGACTCAGCTCAACGATACATGTTTATAAAAAAATTGACCTATCCAGATTATTTAATTCCGCATATATCTATAATCCACCCCAATAATTTCTAAAAACAATCATCCATATTCTAAGCTGTCAATTCGTAAATAGCCCACCCAACCAGACTCAATATTATTGTATTCACCACTCCCAACATTTAACTTTTTAACCTTCAGGTTAAAAATAGTTTATGGGATAATTAGTCTTGTCGTTTTTTATTTTTAAATTTATTTTAAGTGATGATGAGTTCCTCAGCTTTTCAACATTTTTCTGATAAAAATGTATCAAAAGACAGTCATTATTTTCTTCAACATTACTGTCACCCACTTGATGAAATGGTTCATATATGGCCATCTAATTCACCTCAATATAGGTGTTTCTCAACTACTTACTACAACCATTAAATGAAAAACAATTCAATTTTTAATGATTGTTGGATTATGCTCACTTCCAATAACTAGGAAAACGTCTATCCAAGAGTCTAAAGGCATATTTGATGTATTTATTATATTTCGAATTTCAATCATTAATAAAGACCCTCAAATGTTGGATAGACAATACATAATAATTGAGTATAATTTATATATTATTATTATTTTAAATAATGCTTCACGATTATTAATGGATAAATATGAAAAAAAAAATCTAATTTACAAAAATTAATCATTCTAAATTCTTTGAAGTAGTCAAAAGTTTCATGTAAAATGATTTTTTTATAAGAAATTCAAGAAGACAACTATTCTTGTGAAGGGTTTGATTGGTGTGCATCCTGTTGAGGCTTCTCTAGCTTGTGCTCTCCTTGCGGGCTCATCCCCCTCTGCCCCCCATTTCACATTTGGTGCTCCTGCAAGGTCTCATAACTCCTCACAAGTGGCCAAATCTGTTCCTGTTCACCCTCCTTGAGTGTGCCCTCTCCCCTATGCCAAACCTTCCTCCGTGGTGGTTTATGGGGAGGATGTTGTTGATTCTACAAGCCTCCCGACCTACACAAGTGGGTTTTGGATTCTTGGAGGACCTTAGTGGATGGTAAGATTGAGCTCTTCCCTTGTGCTAATGGTTTCTTCATTGCTACCTTTGCTTTTGTTGAGGAACGTTGCTTGATTATAGGTCAATTATAGGCCTGGGAAGAGCACTCTCTCTCGCTCAAACCTTAGACATCTTCCTTCAACCCCCTTATCGAACCACTCAATGTGCGTCTGGTGTGGGTTAGACTCTTGAATCTCCCCCTTCAGTTTTGGGAAGAGACTTGTTATCCATTGGTAACTCTATTGGTCATTTTTTGAAGGTTGATGATTCCACTTCTTTTATGGGGCATTTGACCTTTGCTCGTATTTTGGTGGATATTGATGTCTCTTTGCCACTTCATGAAGACGTGGTTTTGTTGGTTGGGGATCAACTTGCTCTTAATCGCTTGATTATGAGGGGCTTTCGTTTAAGTGTTGTCGATGTTTCGTTGTTGGTCACTTGGCTTCAACTTGTTCTCTTCGACGTCGTAAAGGTGTGGCTACTGGGTGGAAGAATTCTAACGATGATCTCCTGACTGTTCTAACTTTTGTCTCTTCTAAGGATTCCTCTTCCTAGGCTTCTGAAGAGCATCCTATTCCTGACACGGACTTGGTTTGTCTCATGGGCTTTGTTGGTGTTCCTCCTCCGTTGAGTGCATCTCCTCCTATGGTTATTCCCGCTCTGCCCCTAGATTATTTCATGGATGACACTTTCCATTCACATTGCAATCCTCCTATTCCCCCTCGTGTGTTGTTGGTCTTCCCATGGGGGTGTCTCTTGTTCCCCCTTGCGATGGGAGCCCAGATGATAGTATCGCTTGGAATGTCATTCATAGAAGGTGTAAAGGTCTCTCCTCTACCTCTACCTCTTCCATTTCTCTTTCTCAAGAATTGTTGGATAAATCTGTTGTATAGGGTTGAGACCCTTGTTTCTTGTTTCTCTTTGGTTCTATGCTATGGTAAAAAACATACTTGGTCTTTGTTGGGTTCTTTTAAGTCTCACCTCTACTGAGAATTGTTATCAATTATTTATAACAATTTTTATGAATTAAAATCTCTGTATTTTTTTAGGTTTTACCTACTCCAAGGAGTTAAGGAAGAGGCATAATTTTTCTAATAATATATAACTTATGGACAATTGGTGTGCTCTCATACATGTTTTCTTTCAATACGTTCAGACTGTCTATATTACAAAACCTTTTGAAGACATTCTTTCTGTTTTGTAAAAATGCTTGTTGGAAAACCCTGGGTGTTAAGAAACAAGCAATGCATATAGTGTTGTAAAACCCTCTGCAACTGAAAGGAGACTGTGTTTTCCAACATTGCAAATAATGTGAGCATTTTATTTGTTCCAACCAGACAAAGAAAGTAAAATGGCATTTGGACTACAGCAAAGAGTTGTGCAAAAATTTGAAAGTGGACTTCATTACATTCTTGGATCATAACGAAACAAAACTATTCATAACGAACTAACTCACATGGGACAATGTGTTTTCCAACACTACAAACAATGTATAACAATATTGTGCATTGTGGGTTTCATAATACCTATTGTTTTCCAATTTCATTACATTCTTGGGACCTTGTTTTGCTATTTGCAAATAATGGTTTCAAATGCCACATTTTTTTGGTTTTTTGTCCATTCTGAAATATGATTTTGAAAACCGCCGGCACTGACACATTTTCTCGACAATGGGATAGGAAATGACAGGTCAAAGTTAATGTCTAACCGTCAAGTCTTTCTATCGGTGTGATTTGTCCATCTGGACTTATTTTCCATCGGGGCGTTTTGTTCCAATCATATGAAGAAAGTGAAATGACATTTGGACTGAAGCAAAGAGTTGTTCAGAAACTTGAAAGTGGACTTCACTACATTCTTGGAGCATAACAAAACAAAACTCTTATATATTTTGCATGGTTTCTGATTTCTCTAAACATTATTTGGTTATTTCACTCATATTTCCACAATGGGTTGTTAGTTATTTCATTTGGCAATCACAAAATTTCAAAACCAACAGACGGGAGGAAACAAAAATTTAAAAACCCTCAACACAAAAACACGTAAACAACTTTGCATTTCAAATGAAAACCCCTTTTCCCAAGGAAAACCCATCTTCACAACAAATAGTCATTCATTTCTTCACAATTCCTAGGCAGGATGGGAAAATGGCATATATTGTTGGCGAATAAACATACTTGCTAACTAGCTAGCTACCCGCGCCTGTCAAATGTGTTTTCATATGGAGGGTGGCCGCACTGCTTTGGCCTCCGAGCACCTACAACTCCTTACCATTGCTCTCTAGCAACCTGCAAAATGTCAATGTGGAAAATGGCGGCGAAAATTGGACCTTATCTGGGATTTTTGCTATTTGCAAATAATGGTTTCGATGCCACGTTTTGGGCTTTTTGTCCATTCCAAAATATGATTTTTAAAACATGATGATTGTTATGATGCATGTGACATGCATTTTTGTAGGGAGAATAGCCTTGTCCCAATTGCAAAAGGTGATCTCCTTGCAACATGGCTTACACATGATAATGTATTGCCCTTCTTCAGGGAAAAGGCATGTCTAATTATGTTATCATGTCAAAGAAATGTTTTTCAAGGATAATAGCTTGATTTTACTATATTTTTTAGGGAGATTAGCTTCTTCCCTACAATTGGATGTGGCTATTCTCCCTAGACTAATGTATGTTAGAGGCATCATAACATACAAAGATGCATTAAAACATACAAAAATACATACACCACATGATGGGACAGAGTATTGTAGAAAATAATTGGAGGTTGGAAAACACTATGTGTTGTGAGTTCTTTCATTTTGAATGAGAGTTGAAGGTTTGAGAGCACGGGGCGGAGTTGTAGGTGCGGGATATATAAAATCATCCAAATTCAACTGAGGGATGAGTAACGAATTGGGATGTTACTTGTCAAGGGTTTGAAAATAGTATTTGGTTTGCAGGTTTAATAACACCCAGTGTTTTCCAACCTGCAATTACACATTGTTGGTATTTCCATTGTATGAAAAGGTCGACTTGTCAATGCCCGATACAAGCGTTAGAGAAGACCTCTATAAAGACATGACAACATTTCATGGTCCAACTAGGTATCTTTGGAGCAACTTTGCAATATTCACAAAACAAGCTCTTCTCTCCAGCACACATCGCCACCTCTTCCATAATCTAATCCACTGAGCTCCATGATGTTGAAAGGTGTCATCGATGTATGATGGAGAGAAGTGCATGTTTTGGAAATGAGAAAGGTATGCTTCAAATTTGCCTAGTTGTCATGAAATATTGTCATTTTTTTGTAGAGGTTACTGTTAGTTTTGATGATGAGTTTTACTATAATTGGTATCAGAGCTGGGTTGCAGGTTCCAATCATGTCGTCGCACTGGCGGTGGGGGGATTGTTGGAAGCTTGGCACTTCCACCCCTCAGTGAGTATTGTCCATGTGATTCATGATATGGTTTAACCGCCTACCATGCATCTTATCTGACGCTTGTATCGAGCATTGAGAGGTTGATGTTTTCATGCAACAACAAGGTCAACACACATATACAATATGAATGTAATGACAACGTTTTGGTTACTTACACAGTAAGAACCCAATTGTTTGGTCACACCTCACGTGAATTTGGATAGTTTTATGTATCCTCTAGCTGCAATTATATTGACAATATGAATGTCTTGGAAGCACCTTCAAAATATATAATAACTCTTAGTTACAGTATAAATTGTATTTGAATTTCTTCATATGATTGAAAAAAATAAATGCACAAAATAATGGCAGATTGGGAAACACAATGTGGGTTGTTAGTTGTTTCATTCTACATGTTTAAATCTAAACACTTGAGTGGACGAGGACTTGCAGGTGCGGGATACATTCGGTTGCAAGTTTATTAACGCCCTGTGTTTTCCAATTTCATTACATTATTGTTATCTAGAAAGAAAATGTTCTCAAGACAATCAAAAAACATACCAAATTGAGGTGAGGGGCGAGTAACCAATAGGGTTGTTACTTGTAAAGGGTTTTAGAACAGTATGTGGGTTGCAAGATTTATAACACCCAGTGTTTTCCAACCTGAAATTTCACATAATAGTTTGAATGTCTTGAAAAGCTTTTCTCATTTAGATAGTACGAATGTAATAAAAGACACCTCCAAAATTTACAACTATTAGTTATGGTATAAATTGCAATTCAATATCTTTATGTGATTGAAAAAAATAAATGCACAAAATAATTGCAGGTTGGAAAACACAGTGGGTTACTTGTATAGTATTTTACAACACTATGTGGGTTGTAGGTTTCATAACACCATCTCTTTTCCAACCTGCAATTTTGCTGATAGTAGGAATGTATTGAAAATATTTTTTTATTTAAACAGAAGGAATGTAATGAAAGGCACCTTCAAAATTTATCACAAGTATTAGGTAGAGTAAAATATGTGTTTCAAATTCCTCTTATGACTGAAAAAATATATGCTTGCATAGTGCAAATGGTGCAATAAATTTTGGAACTTTAACTGTCCATAACACTTGCAACTATTTTACATTTTATAGCAAACCAAGGATGTGTGTTGTAAAAGGGAAAGTTCTTTGTACATTGAAGAATTTCGTTGAGGTGGATGACACACCTGAGAGGGTATGTAGTGGTGCACCTTCTTCGAGATGGTCACGTTCCACAAACGTGCAAGTAAGATCCGGTAATTACAAGATGCAATCAAATGTATAATTTTAATCTCTCATAAGTGGTTATGATGTTGACTAGAAAGTGGGAATGTTTTAATCAGAAGGCAACAACCTGGTACAGAGGAAGTCCCCTTGTTTTAGGAAAACGTTGAACACTGAGGCAACGATGTGTTCAATAATTTATTGTGAACTTCCAATTTCCCTTTACTTCCAATGCGTCAATTAGAATACTTTACAATTTCAGTTAGAAAATTTCATGTTTGTTACAAACATGCTAATTTTGACAGTATATGATTCCTTCAATTTAGGACGATAATGAGGAAGACCGTCACGCTCTTGCCATAGTCTAGAACAACAAGGAAGAGCATGCAAAGGGAGACCCTAAGGATGGGGAGGGACCCAATGAAGCATGGGGTGATGTGGTGGATGGGAAGGTACATATAATAACTCAATTATTGCATCATTTGGATGTGTGTATATGTTGTGCATTCAAATTGTTTTAATATCAAATATATTAAGCGATTTTCTTTTCTGAATTTGTTGTGCAGGTTGCTGATGAATACATAAGAGAAGTGGAGAATGCTAGATACGTATCATGATTGTAGAAGAATGTACGAAAAAATATCATGATTGGAGATTGTTCAACATGCATAGGATTCAACATCACCACCTTCCTATTCTTACGACACCAAAGCATGGCCAAACTACGTTGGGGGGGAACCAAAATGCCCCCCTCCTCCCCTTGAGAAATTGAAAGAGTACCTTCAAAAGAAGGTGGAAAATATGGAGTACCAGATGAATCTACAACTAAATCTCTAGTGGAAGCATGTTATTGAAAGGGTCTATATAAAGTATGGGAAACATAGCTTATGTCTACTTCCCCAAGAAGGAAAGGATAAGGTGAAGAAGCAAATGGCGTTATACAGTAGTGAGGAGAGGAAGGAGCAGAGAAGGAAAAAATATTAAAATTGCAGGAGAGAAAGAGAAAGGACAGAATGCTAATGTCAAATTGAACTGTTAAATCTGAATTTTGGTTGGTTCATATTTTATGTTCTGATGCATACAAGGTTCACTTAACGTTAACTTACATGACATGACAGGGTGATGGCCGAGAAGTGGTTCCTACCGCTCAACAGAGTAGTGTTCATTTGGTAGAGGAAGTTGTGCCCACGAAAGGTGAAGATGATGCTACTCCTCCCAACCCGACATCTAACATTTAGAAGAAGCATCATATACGGTCAAAAGTTTCAAGGCACCCTCAGAAGAAGAAATGAGGACAAACAGTGATCTCAAAATCTTTTTTTTAATGTTTGTTTTGATTATTTGAATGAATTGGTTGCATGCATTTGAATTTGATGTGACATTTCAATTCTTGCTATTACATGACAAGGATGCACAACGAAGTGTTGCCCTTGAGCAAGTTATTGTTGTATTGGAAGATGAAGCAATGCCCATTGAAGCACAAGATGATGTTGTTCCTCCCAACCCCTTGTCTAACATTGAGCAAAAGAAGAAGCATATACGGTTTAAAGTTTCCTCACACCCTCACAAGAAGAAACGAGAACAAATTATGATTTCAAAATCTTCTATTTGATGTTTGTTTTGATCATTTCAATGAATTGATTGCATGCATCTAAATTTAATGTGACGTTTCAATTCCTACTATTACAAGGCAACAATGAACAATGGAGTGCTACCCTCGAATAGGGTACTGCTTATTTAGAAGACAAAGCAGTGCCCATGGAAGAACAAGATGATGTTGTTCCTCTCAACCCGTTGTCTAACATTGAGAAGAAGAAGAAGAAGAAGAAGATGGAGCGCATATGGTTTAAAGTTTCCTCACACCCTCACAAGAAGAAATGAGAACAAATGGTGATTTTGAAATCTTCTATTTAATGCTTTTTTTTATTTTTTCAATGAATTGGTTGCATGTATTTGAATTTGATGTGACGTTTCAATTCCTTCTATTACAGGGCAACGATGAACAATGGAATCCTGCCCTTGAACAGGGTACTCTTGATTTGGAAGACGAAGTAGAGCCCATGGAAGAAAAAGATGATGTTGTTCCTCCCAACCCGCCGTCTAATATTAAGAAGAATAAGGAGCATACACGGTCAAAGGTTTCCTCTCACCCTCTCAAGAAGAAACAAAAATAAACAGTGATTTCAAAATATTTTATTTAATGTTTCTTTTCATTATTTCAATGAATTGGTTGCATGCCTCTGAATTTCATTTGACGTTTGAATTGTTTCTATTACAGGGAAACGATGAACAACAAAGTGCTACCCTCGAATAGGGTACTGTTGATTTGGAAGATGATGGAGTGCCCATGGAAGAACAAGATGATGTTGTTCCTCCCAACCCACCTTCTAACATTGAGAAGAAGAAGCAAGAGTGTACACAGTCAAAAGTTTCAAGGTGCCTTGACATGGAGAAACTAGAAGAAATAGTGAATTCCAATTCTTCTATTTAATGTTTTTTTTTATTATTTCAATGAATTGGTTGCATTCAATTGAATTTGATGTGACATTTGAATTATTGCTATTACAAGGCAAGGATGAACAATGGAGTGTTGGCCTTGACCTAATTGTCCATGTGGTTGTAATTGAAATGGGAGAGGCTAATAGAGATGGACATGCAGATGGGAAGAGTACTAGCCTTCAAGGGGGGCAGGGAAATAAAGATGGACATGGGGACATGGAGAGCACTGGCCTGCAAGTGGGACAGGGTAATAGATATGGACATGGGGATGGGGAGAGCACTAGTCTACAAGTGGGACAGGTAATAGAGATGGACATGGGGACAAGGAGAGCGCTGGCCTACAAATGGAATAGGGTAATAGAGATGGACATGGGGACGGGGAGAGCACTAGCCTACAAGTGGGATAGGGTAACAGAGATAGACATCAGGACGGGGAGAGCACTTTCCTACAAGTGGAACAGGGTAATAGAGATGGACATGGAGATGGGGAGAGCATTGGATTGCAAGTGGTATAGGGTAACAAAGATGGACATGGGGACAAGGAGAGCACTGGCCTGCAAGTGGGACAGGGTAATAGAGATGGACATGAGGATGGGGAGAGCACTGGCTTGCAAGTGGGAGAGGATAGTAAACATGGACATGGGGATGAGGAGAGTGATGGCTTGCAAGGGGGAGATGGCAATAAAGATGAACATGGGGACTGGGAGAGCAATGGTGTGCTATCTATATCGGTAATAGACCCAACACATTTCCATGCTTCTATTCTAATTTCTTTATTAATCCTTTAATATGTCTTGAATTATGATTCACGTCAATGAAGTTTCCATTGCAGCCAAATCCTGCTGATGAACAGATGATAGAGTTCAAGGGAATCACTTTTAAGATCAGTGATCATGTTGATTTTTAGAGGTAGCGTAAACTAGTTACCAAGACATTGTACATCTTGTCAAAAGAAATGGTAAAACCCACAGCTTTATGCACCCACAAAATTGTGTGAGAGTCAGCATTGTTGAGGCCATTGCTGGTGATCGTGCAATGCCTTTTCCAAGTCCTGGCACAGAGACCATCCAAGAGTGTGTGGGTGGCTTCATGGTATGGAAGCTCTGAGTTGAAGAATTCTCTTCTAGAGGTACATATACACGATATGTTGTATATATCATACTACCTTATATTTTTTCCATCCATACATTAATTGTTCAAATTGTTTGCTATAGGGTGAAGGTGTTCAAAGTGGCAAGGACAAAGCACAACCTATGAAGAAATATGTTGTTTCGTGTTCATCATATGGGAGGGTTCATGGAATTAGAATCACCCCTCCCGAAATACACAACAACCTTAAGAAACATGCCCTATATTACGTAGGCATGAACTCAATTGAAAAGAATAGGTAGTGTAGGATATGATGAGACATGCTCACAATACTCATTGTGCATTGTGGGTTTCATTATTTGATTATTGAATAATTATGGTGTAGAGATATACCATTTTCATATGTTTGAACACTATCTTGTTATACATTTGATATCAGACTTTTCATGGCCCTCTGTAATTATTTGATTATTGAACAATTATGGTGTATAGATATACTATTTTCATATGTTTGAACACTATGTTGTTATCTATTTCATATCAGACTTTCCATGGCCCTATATAATTACATTATCAACAATGTGAAATAATGGTAGGCAATACCAACTCAAGTGTTACTGTTTATGGTAGCTTGCTTATAAATGAAAAAGATAAGTTGACATGTAAATCGTTTGACCTCAAAAAATTTGAATATAGCAGTCAATGGTATTAAATAGGCTAATCATACATGGTGTTGAATAGAGTGTAGCAATAAATGTTGTGTATGTGTAGCTTAGGGAAAAACCTAGGTTAGAAAATTAGAGCTTAAACAACTAAAACCCAAAGCAAGCAATGAAGCACAAAGGAGTAACAACATGAAAACAAGGAAAGAGTTTACCAAATTTCTTCAACCTCCATGATTGACCTCCATTGCACTTTCTCTATTTGCTACAATATTGTGTTTTCCCTCAAATTTGAGATGAGCAACCTATGATAATGTCAATGTTCTAAGCAAATGTTGAAGGATTCTATCAAAATGCAACACAATGCAACTAAGCAACTATGAAGCAAGCCTAAAATATGAATAAAAATTATCCTATGAAGTTAAGAAACCAAGAGCATGAAGTCAAGAGATGTAGATGTAAATTCCAAGAGATTAAGAGATATGAAGTGTGTCGAATGAGGCCAAAATTGCCATTCTATAGAAAAGACAATTTTGGATGAATGGCCAAGATTGAAGATTGACAAATGCCCTAAAATCAATGGTTAAAATTGAATATGATAACCCACAATTAGGGTTAGGGAAACATTAGGGCCAAATTTGAAATGAGTGGTCAAGATTTGTTTTTAGAAAATCAAATCAAGGGACAAGATTGCATGTGACAAGAAGATAAGAATGGCACAAAAAAAGAAAAAGCTGGAAAATCAAATAATATTAGAAATTATTTGATTTATGGAGGAAAGTTGTCATTCTGAATTAAATTAATTTAATTCAAAAGGTGGGGCCATGTGACAGTAAATAATTAATTTCAAATTATTTACTAAGAGAGAGAGAGAATTAGAAAGTGGGACAATTTTAAATAAATAATTTTATTTAAAATTGGGAAAATGCCAAGGTGGACAATTAAATAAATTAAAGAATTTATTTAATTATAAGAAGACATTTAGAAATTAATGACGTATTTAAATAAATAAATAAAATTTATTTATTTAAATAATCAGGAGGAAATAATGGACAAAAGATAACTAAATAAATTTAAGAATTTATTTAATCATAGAGAGACATTAGATAATTAGCGATGTATTTAAATAAATAAAATTTATTTATTTAAATAATCAAGAGGAATAAAAGACATGAGTTAATTAAATAATTATGAATTATTTAATTAATAGTTGAAATTGGACCATAGGACACAATTAAATAATTTAATTATGCTAGGAAGAAATATGGAGACAATAGGACTTGTAGGCCCAAGTCATTTTTATGTGTCTACATTTTTCCCCTCTTTGTCATAATGCAACTTGTCGCATTGTGACAAAGAACATTTAGTCAAAAACATGCCCAGCGAAGGTACGAAGTATCTATGCCCCCTTGGGAAAATTTTTAAATTTTGGCTCGGCGACAGAAAAAAATGGAAAGTGTCCCGACAAGTTAATTTGATGTCCAAAAAATCAATAGCGCAAGCGGTTTTGGATTTCAACATGTTTAAGTCAGTCAATGGGTTGGTCAAAGTTGGTCAAAAGAGCCTCCAATAATAAAATTTTCAAGAAATCCTACTTTTTACCCTATAAATAGGTTCAAAATGAGTAAAAAGTCAAGTCATTTTCATTTTTACCTTTGGAAATTTTAGAGCTCAGAGAGAGGAGACTTCGCATGAAGATGGTGATTCAAGTGATTGAGCATCGCAGCTACATTGTTCAAACTTTCAGACGACTACCGGTAAGTACTCCTTACCCACTTCGTCATTTCATCAATTTACGTGCTTTGTTAGGGCTAGAAGTAAGGCTAACGAATGTGTTGTGACACAAATGTGTTCGCATAAGCCGTATTCGCATTCGTGTTCGACTCATTTGATGTGTCGTGACACAAATGCAAAAGGTCCATTTGAAAGTGACTTATTTGCAAGTTTGTGAGACACATTTTCCGTTTCACAACACAAGTGATAGTTATATCGACACAATCATTCTGCTGCAATGCAAACGCAAGGGCATTTGACACAATTGATTTGACAAGGACGCATATGCTAGCGGAAGCAACGCATGCGTTATAAGATGACACATTCATGAACTTGTGCGACATAAACGCTCTATCGTGACGTATATGAAGAGCCAAGCGACGCAATTGACTTAGCGTGACACAATTTCCATTGACGCAATGCATTTGACTTTGAATAGGGTGGAATTTTGTTTTAGACTCAGTTTTTGCTTCTTTTGATTAGATACATGGTAACAATGATGTTTATGTGCTAAATCTCACTTTTGCATGTGCATAAACGATTACCACCCATTTATATGCGCGAGTTTAGGTCGTCGACATATGCCTTTAGAGATCAGCTACGAGACAAAGAGCATAGATGACTGATGAGGCTAGGACTATACTATGTGACCTATATGCCCATTGTTTAGGAAAATAGGGGAATTTTGACAACATTGGCTGAGAGATGGCATTCAGAGTCGTGTTCCTTCCACCTACCGACAGGAAAGGCCACCGTGACACTCAAGGATGTGTACCAGATTATGTGCCTTTCGATCCAAGGGAAGCGAGTTGTTTATGATCCACACTGGGGACATTAGACTATTACAGAGTATTACAAGGTTGATGATGGTGCAGGACTAGGAATCGAGGGCTACGAGGTTCGGTGGGAGTTCATGGTGGAGCACTATCCTTGATGGGATTGCACACTAAATGTCGATGTCTTGATTCCAAACCGCCGCAGACACGGGTTCCCTATCAGATGGGGAAATGTGCTTGTGAGGATGAGGTGGGACAAGACTGCTTTCACTTGGGGGCCTTATCTACTGGGGACGCTTTATCATCAGCTACATGAGGTGGCATATAGAGGTGCGCATAGTATCAGCTGCAGGATGACTTTTCTTATGATTTGGGCTTGGGAGCATATCCTCATCTTTCGTCTACCTGTTCAGAGACTGCAACTGGCTAAGGGGACGTTGTATGTCTATCTATATGTAGGTGCTCTTCAACAGACTAGAGTCGAGGAGATAGGATATTGGGGGCACAAGATTGATACTTTGATGGCATTTTTCTGGAGACTATTTAGATATTGTGCATAGTGGGCCAATGAGGGTGATCATTTTCCATTTTGTAGATAGTTTAGATATCTGATTGGGTGCACTGTACAGTAACAATTGATTATTGAGATGTACCTGCCCCAGTGGGTGTTACAACAATTTGGTGAGCGGCAGGATGTACCAGTGGGGATTGCAAAGTATGCCAGATCCTCACGAGAGACCATATGGGGACCATCTATATCAGTGCCTTTAGCAGAGCAGTAGATTGATGGGCTGGTGGCACAACATTGGGCTTGGAGAGGGGGTCCAATAGATCCCGGGACAACAACTGAGTTTGACACATGGTGGCAGGCACATAGACCACAGTCGTTGATAGACCCAGATGGGCAAGCACCAGTGGATGATTGTTTAGTTTTACCTCGAGTGTGCCAAGGAGGCAGAGGAGGTAGAGATGGTGGCAGAGGGAGAGGGAGGGATGGAGGTAGAGGAGATGGGGGACGAGGAGACGGGGGGAGGGGAAGAGGAGATGGTGGAGATGATGACGAAGGTGATAGAGGAGATGGTGGGGGTGGAGGGAGGAGGAGGAGAGGAGACGACAGGAGACATGGAAGGAGAGTGCATCAGCATGTGGATAAGGTGCCCCTTGATGCGATTCCTGAGGTGCCTAAGGAGGAGGAGAGGGATGAGGGGGTTAGACAGGAGGAGGAGCAGCCAGAGGTGAAGGCGAGGCAGAAGGTAGAGGTGGAGGCTGAGGTGCACGTAGCAGAGGAGGCCCTAGATGTCGGCCGAGGAGAGGAGGAAGTGGGGGCAAGGAGGAGGTCAGAGGTGACAATGAAGAGCTGGATATTGGTGGTGAGGATGAGATGGACAAGGCAAAGAGACAACTCAGAGAGTGGATGGTGGAGGGCGAGGATGATATACCTAGAGGACCACCTTTGCTCCATGATGCTACTGTTGATCAGAGACTGGCAGACATGTAGAGTAGATTAGACGAGGCAACTACATAGATCAGATCCCTACGGGTAGAGTTAGAGGTTACACGTGTAGAGCGGGATTAGGCTGAGATCCGATGGCAGGACACGAAGAGCTGGCGCGTGGGGTTTGCACAGTTATGTTTAGGGCTAGTTGGTGATATAGCCAGAGAGTTGGCCAGGGTTAGCGCTAATAGAGGCCAGTATCAGATGCTATATGAGAGAGCAGTTTTGACCAATTAGAGAGAGCCTGGTTTGTTGAGATCTCAGAGTAGGATGGGGAGTGGGTTAGGGAGTAGCAATCGGACACACAATAGTCGCAGTCAGAGCAGTGTGGGTGGTTGTACCTCCTTAGGGTCACCGATCCCATCATAGTCACAGGCATTCCTTAGGCCATAGATCCAACCACAGTCATGGTTCATCTATGTCAGGTCACAGGTGAAGAGCACAACCAACCTTTGGTTACAGATCCACTGCCTTACTAACTCAGCTCATCGTGTCCATGATTCCATCAGTTCCTGTCACCGAGCACCAGTCACCTCAGTCTTATCCTCAAGGGCATGAGGAGAGCACCACCTAGGGCATTGACATTATTATCTTGTTATTATGTTTCAGAGATTATGTGATGACATTTATATGTTGACCATCGAGCCTACGAGCTCTATTTTTGGGATATCTCATGACTCTATCCTATGACATGATTTTTGAGATTATATATATGATGCAGTTTTGGTACGCCCTATATGCTTTATGTTATGTGATGATGCATTATGATGTGATTATATCTATGATATATGCATTTATGATGATACATGTCTTATGATGATGATAATGATGTTCTATATGGATGCATAATGTTTTGATTCTAATGAATGTCATGTTTAAGATTATGGATGCATTAATGTATGGATAATGCAACAATTGATGTTTTATTTTATGATGTGTATGCATTGATATGGACGGTGTATAAAGATGTTTAATGCATGTTTTATATTATGTGAATGCAAATGGATGGATGCAAATGATATATATATGTATGCTAATGATGTGAATGCAAATTTGAATGGATGTTTAATTAATGTATGCCTTAATGAATTTTTAACATGTAATGCAACTAAGTAAATGGATGATTGTAAATGTGTGCAATGAACTAATGAAATGTCTATATGATCATGTATGCAGTTATGTGTTTGTATGTCACAAGATATCATCAGGAGACAGAAGAGGAGAAATGACAAGACAAAAGGAGATGGATGTTAGTGTGGAGACAGAATCCTTCAACATATTACCAAAGAACTAATAATTGTTGCTCTTAATCATCATTGGGAGGATTATTGTGATGGCCAACAAACACCATGATATGACATAGACCAATGGTGTGCAAGGTCGTACCATCACGTGAGACAAGCAGTCATAGACAAGGATGATCATGACTCATACTAAATGCATTGTTGTCTTAGTCTTTTTGTCACAAACAACCACAAACAAGAAAGATAAGAAAGACAAGTCATGAAACATCATTGCTCCTCCAAATCCTATTGCCAGGACATCCTCGAGGAACTAACATGACTATTTGAAAAAGACAAGACAAGATAATCATCACAATACGTCGTTTCTCCTCTAAATCTTGTTGTTAGGACATCCTCGAGGAACTAGTAGCATGATGAAAATCAAAGGACAAATGCCAAAAGATAGTGTTTTCCAAGTGTATCTAAATGTCAAGTGTTTTAATGTTGAGATGCCAGGTGTTTTGATGTCAAGATGTCAGGTGTTGCCGATGTCTAGATGTCAGATTTTGACGACATCGAGATGACGAATGCCAAGTAATGTTGAATTCGAGAAGGATGCATCCTGACTGATGTCGATGTCAAGAGGAGCAATCCTTAAATGTCACAAGGATGTCCCAAAATGCTAGATGATAGTGATGATGCCTAGGAAGGACACATCCTAAGGCATACATAAATGACAAGGGTCGTTCTTCAGAAGAACTCATCTGAAGAATAACCAAGAGTTGATAGTTTGACTTGTTATGACAATTTGACAGTTGACGTGTTATGACAGTTTCACTTGTTTTGACTGAGTTTGACTGCATGTTAATGTAATTGACCTGTTGATTAAATGATTGCGTTATTTGTTTTAGAATAATTTGTTTGATTTGAAGATATTCGACGTGTGTGCCAATGCAATTTCATGAACCCTAATGGATTGACCTAGTGTAGCCTCGAGGGATCATCGGTTGATGCCCTTGCCTACGTCATACACTCAAAGACCTCGTAGTTCGACATGACCAATGACTTTGTCTTGATGACCAAAGATTGAGTCATGATTTTATTTGGACAAACTTAAAAGGACTGACCTAATGACTCGGGGGCTCGAAGATGGGCCTTGCCTACATAGCAAATGTGCAGAGACAACGTAGTTCGACAATGACAAAGACTGACATGACAAAAGTATGACTCTATTTTTGGGATTTTTGCCATGTTTTGATTTTTTTGGATTTCTTCAAGACTTTTATTTTTAGGATTTTTTCAAGACTTTTTTTATGATTTTTAGATCTTTTTCTAGGAATTTTATATTTTTTCCTTTTAGGACTTTTTATGATTTTTAAAAAATTTCAGGACATTTTGCAATTTTTTTGTCTTTTTTAGGACTTTTTACAATTTTTAGGTTTTTTTCAAGACATTTTGTGATTTTTTTTTCTTTTTTCAGGACATTTTATGATTGTCAAGACCATGTGTGGTACCCATTGTAGTCAAGTGATAAGGATTATCCCTAGTCAGGTCAAGGACTAGCCAAGTTCAAAAGATATGGCAAAAGACGTGCTTGGGGTGACAGATGGATGACATGTAAGACCTGATGTCAACCATGGAAAGGGAAGGTATAATGTCATGACAAGTGTTGTGATAGTGTCAGAAAGTGGGTGTTTTATTATGGACTAAGGTAGATAGAGTGACAGTAGATGGCGAAGCAAAGACTAACTACACATGGTGCTTGTTTGTTAGGTTTTCACCATGGTACTTATCCAAAGCGCCTATTTACCAAGTTTTCACTATTGGAAAAATTATTTCTCTTTACTATTTTTGTCATTTAAAAAAAAAAAAATTGCATTTTTTGGTGTCACTAAGATGCCTGTTTACCAAGTTTTCATCAAGGTGATGATTTTTTTGTATTTTTCAATTTTTTTTTTGTATTTTTATGGTTTTCAGCCTAGCTCTTTGATGCTATGTATATAACTTTTAGAGGTACATACTATTGATGGGCTCTGTTAATTGTTCGTCATCTAGGGTAGCTAGTTAGTAAGCTCTAGAACCAAGTGAGGCCGTGATGATATAAGGACCCAACCAATTGGGCTTGAACTTGTTGGTTTTCTCTCTGTCAGACTAATTCTTTCGGTTCTGCATTAGGACTAAGTCACCAATGTCAAACTTTCAAACCATTACTCTCTTATTATAACTGTGGCAAAGGCAATTCTGGTATTCCTACAAATGATTCAAGGCATTATGTCTTCTTTTGTCTAGCATTTCCAGCTCATGTAGTCGTGACTATCTATATTCTTCGTCATCAATTAGGCCCTTCATGGAGACTCGTAAAGATGGAATTTCAACCTCGATAGGCAAGATAACTTCAACTCCAAAGACCAAGGTGAATGGAGTGGCTCCAGTGGGCGTGAGGATGCTGGTGCGGTAGGCCCACAAAGCAGGGTTAAGTTGTATATTCTAGTCATGACTAGCATCATTGATGGTCTTCTTAAGAAGTTTGATAATTGTCTTATTGGATGCCTCGGCTTGACCGTTTCCTTACAGGTAGTATGGCATGGAGAAATGATGTTGGATGTGGAAGCGTTCACATAACTCACAGACGTCTTGATTTTTGAAGGGACGACTATTGTCTATGATGATGGACAGTGGAATACCATACAAGAAAATGATGTAATTGAGGATAAATTTAGAAATTTTCTTGTTGGTTATGTATGTAAGGGGGATGACTTCAATCCACTTAGTGAAAAACTTAGTGGCAATGATAATGAATTTATGGCCATTGGAGGAGGTGGGATGGATTTTTCCCATGAGGTCGAGTCCCCATTGTGTGAAGGGCCAAGGAGAAGTGATGGGCCGAAGTTCCTGTGTTGGTGCATTATTCAAATCATTGTGTATTTGACATTGGTGACATGTTCTGACAAATTCAATTGCATCTTTTTCCATTGTCGACCAGTAATACCCAACTCTCGTGATCTTTTTAGCTAAGGTAGGGCCACTTGAATGAGATCCGCATATACCCTCATGTACCTCACATAAGGTCATTTGTGCTTTGTTAGTGTCAAGACATTGAAGAAGGGTATTGTCAAAGCTATGGTGATATAAGGTGTCATTGATGATGGTGTATCAGGTAGCTTTATTGATAAAGGATTTTCTTTGATTGTTGGAAAGGTTCAGGGGAAGGGTCTGGGACTGGAGATAGTTGTAGATGTCTTGATACCATGGGGATTTGGGACCAACAAGCTCACAAACCATTTCTAATTCTATAATATCATATGCAGAAACCAAGAGTTGCTCCACCAAGAACTCAAATTGTGGCAGATTGCTAGGAATGTCTAGGAGAGATCCAATTGTATCCATTGCGTCTACGGCCTTGTTTTGTGCCTTGGGAATTTTCTCAAAAGCGAGTATGCAGAAATATGACTGAAAACTATCGACCATGCATTTATAGGGAAAAAAAATTTCATCCTTGGTCTCATAATCATCGTTGACCTGGTTGATGACCAACTGAGAATCTCCATATACAAGCAATGTTTTAATTTTCCATTTTATAGCCATTCGGAGTCCTGTGACAAGTGCCTCATATTTTGCAACATTATTTGTACATGGAAAATCAATGCAAAATGACTTAGGAATGGAGTCCTCTTGTGGTGTGACGAACAATATACCAGCACCCAAGCCATGACCTATATGAGATCCGTTAAAGTAAAGCTTCCAAGGTGATTTAGGTTCCACATGAAAGATGGACTCATCGGGGAAATCTGCTATCAATGGGCGATCACCTTGTACAAGTGCATATGTGAGTTGATTAGCTATCACTTGTCCTTTTATGGCTTTTCATTCCACATATTGTATGCCATACTCACTCAGTATCATAACCCATTTTTTGAACTGACCTGTCAATGTTGCTTGACTCAGGAAACACTTCAATGAATCAATCTTTGCCACTAGATGTGTCTTGTGATTTAGCATGTAGTGTCTTAACTTTTGGGTGGCGAAGACAACTGCAAGACAAGCACGTTCTATGGATGTGTAGTTGAGCTCATATCCGACCAATGTGCGACTGATATAATATATTACCCTTTCTTTCTCATCATGGTCATTTTGTGCCAGCAATGCCCCCAGTGTTGAAGTGGTTGCAAAAATATACATGATCAAGGGTTTTCCTTCAATAGGTGGTATTAGGATAGGTGGTGACAATAGATAGTCTTTTATTTGTTGGAAGGCCTCTTGACATTTATCGGTCCACACAAAGGGGATACTTTTGCGCAGGAGATATTGAAATGGCTGGCACTTGTCTACTAGTTGTGCGATGAAACATCAAATGGACTATAATCTTCCTTGCAATGTTCTTAATTCACTGATTCCTTTTGGGGGAGGCATGTCTAATATGGCTTTCACTTTGGCGGGATCAACTTCAATTCCTCTACGAGAAACTATATATCCCAAAAAAATTCACGATGTCACACCAAAGACACACTTCTTAGGATTCAAGTGGACCTTGTATTCTTCCAGTCTTTTGAAAATTTTGTCTAGCACATTAAGGTGATATTTACTTGTCAAAGACTTTTCCAAAAGGTCATCCACATAATCTTCCATCAACGTGTGCATCATGTCATGAAATATTGTTGTCATGGCTTGTTGATATGTGGCACCTGCATTCTTGAGACCAAAAGGCGTGATGTTCCAACAATATGTACCCCAAGGACATGTGAATGTTGTTTTATGCTGATCTTCAGGGGCAGTCTGAATCTGATTATAACCTAAGAAACCATCCATGAGGGACAACATCTCATATCTTGTTGTAAGGTCAACTATGATGTCTATGTTGGGTAATGGAAATTCATCCTTTGGACATGCTTTATTCAAGTCATGAAAGTTTGTGCAGATGCATATTTGACCATTCAGCTTAGTGACATGTACAAGATTTAAAATCCAATCAACATAGTCTATTGATCTTATGAATCCTGCATCTAGTAGCTTCTTGAGTTTGACTTTCACTAGCAATGTAATATGGGGATGCATCTTTCATAACTTTTGTTTGACTGGTTTAGCATTCAAAAACAAGGGTGGGTGATGCAAGACTAGTTCTGGATCCAACCCAGGCATATCAACATATGACCATGCAAAGTTAATCTTACGTTATGAGAAGAATTTTTGGAATTTAGGTTTTTCTTCTTCTGTCAAGGACACTTCAAAGAGAATGATTTTGGGATCTTCTGTTGTGGCTATATTGACTTCCATGGTGTCCTCAATGAGCATTACCGATTTTTCCTGTGTCATGGGGATAAAGTACAATCCTCCATCCTTGGGAACTTTTGAGAGGTTTTCACCCTTGGATACATCCTTTATTTTTACTTTTGTATCGTCAAAAGGTGCCTTGCAGTTTTCACCTAAAGACGTGTCTTTTTTTGTTTTATTTTATTTATATTTTTGTGACTAGAGGATTGCACAGTCTCCCTGAAGTATGATACACAATCTAGGTCTATAGCGAATCCAGCCTTATGGTCCCCACTTGGTATGCCTTCACAAAGGCCCATGAATTCTGCAATAGCTTTGTCATTCTGAAATATGTCCATAGTTGGCGGGGCTTGCTAATCCCAGTCAATGAGCTAAGGGTAGACGAGGGAGATATCATCATCAGTGTTGGCGAATGGTGGAGACAAGGCGAAAAACATGTAGACTGATTTAGAAAGGGTAAAGATGAAAATTTCATCTTCTAACTCCCATTCGGATTCTATCCAGTATTCTCCTTCACTTGATTTAGACAGGTCAGACTCATTGGAAAAATAGGGGATGAATGGATTGGAATCTCATTCGTTAGTGTCATGTGGCAATTTAGGTGAATTTGAATGATGTTCATTAGGGTTATATAGCTAGATAGGTGTGTTAGAATGATGGTTAATTGGGTCAGAAGATAATTCAGGCTTGTCATCGTTCTGAGGGAAAAAGAGTCTACCCGTCTTCTCTTTTCCTTGGGGTTTTGGTGTTGTCATTATTCTCTATGGGATCAATCTTAAAAAAATTCTAGAATATTTCTTTGAAAGTAGGTTCTCCAAGTTCTAGGAGAAATTCATCAAGGCAAAAGTCACTTAAGGATCTTTGAGAACCAAATTCCCATTCGTGTGAGTCAGTTTTGGTAAAGGAATCCTCGATTGTCTCGACACATTCAGAAGCATTCACTCTCCCACCTAAAAGTGCATTGGTACGTTGATCACCAGTTTCGAGTGACCCTAACCCTAATCCAAGATACTTTGGTCTCCTAGAAGGCATTATAGGTTCTCGTCTTCTAGTTTTGTTTTTACCAAGGCCACTAGTTCCATCATAGCCTTTTACCTTCATTATGTCATAGCCTTTTCCATATATCTATACAGGTAAGGGAGGTAAGTCTTCTATCTCTTTGTAAATCCAACTTGATATGTCTTCAATGTATTCTTTGCTCATTTCCCCCAATTTGGTGAAAGTCATAGTCGAAGGAACCTTAAAAATCTCTTTGGGCTCTATTTTGAAACAAGGCCTACCATACGTTTTAGGAGACTTGGGTATTTTAGTGATGCAATAGGTCATGTTCAACTTGTATTCTCCACACCCTTGGTCCTAGATCTTGACATTAGGGTTAGTATTTGGGGTGATGGAAGTGGATGGTGTGGTGGAATTCAAAGAAGTGGATGTGGATGATTGGGCGAGTGTGGACGGATCAATGTATTTGGTTGAAGAGGATGTCAAAGCTTGTCGGTTAATTGGCACTTGATGTTCTGAAATACCACTCAAATTGGTGCAATATTGGAAGGGATCTAGGTCGCCATATATAGTGATTTCAGTGTCGTCAAAAGGAAACTTCAACCATTGATGGTAAGTGGATGTAACATCTTTTAAGGCGTGGATCCAAGGTCGACCAAGCAAGATGTTATAGGGTAGTTCAAGATCTAGGATTTGACATGTTGTATCCACAATAACTAGCCCAACTCGGATAGGAAGTGTGATAATACCCTGAGAGGAGCGTTCCTCATCATCACACGCCTTTATAACAATTCTCTTGGTAGCGTCTACACAAGCATCAAAGAAGCCTAGAGCTTTAACTAGTTTTAGGGAACAGATGTTCAGTCCTACTCCACCATCTACTAAGACTCATCTAACCTTTTTTTTATGGATGAAGACCTCGATATGGAGTGCATCATTATGAGAGGGTTTTGGTGATGAATAGTCTTGGTCTAAAAATGATATGTGATGAGGGGTGGTCAAGTATCCAACCATGGCCTCAAATTGGTTGACATCAATGTCCTTAGGGACAAAAGACTCTTTTAGGTTTTTGTCAAGTATGGCTTTATGTGTGGGAGAGATGCATAGCAGCTCAAGTATGGAGATTTGAGCAGGTGTTTTTCCTAATTGATCAATGAGATTGAACTATCCCTTTGGTTGTGACTATTTAGCGGATGGACCTGATTGTGATTGTTTGGCAGATGGACCAGGTATCGTGATCTTCGGCTGTCTAGGAGGAGGACCAGCTATGGTGACTTTACCACCACGGGTAGTGACATTACATTCAGGTGCTTTCTTGGCAGTAATTGTATTGACATATTCATCGACAACTCAGACGTGATTAATAATGGATCCACTAGAATAGTCAAAGGTGGCGTGAGTGTAATTTGCTTGGTTATTATTAGTCTTTAGACCTGATGTAGAGGGATTATTTGAACCATGGTCCTGCAGTGGGTTTTTATGAATTGTATGGTCTAAATTTGAAGTGAAATATTGTTCACCTAGTTCAATGGTGCAATTTTCAATGAGATCTTTTACAAGATTTCTTAATTGTCGACAAGAGGAGGTTTTATGCCCTTTAGCGCGGTGGTAATCACATAATGCATTGTTGTCCCACCAAGATGGCTTGAATTGTCTTAGGTCATATGGCTTAGGGTCCTATAATGTGATGACATCGTTTTGGAGAAGTTTCTTAAGGATGTCTTTGATTGGTTCACCCAAGGTAGTGTATGTATGTCTCTTTGGAAATGGCCTAGTTTGGTGTGGTTGCCCTTGGTTTTGATTTTTTTGATTGGATTTGTGTTCATATTCTCAGTGCCATATTTGAGTTCTCCTTTAGCAATAAGGGCCATTTCGCTTTGGACTCCTTTTTCGACTAGGTCTGTGAAGGTGGTGCAACAATGAACTTACAAGCCATATTTCAATGGGCCTAGGAGGTTTTGGAAAAACATGTCAAATTTTTCTTTCTCTGGTATCTCAATATGGAAACGACTTGCTAAACTTATCCATCTTTGAAAGAATGGAATAAAGGTCTCACCATTTTCCTCTTGAGTAAGCGTACATAAACCGGTAATGGAAACGTCAGTGTTGATGTTATAGGTGTAGTTTTGTACAAATTTGTTTGCAAGTTCGTCCCATGACTTTATTCCTTTAGGCAAGGTAGAGAACCACTCAAGTGTAGGACCTACAAGTCTTCTTGGGAAGATTCTCATCAAATAAGTATGTTCATAGGCAACATTCACACAATTGGTTGTAAATTCTTGAATTTTTTCAAGGGGATTTGTCTTTCCTTTGTATTTAGTGAAGTTTGGCACCATGTACCCAAGAGGGAACTGTGGCATGTGTAGACTCATATCAAAAGGATATGGACATAGGTCATATGATGTGTGAGTCTTTTTTTGTTGTATTTGCATGTTCTCCATCTATTTTTGCAAGGTCGCAATTTGAGTTGTGAGTGTATCGATTATGGGGTTGTTCGTAGCGTCACACATGCTAGTGATAGGTATTCCATGAGTTCCCACTTGTTGTGAAGATGTGTTTTGATTTGGTGTGTTTTGTTGCTATGAAATGTATGATGTATTTTGGTTTGACAGTTGTTGGTATTGTGTGTTTTGATTAGGGATGTGTTAAAGGGTATGAATGTGTGATGCATATGTGGGAATGCGTCCTCTAGCAGTATTAGTCGATATTTGTGGAATGTGTTGACCTTGGGTGTTTTAGTGTCCAAATGAAGTCATGTGTTGCGTAATTTGATTGCCTTGTCCAAATTGGTACATGTATCCATGGGGAATGTTGGTCTTTTTCCTTTGGGGAATATTAATGGAGTTGGTATTGAGTTGTGATGAAGTGTTGACATTTGGTTGAGGTCCTAAAATGGAGATTAGTCATTTATTCCTCTCAAAGGGGGTGAATGAGTTTGTTCCCATGGCATTGGTTGAGGACCCAAATAAGGGGTTTGATGATGTTGTTCCCATGGTATTGGATGAAGCCCCAAATAAAAGGTTTGATGAATTTCCCCCCATTGTTAAGGATCCAAAGGTAGCTCCAATTGATTGTGATGAAGTTGTTGACATTAGAGGCATTGATTGTGACATGGCTTATGACATGGTTGATGCTCCTCAAATGGATGTTGCATTGATCGTGTTGGAAGTGTTTTGATTGGAGGTGATATTAGAGGTAGCATTGATGGTGTTTGTGGCACTTTGTGTGGTGGCACCAATGGTATTGTTTGCATTGTGTTGAGGTTGACTAGTGTTGGAAGTATTGTTTGCATTGTTGTTGTTGTTTTCATCAAGATTAGGAGAGGTTGCTCTTAAGGTGTTAATGTAAAACCCACGTGGCAATCTGGCCCCTTGGTGTAAAATAATGGATAGATATCTGTCTGAATCTTGTAAGAATAATTCATCCACAAAGGAGGCCACATTAGGGTTTTGGATGGAAACTTCAACATCTTCCATGAACACTTGTTCATTTTCATCTCTACGTAAAAATTGTTCAAGGGGGTTGCGTGAGGAAGATGCCATGTTCATGTCACTAAAAGAGTTAATGAAGGATTCCCCCATGTCTATGTTTTGGTTCATGTCATTAAAGAAGTTATAGGGATTGTTTCCTTGTCCAAAAGGATCCATTTTTCTTCTTTTCTTTTGGAGCCTAGTCTCAACCATAAAAGGATTTGCTCAAATGAGGAAGAGAAAAATGACAACTAAATGATGGGAATAATGTGACACTATTTTTTGGATTTTTGACTAAGGGATGCAAATGCAACTATATTTTTGGGGTTTTTTGGCAATAAGAGATGCAATATAACAATGTTGTCTAAAGGAAATGGCAAATGTAAAAGGACAATGAAAACTAAGATGAAAGGAATGACACTATTTTTTTTTTGGATTTTTAGGAATAAGGTATGCAAAATGAGGAATGAAATGACTAAGATGCAAAGATCTAAGGACTTTTGATGGAATTTTGGAAAAAATTTACTAAACCGCACAAAGCTTGGTCTATGTCTTAATTTGGATCATCAAAGGACTTGTTGGTAGGACTAAATGACAAGATGACAAAGTGAGGTTTCCTAACTAGACTTATGAGTTGGAAAGGGCTCACAAAAGGACAATGACTAAGGGAAATGATTTTGACTAAGTCCAATGATAACCTACTTTTGAAGGAAAATATTTTGCAAGGTATGATAAGTTTTCCTATTCCAAAGTTTGTAATAAAATGAGTGTCTAAAGACTGGTTTATTGCTGAAAATAATGATGATGGACTCTAAGGATACAACTAACAATTTGCAAGGATGGACCTATGGTAAAATGCAAACTAAAAAATGCAAAGAATGAAGGTCTTGAGAAATTCCTTGTCTGGTTTTCAATAGAGGCCACTAGAAAAAGTTGTTTGACAACAAATTGAAAATGTTTGGACTCGGGTTTTGGACTGTAACAATGTTTTTATAAATGTCAGGAAATTGCATCGTTTCAAGTCACAAATGTGTTGTAGAATGTCAAATGCGTCTCAGGTTTGGCGAATGCATTGCTACAGGTCACAGATGCATCTTAGGAAAGCATTTGCGGTGTTTTGGAAATCAAATGCAATTCAGACTAGTCAAATGCATTGCAGAAGGTAGAAAATGCATTTTGGCAACGTGATTTCCGCACAAAAAGTCTCAAATGTGGTTCAATATAGAAAATGTGTTGTACAAAATAAAAAAATGCATTGCAGGTTGAATGGAGGTCTAGTTTGTTTGCAATTTTGGAAAAAAATCAGAATTGTTTGAGTTTGAATGATTGTTTCTAGGTTTGCAAAAGGTGTTTATTTGTTCAATGTATCAGAAAACACTTGGAAAATACAATGTTTTTTGAATATTTTAAAACATGCACAATGAAAACAAGCACAACCCTAGGTTAGGCAAGGACTATATTTGCTAGATTCCACATGGGTTTCCCTAGCCGCACTTATTCTTAGCGGGTGATTTAGAAGCTTGGCCACATAGGCTCCCCCTTACATTGCACTCACTTCTCGGGTCAACCAAGCTTCAAGCCCCCATAAAACTCCCATGGAAAGCTTTTCACCTCTACTAAGAACTACGAGAATGTGGATGCCTTGGCAATGGCCATTGTTGTGTTAGCAAATAGATGCATTTTTGGCAACTATAGAATTTTTTTTAGTTCAGGACTCTCGTTCGAGTGGCTACACATGGGGCAAGATTATATTTGATAAGGAGGAATTCCAGCCTGAAGAGGTTACGCTCAAAAAGGTTTTGGGGAATTCACTTGTCTGTGTGACACATCCACACTTGTAATCCTAAGTTTTCCATTAGGATTCACATTTGTATATCGGTCAGGAGTAGCTCGGCCAAAGAGCTTCATTTCTGGTTTGAGTTGCCTTGTGGTTAGTACTTTTTCCCACCTAGGAAGGCCCAATTCCTAGAGTCAATAACAGTTTCTCTTGCACCTAGGATCACACAAGTTTGCAAGGGGAGATGATACTTCTATTATTGAATTGGGGTTACACAAATTTGAAGCACTTGTTATTTTTAATTATCAAAATTGTAATGTGAGGAAAACACCTAAGACACTTTTTTCATTTTAAACTTTTAACTTGATGTGAAAAAGAAAAAGTTCATTTTAAACTCATGACATGAAGATGCAAGTTCATTTTAACCATATAAGTTTCAATGCATGATTGTGTTCAATTTAAGCCCATGAGTGTGAATGCATGCTTATTTTAACCATATGAGTTTCAATGCATTATTGTGTTCATTTTAAGCCCATGAGTGTGCATGCATGTTCATTTTAACCATATGAATGTGAATGCAAGTTGTTGTTTGTTGATTGTTTTCTTAAGGAACTGAAAATGTGATAAGAAAATTAAAAAAACAAGGTTAGACTCCTCGCCACATGTTGCAAACAAAATATTAGTAACCCAAAACCCCTAAGCTACTAAATGAAAAAGAAAAATTTGGAAAAAAATTGCAAAATCCAAAAATAAATTTTTACCAGGTAATTGTGTCGTTCTACAAGTCAAATGTGTCATAGGAAAGAATCTAGAAATTTCCAGGTAGATGCGCCGTTCTACACAACAAATGTGTCTTGAGGCCGAAGGTTGAAATCTATTAAAAAATGTGTCGACCTGCAAGTCAAATGCGCCGCAACAGAGAAAATGCATTGTTTTGCAAGTTGGATGCGCTGCAACAGAGCGTATGCATCATTCTAGAAGGAAAATGTGTATCGGTACTTCGAATGCGGCTCAGGAAACAACAAATATGTCGCATCATACCTGTACCCGCAAAAACAAAAAAAAATGTCATACGAAAATATGCAAAAGTCACAATTTTGGTGTTAGGTTCACCAATGTAGCTTAGGGAAAAACCTAGGTTATCAGATTAGAGCTTAAACAACTAAAACCAAAAGAAAGCAATGAAGCACAAAGGAGTAACAACATGAAAACAAGGAAATATTTTACCAAATGTCTTCAACCTCCATGATTGACCTCCATTGTACCTTCTCTATTTGCTACAATATTGTGTTTTCCCTCATATTTGAGATGAGCAACCTATTATAATGTCAATTTCCTAAGCAAATGTTGAAGGATTCTATCAAATTGCAACACAATGCAACTAA
Organism: Sequoia sempervirens; assembly: GCA_007258455.2. Taxonomy (NCBI): domain Eukaryota; kingdom Viridiplantae; phylum Streptophyta; class Pinopsida; order Cupressales; family Cupressaceae; genus Sequoia; species Sequoia sempervirens. The sequence continues at coordinate 47,341,905 of VDFB02026320.1, read as the reverse complement.
GCAACTATGAAACAAGCCTAAAATATGCATAAAAATTAGCCTATGAAATCAAGAAACCAAGAGCATGAAGTCAAGAGATGTAGATACAAATTCCAAGAGATTGAGAGATATGAAGTGTGTCAAATGAGGCCAAAATTGCCATTTTATAGAAAAGTCAATTTTAGATGAATGGCCAAGATTGAAGATTGAAAAATGCCCTAAGATCAATGGTTAAAATTGAATATGACAACCCAGAATTAGGGTTAGGGCAACATCAGGGCCAAATTTGAAATGAGTGGTCAAGATTTATTTTTAGAAAATCAAATCAAGGGACAAGATTGCATGTGACAAGGAGATAAGAATGGTATAGAAAAAGAAAAACCTGGAAAATCAAATATTATTAGAAATTATTTGATTTTTGGAGGAAAGTTGTCATTTTGAATTAAAAATTAATTTAATTCAAAAGGTGGGGCCATGTGACAGTAAATAATTAATTTCAAATTATTTACTAAGAGAGAGAATTAGAAAGTGGGACAATTTTAAATAAATAATTTTATTTAAAATTGGGAAAATGCCAAGGTGGACAATTAAATAAATTAAAGAATTTATTTAATTATAAGAAGACATTTAGAAATTAATGACATATTTAAATAAATAAATAAAATTTATTTATTTATTTAAATAATCAGGAGGAAATAATGGACAAAAGATAACTAAATAAATTTAAGAATTTATTTAATCATAGAGAGACATTATATAATTAGCGACGTATTTAAATAAATAAAATTTATTTATTTAAATAATCAAGAGGAATAAAAGACATGAATTAATTAAATAATTATGAATTATTTAATTAATAGTTGAAATTGGACCATAGGACACAATTAAATAATTTAATTATGCTAGGAAGAAATATGGAGACAATAGGACTTGTAGGTCTAGGTCATTTTTATGTGTCTATAGTATGTATATATATGTACCTAAGTGTGCAACTATTTGCATTGTTGGAAAACACACTATCCCCTGATAGTTATTTCCTTACGAGAAGTAATTGTTTCATTACGAGCAAGAATGTAATGAAGTCCACTTTCAATTTTTAGAACAAGTATTTTGTTGAGTGAAAATGATATATTTCCTTTTTCCATGTGATTGGAACAAATTAAATGCTAGCATTATTTGCAGTGTTGGAAAACACACTGTCCCCTGTCAGTTATTTCCTTATGATAAGTATTTGTTTCGTTAAGACTAAGAATGTAATGAAGTCCATTTTGGACTTTTACAACTATTTGGTAGAGTGGATATGCCAGATTTCCCTTTTTTCATGTGATTGGAACAAATAAAAAGCTTGCATTGTTTGCAATGTTGGAAAACACACTTTCCCTTGTCAGTTATTTGCTTATGAAATTTTTTTATTTCCTACACTCCCAAAATTAAATGAAGTCCACTTTGAATTTTTAGAACAACTATTTGGTAGAGTGGAAATGGAATATTTCCTTTTTTCATGTGATTGGAACACATAAAATGCTTGCATTGCTTGCAGAGTTGAAAAACAAAGTATCCCTTGTCAGTTATTTCCTTATGAAAAGTTTTTATTTCACATGCTCCAAAAATGTCATGAAGTCCACTTTCCTATTTTATAACAACTCTTGGCTAGAGTGAAAATGACATATTTCCTTTTTCCTTGTGATTGGAACAAATAAAATGCTTGCATTGTTTGTAGTGTTGGAAAACACATTGTGTCATGTCAGTTATTTCATCATGAAAAGTTTTTTATTTTATACGCTCCAAAAATGTAATGAAGACCACTTTGAAATTTTATAACAACTAGTTGGTTGAGTAAAAATGGAATTTCCTATTTTCATGTCATTGGAACAAATAGAATCTCGCATTATTTATAGTTTTGGAAAATGCACTGTCCTATGTCAGTTACTTCATTATGAAAACTTTTTGTTTTGTGGGCTCCAAAAATGTATGATTCTATATTGCATGGTTGTATCTTTTTTATTGTAGTTCTCAAAAACACTATTATCTCAAATAATTTCAAATGGCATCAAATAATGGTAGGCAATGCCACCTCAAGTCTTATTATTTATGTCAACTTACTTACAAATGTAAGCACATGCAATGAGCACTTTATGTTCTGGAGACTGTAATGTAAAACAATGTATTGAAGTTCATCTTCATATTTTATAACAATTCTTACTTTCAACAAACATTCCATTTTAATATTGTAATACATTTAGAACACAAGATGCACAAAAAAGTTGCAGGATGGAAAACACACAGGGTTGTCACACACTTCTCAATTCTTGTTCAATGACAACACTTACTATTATGTAGACTGTAACAACATAGTGTATTGAAGTTCACCTTCATATTTTATAACAACCCTTGCAACAAACATTCCATTTCAATATCGTAATACGTTTGGAACACAAGATGCACAAAAAAGTTGCAAGATGGAAAACACACAGGGTTGTCACTCAATTCTCAATTCTTGTTCAAAGACAACACTTACTATTATGCAGATTGTAACAACACAATGTATTGAAGTTCACCTTCATATTTTATAACAACCCTTGCAGCAAAAATTCCATTTCAATATCATAATATGTTTGGAACACACGATGCACAAAAAAATTGCAAGATGGAAAACACACAGGGTTGTCACTCACTTCTCAATTCTTGTTCAAAGACAACACTTTTTGTTATGTAGACTATAAAAACACAATGTATTGAAGTTCACCTTCATATTTTATAACAACCCTTACTTGTAGCAAACAGTCCATTTTGAAATATTGTAATACGTTTGGAACACAAGATGCAAAAAAAAGTTGCAAGATGGAAAACACATAGGGTTGTCACACACTTCTCAATTATTGTTCAAAGACAACACTTTCTGTTATGCAGACTATAACAACACAATGTCTTGAATTCCACCTTCATATTTTATAACAACCCTTAATTGCAGCAAACATTCCATTTCAATATCGTAATACGTTTGGAAGACAAGATGCACAAAAAAGTTGTAGGATGGGAAACACACAGGGTTGTCACACACTTCTCAACTCTTGTTCAAAGATAACAATTCCTGTTATGTAGATTGTAACAACACAATGTATTGAAGCTCACCTTCATATTTTATAACAACCCTTACTTGCATCAAACATTCCATTTGAATATCGTAACATGTTTGGAACACAAGATGCACAAAAAATTTGTAGGATGGAAAACACACAGGGTTGTCACTCATTTCTCAATTCTTGTTCAAAGACAACACTTTCTGTTATGCAGACTGTAACAACACAATGTATTGAAGTTCACCTTCATATTTTATAACAACCTTTACTTGTAGCAAACAATGTGATTACTAATTAGAGATTCCCCTTTAAGGAATCTCATAAACCTTATGCTCAGCTCATTCGTAAGATTGTGCTTGTGTATGATTAATGTTGGTTGAATGCATACCTTCCAGATGCATCCGACTAGGAAAAGGTCTTGAATTTCTCAGTAAAGAGACATTGGCCAATCATATAAATTTACAATCTTTATTTCTAGATTGTAATATTGAACGCCCATGCCCATTTTTGTCCATACACCAAAGACGTAGTTAAGGAAGTGAGCATTATTATGATAGTTGAAATCAATGCAGTTTGGCCCTTTTCTATCAATTCTCCTTAACATATTTTCCCGCAACCTATACGGGAGACTCAATTCCTCTATGTGAGCAAGAATATTACATAGAAGATATGGGTGGTAGTTGGTCAACCAAGTAGACACCCATTCTTGTGAATCATGTGACATCTTCTATACAATTGGAGCAATAGGTAGTGAAATGCCTGAAATGAAAGACAAAACAACTTTTTTAGAAGGAACAATTGCATTCTCTAATTAGAAAGATACTCTTAACGCTGACCAAAAAGCATCTACAAAGCTACATAACAATATTGAAATTTTGTGCATGTGTAATATGTGTAGATAAAGTGACAATATGAGACAGTGTGTTTTCCAAGAGTGCAAATAATGTGAAAATAAGCAAGCAAAGTGGAAGATATAGATAATGTTTTGATTGAAGAAATTCTACCTGTTCTTCAGAACTTACGGAAGCAACATGTGTAGTATGTCCAATGGGAAAATGGCAATGCACGACTGGAGTAGCAAGTTGTAAAATGCTTGAAATTAAAGAGAAAAAAACTTATTCAAAAGATACAACTACATTCTATAATTAGAAAGACACTCAATGTTGAACAAAAAGCAACTGCAAAGCTACATAAGAGTATTGAAATTTCGTGCATGTGCAATATGTGTAGATAAAGTGAGAATATGGGACAATGTGTTTTCCAATAGTGCAAATAATGTAAGTATTTTTTTTGTGCAATGGACAAATGGCAATGCAGGAGTGCATCGAAATGTACTAAAAAATCCTGAAATGAAAAGGGATCTGCAATGAAAATACTAAAAAAGAAGCGAGCAAATTGGAAGATATAGATAATGTTTTGACTGAAGAGATTCTACCTATTCTTCGAAACTTAAGGAAGCATCATGTGTAGTATCTATAATGGGCATATGGAAATGCACGACTAGAGCAGCTGAAACTAAAATTCCTGAAATGAAAGAAAACAAAATTTTCAAAAGATACAACTACATTGTCTAATTAGAAAGACACTTTCAATGCTGACCAAAAAGTAGCTGCAAAGCTACAATATTGAAACAAAGGCGCATGTGAACAACTTCTGGGAAGAACTTTATGTAATGAAGATACAACTACATTCTCTAATTAGAAAGACACTCTAAATGTTGGCTTCATTACATTCTTGGACTGTACGAAACATTAACACTTTCATGATGAAATAGCTAACAAGGGACAGTGTGTTTTCAAACATGACAAATAATATGAGTGTTTTATTTGTTGTAATTAGATGAAGAAAGGAATAAAGGACATTTGGACTATAGGAAATAGTTGCTCAAAAAATTCAAAGTGAAACAAAACTTTTCATAACAAACTAAATGTGTAGGGACAATGTGTTTTCCAATAGTGCAAACAATGTGACCACTTTATTTATTCCAATCAAATGAAGAATGTGAAATGTCGTTTTCACTGTAGAAAAGAGTTGTTCAAAAAATTGAAAGTGGTCTTCATTACATGCTCAGTGGTAACCAAATAAAACTTTTCATAAGGAACAAACTGACATGGGACACTGTGTTTTCCAGCAGTGCAAACACTATGACCATTTTATTTGTTCCAATCAGATTGAGAATGTGAAATGCCTTTTTTTACTGCACCAAAAAATTGCTCAAAAATTGAAAGTGGAATTGATTACGATCTTCAGTGTAACAAAACAAAACTTTTCATAATAAACTAACTGGCATTTGGACTATGTGTTTTCCAACAACGAGCATTTTATTTGTTCCAATCAGATGAAGAAAGTTAAATGGAATTTTGAATGTACCAAAACATTTTGAAACTAGACTTCATAACATTCTTGGTTGCAATGATATAAAAAACATTTCAGAACGAACTAACTAACATGGGATAGTATGTTTTCAAATACTACAAATAATGTGAGCATTTTTTGTGCAATGGACATATGGAAACACACAAGTGGAGCAGAATGAACTAGAATGCCTGAAATGAAGAAGGGAATTGCTATGAGAACACTTGAAAAGAAGTGAGCAATGTGAAAGAGATAGATAAAGTTTTGATTGAATAGATTCTTCTTGCTCTTCATGGGTTGAGGAAGGACTGCATGCACTATGCTTACCTACAGACCGAGGTTAACTAAATTATGCTTGTGCAATCCTTAGTAACTCTTGAAGAAGCAGCAGATTGAATGCACGTTGGCTGACATCAACCTGTCACCGTAGCCAAAATTTTATAAGGAAGCATGGTATTACATAATGTCATACCAAAAATTGGACTTACCTACACATAGTTATTAAAATGGAACCATACCTTCCATTGGGTTTACACTCATGAAAGATAGTCACTGATGAGGACTCCTTTCCCCAGATTGGAATGCTAAAGTGAACAAAAAAGGCCAAAAAATAAATAAAAAAGTTTATGATGTGGTAGAAGCACATATTGGAAAAAGAAATCTGCAATACCATTTCCTATTACAATATAGAAATTAAAATAAGTTTCATCATAGTCACCTGTATTAGATGTTGTATCCTTTGCCCCATCCATAACAACTACGCTTGAAGTCTCACATTGTATATTGACATTCACATTCAAGCTATTGTTCGTGGAGAAGGGAAAGGAGTTCGGTGATCTGACTGTTGTGCACCACACTTCGTATGATGAGTTGTATGTCAAGGACGATCCCTGCTTGCACTAAACCATGGACACATGCGAACGGTGCTAGTTGCAACTTCATTAAGATCAAGAATGAATTAAAAAAAATGCATTTGATTGTTGTAGGTCCTGTAGAAACCTCTTGATGCACTGTGCATGTGATTGCACTTGTTCTAGAGAATGTGGTGGTGTATGCATCACTTTTCTCAAGATTTTTTTTTGTGTCATTCCAAATAGACATTTTCAACAAATGTTCATCATATACATGAGTGATAGAAGGATATTGTGTAGGGGTGAGGAGATTAGGATTGTTTTCTTTGATGCCCCCTATGACAATGTCTTGTTCAAACTTGTCCCTCTATCAATTGGTTGACCTCCCTCGTCTAAATGATCACATAGAAGAAACTTGTATTAGGAAATAAAAAATGCAAAACACAATTGACTCCCATAAAGTGACACACTTTGAATTGAAGTTCACTTACCGTGGACCACCCCTTCAATGGTAGATGATCTTTTAATCAAGTCAACAACCTTAAGGACGTGTTTGCAAGTGTTCCCCTACAAACTCCAAGGGCACTTACAAACAAAAAGGTGCTTGCCAAATTATTGAACAAGGTAGTGGTTGGACCTACTTTGACTTTTCACCTAGTACCATCCATAATGTGTTTCATCTGGAACACAATGATCATCTGGAATTTCCTTGGTCCACTCCAAACTAGATCACATATTTAAAAACTTATAGTTCATTAAAAAACCATATTGCTACAAATTTTCCTTTCGCCTATAGAATGGTTCTATTTTATACACAAGTGTGTAATACAAATAGTCCATTCTCCTAGTGTATTTTTTAGAATGATCACTCAAGTACCAAGCTTTGAGTGCAAAATGGTACAACTCAATGGTTGCATTTGTATCCTGGTTGGCATGTGGGAATAGTTTGCAATTTTTTTCCCACATGGCTGTGAAAAAAATCCCAATAGTCAAGTAAACCACAATGTATTAGAAGTAACGTCAAAGAATGTGAGTGGTGTGAATCCTACGAGGTGACAAAAATTGTCAACTCACCAATTCGACCTTCTCCTTTGCACCAGGTCTTCTTGAAGTACTCTAAAAATTAGGGCTAATCATTGAACTCCTCAAAGAAATAGTTTAATAGCTGAGTGATGCTATCTTCGCTATCACCAATTTCCATCATGATCGTGCCAAGTCTGCAGAAGATGTCCATTTCCCTTTCCTTGGTTGTGTACTTATATACATTCTTCAACCAAGCCCTTTTAACATGCCAAAGACATAGAAGCACACGACATCGAAAGACAACCCTAATACATAATACAAATGATATTGTTTACTGCTCATTTGCATGACAAAATGGCATTGAAAATAAATAACAAATGAGAAAGGTATGCAAATGAACAAAGAGATGCACATACTGTATGGCTTAGATTTATGTAGTTGCATCATCGGTCAAAAATGCATTGATTCTCCAATCAATTTTGGCTCTTCTTCCATGGGCATGCAATACGCATATCCACGCAAAGATGTCCTCAATCTTGTTTCATGAGGAGACTACCCACACAACGGGCACATCACTCTGTTGCTCATCGAAAATGAGCAAAGTATACAATGGAAACTATAGACATAACAACTCAGCTTGAGCATTGTCGGGTTTATAGCCAGTAAGATCATTGAAAAGATGAAGAACTATTTGTCAATGTTTGTAAGGCCTCACCCCATATTTGTTAGTGGAAAACATGGAATCCATCAAGATGACTGAATTGTGTGAGTGGCTAACCATCCTATCTAAAATCCATGGAGTCTGAACCCCGATAACGAAGGGTGTATCATTCCCATGGGGCCGTTGAAAGTAGAAGAAGTTTCCAAAGTCCTCTCAATTCCACATCATGATACTTGTCAAAATGAATCTTTGTTTTTGTGCATGAATAGAGCACACCTTTTTCCAAGCATTCATTACATCCTTTCTTGTAAGGAATTGATCTCTCTTTAACATTATGCCACATAAGATAGGATTTTTTATGTGTCTATCCATTATTGAATTGACATTGATTTCCATGAGCAAAAGTCTTTCAATATAGCTTTTGCACTCTATGAATAGATTAGCAACAAACATAGAATGCCTATCTCCACTTGTGTCATTAATTCCATGGAAAAAATCACTTTTTTATCAACATGGAACATTTCTTTGTAGAGAATATAGGAAACATTGGGTCTACCATGCATAACCTTTACAATGAAGTGGCATTGACAACCTCACATTTGTATAAACATCTTCTATTGTTTCTTCTCTAGTGGAGGTTGGTCTTTGAGGTCTGTAGGACTGTATTGACACCAGTAGTTGTGAAGAAGGCATCATATAATCATCTTGAAGCAAGAGAGAGTAAAATATCATTGGACCATACAAATGAAAGTTGAAAGATAAAAAACCTATGATACCAAATTGTTTTTCCATAATTTTTGTCGTCGATGGGACACGTGATGGTATACTATCTTTTTTTCTTGTTCAAAAATTTAGTTTCAAAACCTTCAACAGAAACTTCACCACGAATGAAATCATCAAGTCTCGTAGAAGGAATTGTTGTGACAAGGTCAAGCACCCCATCCTTCTTGACATGAATAGGATTCCATTGCAAATCAGAAGAGGAAAAAGGAGAGCCTCCATCCCGTACATTTTGCACCTCCAATTTGTCTTCCTTCTTCCATTTCAAACTTCTCCCCATTCTAGGAAAGGATAGAATTGGACAAACATTTAAAATTAGAGTGGATTGTGTCAAGAAAAGTTAAGAAATCATTCATCGAATGCAAATAAAATGTTCTTGTATTGTTGTCACCCATGTGAAATAGGAGGTTGCTAACTTCAACTAAGCAAAATTAAAGGTGATAGATTGAATCAAGCTACACATAAAATATAACACAAATGCGGGCTGGAAATCAGACTATCTATCTCAACATACAAGTGGACATAGAAAATGACAACACAAAATGGCAGCCAAAACCCTTGATGACAACCTTGTATGTAAAAAAAAAGGTGCATCCATTGCTGCTAACAACGGAAAAATGATAACAAGTTTGTTTCATCTGTTGAAAAAAAAATGAATTAGCAATAGAGAGAATAAAAAAAGTCAGAAAGGTGTAAAATGTCCTATCAACCATGATGTAAGCCAATGCAGGTTGGAAAACATAGCGTGTAGTTGAAACTCCAAGCGAACATAAAGATCACAAGTAAATTTGCAACCTCATATGTAAATATAACTAAGATTTTAGAGTATATGGGGTGTACAAACCTCTTTTACCTAAGCAGGCATGTTGTAATATTAATCCTTCCATTTGGCATCACTTAACATGAGGATCAAAATCACATCTAGACATTCATGAAATAAACAAGTGAAGGTTGAACCACCCGATGAGTGGTTCAACCTACAACTTGGTATGTGATATAGGAGTGTAACATGCATAACAATATGTAATTACTTCTACAATTGCAATAACAGATGTATTATTTTGGGAAGATACATTGGATGTGGTGCGTGTGTATTTGTTAAAGGATAGGAAGGGTTAGAGGGAAACCAAAACCTTTGATGACAACCTTGTATGTTAAAAAAAGTGCATCCATTGTTGCTAGTAACGCCAAAATGATAACATATTTGTTGCATCTATTGAAGAAAAGATGAATTAGTAATGGAGAGAATGAGGAAAAGAAGAAAGGTGTAAAATGTCCTATCAACCATGATGTAAGCCAATGCAGGTTGGAAAACACAGTGTGTAGATGAACCTTCAAGCTGACATAAAGATCGCAAGTAATTTCGCAACCCTGCATGTAAATATAAATAAGATTTCAGAGTATATGGGGTGTAAAAACCTCTTTTACTTAAGGAGGCATGTTGTGATATTCAACCTTCCATTTGGCGTGACTTAACATGAGGAGCAAAAGCACATCTAGTAATTCATGAAATAAACAAGTGAAGGTTGAACCACACGATGAGTGGTTCAACCTGCAACTTGGTATGTGGCATAGGAGTGTAACATGCATAACAATATGTAATTACTTCTACAATTGCAACAACATATGTATTATCTTGGGAAGATACATTGGTTGTGGTGCATGTGTATGTGTTAAAGGAGAGGAAGGGCTAGAGGGAAACCAAAACCTTTGATGACAACCTTGTATGTAAAAAAAAAGTGCATCCATTGTTGTTAGCAACACCAAAATGATAACATGTTTGTTGCATCTGTTGAAAAAAAAAGATGAATCAGTAATGGAGAGAATGAGGAAAGTCTAAAAGGTGTAAAATTTCCTATCAACCATGATGTAAGCCAATGCAGGTTGGAAAACACAGTGTGTGGATGAACCTCCACGCTGACATAAAGACCACAAGTAAATTTGCAACCCCGCATGTAAATATAACTAAGATTTCAGAGTATATGGGGTGTACAAACCTCTTTTACCTGAGGAGGCATTTTGCGATATTCAACCTTTCATTTGACATGACTTAAAATTCAAGGAGAAAAATTACATCTAGCAATTCATGAAATAAACAAGTGAAGGTTGAACCAAATGATGAGTAGTTCAACCTGCAACTTTCTATGTGGCGTAGGAGTGTAACGTGCATAACAATATGTAATTACTTCTACAATTGCAACAACAGATATATTATTTTGGGAAGATACATTAGTTGTGGTGCATGTGTATGTGTTAAAGGAGAGGAAGGGTTAGAGGGAAACCAAAACCTTTGATGAAAACCTTGTATGTAAAAAAAAAGTTCATCCATTATTGCCAGTAACTGCCAAAATGATAACATGTTTGTTGCATCTGTTGAAAAATAAATGAATCAATAATGGAGAGAATGAGGAAAGGCAGAAAGGTGTAAAATTTCCTATCAATCATGATGTAAGCCAATGCAGGTTGGAAAACACAATGTGTAGATGAATCTCCAAGCGCACATAAAGACCGCAAGTAAATTTGTAACCCCACATGTAAATATAACTAATATTTTAGATTATATGGGGTGTACAAACCTCTTTTACCTGAGGATGCATGTTGTGATATTCAAATTTCCATTTAGCGTGACTTAACATGAGGAGAAAAAGTACATATAGCAATTCATGAAATAAACAAGTGAAGGTTGAACCACACGATGAGTGGTTCAACCTCAACTTTGTATGTGGTGTAGGAGTGTAACATGCATAACAGTATACCATGTAATTACTTCTACAATTGCAACAATAGATGTATTATTTTGGGTAGATACATTGGTTGTGGTGCATGTGTATGTGTTAAAGGAGAGGAAGGGTTAGAGGGAAACCAAAACCTTTGATGATAACCTTGTATGTAAAAAAAAGTGCATCCATTGATGCCAACAATTCCAAAATGATAACAAGTTTGTTGCATTTGTTGACAAAAAAATGGATCAGCAATACAGAGCATGATAAAAGGAAGAAAGGTGTAAAATATCCTATCAACCATGATGTAAGCCAATGCAGGTTGGAAAACAAAGCGTGTAATTGAACCTCCAAGCAGACATAAAGACCGCAAGTAAATTCACAACCACACATGTAAATATAACTAATATTTTAGAGTATATGGGGTGCACAAACCTCATTTACCTGAGGAGGCATGTTATGATACTCGGCAATCCATTTTGCGTGACTTAACATGAGGAGAAAAATCACATCTAGCAATTCATGAAATAAACAAGTGAAGGTTGAACGACATGATGAGTGGTTCAACCTGCAACTTTGTATGTGGCATAGGAGTGTAACGTGCATAATAGTATGTAATTACTTCTACAATTGCCATAACGAATGTATTATTTTGGGAAGATACGTTGGTTGTGGTGCGTGTGTATGTGTTAAAGGAGAGGAAGGGTTAGAGAGCAACCAAAACCTTTGATAATAACCTTGTATGTAAAAAAAAGTGCATCCATTGTTGTCAACAACGCCAAAATGATAACATGTTTGTTGCATCTGTTGAAAAAAAATTGAATTAGTAATGGAGAGAATGAGGAAAGGAAGAAAGGTATAAAATTTCCTATCAACCATGATGTAAGCCAATGTAGGTTGGAAAACACAGCGTGTAGTTTAACCTCCAAGCGGACATAAAGACCGCAAGTAAATTCGCAACCCTGCATGTAAATATAACTAAGATTTCAGAGTATATGGGGTGTACAAACCTCTTTTACCTGAGGAGGCATGTTGTGATATTCAACCTTCCATTTAGGGTGACTTAACATGTGCAACAAAGGCACATCTGGCAATTCATGAAATAAAAAAGTGAAGGTTGAACCACACAATGAGTGGTTCAACCTGCAACTTTGTATGTGGCGTATGAGTGTAATGTGCTTGTAACAATATGCAATTACTTCTACAATTGCAGCAAAAAATGTATTATTTTGGGAACATATGTTGGTTGTGGTGCATGTGTATGTGTTAATGGAGAGGAAATATTAGAGGGCAACCAAAACGTTTTATGACAACCTTGTATGTAAATAAATGTGCATCCATTGCTGCTAGCAACACTAAAAGAATAAAATGTTTTTTGCATATGTTGAAAAAATCATGAATCAATAATGGAGTGAATCAAGAAAGGCATACATGTGTAAATTTTCCTATCAACCATGATGTTAGCCAATGCAAGTTGGAAAACGCAGTGTCTACTTGAACCTCCAAGTGGACATAAAGACAAAAGGTAAAATCATAACCTCACATGAAAAAAAAACTAAGATGTCATAGTATAAGGGGTGTACAAACCCGTTTTACCTGAGAAAGCATGTTGTGATATCAAACCTTCCATTTGGGGTGACTTAACATGACCAACAAAAGCATCTATGACAATTCATGAACTAAAAAGGTGCAGGTTGAACAACACGATGAGAAGTCCAACCTGTAACTTTATATGTAGCCTATAAGTGTAACATGAATAATAATATGTAATTACTTTTATGGCTGCCATCAATGTGAAAAGAAAAAAACACGTTCTTTGCATTTTCTCATAAAAAAATCGCTCAATTAACTTAGGCTAAAACATGTTTTTTTTTGCGCATTTATTTGTGAAACATATGAAGAATTTGAAAACCAATTTTAACTATAAACCACAATTGCAATAAATTGTGAAGCTCACTTGCATTGAAAACCATAGTGAATGAGATAGATACTATGTTGACTTAAGAGATTCTTTATGCTCTTGATAAATTGATAAAGAAGCATGTTAAGTATGTGCAAAGGCGAAGAAACCATGCAAATCTAGAGGCAACAGGTTCTATAATTTATGAAATTGAAAAGGAATCTGCTCTAAAAACACTTGAAAACAAGGAGATCAAACTTAATGAGATAGATATTTTTTTAACTAAAGTGATTCTTACCACTCTTGAGAAGTTGAGGAAGGAGCACGTGTAGTATGTGCAATGGGAAAACCACAATGCAGAAGTGGATAAACTCAAGAGATTTTATATTACATATGAATTTGTCTAAGTAGAGAAAGTGAAAGATGATGCTATAATTGGATTTAAACTAGTGAATTCAAACATTTTTTAACATAAAACTAAACATGAACAGAAAAATAACATCAAGTACAAAAGCAAAAATTCCACCCTTCAGCTTACAACAAGCAAAAATATAGAAAATACAACCCACAGTGTTTTCCAACATGCCTATAGTTTATTAATTTGAGAAAGTTGAAACACATTTTTTAGTCTACCTGAGACTTGTTATATATTTTGAAGATGTTCCTTTCATTACATTCGTATTGTGTAAACAAGAAAAGGTTTTCATTGCAATCATATTTTCTATATAATCAGAGGTTGGAAAACATAGTGCGTTAAGAAACCTGCAACCCACATAGTGTTGAAAAACCCTCTATGTATTAGAACTCAATTGGTTGGTCACCCCTCAGCTAAATATGGTTAATTTTATGTATCCCTCGGCTGCAACTCCCCAAATTCTCCACCCTTCAGCTTTGTACAAGCTCAACAAACTAACTCACAATCCATTGTGTTTTCCTACTTGCCTATATTTTAATGATATGACGAAATCTAAATGCAATTCATACTATAAGTAATAGTTTTGGTAAGTTTTCAAGGTGCCTTTTCTTACATTGGTACTGTAAGGTTTTCATTACACTCATTTTGTCTATTGATAATTCAATGTTGGAAAACACTATGGGTTGAGGAACCTATGATCTTCTTAATACTTCAAGAGGTAGCATATACTAGAATTATGAAATGAATAAGGAAACATCCCTAAAAACACTTGAAAAGAAGCAAACCAAAGTGTATGAGATATATAATGTATTGACTGAAGAGATTCTTCTTGCTCTTAAGAAGTTGGGGAAGGAGCGTTTGAAGCATGTGCAATGGGAAAATGACAATGCAAAATTGGATGCAACAGGTACTAGAGTGTATGAAATGACAAAGGAATCTGTTGTAGAAATACTTGAAAAGAAGCAGACCATAGTGAATCAGACAGATACTATATTGATTAAAGAGACTTAGTGCTATTGAGAATTTGAGGAAGGTGCATGTGTAGTATCCACAATGGGCATATGGCAATGCAAAACTTGAGCAGTAAGTAGTAGAAAGTATGTAATAAAAAAGGAATATGCTCTAAAAACACTTGAAAAGAAGTAGACCAAAGTGAATAAGATAGATAATGTATCAACTGACGAGATTGTTCTTGCACTTGACAACTTGACGAAGGAGCATCGTGTAGTATTTGCAATGGGAAAATGCCAATACAAAAGTGGATAAAGTAAAAAAAAAATGTATTCCATATGGATTTATGCAAGAAAAGAAAGTGAGAGATGATGCTATAAGTGGAGTTGAAAAAATGAAGTCAAAGATTCTTCAACTTAAGAATTCCATGGAACAAATACAATTTGAAATAGATGATAATGAAAAGGAAAAAAAAGATCTTAGAGCAGAAAAAGAGAATTAGTTGACTAGAGACATGAAAGCCCTATGTGAAAAGGTAGACAATTTTTGTAAATAAATTATCAAATAGAAAACATCTACATTTTCTAATCAGAAAGACACTCTCAAAGCTAAGCAAAGAGCGGCCGCAAAGCTACACAAAAGTATTGAAGAAATTCAAAACTCTCGAAAAAATGGATGTTGTTGTGCTAAGGGATGATAAGGAAGTGGGTACTCCAAAGCTACAAATAAAATATATGAAATAGAAGGTAGAAGCTCATGAAAAGGAATGTCAGGGGGGTGATAATAGGTAACAACAATGGGGATGGGAAAAAATGTCTTCCTGGTCAACTTGCAGATGCAAAAACAATAGTTGGAACTGCTGAAACTGAAGTAAAACAACATAAAAAACTACAATTAACCACTTGGAAAAGAAATTAAAAAATTAAATGAAAAATTTATCATCATTGAAATAAAAGGAGTTTAATTACTGGTGTTGACACACAAGTGCAATATAAAATAAAGGAAGTTGAAAAAATAAACACAACAATGGAATGTGTGATTTTGAAGACATTCATACTATTTTGTAACATTCCATGTTGTAAAACCATAGGTGTTAAGAAGAAAGCAACCCACTGTGATACAACCCTTTAGATTTAAACAAGGAGATTTAAATAACTGAAACCCACCATTCTATTTTTCCAAATTAGAATTATTTTGTGCACTTTTTTTTCACTCATGCGAAATTTAAACACAACAATGGAATGTGTGATTTTGAAGACATTCATATTGTTTTGTAACATTCCATGTTGTTGCAAAACCCTAGGTGTTAAGAAGCAAGCAACCCACCATGAGAGAACCCTTTACATTTAAACAAGGAGATTCAAATAATTGAAAACCAACATTGTGTTTTCCAAATTACAATTATTTTGTGCACCTTTTTTTTTAATCATGCAAAATTTAAACATAACAATGGAATGTGTGATTTTGAAGACATTCATATTGTTTTGTAAGATTCCATGTTGCAAAACCATAGGTTTTAAGAAGCAAACAACCCACCATGAGACAACCCTTTACATTTAAACAAGGAGATTCAAATAACTGAAACCCAACATTGTGTTTTCCAAATTCCAATTATTTTGTGCACTTTTTTTTTCAATCATTTAAAATTTAAACACAACAATGGAATGTGTGATTTTGAAGACATTCATACTATTTTGTAATATTCCATGTTGCAAAACCATAGGTGTTAAGAAGCAAGCAACCCACCATGAGACAACCCTTTACATTTAAACAAGGAGATTCAAATAACTGAAACCCACCATTGTGTTTTCCAAATTAGAATTATTTTGTGCACTTTTTTTTTCACTCATGTGAAATTTAAACACAATAATGGAATGTGTGATTTTGAAGACATTCATATTATTTTGTAACTGTCAAACCCAAATCCTAAACCTGCAATAACACAAGAAAACAACCACAAATTAGATTGAAAGCAAGCTAGAATATAGATTCCTCAAGAAATTCATTTGATTTACAAAAGAGAGAGTAAATAACATGAAGAACACAAATGAAACTTGAAAACATGTTAAATCCTATTCTAAAGCAAACAAACTCCTAATCTCTTGAGGAAATTGGTGCCAATTCGATGTGAAAATTGGCCCTTTCCCAACTCCAATGATGCAAGCTTGATGAATTTTGATAAATGATCCACTTTGATGAAAAATGATGAGTGCTTCAAGACAAAAATCTGCATAACCTAGCTAGGAACTCAATAATATGGATGAAGATTGCTAATAATTTGAGCATAATAAGTTTACTCAAATTGTGGATGATAAAATGAAGAGATTAGCCTCTTATTTATAGAATGAGAAGATGGAATAATGTCCAAAATAGAGCAATGTGGGACTAAGAATTAGCCAATGAAAAAGTGCCACTTGTCAATGGGTGAATGGATGGAGGATGTGCAAGTTATGAAGATTGTGCCAATAAATGCATATATTTGAATTTTGAAATTATTGAAATGACATGTAAGAGGGAAAGAAGATGCATTGAATGCCACTTGGCTCAAGGCAAAAGGGCTTTGTAAGAGGAGTAAATGCCTTGTTGGAAGGACAAAGTCCACTTGGATTTTGAATTCAAATTGAGAGAATATTCCTTAAAAGATGCCTTGTTGAGGAAAATGGAGATTTAATAAATCAAATAAGTTTATTTTCATGTGCAAGTAGTAAAAGATGGAGGATGGGACATGAGGAGAGATTAAATTAATCAAGGTTAATTAATTTAATGAAGGGATTAAATGATGTGACCTATTTGATTTAAATTTATGGATTTATTTAAATCAAATATGAGAAGAATGTGATAAAGGATTAATTAAATAAGGATTTTTTATTTATTTAATTAAAAGAGATGATGTTAGATTAAACTAAATAAGGTTTTAATTTATTTTATTTAATAGATAGACTTTAGAGATTTAATCAAATAAAATTAATTATTTAATTAAATAGGATAATTAGATCATAATGGTTAATTTAATTATCGAGAAATGATGACTTAATTAGATAACTGATTTATTTAATCAAGAGAGGAATATTGATGAATTTAATCAGATAAAGGTATTTGATTAAATGGTTAGACTGAAGAATGATTCAGGATGAAACGATGTTAGTGGTCAGGATTAGATGTCCAATGTTAGTCAGTACATTTTATGTGTCTATAGTAACATTCCATGTTATTGCAAAACCATAGGTGTTAAGAAGAAAGAAAACCACCACGAGAGAACCCTTTACATTTAAACAAGGAGATTCAAATAACTGAAAACCAACATTGTGTTTTCCAATTTACAATTATTTTGTGCACTTTTTTTTTAATTATGCAAAATTTAAACACAACAATGGAATGTGTGATTTTGAAGACATTAATATTGTTTTGTAACATTCCATGTTGCAAAACCATAGGTGTTAAGAAGAAATTAGCCCACCATGAGACAACCCTTTACATTTAAACAAAGAGATTCAAATAACTAAAACCCAACATTGTGTTTTCCAAATTACAATTATTTTGTGCACTTTTTTTTTTTCAATCATGTGAAATTTAAACACGACAATGGAATGTGTGATTTTGAAGACATTCATACTATTTTGTAAAACTCCATGTTGCAAAACCCTAGCTATTAAGAAGCAAGCAACTGATTGTGAAGCAACCCTTTACATTTAAACAAGGAGATTCAAATAACTGAAGACCCACATCATGTTTTCCAAATTACAATTATTTTGTGCACTTTTTTTTTCAATCATGCAAAATTTAAACACAATAATGGAATGTGTGATTTTCAAGACATTCATACTGTTTTGTAAAACTCCATGTTGAAAAACCCTAGTTGTTAAGAAGCAAGCAATCCACTGTGAGGTAACACTTTACATTTAAACAAGGAGATTCAAATAACTGAAGATCCACATTGTGTTTTCCAAAATACAATTATTATGTGCACTTTTTTTTCAATCATTCAAAATTTAAACACAACAATGGAAAGTGTGACTTTGAAGACATTCATACATTTAAACAAGGAGACTCAAATAACTGAAATTCCACATTGTGTTTCCCAAATTATAAATTACAAGGTGTTGTAAAACCCTCTACAACCGAATTGGTTAGCACCCCTCACCTCAATTTGGTCAGTTTTCTCCTCCAACTCCTCCACATGCACTCCAAACTTTAGCTTACAATGTGCAAACTGCAAAAAAGCACCTTGATTTGGTCAATTTTCTCCTCCAACTCCTCCACGTGCACTCCAACCTTCAGCTTTCAACATGCAGACTAGATACTCATCATGTTTTCACCCTTCTTTCTCCAAACCAAAAATGCACACATCAGTTTGCCTCCAATTTTCCTGCCATAGAAAAAACCTCTAAAAGTGAAACTTCACGAGCACGCCAAGGGACTCGTGCTTATTGGCCAATAGGAGACAAGAAAACTGACCTGATGGCGTCATTAACTCCTACCTACCATTTCTCGAATGTTTGGTCTTGTCTACCAGTTTCATCTACTTTTATCCCCCGTCTGGCGAGCCCTGCACTACGTCTCGTCATGTTATGTATGTTTCCATGTATGTTGTTATGTATGTTTTCATGCATTTTTATATGTGCATAGGTGCGTTTTGTCTAGGAGTTAGCCGACTCCTGCTCATAGATTCCATAAAAGGCATACAAAGTAAAACATGATATACTTGGTTTGACACATTAATACATGTGGAAAGTTAAATGGGAGTCACATTAATCAATCAATTAAAAGCCAAGGAATTGCATAAAATGAGAGAAACGAGTGATAACAGGTAATCATTAGGCAAGGTCAATAAACCAATGATACTTAGAGATTAATCACATAGCTTAAAAGAATCCCACTTACTTGAAGAGTCACCTTCAAAAAAAAATTGGTGCGAAAAATCCATGAAGCATATGAAATAATAAGGGTTTTAGGCATAATACAAGAATAAATCTTAATAGATAACAAATTCTAAAATCCCAAGAATTAAATTAATAAAAAGATTGAAAATTTCTAACACATCCTTAATATGATGTTTATCACATTAATGGTGAACATGATTATATACTTAGTAGCAACTATATCTAATGAATGCTTGATTCCAACAGTTGTTGCTAGGCTACATAATAACTAGCTGCTTATAAAACCTCTTCTTAAGCTAATTGCTACATCCTTGCATATACACCTAAAGAAGATAGTAGTATTATATCCCCACAAGTGAATCTATTTAATATTTCATACACAAGTGCAAGGTGAAGGTAGATATGACACGACTGTCTAACAATATCAACAATTTGTGCTCACTTAGATTAATCCCTAAGATACCATTGAATCATGAAAGCATGTAGAACCTTAATATACTTCTAAAATATTGAGGATAGAGGAATGCTCAAATAAAATATGTTTGGCCTCTCACTAATTTAAGTGGTTCCTACTCCATTAGAAAATAGAGTCACAACTAGATAAGAAGATTGAGACATGCCTGCAAAATAGTAATGGTACTTGAAGCTTGAACATGTATACAAACTTGTAAAATAAGGAAACCTACAAATGATCATTCTAATTAGTTACCCCTAATAGATAAACAATATTCCACATCAACAAAATAAGACCATCACAAAATATTTTGTAATGCTTTAGAATTTTTATCATACATTAATCAAACATTTTTACAACCATACTAAAATTTGTGGCAAGTAAGAGGAGAAACTAGGTTTAAAGCCTCTCTGAGATACTGCAACCTATCATGGAGACATACATTTATAGGAAAAAAGCTTATTAGACTACCCCTTCCATTAATTTATAACATATCTCCTCATTTGCAGAGATATAAATTTATCATTTTATGTCCTAGACTACCTTGAGACACATATAACCAAAAAATTGATCCAACAACCAACCTCTATTACATCTTTGAAATATGTATTTATAACATTTAGTTACAACACATTTTGGTTACCTGGGTGGGATTTTAGAGGATTCTTATACAATTCAATCCAATCAATGCATCAACATGACAAATTGTAATTAAATTATCTTTAGATTCATCTATAGATGACTTAAGATAACAAAATCTCATTCCCCTATCTAGATGAGTAGCTTAATTTGCACCCTGCACACAAACTAGTAGTGACCAGGTTTCAACTATAGCATTTATGTCAATCATTTTCTCATTATATTTACATTTTCTTATGTATCACCACCCTTGGGATGTATATTGGACATTTTATTAGATGAATGATATGTTTATGCAACTCTGAGTGGTCAAATTTGACTAGTAATGACATATGGGGAATACAGACAAGCGGGTGAGGAATTACAAAGGATTATTGAAATCAAATACAAAAGTGGAGGTCAGGTGTGGACATGATTGTAGGAATTTGGAAAGTCCATAAGTGCTAATTTTAAAAGGAATTATTAGATTGGTAATTAGTGATGGGAAACATGGACCAAGACAACCAAGAAACACCAAACTTAGGAAAAAACTGTAATCGTGGCATTGGGTCCCAACAAGGTGTTTGAAGGATCTAGTTTATAAATATTTTAATTTAATTAGCTACCCCATATCTCTCTAGGTTGACTAAACCACAAAGAAAGGGGCCTCTAACAATGAAGAGGAGGAAGAAAGTGGTTAATAAATGGATGGATTTTTTTTATAAAATTACAAATAATGAGGAGGATTACACCAATTTCTATGATGCCTTTACCAAAAAAATAAAGTTAGGTGTATATGAAGATAATCAAAATATTGAAAATATCATCACAGAAAAGTTTCACAATAGAAACAAAGCTTATAAATGGGAAAATTCCATTAATGACTATGTCATGTTGTTGTTTGAGACTGCTCTACTAATCTTTAGGTTCAATCTAGAAGATACCAACATGTTTGGTAACAAGATTCATAAGATGCTCAAGTTGGGTGTTAGGATTGATAATGTTGAGGGGCTTGCACCAACTGATGTGGATGACATGCCTCCACTTGAGGATAATGATTCAAAGGGATTTAGAATTGAGGATGTAGACTAATTTATTCCATTAAGACTCATTTTGAGTGACATGCATTCTTCATTACCTTACATTTTCTTTGGTTTTTTTAACACAATATATTTATAAATGCTATAGAGTCGTAGGTGTGGAAAATTTTGAGCTTCACCTAAAGAGACTACTTATTTTCTAATGAAACTATCTCAATCATTTGTCTCACCAAAATAGAAAAGTTTATTAGTGTTTGATGTTCTTCCAACTCTTGAGCAAAGAGCTAAGATTAGAGACCCTTTTGAAAGTGGAATACACAATCAATTGAAGTGAAGAAATTATGGGGATGAGCTTTCATGAAAAAACTACTTGAAAATTATAAATTATATATTTTTAATATTTAAATACCAAAAAACTTGTAAGTACCACTTGTATTTTTATTAAAAAAATGACTTATTCCTTTATGTATTATTTTTTTAAAAATTATAATTAAAATTGAAACACTAGTAGAATAATGGTAAGAGAAAAATAAAAAATCCTTCCATGGAATTGTGTCCATCTTTTTAGTACACGTGGTGAGATAAAAAAGAAATTGCATGCATGATCTAAGAGATTTTGGACGAGAAGATGTGTCAAATAAGTGACAATCGATATGTTACTATTTATGAAGCTCTAAATTCAATGTTTGCTTAATAATTATTTCTAAAATGTTGACACACTTATATAATGTGACACTCATAATGGAACCAAAAATAGACTTTAAATATTCAACATTTATAGATTTGGGTAATATTAGTTATTGAGAAGTCTTCATCCTATTATATTTTATCTCTATAGGGTAGATTGTTCTTCTCTATATATAAACATCATAATCATTGATGCAATTTGACATTAAAATATGCTTGTTTATTTTTACTAATATAGATAGTTATATGTGGTTTTGAAGTCACTCTATTCTTTCAAGATTTATCATTGTAGGATTGTTTGTATTGCCACTTCACATTTATTCTATGAATTTGAAATATATCCCTTGAAGGGGTTCTATTTATCAATCTAATAGAACCTAGGAAGACAAGTACAATACATCAAATTTTATTGACTCACTTGATATATTCAATTGAATTCATATATGACCACTCACTTGGAAAGATTCTTCTAGCTCTTGTTGTCATATAAAGATCTCAACCAAATTGAACCTTGGTATGGAGAAAACTTTTACTAATTCTCCTTGGCTACTTGTTTGATTAAATATTCCTAGCAAACTAAACCTTTTTAAAATAATTGAAGATTTATATTAGGTTTATGATTTAAATGCACACATTTATGAAATTGTTTATCCTTTTCCCAAGAGCATTATTGGAATTTTCTTGCATTCTCATATGCTCTAATATTAAACTTGAATGTTGTAATGATGAAACTTATATATTAATGTCATTTCTCAATTAATTTTGTGCTCATTTTAAGAGAATGGTTTAATACATTTACATATTGATAAATGACATAATCTTTTGTTAAGTCAAGCCTCTTCCATGCTATTTACTTGATTATCCATAATACAAACAAAATTCTCTAATTTCAAGATAAGCAAGAGACTCTCATCTCCTATACTTAATCCTAAGGCATCTTTATTTTAGCATTATATATGATTTCGTGAAATTGTATTTATATTTACTTCACCCATGATAATACTCATTTATTAATATAGATTAATGTGTGTTTATTTGTATGTGTCTTAGCCTAGATTTATCTCAAATATTATTTATTTTTCCTTACAAATGTATTGATACACAACTAATAGATTCTTTAGAATAATTAAGAAAAATGTAAATTGAGAATATTTTATATTTAGTTAATATTGTAAAATCTTATTTTAAACTACCATTAGTTATTTTTTATATAATAACTTAACATGATTTTAATTCAATTTAATATATACTACACTTATGAATGTCTTGATCAACCTTTATCAATTTAGTATTTGTATTATACACAATACATTATAATTGTATAAAATAGATTGTGATGATAAAAACCTAAATGTATTCAATAAATGTTGCTAATGTATGTAACATAAAAATTAGGGCATACGGAAAATTCACCGCCAACAATTCACCACGGGAAAATTCACCGCTATGACAATTCATCGTGTGAAAAATTAATTGCATGAATTTTTGGCGGTTAATTTTCCATGGCGGTGAATTGTTGACGGTGAATTTTCCATCAGTGAATTACTGGCGGTGAATTTTCCTAGAGCCAAAAATCAAACAAATCTATGATTTTTTCTAATTTCTAAGAATAATACATTTTAATCTACTTAAATAATATAATATTATTAAATTGAAATACCTTCAAAGTTATTTATGTCTTATAAACTCATAAAAAATCTTCAAGTTATTACAATTGTGAAATTCTTAAAATATTATAAACATCACCTAAAACTATTGACAAATAGTTAATTTACACAAATATTTATGCTAATAAGTGTTCTCTTAGTGAGGAGTACTAGATACAATACATACATCGATGATGCAAATTAAAATGACTATAATCAAATAAAACCTGACCATACAATTCACAATGAATACATGATTGTGACATAGAACCTAATATGTTGCAACAAATCCTTATTTGTGATATATGAAAAAGATCTTGACCTTACATTTATTGTATTTTTTGTAATATATATATATATATATATATTAGCAGCTACGAGAGCCTAACCCCAAAAACAATGTTTAACCAAACAAAGAGGTGGGCTTTTTAGCCTGGCCTAGACCAGGAGAGGCCACAAATGGGGGACCTCTTCCCCAACCCAACACCCCATGCAACCTGACCCCCTAAAAAAGAAACATGGTCTACCACTACGATTTTTCTCCACACTTGGCATGGGAGCAAAGTTGCATGTTGAAGGAATCCTCACACTTCTTCTTCTTCCTTTGAAGCACTTTCCAATCTTCCTCTTGTACTCCATACTTTGAAAGCTCTTTATAATTCTCATTTGGGGTGCACTTTCCTTCAAAGGAAGCAATCATGCACTCTGATTGGCCAACCAACCCTTCTTTTTGGAGAGGAACACCATCAACATTAACGCTATTCAACACTAATGAAGAGGAAGCCACAACCTTTAGAGTGACCTGAAATTCACTTGGTGGTTCCTTACAAGTGACGTCTTCAACAAGTTTTGGTGGAACAATAGGAGCATTTCCGACTTGGAAATCCTTTTCCACCGAGTAATTATGGAGGAAACTTCTTTCCACCAAGTAGCTTAGTCTGCATGCCTACGCTTTGAACAATGGGCAGTGGGATGACCAGTGTTATATAGCACTGAAAACAATGAAATGATAAACCTTCATGGTCAAGCATTTAATTCCAAACCCCGTCAATAGTTTTTAGAAGAAAATTTGTTCAAAGATATTTTATAATGTCCATTTCCACCAAAATGCGAGCCCGCATCCACCCCCAAAAACTTTCCCAACAAACTACCAATGGCCTAAAATTAGAATTCAAACCAAAAATGTAGAGGGAGATTCAGAAGCCTTACCCAAATTGGATCCATGTCAAAGGATTCTATCAAAGGATTGAAGGAGGGGTGCCAAGGCTTCAACATCAAATTTTTTTACTCCTCCTAGCTCCATTGATAGTCACCTAGAACAATATTCCTATCCTTAACATTATCAAACAACACCATGAAAAACCCCCTTGTGTTGGGGTAAATTTGGAAATCACCCTCCAAAACAAGGCTTTAGGTATCAGTAATCTAGCGATGTAGCTCCACCAGGCATGACAAAAAACCCCAGAATCTTCCTATCAAACCCATCTCTACAAAAAATGTTACACTTTCGACCACTTCACAAGTAATATCCCCATCAAAGGAAACCTTTGGGGATGAACCAACACAATGGAGAGGCCTGGTTACATGCTTCTCATTGCATTCCATCACACCCACCCCCATACTCCCCTTGGCCATCATACTTTCTCCAACTCCATTGTGGAGACTAGGGTCGACCAAAAAAGTCATCAACATGGCATTTCTATGAATGCCTCAATCCACCAAACTACCCACGATGTGATAAGGAAAACTCCTCAACCAGATCCAACCTTGGAGTCCCATGTTAAGCATTGCTCATAGCCTAGAAAAACCATCTTTCATTGTAGAAGCTTCACTCAAATCTCCAACAAGAAACCCTAGCCACAACTTGTGGAAGTCATATGCAAAGGCGACATCACGAGAGAATATTTTGAAATAATATTATTTAAATAGCATAAATTATGGGGAACAAATGAGATCTTGAGCTTACATTTATTTCTCTATTCAATTTAAATTTCTTTAGCTGAAGATAATAACTCTATTTAGCCTTCATATAAATAAACATATTTCATTTATCTAATTTATCGCATTTCATTATCATTAAGAAAACATATGAATTAAGTGTAATTGTTACTTTTTAATTAGTATACACATCTAAACATATTATTGTTTGCACTCTATGCAATGGTATGATAATTTCTAAACTTATTCATATTTACCATATTTAAAAGAAATGCATAATAGATGAGATAGAACCATTTGAATGAATAACCAATTTTTTTAATGTAAATTTCATAATTCTTGTATTTGAGATTTTATCTCATAGATATGTTTTGGATGAAGTCATGAACGTTTAATTCTATGTGCACATATTAAAAGTGTTTAGATCAAAAGATATTAAATAAACAATGTTTTAGGCCTATGTTTCTTTAAAAAAAGTTATGGTTATAAATATGTAATATGATATTTCCTTCTATTTTATCATGTTAGGTATGTGTATGAGTATACAATAGAAACATACTACAACTATTATTTCTTCATAAGTGTAAAAGAGTGGTTAAATTCTTTTAACCATATCACCTTTTTATTTAGCCATTACACAATGTAAAAATTACAAGTAGATAACATATAATTTTCCTTACTAAAGGAGAGACAGAGACAGAGACAGAGACAGAGACAGAAACAAAGACAGAGACAGAGATGGGGAGAAAGGGACTAAGGGAGGGAGAACATATATTTTATTCATTCTGAACCAAAGGAAAGAGGGTTTCACCTTTTGAGAGATGGAACTAGGGTTTTGGACCTCCTATTTCACTCTTAGTTCATTCAAGGAAACCTTAGAGATCCCTCACTCAATAAACTCAATTGAGGGAAGGGCTACTAGGGAGGTTTCCTTAGGTGTGATAAAATGGGGGTTCACCACTAAGAAAATGCTTAGAAAGAAAGAAATGAAAGCAATATGAAAATCTAGCTATGTGACCTAGAAAATGGAATTTGAAAGCATGCAATCAAACTAATTAACAAAATAAGACAGAGAGTACCTAGAGAAACAAAGATAACTAAGCGAGGCCTAAAAACCCTAAAAATTGTTGCTTTTGAGGTGTTCTGGGACTCATACGTCAACCTGGGAAATTTAGTCCTAGTATAGGGTTTCTGGGAAGGATCAGCAATCTCTAGGTGACTGAGCAAAATCTTCTGAAAACTGGAAAAAATGGTTGTACTGGGACTCATATGCCCAGACTGTTGCAAAGTGTCCCACTTTTTCTCAAAGTGTCCCAAGAGCATAATTTAAAACTTAAGCTTTGTGAGCCTCTGAAGATAGATTAGGTAAGCACTTTCCCACTTATTTCATGTAAATAGGTTGGATATCTTGCTCTAGATCTGAGTTTTTGTGAGCCTTGACAACTTTTTATGACAACTTTTGCAACTTTGTCATTTTGGTACTTTTGAAGGCTTCAAATCCACTTTTTCTTCAACCTATAAACCTATAATCACACAAAGAGAGGGAAATTTTTTTGTTTTGTTAAGGAATGAAGGTTTTCCTTGGTCAAACCCTGTTTTGGTAATTGAACCCTAATGAGAAATGAAGCATGAATGAAATTAAATATGGAACATAAGATGAAGCAATAGAACCTTGTTTGAAACCTTGTAGATCTGCAAACAAGCATGAAGTGGCCTTAATGGATGTAGATCTTGATCATGATTCTTGATGAAAGATAATGTCTTTGAATACATGAATTGATCTTGAACAATACATCACAACATTAGCTCAAAACCATATGCATGATGCATCAAGCCTTTGACATGATAATGGATCTTGATTGTTGCAACAAATGATGAAGAAATTTTCCCTTGAATTCCTTCTTGAATACTCTTATACTATAGCGCTCTTGTGAAATCTTAGGATGCTTGAATTATAATTGCTAGGTCTTGTTAGGAGAAATTATGTGAAAAAATCTTGTATTTATACTCATTTATGCCAAATTTCCCAAAACTACAACACTACAAGCCTATATCAGATATAGGATAATAAAATCCCACCAAGAATTTGATTTAAATTAGGTCCTGGTTAAAGTGAGACTCATACGCCAGTTGGGGCATATGAGTCCTAGTGTCTTAAACATGGGACACAAACTCCAAGAAGTGTCTTGTTCAATGCAAAATTTGAAATCAAGTCCCAAGACCTAGGTGGGATTCATACGCCCAAGGTGGCGTATGAGTCCCAAATCACCAGATCTAGAACACACAACCTCAATCATTGAATTATGATTGGTTACTCGATAAGTGTCAGGATTATCCTTAGAAAAATGCATTTAATAAGGCTTGTGGATGCAAAATAGGACCAAAGGAAGCCCTAGACTAGTGTGAAAGTGTAAAGATACACTTTACAACACCCTAAATAAGGCACAATTAGGTCCATTTAGTTTAAAAGGGCCATAAACTTAATGTGAACATGTAAAAAATATTACAACACTAAATCAAGGCAACATTAGGCTTGCTTTAATATTAATTATTCCCAAATCAAGTGAGGAAAAGGGATACTTTTTTTGTCACTACGCATTCAATAACTATATAGTAGAGAAATTCTTAGGGGATACCACATCCTTTTTCTTATGCTAAGTATTTCCTTTTTTAAGGATTGTGTGTGTGATCAAAATGATTATTAGATGTATTTTTATTTTCTTGAGAAAAGTTTAGTAGAATAATTCATGGAACCTTATGGTTTTTTGAGAAAATCATATATGCTTTTTTTTGTAGAAAAAATGTGATTTTATGTTTTATTTCATACTAGTGGACATCTCTAATTTGATTCAATTATGAAAAATATCTAATTATATTTGTCAATTTATTTACGTTGTATTGAGGGCTTCCCCATCTTTGGTTTCAATCAAGGTATCCTCTTTAGAGAGGAAAAATATACTTTGCTTAGAGAAAACTACTTCTCACAGTATGCCATAATATGTACACATCATTTTTACCTTTTTCTCTACATATTTCAATTATTTAATTGATTGTGGGGTTGCATACCTTCTTAGTCTACACTAGAGATGGGAAGACTAACTTGGAGATAAGTTGGATGTTTAAAAAAATATCTTCATTTTGATGAAGTTTTTTATTTTACCAATGAAAGAGCGCCTCATCAATTTTTCTATCTTTCTTTACTATCTTTGTAAGATGTTTTTTTAATATTTTGGTAAAAGGAGTTTGTGTAAGTGAAACACAAGTGTAGTTTTGTGGGGATAATTCTTGGAAGAGATATTTTTAGTCTATGTATTGAGCTTGGCTTCATTCACACTTTTATGATGAATTTGACTATTGTTCTTGAATAAATCTCCCTAGTGAGACTAACCTTCCTCACACTTTAGGATCACACTTAGGATGAGAAAACTAGACCACCTCCTCTACTACCCAATGCCAAAAGACTGAGGCATTTTGTTTTGTAAATTTTCTCTATTTATGCCTAGAATAAAAATTGTTTTCTTTTAGAAATATTTGCAATAATTTGATTGATGTTATATTAATTTTATTCTCGTTTTTAATATTTTTAATTTTGTACTATTATTTTTAATTGATTAAAATGGCTAAAGGGACCACACCCAAAAATATTGATTTATATCCATATAGCATCATCAACACCTTTGTAGAGGCCAACTACAATCAACTATAAATTTATTATAGTTAGTCAAGGACACATTCAAAATTTTCCCTGTAGCAACATAGCCTAAATAGAATACCATATAACAATATTTTACATATGACAATGAAAACAATACCAAAAATGGTGCCACTGGCCCTAAATAAGTTATCCAAAACATTGTTAGAAACTGAGTTCGGATTTTTATTGCAAATTCCCAATCCATCTCATAAGCATGAGTCACTCTAGCCACCTCTAAGGAAAACTTGAATCACCATTGAGCTTGCAACCATCGAGCATTGTCAATCGCACTAGTTGTTGTGATGACACAATCTCCTATCAAATTAAATATGTGAGGCCATCATTAGACTTACTTTCGAGGTACAAATATTTAACTAGATGTTGTACTAATTTTATTCTCAACTTCTTTAAAAATATTGCATGATATTATTTTAATTGTTGTTGCCAATTTATGACCTTAAGAATAAATACTCTTTTTTGAAATATTTCTTTTATTTAGTCATTTCATGTTACTTTTTCAATCATGATACAAGCATAGTAGAATATTTAGAGAGGTTTTGTGCACAAGGTGTTCCATCTCTATATACACTACTTAAACTTCACATTATTTAATGGTCAAATGGTCAATAACAATTTTGCAATTCATCCCTACCAAAAAATGGTAATTAATGAAGTTCATTCTCTTCCTAAATTTGAATGAACTAGATTTCACTAAAGGAGCTCAAATTATTGAACAATATAAAGGTGTATATTCATTCCAAAGAACTTGGGTTGTATGTACACTATTACATACAAGAGTTATTTGAGCCATTTTAGGCATTTCTACATAGATTTTAATTTTATTTAGTATCTTGTTACTTTGTGATAATGATTGTATTTGTTAAACTACAAAGAATTATAGGTGCATTACTGATTATATTGGATAGGAAGACATTTAGAGTTAGAACCTATTGTGGCTAGTGTGATTTTCCACCACTGAGTCACTTGCCCTTTAATGATGGAAACTTTCAAATTATATAAGGAAATGTATTTCAATTCCAAAACACACTCTAATGTACATTCATGTTGAGATTAAATATGATACCAAATTCAAATTTTCAAACGTGATAGAATTTAGCTATGGTACATAAGTAATTTCTATCTTATAAACAATATAGTTAGTAAAATACATATATTTTATACCATTTTTATGTAATTAAGAATTTGATTATAAAATAATTATCTATCTTTAGAAATTTTTTATCATTTAATATTTTTTATCAACACACTTATTGAATATATGTATCTGATTGCTAGTTGTAACACTATTGACTAAACGATACATAATAACTCTAAAAATATACATGTATAATGCTTAGTGGATAATATTATAAATATTTACCTATCAAGTTCATAACATCTTTACTTACTTTTACTAGCTATAAATTATTGAATTATAACATAAATTATTAATATGAAGAAGCATTCTACAATGAGAGCAAGGGATGGAGTGTAACGACAAGAGCATGTTAACAAAAACTCTCATCTTTTATCATATAGTTCTAGCACTTTCACCCAAATGAGGTTCAAGGATTACACTGATAGAAAACTATATGTATGTTAAAATGTTAGAGAGTATGTGTTTGTGCATGAAAATTCTAGTTGCATGTGGTTGGATTAAATAATTAATAATAAATACTAAATAATGGAATGAAATAAACTTAGAAAAATATAGATTTTTTCCTTAAGAAATTAAGTATTATTTGATTATAAAATATTTGCATATAGATTTAAAACATAAGCAACATAAATGAAAAGAGAATGTTGCCATCAAATTGACAAAAAACACTCCAAGTGGAAATAGAATGTTCCCATCCAGTTGTAAAATCAATATTTCTTTGGATTTTATGTGATAAGTGAGATTTTGGAGGATTTTACCATTATACGGTAGTTGATTTACCATTAAGCGATAGTTGAAACTTGTTTCAGGCTCAAATCTCACACTATATGTAACCTATTGGCTAAAAATATTAACATTTAATAATAAACATAATATTTCTAAAACAAGTAATAGATAAATAAATGATTTTTAAATATAGACAAAATAAAATATATATGTTCATGTAGTAAATAACTTTTAAATAAATAAAAAATCTTCAAATCGATATCTATTGACATTTTTTATTAGATGGATGTATTTAAGATAGTTGAAGAGTTTAGGGAGCTCATCATTAAGGGAGAGGTCCCAATGGTGGTAAGGGCTATGTTGTGCAAGGGGTCCACGTTAGGAGATTCCACTTTGGAAAAAACAAATTTCCACACCTGAGAGAGTCCACTTGGTAACCTAAAAAAAATCATTTTTGGCAAAAAAAATGCACGTTTTTCAAGATTTTGTAGCTGGTTTACAAAAAAAATTCTTTGACATGAAAAGTGGCATGAACTAACAGTGGGAACATGGTACTTGTTTGCCCATTTCCTACCATGCCAGTCTCTGTGAACTTAATTTGCATTAACTACCCCTCTCCCCTCCACCATTACCCTTTTGGCAATCACTTTGGCATGCTTTTCATTTGCTAGGGTTTGTTTTCACTTCTTTGCAATGTCATTCATGCTTCACGTCTGCACATAATGTTTTCCATTGAAGGACTAGTGGTGGTGCTGTTGGATGTTGTGGTTGTGTTGCTAATATGTGGTTGTCATTAATGTCAACACTATTAGCATTATTGTATTGAAGGTTGTATATGTCGAGGATATTGAGAAAATTGTTGAAGGAAGAGTTGCAGGTTGCCAGTGGAACTGTGTAGGTCAAGAAGGTGTTTTGTTTTGTACATTGAAGATCAGTTGTTTTGGAATAAAATGTTTATTGTTGTGAGTATCTAGATCATCTACCGGAAGTTTCAGAGGTCCGCGTGAAGATTTGATCATGTTATGGACAATTGTGCTCTAGCAGTGTTTTTGTGGTTTCTATCAATGCTCCTGATTGAAGTTTATGTGATTCTGGTAATCTCAGTTGTTGTGGATGCTTCTCTGTTATTTCTTATTGCTTGTGGATGCTTCTAGATCATTCTCTATCCTTTTTGTACATCCGCGTTGATTGGTGTGCTCATGGTCAAAGATTTTTCTCATGTGTGTTCAGGTTTTCATGTTCTTGGCCGACATGATGGTTGTAATGTGTTGCAGATCCTTGGAGATTTAAATTTGAATGTTTGGTGCGCTTGAGGATATTGTTTTGGGTCGCATCATAATATTAGCCGACAATGTTTGATTCGCATTAAAAATTTATTTGTAAATTTGGGGCCGAAATTGTAAATATATTTCATATTTTGGTTGACGAAGTTGTTGATGTAAATCCAATTTATGGATATATAAGAATGGTTGTTTGTGAAAATTTATAGTGTGAGTGAAGTGAAGAATAGCCAAAGAAGAGAAAGTGTGTGAATATTAATCTATTCATTCGATTGAAGAGCAGAGTGTGAAGAAGTTTGAGCGAAGTGTGAAGGAGTGCTTATGTGCTTAACTGAAACTATAATTAGGCTTTTGCAAAAGCTATTTTCTCAGTTCATACCCTACAGATCTAATCTAAATCACTTTGTTGGGTAGTGAGCCCTTTTGTATTTGAGTAGTGAGCTCTAGGTAGTGTGCCTAAATTCATGTGCACTCCCATTATTTTTCATTGTACTTTTAACATGGTATAATATTGTGGACTAACATCCACTATGGTTTTTCCCCTAACAGGGTTTCCACATAAAAATCTTGGTGTTCTCTATGCTTCTAATGTGTTGATTGTTCATAGTTTATTGTTCATTCATTAGATCTGAGATTAAGTTAAGTTTGAAAAATTTAAATATTTTTTGACAACTGATTCACCCCCCCCTCTCAGTTGTATGTCCTTGTTTTTCCAACAATTGGTATAAAAGCTTGTTCCTCTAGAGAAGTTTAAAAGCTTGAGGTGATTTGAGATGGCATCATATAAGAAGTACAGTCCTAGATTTGATGGAACAAACTACTCATTGTGGAAAGCCAGGATACAGTGTCATTTGAGGTGTATTGGTGAACCCTACTAGAAGATTACAAAGAATCCATATGTTATTCCTCAGAATGGTCCTTCGACTGCTAATGAGATTAAAGAAGCTAAGAATAATATCAGGGCTATTGAAGCTTTGTTGAGTGCTTTGATAGATTTGGAAATGACAAATGTGATAGGTTTGAAGATAGCTCATGAGCTTTGGATGAAGCTGGAAACTTTGTATGAAGGAGATGTGCATGTGGAGATGGCTAAGCTATAGAGTTTGAAAGGAAAGTATGAAAATTTGAAGATGGGTGAAGAGGAAAATATTTCTTATTTTATGCAAAGAGTAAATGAACTTGTGATGGGTATTAGATGTGTCGGAAGTACCCTAGAAGAGGAAGAACTTGTAGCTAAAGTACTCAGATCATTGCCTCCCTCCTACAAAGAAAAGGCTCATGCTATTGAATAATTTAGATTAGTAACAAATGTGACAAGGGATACACTGATTGGTAAACTTGTTGCCTTTGAGTTGAGTGAATTTGGTGAATCTGTTCCCAAGACTAAAACTGCATTTAAGGCTACTGTATCTAGAAGAAACAAGCAAAGATATGATCAGGGAGAGTGCTCCAGAAAGTCATTCAAGTATGAGGAAGAAATGAAACAGCTTGAAGATGAAGAAAGAGAAGTAGAAGAGTTGGAAGCACTGATTGTGAAGAAAGAAGGTAGAGGACAAGGTAAGTATAAAAGAATGTTTCCTATTAAATGTTTATCTTGCAATAAAATAGGTCATTTTGCATCAAGGTGTCCTGAAAGAGTTCCTAGGACTAAGCCTAACAAATCTAGATTTCAAAAGAAATGTTACTATGCTGAAGGAGTGAATGATGAAGAGTATGATAAAGATAATGGAAATGAAGATGAATGGGTGTTCCTTGCTATCAAGGAAAATGGTTCGGTGACTACTAAATCTGCTAAAGTTGAGAAAGCTCTTGCAACCTGAATTGAAGAAAAGGATGAGTGGGTTATTGACAGCAGATGCTCACATCATATGGCTGGTGACAAAAGAAAATCTGTAAGTCTAGAGAAGTATGATGGTGCAATTGTAAGATTCAAAGATAACAATGCTAGTGTGATTCGTGGCAGAAGATCTATTTTTCTTGGTGGTAAGCATAACACTGATGATGTCCTTTATGTTGAAGGCTTGAAGCACAATCTGATGAGTTTTGGATAGATGGTTGACAAGGGCTATGATCTTCAGCTCAAAGGTGGAAGATGTAGGATACTTGGAAGTTTTGGAAATGAAATTGCTTTAGGTAAAAAGACAAAAGGTAATATTTTTCACCTGAATGCTGCTAGTGAAAGTTGTTTAATTGCTCAAGTAGATGAAAGTTGGTTATGGAATAAAAGGCTATTTCATGTGAATTTTGAAAACATTGTTAAAGTAAGTTCCACTCGAGCAATAAGAGATCTACCTAAGCTAGTGAAACCTACTAACACAATATGCAAGGAATGTCAGATGGGAAAATAGACTAGAGTTTCTTTTTGGAGAAAACAACATCATTCTAATGGATTACTGGAGCTGGTACACAATGATCTATGCGGTCCCTCTAGAGTTAGAAGTCTTCATGGAGAAAGGTACTTTATGCTTCTTATTGATGATTACTCTAGGATGATATGGGTTGCTTTCTTAAGAGAAAAATGTGAAGCATTAGAGAAGTTCAAAAATTTCAAAGCTATGGTAGAGAATGAGAAAGGTCTGAAAATCAAATGATTAAGGTCAGATAGAGGTGGTGAGTTCACCTCCAGGGAGTTCAATTCTTTTTGTGAAGAGCATGGAATCAGAAGACAACTATCTGCTCCCCGAAACCCTCAACAAAATGGAGTTGCTAAGAGGAAGAACAAAACAATTCTAGATGTTGTTAGAATAATGATGATTGAAGGAAATGTGCCTCACATCTATTGGAGTGAAGCTGTAAGAATTGTTGTATACACTTTAAACCGGGTAAATGTAAATGGTAATTCTGGTAAGACTCCTTTTGAACTATGGTTTGGTTATAAGCCTATTGTTAAGTATTTCAAGATCTTTGGAAGCAAATGCTACATCAAGAGAGATGAGGACATATTTAATTTTGATGCAAGAATCAATGAAGGAATATTTCTAGGTTACTCTACTAAAAGCAAGGCCTACCGGTGCTATAACAAAAGATTAAGAAAAATGGTTGAAAGTGCAAATGCCAGAGTTGATGAGGATTCTTCTAGATCATCCAGATATTGTGGATATGATTTAGATGACTAGGAAGATAATACAAACCAAGGAAAAAATGCTCAGACATAGAATCAACTTCAAATTGTTCCATATGTTCTGGTAAAACAACTTCCATTTGTTCTGGTAAATCAAGGTAGTCAGGAAGCAAAGACAAGTGCAAGTGCAGAAGAAAGAACAGAAGAACCAGAAGTTCAAGAAAGTTCTAAGGTTCCAAGTTATGTAAAGCTAAATCATTTTGAAAATCAAATTATAGAAGACAAGAATAAAGGTGTGCAAACTAGAAGAAAGATTGCAGAAGAGTATTGCCTGATTTCCAAGATTGAGCCTAAAGATGTCAATGAAGCTTGCAATGATGAACATTGGATGGAAGATATGAAGGAAGAAATGATGCAGGTTGAAAAAGAATGATACATGGATACTTGTTCCCAGATCTAAAGAAAAAAAATTGATTGGTACTAAATGGGTCTTTCAGAATAAGTTGAATGAACAAGGTGAAGTTATCCAAAATAAAGCAAGACTGGTATGTAAAGGGTATTCACAAATGGAAGGTAATGATTTTGAAGAAACTTTTTCCCCTATTTCTAGAATTGAAGCTGTAAGATTATTTCTTGCTTATGTTGCATATAAGAACTATAAAGTCTATCAAATGGATGTGAAGTTAGCTTTTTTGAATGGTGAGCTAGAAGAAGAAGTATATATTGAAAAACCAGATGGATTTCAATAGACTAATAAGGAAGACATGGTTTTCCAATTAAAGAAAGCTCTATATGGACTCAAGCAATCCCTTAGAGCCTGGTATGCTAGACTGGATAAATATTTACTAAAGCTTGGATTCAATAAAGGTACTACTGACAACAACTTGTATTTCAAATTGGATCATGACAAAGAGTTGATTATTGAGGTCTCTATTGATGACATTATTTTTGGAGGAGATGATAATCTATGTATGAAGTTTGTTGATGAAATGAAGAGTGAATTTGAAATGAGTATGATTGGAGAGATGAAGTTCTTTCTGGGATTGCAAGTTACTTAGTTAAACAATGGAATTTTCATATCTCAGTCCAAATATGTGAGAGAGCTACTGAAGAAGTTTGGCATGGATGACTCAAAGCTTGTTGGTACTCCCATGGTAACCGGATGCAAGTTAACATAGAATGATGATTCTCCTAAGGCAAATCAAACAAGATACAGGTCAATGATTGATAGATTTCTCTACTTAACTCAGACCAGACCAGACATTATGAATGTTGTATGTATGGTTGCTATATTTTAAGCTGATCCAAAAGAATCTCATGTGACTTTTGTAAAGAGAATCTTTAGATATCTGAAAGGAACAATTGAGTTTGGCCTTTGGTATCATAAGGATGATGACCTTACTTTGAATGCATATACTGATGCGGATTGGGTAGGAGATGTAGATGACAGGAAGAGTACTAGTGGTGGTGCCTTCTTCCTAGGGAAGAAGCTGGTATCTTGGTTGAGTAAAAAGCGGAATTCCATTTCTCTATCTACTGTTGAGGCAAAGTATATTGCTGATACAAATAATTGTACTGAAGTGATGTGGATGAAACAGATGTTGAAAGATATCAGAGTAGTATCTGATGAGCCTATTGTCATATACTATGACAACTCAAGTGCAATCAACATATCAAAGAGTCTGGTGCTACACTCTAAAACGAAGCATTTATCAATCAAGTTTCACTTCTTGAGGGAAAAAGTGAATGAGAGAGAAGTCAGACTAGAGTATGTGCCTACCAAAGAATAGGTTGTAGACATTTTCACCAAGCTGTTGCCAAAGGATACTTTTGAGTATCTTAGAGGGATGCTAGGGGTGATTACCCCTCCTAAAATGAACTAAAAGATGCATTTACTTGCATCAATCTGTGTGCTTCATAGATATTTCATGATCTAGATTGATGTTTTCGTGGTTGCTACTTAGGGGGAGTAGTCAAATGTGCAGACATGTGGTTCAGAACTTGTATGTGGGAAGATAATGCTTATCTTTTCCATTGATTTCAAAAGGGGAGAAGAGCAATGTGAAAAAAAAATTTAGGGGGAGAAGAGCAATTGAAGTAAAGAGTCAAAACCTAAGGGAGAGTAAGTGTAGTTGTGTTGATGGTATTTTTCACATCATTTGTTGCCATCAATGACAAAGGGGGAGATTGTTGAATGTTGTGGTTGTGTTACTGATATGTGGTTGTCATTGATGTCAACACTATTAGCATTATTGTATTGAAGGTTGTATATGTGATATTGAGAAAATTGTTGAAGGAAGAGTTTCAGGTTGCCAGTGGAACTGTGTAGGTCAAGAAGGTGTTTTGTTTTGTATGTTGAAGATCAATTGTTGTGGACTAAAAGGTTTATTTTTGTGAGTATCTAGATCATCTACTAGAAGTTTCAGAGGTCCATGTGAAGATTTGATCATGTTATGGACAGTTGTGCTCTAACAATGTTTTTGTGGTTTCTGTCAGTGCTCCTGATTGAAGTTTATGTGATCATAGTAATCTCAGTTGTTGTGGAAGCTTCTCTATTAGTTCTTGTTGCTTTTGGATTCTTCTAGATCATTCTCTATCTTATTTGTACATCCGCATTGATCGATGTGCTCGTGGTTGAAGATTTTTCTCATGTGTGTTCGGGTTTTCATGTTCTTGGCCGACATGATGGTTGTAACATGTTGCGGATCCTTGGAGAATTAAATTTGAATGTTTGGAACACTCGAGGAAATTATTTTGGGTCACATCATAATATTAGCTGATGGTGTTTGATTCACATTAAAAATTTATTTGTAAATTTGGGGCCAACATTGTAAATATGTTTTATATTTTGGGCGACGAAGTTGTTGATGTAAATCCAAGTTGCGGATATATAAGAATGGTTGTTTGTGCAAAGTTATAGTGTGAGTGAAGTGAAGAATAGCCAAAGAAGAGAAAGTGTGTGAATATTTATCTATTCATTCAATTGAAGAGAAGAGTGTGAAGAAGTTTGAGTGAAGTGTGAAGAAGTGTTTCTATGCTTAACTGAAACTGTAATTAGGCTTTTGTAGAAGCTATTTTCTCAGTTCATACCCTACAGATCTAATCCGAATTGCTTTGTTGGAAAGTAAGCCATTTTTTATTTGAGCAGTGAGCTCTAGGAAGTGTATCTGAATGCATGTGCATTCTCATTATTTTTCATTATACTTTTAATAGGGTATAATATTGTGGACTAACATCCATCTTGGTTTTTCCCCTAACAGGGTTTCCACGTAAAAATCTTGGTGTTCTTTGTGCTTCTGATATGTTGATTGTTCATAATTTATTGTTCATTCATCAGATCTGAGATTAAGTAAAGTTTGAAAAGTTTAAATACTCTGTGACAACTAATTCACCTCCCCTCTTAGTTGTTTGTTCTTGTTTTTCCAATAGGTGCACTTCATGACTAATGGTGGTGAGGCTGAGGGCGACTCATGGTGATGCATTTTTTTTGTTACTATGTTTGTCAACACTTCCATTTCCAGAAGGAAAATAGTGAACTTCTATGATGAAGGGTACTCCGCTTACAATCTAAAACTCACAAAAAAAATAGATAATAGCACAAACAAAATGCAAGAAGGAAAGAAAATATTTTCTATTATCATTGAAATGAAAATGAAATTACATTATATTTTCCATCACATGGGCTTTCTAATTACATAAATCTACAAGCATGCAAATCGGAGCCACCATCTATGCTACTTTGGCCTCCTCTTTGTAATCCCCCTTTACATCATTTATTTGGAAGGTGTAACCGCCCTAGAATCTTCTGGAAAGTGTAACTTCCTCAAGAAGATATTTTGAAATTTTATTTTGGTATTACAACTTCATGGGGTCATAACTTTTGATCTGACCGTCAGATTTTCTATTATAATACATTTTCATAAAGCTCTTGAGGAATTTCTCACCTGAAAAATAGGGCATAAAGGCTAGCTACTTTCGTTTTCCACCAATTTTTAGGCCCATCCAGAGCCTTTAGGTTCCTCAAAATTGACTCCGAAGATTTTTACTAGGATTTTTTGAAAATTAAAATTTTAATATCACTCAAATGACAAATGGCATGGAAGTGATTTCTCCGCCCTTGGCTTCAATTTACCATTCCGGAGGTTTGTGTAAGATTTCATGTCCAACTGTGCATAAATGCAAACTTACTAAAATAGTAACCCTTCCAAATTTAGCCCTTATTGAAAAGAAACAACATTTTTTTTTTGGGTGATGCAAGATTGCTCTTACACCCTGGATGCTCCTACATCATTCTACCATCACATGTGAGGTTATCTTCCAACCTCACAAGGGCAATATCTATCCATTGCATGGTTTTTTTCAAAAAAAATTGCATGTTTTTTCTGCAACTATCTTGTGATTGACTATGTGTATATACATATATATATATATATACACACAATCGGCCAAAATAAATGGTTAATATAACTGCAATATCACTTAAAACATGGTACATATTTGTGACATTTTGATTGTTTACCTCTGCAACTTTGATAAATATTGTAGACACTTAAAAATGTCCTGAATGATATCATGCACTCGAATATGATATACTAACACCATTTCGTCCTAAAACCCATCCTCTTTTCGCTTAATTGATTAAATTATTCTAGCTATTTAATTTATTATGTCATTTTCATCTATTGATCTAATTAATCTAATTGGGTTAATTCACCCCCTTATATGCTAACATTTTGTCTTATTAAATTAAATACATAAAGTTATTTAATTTAAATCCCTAAGTCATTTTATTTAATTAAATAACCCTAAGTCATTTAATTAAATATCATATCACTTTCCCCTTTTCATTAAATCATTTTATTTACTGAATATTGTCTAATACCCCTAATTTGCATAATTGAATTTTTTTATTTAATTATCAAATTACTAATAAATTGAATCCCCCCACTTGCAAGGAAATATTCCTCCTCTGCACATTCCTCCAAAAGGAACATTCCCATGGAATATTCCTTCCCCTTAAATTACACATTAAAACTTTGTTTTAATTTTCTAAATATATAATTTTCCTCACCCATGAGAATATTCCAAAGAATATTATCTTTCTCCACTCATTTGAAAAAAGGAATATTCTTTTTTATAACAAACTTACAAGACTTCTTGTGCAAGTTTTGAGAGTGTGTTTGTTTGAAAGAATATGACCCCTTGATTCTTTCCTTGATCCATGTGATCATTGATTCTCATCCATTAATGAGAATCCATGATCCATGTCTCCATATTCCTCCCTTTTTGACGATTGATTAACCTTTTTAATCTTAATCCTTCATTTCTGATTTGTCCTCCTATAAGTAGGTCACTATTTGGAGACAAATGGATCCATCTTTTAAGAGAAAGCTTATGTTGTTAAAATCATTTCACTTGCACTCATATTTAGCACTTATTTAACATCCTCTTAGCTTAATTTATTGCATCATATTAGCTTAGCTTCCATTAATGGCTTCCATGGTAACTTAGATGCATCGATTTAGCATATTTTGCAATTAGGGTTTGAATCTTTTTAGCTTAAACTCCATTTAGAATAGCTTTGCATACACTCGTATCAATCATTTTAGCATAGATCATGTTAAAATAGCTTGCATCATGGTAAAGTAGATTTAAATCATGTTTTCATACACATCTATCATCAGTTTCGTCAATTCTCTTCAATATAATTGATTGAAACAAGCTCATTATCCTTGAGATTGGGAAAGGGTTGCCATTCCACATCAATGTGACACCACCCCCAATATGATAAGTTTCAATGGATTAGAATAGGTATTTTTGAAGCTTTTGTATTTTAATATGTTATTTTTAATGGATGCTTAGTTTAGTTTTTTATTGAATGATCTTATTAGACTGATGTTTACTGGCTTGAATATGCTTCGAATCCTCATGGATCAAGTGTAGTCAGCCTATACTAAGCCGTCGGTCACATTTTAGCACTAGAAGGAGGGCATAAACTAATCAATTTGATAAATTGCTTGTTAAAACTCTATTTTTCTTGTTTTTTAGGTACAACGACGCTATTGAAGATTCATTGACACATTTGATGGTGTGTCACTATACAACGACACACTAGAGTTTTTTTTAGCAATGCATAATCAATTTAGTGACGCATATTAAATTTCACCATCACACATTTAAATAGTGATGCTAAGCTAATTTTTCAATGTGCCATAAATTTTTGTTTAGCGACGTAATTGATATAGCGACACATTTGACATCACTATTTACTGCAGAGCAACGCGATCAATTTTTCAATACAGTGACACTTGCAATATGGTGACACAATTGATTTCAGCGTTGCACTTTACTGGTATACAAAATTGAACCTGAATTTTGACATGTGTTTTAACTTTTTTGATTTCATCTGATTTCTAACATGCCACTAACATCTAGTTTTTTGTTTTTGAGGCTAACTGGTTTTGTATATTTAGGATTCAAAATTAGGAAATTATTTACCCCAACTTGTTATGGTCATAACTTTTTACTTGGTGCTCAGAATTTGAATCTGTTTGCACCATTGGAAAGGTCTCTAAGAGTACTTATTCAATCATGTTGTGCAATTTTCGCACACACGCCCCACCAGAGGCAAGGAACCTCTTTTTATTTTGCATCTCTGCCTCTTGGCTTGGTCAAATTTTGGTTTTGCTCTTTTTGTGAGGTTATTTTGGGATTAAGTCTAGACTGGGTTTGATGAGGACAATATTTTGAGGCTATAGGGGAAATTTGCAAGTGTTGAAATTTGAAAATGGGGATTTTGAAGTGAATTTTCAATGTTATATGTAAATATTTTTTGCACCTATGGATAGAGGACGAAAAATTAGGCAGAGTTGCTTTTTAAACTTTTTGAAAATTCCTTCTAGAAAAAAAGTTATGAGGTTTAGGGAATTTCAACCTTGTAGGGAATCTGGGAAATTCCGCCCCTAAAGGATTTTCCCGAAATTCCATGACCCCCTCAAAATCCCGAGACCCCTCAAAAACCCGAAATTTTCCAAAAATGGAAAAAAATTCAAAAATGTTTTTTTCCAAAAATAGAAAAAAAAATTCAAAAAATGATTTTTTTCCCAAAAATGAAATTCTTGAGATGGATAAAAAAAATTCAAAAATAAAAGTTTCCAAAAATGGAAAAATTTATGAAAATGGAAAGTTTCTATATAAAAATGTGAGCTACTAATGATGATATCTATTTTTCAGGATTAAATAAATATTAAAAGGGGAACTTGCATATGGATTCGTGCCAAAAGGGAAATATGGAAGAGTTCAATTCAAATTTTAAAAGTGGGGCTTGCATGAGAATCCATGCCCAACCTGTCTACAGCTAGAAGGAGTTTCTGGAAGACATGTGAAGCTGATTTCATCATCCAATTAGAATTTTCATTAATGACAAGCTAGCATAATATTGTTTTCTCATTGTTCCATGATGTAACTGCTTTTATGCAATTAGATGATGATGTACCATAAGCTCCCAAATTAAATGTAACTGCTGGATGCTTCTAGAGGTGTAATTTGTGCCATTGGATTGAATTAAATCCTGGCCATTGATTCAAAATGTAATTTTCTATAAAATTTCAATACCTTCTCATTTGTAAAGGGGAGACTAGGTTAGAAGAGCTAATTAGAAGCCAGAATTGGCCAAGTTAGAGAAGTCAATAGTTGTAGGAGAGAGGGGAGACTGGAAATTGTTATGTAATACTGGAGAAGTTAATGCAATTGGATTGTTGATTTGGCAAGCTTTGTGTTACACTTTGTCAGTTTATGGTTTCTTGTTCTTAATTCTCAATGTTAGATGTTAAATTTTAGTTCTTTCACAATAATGGTAAAATGTCAATGATGTTGATCAATCTCCGGTCCATACTTTTAGCAATTTGCTAATTGTAATTTGTTGTGTAAAGTTAGCATGGGCCTTATTTTGTGCTAAGTTCAACTATGGATGCTTGTTTACATTGCACCAGTTATTGGGTATATGAATGAATGTTCAAAGTCTGAAAATCTTCAGTTTCCTTAAAAGATAGCACCATTTTTGTGGAGTTGTAGGCTTGTCCTTGATCAAACAGAGATTGGTTTCATTGGGGATTTGTCCATCTGCAACATTCATCATTGTTGTGATTGATCTTAGGTTTTAGTCTTAGAAATATCTCTAAAACCCTTATCTTTTGTTATTTCTTTTATCATCTGGGTTAG
Source organism: Sequoia sempervirens (assembly GCA_007258455.2). Taxonomy (NCBI): domain Eukaryota; kingdom Viridiplantae; phylum Streptophyta; class Pinopsida; order Cupressales; family Cupressaceae; genus Sequoia; species Sequoia sempervirens. The sequence goes on along the minus strand of VDFB02026320.1, from coordinate 47,297,787 downwards.
TTTTAGGATTAAAAGCATCAACATATTGTTGCATCTGATGAAAGTATGCTTCCAACATTGTTCATTTGTAAGGCCCCTTATGATTACCAACATTTTCACATTTATCACTGAGTTGTTTATGCATTGTCAAGACCTGACATTAGAGACCTTGGGGTTATCTCTTGAGGCTTGTTGATAGAGATTTACCTTTCAAGAGAGATAGGATTCCCATATTCTGTTTGAGTTGTTGTTGTGCAGAAAATACCATCAACAAATCCCTAAAAGAGTGCCTTCGGCAACCCATTTTTAGGGGCTGATGCAAATTTCAACCCCAAATTCCTCTTCGAAGACCTCTGAAAATATGATTTACTACAACATAGAAAAAACCAAAAAAAAAATGATTTTTTTGATTTTATGTTTTTCTTAGTTATGGTTATTGTAACAATTTTTTTTGACACTTATGGGGCAATTATAACCCATCATATGTTGCTCTATGTTTTAGGACCAACTAGATTTCCTTTGGGTTTAAAATAAACATTCAAATTGGTTAAAACTAAACCCTCACATCATTATGCTTGTTGGTTTAAAATTGAACAATACAATCCCAACACTTCAAATTGGTGTTTAAAATAAACTCATTTTTCTATGATGGATTAAAATTAACATGTTTTTGAATTGATTGTGTATGCTTATTGTGTGTATCCAATCCCCTTGCGCTTCGTGCAATCTTGGGTGAAAAGAAACATGCAAGTATACCTTTTCTTCTTGGAAGCACTTATCCTCTCCCCTTGAGCCTATTGGAAATCTTGGGTGATGAATAATATTTTATGCTTCAAACATGTGTTACCTTTAGAGGGCTTGCCTCCCAACTTGTGATAGAGAACAACCCAAGTGGTGCTTTCATTTCAGTCCGCTATATAAATAATCGGTTATGACTAAAGTCATTAACTAGTTGGTTGTGGTTGTCCCATATCTATGAATGTTCCCTTAGTATCCTTGTGATGCATTAAAACCCTTAGATATTTCTAAGGGTTGGGAGGCCTCTTAATTGAGTGAATCGTCACGTGTATGGCACCAGTTTATCTCGAATATGGTCATTGAAATCCTTGTTTGTAGTGGCTAACCAAGTCCAATTTTGAAACACATTTTAAGGTAGTGCATTGGAGTAGCACTACTCCAAGAAGTTACCATGTCCGGTTTTTTATTGAGGCAATAAAGCAAATGGGGAAGGGACTCCTTTTTTTGGTGTGTCAAGACATTACATTTCCTTGACATAGCCTATTTTTCCATTTCATGTTCATGTATTAATCATCTCTTCTAATGATGGTAAGCCTACTAAGAAATACATACCCACTCTATCTAGGATTGTAAATGCTTGTGAGTCAATTTAACACTTGCTTGGTTCCAAAACAATTGCAAACAAACATCAACAAGTCTTTTCAAAATCTCAAACCCTTTGGTCTAAGTATGGATACCATTTGAAAAAACCTAAGGATTTTTATCCTTAGAGACTTCTAAATATTTTGGTTTACATCTCAATCCATACTTCCCAAAGTTAACATAGGCAACTATGGCTTTAACCTCATGATTTTCACATAATGGACTTTGTGAAATGAATGATGTTTTTGACATAGACATTTAGTTTGAAACTTAAGCAAGACATTGTATGTGGTAAAAATAACTTCATTAATCCAAGATTAAATCAAATGAACACCCCACATTGATGTATGTTCAAACGTTGACTCTCTAAAACAAGCAAATTGAGACAAGGAAAACATTGCAAACATTGAGTTATATTGTCAAAACCATTGAGTTCTATTGTCCAAATCATTGAGTTCCATTATCCAAAATCATTGATTTTCACTTTACCAAAATCATTTGAGTCCTATTTTACCAAAATTATTGAGTTCTTGGACTATTATCACTTTAGAGGTATAGCATTTTTCTCACTACCTTTGTCTTGCAAAACAAAGGTTCACTCTAGGTCAACATTGGGTCAAACATTTCATCCATCCTTCATCATATTTCATCCTTCACTTCACCAAAATTTGAAAACTTTTTAACACACCAACACTTTGTACTTAGACAACTATCAAACAAAACCCTAACTTAGCTACTTTGTATGTGAAATGAATCCTTTTCCATGAATTTAGTTAAGCTAGTTATCATTTGTGGACTAGTTTATCTCGAAGGTCACAAGTCTACCTTAAATATTCGCAAGTTCATTAACATCCTTTATCCAACATCAAAAAATAAAACCTTCTAAGTCAAAATTGTTGTCCCAAAACTTTTGCAAAGATCACTTCCCACATCATTCACCTTTTCATCTCCCATTATCATCATTGCTCCAAAAAGACTTAGAACGTCCCTTTTACCTAAATTTGAGTCAACTAGAGAGTTTAAACATTACAAATCTCAACATAAATATCCCATAGGTGACCCACAATCTATGGTTACAACAAGACCACAACACGAGAGAATCATGGAAGAAACCAAAGTCCCATCCACCACAAGTGATCCAAACTCACAAGAACTCAATCCAAGGAGTCATTCTACCCTCTCACAACTATCCCAAGATCCATTTGGACCATATGAGGTAGAATATGTCATAAAAAATCCCCTTGAGATTACTAAGGAAGAAATCCTTGAGTATAAACAATAATGTCAAGCACGTCAAGCCTTAAAGAAAGTGGATTCAATTCCCCCATCTTTTGTCACACAAACCTTGGCACAAGGCTTAACTCCATCTATGATGAAACCAACTCCATACCTTGTGCCAAGTTGACCCTTAACATCTAGTCTTGCAACTAGGATAGGAACCAACCTTGGTCTCACTTCATGTCTAGGAACAAACACAACTTTGGGTATTCACAACACAACCATTCCATTAACCACCAACCTTCCCCAAAACACAAGTTGGACATCAACATTTTGAAAACCACTTACATTCCATGATTCCTCAATGGCCTCGACATTTCAATCGCAACCATCTTCATCCATCATCACAAATACCCCAAGTGTGACTAACATCACATAAGGCAATGTGAACCAAGTGCCTCAAATAGGACAACAAGGGCCAGTTAACACTCTCACGCAAGCAAAAACCTTAACAAGTGGTTCCAACAACCCCATCGACACATCGAAATAAGTGGTTACCCAAGCTACTCAAGTCAATCCACAATCCACATTAAACCCATCCATCATCAACCCAAATCAAAACATGTTGATCACAAACCCCATTAACCAAGGTAATACCTTGGTCCCTCATCAAACACAACAAGGGAACCCTCAACACATCGGTCAAGGGAACCCTTCTAGTCAAATGATCCTAGGCTAGAATGTGCCATTGACATCGCAATACCAAATGGCACCATCATCATCCTTACCATTGGTCCCTCACATCATGGAAAATCAAATGGGACCTCAAACTTACATTCATCCATCCCAATCCACCATTTTACAAGGAAAGTTAAACCAAGGTAGCCCCCAACCTCTCGTCATCAACCCACAATCCACTCAAACCATGAACACCTAAAACCCATCATAGATATCCCAACAACAAAATGCTTCTATATTGTAAGCACATGCTCTAGCTTTACAAAAAGCACAACAAGCTTATCAACAAGCGTTGCACACACAACAAGCTCAAGATAAATCTTTGTAACAACAAAAAACCTATGGGAAAGCCTTGCAACAACAAAAAACTCATGCTCTAGCTTTTCAACAAGCACAAGATGCCTACCAACAAGAATTGCAATAAAAACAAGTTCAACAACAAGCCTTAGTCGCACAACAACAACAAGAAGCTCAACAACAAGCCTTAGTCGCACAACAACAATAGCAAGCTCAACAACAAGCCTTAGTCATACAACAAAAACAACAAGCTCAACAAAAACAGCAACAATAGTAAGTAGCCCTAGTAGCACAAGAACAACAACAACAACAAAAAGAAACCTTAGCAGCACAACAAGCAGCCCTAGTAGCCCAACAACAAGCTCAACAATATGCCCAACAACAGCAAAAATCCCAACAACAAGCTCAACAATATGCCTAACAACAATAATTTCTCACACAACAACAACAACAGGGTTTGTACTATAACCCCCAACAAAACATTGCCAATACAAACATGTTAGGAACATATATGCCTCCACCACCATCACCTTCACAATATTATACACCACCATACACACCATACAACACCCCGTCATATCAAAATCCTGCATGCAATCTATTCACCATCCCACAATACACAACATATGTTCCTCCACAAAATCCACAAGATGATGTAGCATCACAACTTAAGGCGTTAATACATGAAATGCAGGATCTTTGGATGGGTAAGATAAAGAAGCCCCATACATAGAACCTATGCCCCTATCCATTCAATTGAAACATAGCAATGGTACCTTTCCCTCCCAATTTTGAGGTCCCTAAATTTGATAAATACAAAGGGAGAGGAAATCCTATGGACCGCATCAAAGAATTCAATGTCATGTGTATGGAGGTTGCCTACAATGATTCCTATTTAATGCACCTCTTTCCACGAAGCTTGGCAAGCCCAACCATCAATTAGTTTTCTCAATTTCCTTCAGGTATCAAAACCTTTGAAGAAATCACCGATAAATTCATAGATCAATTCTCCTTTAATCTTGACATGGATGTAAGCTTGGAAGAGTTATACACTCTCAAGCAGAACAAAGGAGAATGCTTCACAAATTTCTTACAATGATGGAGGAAAAGAGCTAGTAAGAGCAAGTGGCCCATTCCCAACGAGCAACAAGTGGGGATTATCATAGAAAATTTTGATCCAGACCTATCCTTCCACTTGAAGATGCAATGTATCACCACTTATGATGAAATTATCCCTAGGAACCTCAACATTGAGCAAGCTCTAATCTCATAGGGAACACAAAAGTGTATAAAGACAACCTCCCATACACTAGTTCTAATGACAAGCCCTGCTTTTGGGCCAAGAATGAAAGTGTTACTAGTGATGGTGTTGTTGATGCAAAGGTGGTCTTAACTGCTTCTAGGAAATCAAACACCCAAACCATGAATACACAACAACCTTATGCATCACCTTCAAACAATCAAACAAAAATCAATGCTACAAACACTCAACATGGACCACAAAGAACAAATAGTGCTCCCAAGTGACAATTCACTCCCTTAGGGGAACCTATGGAGGATGTACTGAAGCAGTTGATACAATCTAACATTTTCACACTCCCATATTTCTCAAACTATCAAGAGCCACAAGTCAAATCTTGTAGCTATAAAGACGATCATTTTTGTGAATTTCACCGATACAAAGATCATAACACACAAAAAAAAATTAGAATCAAACATCTAATAGAAGATATTATTGAACAAGGAGACATTTATGTTGATCAAAAATCTGTGAATGCAAATTTGAAAATTTACACAAACCATATGCTTGATCATACAAAAGCAAAAGATTCAGGAAAGGCATCAACCTCAAAAAACTTAAACCATACCCATGATACCACAGTGAGACATATTTATTTATGTAATGCACTAACCCTTCTATGAAGTAGAAATTTCTAATTTTTAACCAAACGAGTAAATAAATAAAGTAACAAGTCATTGCAATAAAAAAAATATTTTCTTTATTGATAATTTCCATTCAAGATGTATATGAATTCCTTTTCATTTCATAAATACATCAATGTAAGAAAGCATACAATTGCATAAATAGCTTCAAGAGCTTTTAGAAAAAATAGTTGTAAGATGGTCCAGGATCCTTCCTTTCAAATCTTGGTTCCTTTGTCGCCTGTTGTGGACGAGAAGCACCACTCAAGCGCTTTTCCACCAACCACGGACTCTTAATGCAGTCCCCCACACATCTATCATTTGATGGATGGCCCTTCCCTTCGATGAAGAAATTGGCATAGTAATCAATAACGACAACTAATTGAGAATAGTGTTGTGTCCTACATGACTAGAACTTGTAATCCCACAATCTCAAACTAGCATGTAATACTAGATCACGATGAACTGACAGTGTAGTCTCGGTAGTCACACAATCCTTAGTGAAGTCTCAGACATTACACTACTTTGGCCAAAGTGTTACATTAAGTATTCCTACTAAGAGTCATCTATCACATGCACTACTTAGGGCTGATTTTACTTAGGGATATCTTAAACTATGCATAGGTATTGTCCTTCAATGGATATCATGTCACCCCATATTAACCTATCACCTTTTTAATCTACTTGGAATAAGTCTACTTAACAAGTAAGTACACAAGTTCCCTCCCATACTAGATTGTCTACCCTAGGAGTAACACAAGCTTTCCTAGTTAAATCAATAACTTTAGCTAGGTGTACCTCAAGTGCCTCTTGTATTCAATCAAGCCTAGTATATAATATCTATAATATACACCAACCTCCTATTATGGAGTACTTATAAGCACAACATAAAAATAGCATAACAACTTCAATTCCCTTTTCAAAGACACTCTCAAATACTTCTATCTAACATACTAATAAAGACATTTCAAACAATCATAGAAAACATAACATTTCTAAGTAAATAACAAAGAAGAAGAGATCCTCATGCCTGTTATCACTTATCCAAACTAATGATAGCAATGCAGCCCTCTCCAATAGTAATTAGCTTGATAATCAGTTTCTCAAGAATATTTTAATAACTCTTCCTCACAATTTGATAGCTTACTCCTCTCAAACACAATAGAATTCTCACTATTACTTACTGACAATATAAAGCAAGTTTGGTTGGGAATAACATAGATAATAAGAAATGAAAAAAGGTATGTAATCTCTTGGAAAAGAATTGCCTCCTCACAACTATAAGAACTTACTTCCTTTCACTCTCTCTCTATGCAAAGATGTGTTATCTCTTGAAGGAATGTGTCCCTCACAAATGAATCGGTTCAACTATTTATAGAGCAACTTAACAACCTCAAAGCCTACATATTAGGCATGCAAAATGACAACAAGCTTCATTCAAATTTGCTCAACTAAAAGGTGGCAAATTCTCAAGCTAATACTCATCTTATTCACCGATAGGTCGACTTGTTTTGTGACAACATTCAAAAGACTAATTCAATCATCATATGCATAAATCAAATAGTTCAATGAGTAGACATCTACATCAAATCAAACTCAAAGGTGGTTCCAATTCCTATTCTATTTCCTTCACATACGACGTAGCTGAACTCAGTCAACTTCCATTATATGACAAGTTTCCATCGGCCCATCTGGTGAATGAATCGATTTAAGTAGTTTATTATGTAGGACAAAGTCAAGCATGATATTCACTAAAGGCGTCAACCAAGTCAAGCATATATTGGCCAGCAATATCAAAATTAATTGAATGACTTATATCGTGTGTCATTCCTTATGGAAATCGATTTGCATTAACAGTCATAAGCTATTAAATCAGCCTCCATTGACATAGTCAATATCGACCTCCAATCCATAGTCTCTATTGACTACAAAATAGCCTTATAAATTGGCTTAAATGAATAAGAGATAGTTTATCTCAATTATCATATACAATATGTTTAATATAGTTATATATTATATATATATTATATACATATATATATATTATAAATACTAACATGTATTTATATATATATATGTATATAATAAACACATTATATTAAATGTGTGCATATATATATATGTATGTATGTATGTATGTATGTATAAATGTATATACCTCTATGTATACGTATGTGTAGGTATATCTATGTCGATGCATTCATATGAGTGTGTCCATTCACCAACGTATGCATGTATCGATATACATATACATATGGATGCGTGTATATACTATACACATATATATACGTTCACATCCGTTTTACATATAGTCATTCACAATTACCATGGTATTGATAAGAGTTTACATGTGGTACATCTATACATATGCATATACGTGTCATTAGATCCCATTGACATGCATGTGCATATATATATAAACATACTTCCACGTACATCCCACTTGTTAGTATAATCGTAATAGCACAAGAAAGATCTCAAAATCTTAAATAGATAAACATCACCCAATGCATGTAGAAGTAAACAAGATTCTCAAATGCAAACACTTTGGCTAAGGATGACTTACCTATTACCCAAAAACTGACTCAACTCAATCATTCTAGTGTGGTGTGTGTATATGCTCAGATAGTTTATTTTTACTGGTTACCTAACCAAGATCTTCTCCCGAGTGATACTTCCCCTCCACCTGGAGGAATGGAATACATACCTGCATCCACTAACACATGCACACATGACATTCAAATTTTCATAACATATGTAGTATACATAAACATTTCCAAAGTTATAATAATGATAATTCAATAACCTTGCATTCCCATATATGTAGTATTTCACCATGAATAACATCAATTGAGATAACATCAAATGAGATTACATTCATATTTATAACAAGGTGCAATCATACTTTATTCATCTCTAGAATTCACATTACATTCATATTTACCCTATGTAGTAATAGTAATTAGTAGCTTCACAATTGGGGTGTAACAATTTATCACAACATGAGGAATCTAATATGCATCAAGATACTATTTTAAAACTAAGTCCAAACCATCAATAGTGTTTAGCAATATTTCATACCGTAATGACATCAAGTGGGTATTAGATTGTGATATCTCTCCCACATATGACTTCATGATTGGCCATGTTGAAGTTCCAAAAGAGTAAAAAATATCCCTTATTGTACCCATACCTACTGACTGTTGTGAAGAGTATTTTACCAATGATATATCATCCACCCAAGGATCATATCAAGAGGAGGCTCTTGAGGATAGCGAAAGTTACTCTGAATTGAGTCAGGATTAAGAACCCCTATCCCTAGAGTTTCACCAAGAGCTAAGAGACATCTTCCAAACCATTTTAAACTTCAAAGATGTCCTTGATATCACCCCTGAGATGTTTCTTTTTGAAGGACATATAGACGTTCTTCATCCAAAATAAGAATCTCCCATTCTTGATATTCCCAAAAAGGAGCAAGAAGTGGTCCAGATTCTTGATTCTTACAGTGATTGTGCATCATCGACATCTTTTGAATCAACATTAAAATATTTTAAAGTAGTATCAACAGATAACAATGTCATAGAATTAGAGCAAACAATTCATATTCCTAAACAACAAGAACCCATAGCAGTATTATGTGTTCATGACAAGTCATATTCAGTGGCTATGGACTAGAGGATACATTATCAGGGAAAAGGATTTGGTATTGATAATACCTTCACAACGTCAGGGGAGATAAGATTTTCTACAACAAACATCAACATATGGGGCACGAAGGATCCTTATGATGAAAATACTATCAGCACTACAACTATTCATGTCATGAATCATCATCCACCCATCATCCCATACTCAAATGGGTACCAACGTAAAAAGAAGAATTCCTATCAAAGCAAGGCAAAGATCATCAAAGAAAATGAAGTAGTAATACAAAAGGGACAAAGCAAATACAAATGGATACCAAAGAAAAATATAGAAATTCATCCCTCAAAAACTCTAGTAGTCAAAGAAACTATGGGGAAAAATCAAAAAGGGAAATATATCCATCAAAAGCATCTTCAAATACAAAAGTAGGCTTCTCAAACAAGGAACATAGTATATCCAGTGGTTGGTCCTAATTCCATGAAAATCTTCGTTCCCACCCATCATTGCTCATCTTCCCAAGTTTGGAGAGTCAAAGGCTCCAAACCATCAACCAATCCATCTCATATTCATTTATGCATGACACCATACACTCCATTCACAATATCCAATTCTCAAATTGACCTTGTGTTGGAAGCTACCCTTCATCATAAGGATCTTGAAGGCACTTTATCGTGATGTGCGCACATAGATAAGGTTGATTTTGGTAACAACAAGGCAAATCAGAGTTCTTCAAGGTTGCACCCAAGTGGTCTTATCTTAGCAAAGCAACTTCTTCAAGTAGGATATCACTGACACGTTATGACAGTGGCCTCTACATTAGTACCACCAAGTGGTTCAACATGAGGGTAAAATTTTTGCAAAATCAAAAAAATCAAAAAATCAAGAAAATAGTAAAAATAAAAATCATCCTCTAGTGAAAACCACTACGGTGGCGCTTTGGGAAAGTACTATGATGAAAATCTGGAAAACAAGCATTGTGAGTAGAATCGAGTGTCTATATGATCCTTCTCAGAAAAAATCGTCTCATCCTTGTCATGATAAATCCAATGTTCCCTCCATCCATCCAATCCAACTTTATCCAGATATTCCCATTTATCTTGATCTTGACAAAGATTCGATGTATACTTCAACTTTACTCATGGAAATTTTTTGACAAGATCTTTACCATTTTATCTCATGAAGTCCCATAAGCCATATCTAGCATGATAAAAATCTATTGAAACTCTTTGCATATTTATTACCTATCTTGGTTTTTCCATTGATCTATGAAGAATTGCTAGACATTGGGGGTTGGTTATTGTACTCTTGTTTCCAAATAACTCTTGATCCATGTCTTATATCTCACAACATGACATCAACATCATGATCTAGGTATCGTTTATCCTCAAATCTCATCAAAAATCCTAAAAACATTCATAAAACCTCATCAAAATCCAAAAACACTTGCAAAATCAAAAAATCCAGAAACATAAAAATCCTATATAGCTAAAATCCAAAACATTTGAAAAATTGTAAATTCAAAATCCAAAACACATCAAAAATCTAAAAGCAAAACCATGTCGAACTATGAGTCTCTGAGCTTGAACGTAGGCAAGGCCATCATTGATGTGCCCTCGAGACACCCTGGGTCAGTCCTTTAGGAGTCTGTCATAATAAACTGATAATCCATCAATTGTTCATTTCTCATCGTCAATAAGTCAAGTCAGTCAAACTACGTGGTCTCTATGTGTATAACATAGGCAAGGCTAATCTTTGATAAGCCCCCGAGGCCCCTAGGATAGTCTTTTAGGTTACATTCTTGGTCAAAACTTGGAAAATCCCTAAACATTCAAATATAAAAAATCCCTAAACATTCAAATATCAAAAATCTCAAAACATTTGAAAACTCAGAAAACACAAAAACATTTGAAAACTCAGAAAACACAAAAACATTGGAAAATAGAAAATCGAAAACATTAGAAAACATTCAAAAGACTTAAACAACATCAAGTATCTTTGGAAGACCCTAAACAACCTCAAATAATCGAAAACCAAAAACATTCACATAAACTTTCAAAAAGACCAAAAACAACCTCACAACATTTTCAAAACACCAAAAACATTGAAATATTCTAAAAAATCCAAAACCATCCATCACATTTCACTTTCACTCGCAATAAACCTCCATCCATAATAAATCAAGTGTCACCTTCAACCTTTGGTGAAACAAATAAAAATCAAGTATCACAAGTTGTAAAGTGAGAAACCTAAGTGTCAAAATCTAAAGTCTAAATCATAGTTAAGCAAAACAGTGGAGTTTATATCAATGGCTTATCACACACCTCATCCTAATCAAAAAATTTGATCAACATGTCCTAGGATGAATCCTTCTTGTGATGGAAATCAACATCAGAAATCACCTTAGCTAAACTAAACTGGAAAGAGATATAGATAGCACTGATTGTTTGTCTTTGATCTTTTCTTTTGATTTATCTCAATGACCCATTCTGAGGATCTCTCGATGATGTATATCAAAATGATTTAGAGAGAAAGGAATGGAGCATCAATCATTATATTTCGGTTGTTGTGCTTGTGGGTATTCTTGTAAAATAATATTGGTGCATACTTGCTTAGTTGTGTGTAGAGAGGTTGTTTGGAGTAGATTGTTGACTATTGTGTATGCTTTGGTCCAAGATATTTTGAACTACTAAACTACATTCCGATAAGGTTTTTGTCTGTCAAGGTGTGAACAAGAACCATCCTATCTATTTATGGAGTGAAGTCCATTACACTAGATACAACGTCATCCTGGTTATCAATAGCTTGATGCATCGTGTCTATGTGTTATATCAAACATAAGGAATGACGGAAAATCCCAATCCCAAGATATGAGCAAATCATCATCATCTATCATCACCATGTATCTAATAAATTCTTGGTGGATCAAGGACTTGTTGGAATTCTTGAATCAATGATCAAAATCAATGGTCCAATCATTCATTTTATTCTTATATCTTCTTTCTACGCTAACTTGGTATCATGAAAGTCAACAAAAAACATCATCAATGCATCCATCCTGCATCCACAAATTATCAACATGCATACATCTTGCATCATCACAACATATCATAATACAAAAAAACATATTTCACTGCAACATCATTATCATTTAAGTTGTGATGAATAATATAGATTTTTTATTCTAAGCATCTTAAATCATTTTGTTATCATAGCATAAACATACGTTGCATTATCATAGCATAAGTACAAACATCTGCATAAGCATACATATCATGATCATTCATATATCTCCATATGCATACATCATCTCATAAATTGCATAGAAAAAGGACACAAAAATAAATGCATCCATATCATTTGCATAAGCATAACATCTGCATATCATAGCATCCATCCCATAGCATATCATGAAAAGATATTGAAAAAGAAGGTAACACATCCATTGCATTACATTGCATATCATTACATCATCATCTATCACATATTGCATAAATAAAAGTACATTACATCACATCATATGCATCCATACATCCATGATCATGAAATAAAGAGAACATCACATATCGAATCTGAATCATCTCATATATATATATATCAAAAAATGGTGATTGCCATGATACAATATCTGAATTAGTTAATTTATATCAATCAAAAGTACAATATCCACGAGGCTATCAAAAAGGAGCCTATGAATGTGTATCTATTTTACCTATTTCCACCTTGTGCAACCTATTTTGAGCCATTTTTTTGTGTTTCTAAGGCCATTTTTGGCATCTTGGGGCCTATTTTAGCACCTACACCTATATTTTACCTTTGTCGAGAAATCAACCCAAAATTCAAACTTTCCACTCGATTTCTCGAGGGGGAAGGGAACCAACTTATTCCTTCCACTGGGGAAACAGTGGGGCATCCAAATATCATAAATTTTTATTTTTTGATTTAAGTAGCAATTTTTAATCCGAAAAGTGTCAATCTTTGAATGATACCTCACTTCAAAGAGGGGCAAAATGTAGACACTTAAAAATGTCCTAAATGATATCATGCACTCGAATATGATATACTAACACTATTTCATCCTAAAACACATCCTCTTTTTGCTTAATTGATTAAATTAGCCTAGCTATTTAATTAATTATGTCATTTTCATCTATTGATCTAATTAATCTAACTGGGTTAATTCACCCCCTTTTATGCTAACATTTCATCGTATTAAATTAAATACATCAAGTTATTTAATTTAAATCCCTAACTCCTCTTATTTAATTAAATAACCCTAAATCACTTAATTAAATGTCATAACACTTTCCCCTTTTCATTAAATCATTTTATTTAATGAATATTGTCTAATTCCCCTAATTTACATGATTGAAATTTTATTTAATTATCAAATTACTAATAAATCTAATCCCCTCACTTGCAAGGGAATATTTCTCCTTTGCACATTCCTCCCAAAGGAATATTCCTTCCCCTTTTGCACATTAAAACTTTGTTTTAATTTGCTAAATATCTAATTTTCCTCACCCATGAGAATATTCCAAAGAATATTCTCTTTCTCCACTCATTTGAAAAAAGGAATATTCTTTTTTATAACAAAGTTACAAGACTTCTTGTGCAAGTTAACTTACAAGACTTCTTGTGTAAATTTTGAGAGTGTTTGTTTGAAAGAATATGACCCTTTGATTCTTTCCTTGATCCACGTGATCATTTATTCTCATCCATTGACGAGAATCCATGATCAATGCCTCCATCTTCCTCCCTTTTTGACCATTGATTAACCTTTTTAATCTTAACCCTTCATTTCTCATTTGTACTCCTATAAATAGGTCACTATTTGGAGACAAATGGATCCATCTTTTAAGAGAAAACTTATGCTGTTAAAATAACTTTCACTTGCACTCATATTTAACACTTATTTAGCATCCTCTTAGCTTAATTTATTGCATCATATTAGCTTATCTTGCATTAATGGCTTCCATGGTAACTTAGATACATCGATTTAGCATATTTTGTAATTAGGGTTTGAGTATTTTTAGCTTAAAATCCATTTAGAATAGCTTTGCATACACCCATATCAATCATTTTAGCATAGATCATGTTAAAATAGCTTGCATCATGGTAAAGTAGATTTAAATCATGTTTTCATACACATCTATCATCGGTTTTGTCGATTCTCTTCAATAGAATCAATCAAAACAAGCTCATTATCCACGAGATTGGGAAAGGGTCGCCATTCCACATAAATGTGACACCACTCCCCCGATAGGATAAGTTTCAATAGATTAGAATAGGTGTTTTTGAAGCTTTTGTATTTTAATATGTTAGTTTTAATGGATGCTTAGTTTAGTTTTGCATTGAATGATCTTATTGGACTGGTGTTTAGTGGCTTGAATATGCTTCAAATCCTCATGGATCAAGTGTAGTCAACCCATACTAAGCCATCGGTCACAAATATATTGACAATATTTGAGGTTATGATATGCTTGACTCTTAAGGATTTTTTGTAGCTATATTATGGCCAGCTCTATATATATACATATATGTGTGTGTGTGTATACACATAATCGGTCAAGTAATATAGGTTTGTTATTGCAATATCATTAAACAATCAATACATATTTGGAATTTCATTTTTCTACATCTACAATTTTGATAAATATATTGACAATATTTGAGGTTATGATAAGCTCAATTGTTAAGGGTTTCTTGCAGCTATATTATGGTCGACTGTGTATATAGATATATATACACACACAGTTGGTCATATAATATATAATTGCTACTACAATCTTTGTAAACAATGTATGCAACTCATCCTGTTAAGGGTATCATGCACCTATCATTTGGATGACTATGTGTATATATATGCATACCATTTATGGGTTTGATATGGTGGACTCTTAAGGGTTTCATGCACCTATGGTTTGGCCAACTATGTCCTCTGTGGTCGCGAACCCCTCGTACAACATTACCCGCTCCCCCATCATCTTCTTTGCCCTTTCGATACTACATTCACCTCTGTTGGTATGAACAAAATTTTGTTATCAATTTATATACATTTATAGGATTTTAATTTTAAATTAGTAATAATTTCAGTGCTTCTAAATTTATATATTATATTAATATTTAATATGTATAGGTGTGTATGTATGCATGGCATACATACATATACATATAGACATACTTGAATGGCATACATACATACATACACACATATGTATGTATGTATGTATGTGTGTATTCCATACATACATGCATATGTATGCACACATACATACATATGTTTATGTATGTAAGCTATGCAAGATAGATGCATATGTGCAAACGTATGCATGCATATGTATGTATGTTGTATGTTGTATGTATATGCATATATATTCATGCATACATGGATATGTTTGTATGCATATGTTGTAGCTTCCAAATTATGTATATCTCAAAGGTGTTGTAACATTCCAATTGTATACACTATTCAATGTATGCTTATTATTCATACATATCTTGATTTTCTTCAATAAAATTTGCATGCATACATATCATTCCACCTATCATCCTTAGTTTACAAATACTTTAAGAATGTGTAAATAGGTATGTCATTTGTATACACACATAGACACAGTTGGCCAAAAGATAGGTGCATGAAACCCTCAATAGTCAAGTATATGATAACCTCCAATACTGTCAATATAAATATGGAAATTGCAGACATATATATATATATAACATAGATATATAAATTATTATTTCATATAGCCTTGTTCATTTGCATTCAAATAAATTAGATGTATGCTTTATTTGTTCTTCAATTACTATTACTTTTGCAAGTATGATAATGTTGTTTCAATTTATATCATAATGTTGTTTGAAGTTATATATAAATATCATAATGTTGTATCAAAAAGGGTTATAAATATTTATATCATTTTGTTGTTTCAAGTTATAACCCCTAAACTGATTATATATATAGTAATCAGTTAACAAGATCACCTAAGGGTTGCAAGAGTTAGAATTGGGTATATGGTAGTATAACATGCATTGCTCATTATGTATAACTGGGGATAGGAGCAAACAGTCAGGGCCCCACTTAATATAACAATATAAGACCCGATTTTTTTACAAATATTTATATTAATATGACATGATAGGTAAACAATGCTACTTCAAGTTATATATAACACCTTAATTGATTATATATGTGTATGTATACACATGTGTATGTATGTATGTTCGTATGCATATATGCATATATATTTGTATGTACATACATACATATATATAATCAGTTGACATGACCACCTAAGGGTTGTAAGAGTTAGAATTGGGGATATGATAGTATAACATACATTGCTTATTTCACTACACATATCCTTGTTCATGTACATTCAACTGAATTAGATGTATGGTTTGTTTGTTCTTCAATTACAGTGACTTACATGTATGAATATGTTGTTTGAAGTTATATAGAAATAGCATAATGGTGCTTCAAGTTACATATAACAATTTAACTAATTATACATGTGTGTGTATGTATGTATGTATGTATACATGTATGCATGTATGTATATATATTTGTATGTACATGCATACATATATATAATCAGTTAACATGATCACCTAACAGTTGCAAGAGTTAATTGGGGATATGATAGTATACCATGTATTGCTTGTTTCATTACACACATAGCCTTGTTCATTTACATTCAACTAAATTAGACATATGGTTTATTTGTTCTTCAATTACAATGACTCATACATGTATGAATATGTTGTTTCAATTTATATCATACTATTGTTTGAAGTTATATAGAAATATCATAATGCTTCTTCAAGTTACATATAACACCTTAACTTATTATATATATATGTATGTGTGTACATATGTATGATAATGTTTTTCCATTTTTTATCATAATGTTGTTTTAGAAAAGGTTTCTAAATATTTGTATCATATTGTTGTTTATATATATATATATATTGCAAAGCAAAGATAGATAGAAATATATGTTTCTTATAGCCTTCTTCATTTAAATTCAACTTAGTTAGATGTATGGTTTGTTTGTTCTTCAATTACAATGACTCTTACATGTATGAATATGTTGTTTCAATTTATATCATATTGTTGTTTGAAGTTAGAAACCTTCAAAACAATCACAAAAAAGACTTCACAATCTAACAATGAGTTAGAAACATCAGTTACAAAATTACATTAGTTAAAAACCTTCAAAACAATCACAACAAAATTGTTCGCAATCTAACAATCAATTAGAAACATCAGTTACAAAATTACATTGGTTAGAAAACTTCAAGACAATCTCAACAGAACTGTTTGCACTCTAACATTCTAATTAAGTAAAGAAATTTGAAAAAGAGAAATATGATGATGGGAAGCTATCTACTAATGTGTTGTTGGTATTTGCATCTTGCATAGCCAACTGCTCACCCATGTTTGTGGCCTCTGAATGAGTAGGACTGCAACTTGCAACTAGTTGGCTAATACTTGGGGTAGGTGAGGGTGAATAATACTTGAGGCAATAAATAGACACAAAGTCAGTGAATATTGCATGATGTTTAGGCAAGGGATTTAAAGGATTGATGAGTCACCTTTCCCTTGCTACCTCTTTTCTAGCCTTCTCCATTTCTTTTTCTTTTTTTTGTAGCTTCCTATTTAATCCTTTGTTGCTCCTTTTTTGTTCCTTCTCCTTCTTTTGTTTTCTCTTTGAACCTCAACTACTTGTCATTTTTGTTCTCTTTCAATTCTCAATTGTTCTTTGAGGTACCTTGTGTAGAGGCAAACTAATATGTCATGGACTTGGAAAATTTTACACAATTAAAGGGTGTGCCAAGCTGAATAGTCCTTTTGACATTGTTAGCCTACATTAAATTATCAACCAAGGAGCATAAAATTTTGATGGTGCAGCACTATATGTTCCTTCATGTGCTTGCATTGACCTAAATTACTCTATACTAACTTATTCAAACTATTCTACCTTGTTGGAATTTGACAAAATTGCAAAAACAATGAAAGTGGTTACTGAACCTAGTGGCTACGGGTACCTATAGCATAGGTTGTAGGTGACTGATAAAGATTTGTGAATGCAAAACTAATCTAAAATTACTTAAAATGCTAAAATAACTATTCCTATTCTCCAGAGAACTATGATTTATCTTTGTTCATGAACGACTACAACTTTAACTAACCATAAACCATTCTACTTGCATTGCACATGTAAAATAATGGAAAATAGAATTACTAGAAATGCATAAATGAACAAATAGATAATTAAAGTGAAGAACAGTACCTGAGTGTCCAACTTAGAAGACTACTTCACTTAACTAAAAACTAGATCTAACTGAGATTCTCACACATCCATAAATAATACAACCCAAATCATTGCATAACGCCAGATATCAGACATAATCCTTCTTGCAGATTTTATTTCATAATAACATTGTAACATGTCTTTGAATAACTGGAAAACTACCAACTGCTAGTAACTTGTAACAAAAATCAAATAACTGAACATGAACTCATCCCCTGGCTTTATACAAAATGGGGAGAGGCTTATTTGAACTAACTAACTAACTAAATGGTATCATAAATCTCATTCCTAGATATGAGGAGATGGAAGAATGATTGACTTATTCATCTAACTGAAAAGGAAAGAGAGACCTATTCAAACAAGGACAACTTGCATGTGAAACATATAGAAAAACTTCCAACATTCAAGAACATATATCTTCCAGCATTTATTCCTTCCATAATGACCACGCTCAGCTCCAAAGCTTCCTGCACTTGAACGATTTGAACTTCATTAAATCCCTGTTTTGCTACTTAAATGCTTACTACATATACTCCTTCCTTTTCACCACATGCTGGTCTGCAAGGATATTAACCCATATACATACATATGCAACTAACTACCATAATTAAATCACAACATTTCATTTATACACACACACACACACACACACACACACATATATATATATTCACATTTAAATCATGCAATGCTTCAAGTATTTTCACCATATTCATTTCCACAAAATGAGTTCAAGGTTGCAAGGTATATATGAAAGGATAACCTATTATGGAAGTATTTTCTTAAAATATACTTTAAAACCATAGATAAAGTGTCTTAAAAGTATATGAAAATCAACAAAAAGATACTAATAACCAGACCCGTCATTCCCCCCAACTTGTTGTTTTGCTTGTCCTCAAGCAAAAATATCAAACTAAGTCACCTAGGGGCGAAGATTCTAAAACAAAGTAATTTTCCTGAGATCCATGATTGTGTTGACTCTTTGTCCCTGTTTGAGGTAGAAACCATTGTAGCATTCAAGTCTGTTCATCTTGTCCACTTCTGCATTCCTGTCCTAATCAATAATCTGTCCAGTCCAATGTGGAATTGGGTGAAGTAGGATAGGAGGGTGGAAAGTCAGCGGAACCCACTCTACTCCCCTACTTCCTAAGATCTCAATATACTGGTGTAATCTCTCAAAAATGCTCATAAAATTGTAGAGGGTGTGAGGCTCCTTCCTCTATAATTTTGGAGTCAAACTGTCACATATATTACTCACATGTATCAGGAAATTCTGAAGAGTGGTCACTACCAATTGTTGAATCCTTCTATAATCTTTGAATCTTAAGTCTATAATATTTTTCCATGGACCTTTATAAGAAAGGATTCTTAACCATTAAGTAATGACTACATCAGGATCCATTTCTTCCTTTCTAATTTGTAGTGCCATTTTTTTCTCCTGTTCTTCATATTTCTACATTAACTCCCCATGGAGCTGCTCATTTTTTAAGTAAAATACAAGAGCTCTCACTTGAAAATTTCCAACATACATCAAGTGATTTGATTAAGTATCTTCTACCATCACATAATTATGCAAATAATATTCACATAACTGGTCTTGCTCCTCTAAACTGATCTTGTTGAATAAAGTGAGAAAACTATGTCTCTTATCCAAAGCAAAGGGTTGGTCATTAACAAATTTATTGAATTGAAAACTAAGAAATTTTTCCTTTAAGAAAAATTCATATACCCTAGACAGAGGTCTACATTCAACTATTTGGATAACTCTATTGACCACTTCTATCAATTTCTCCTCTAGTCTTTTCAACTCCAAATTCTTAGTTTCATTCAAGATTTGCTTTTCTTTTTCTTGTTTGAATTGAGTAGTAATTTCATCAATTCAAAGCCCAAAGACAAAGTAGTATGGTAAGATGGTATTTTTACAATAGGGGATTGTAAATTCAAATCATTTTCAATTCCCTTTTTATCTTTGACCAAGTATGCCAATAAATCTAGTTTGTTTCCATGGTCGTAGGTCTATACTCTTTCTTCCAACTCCTTGATTCTCATTTCCTTTTCTTTGGCTTTTTGTTCATACCCTTTTACCTATTCTTCCAATTAATTTATCCTATCTAGGGCTTCTTGAAGTTCCTTATGTTTCTATCCTCTAGCAACTCTTTTTATTCTTCAAAATTCAAACCATCATTGTCATCACCTATAGCATCAAAAACTTCTCTAAGAGAGTCACTGGGAATTGTTTTTCTAGTCTTCTTTGAAATGAAGATGTCTTATGAATCAGAACCATAGGAAGATGGTATATATCTTCTCCTTTTAACAGGAACATTAAAATTTTCAACATGAACACTGTTAGGGTCAACGCCTCCCTTGTCTATATCTGTGTCTACCATCAATAGAATATGATGTTGTTTCTCCCCAACCTTTCCTTCCTGAAATGGTTCCTCCATATCTCTCTTTTCAATGCTTTGTCTTCTTAGCCTTCCTAAGCATCAGGGAGTAGTGGTTTCATGTGTAACTTTACTCTCCTTTCCTATTTTACTCCCCTTCTTCTTGCCTTCATCTTCTTCCTTCACAACATTCTCCTAGTTTTCAACTCCTTTCTTCAGTCTTTTCCTTTTTGAGGACGTTGACACAATACTTCTCCCAACTCTAGGGTTTTTGGAAGATGAGGGTTCCTCTACTACCATAGCTGACATATCATGTTTCTTAGTCCCACTTTGGTTATGGGTAGGCGAAGCAGATGGTGCAATAGAGGAATCTTCTCTTTCAAGTTCATCATGCTCTAGGTCAACTTTTGGTTCAAGCTCAGGCAAGGGTTCATCTTCTGCTTTTGGTGCCTCAAGTAATTCAATGATTTCTTTGCAATCTTTAAATCCATCCCAATCAACCTAAGGATGTTGAATTCTCAAACTTCTCTTAACTAGTAAGGTTATCAGCCAATGATGAGATAATGTAGTATCGGTCTGCTTCCTTTGATATTTAGAGGCCATTCTTTTCAGCATGTTGTATAGAAAATTAGGTACATTAACTAATTGGTCATGTCGTAAATGGTTCAACAACTTGAAATGCACATTATATAACAAATTGTGGCGGCCATCACAAGTAAGATACTTGATAATATAAGCAACACATTTTCCCCAAAAGTATGGAAGGGATAGTCTTTTAGTACCTTGTGAGTTCAAATCTAAATTTGTGTCCTGTTCACAAAATGCTTCCCTTGTCGCTACCACATCTTCACGAGTTGGGTACTCAGATCCCAGGTGTGAGGTAATCCTATTACTTGAGCGATTTCCATCTCTGATCCATCCACCACCAATCCCTTTACTAGTGATTCATCATATTTTAATGTGGTTGCAAAATCCTTGACCATTTCATTATCATATTCTATCAACTTCAAGAAATAGTCCAACAATCCTACTCTGGTGAATAGAGGTATAACCATCGTATCCTCAAATATTTCTTTGTGAGTAGATGGTTCTCTATGAATTACATCACCTCCCATTATTCTATTGATTCTTGTAACCTCTATGAGTTCAAATTTTGCAAATTCAACTCCACCACCCAAATCCCTCAAATTCAAATGCTTCTCCAATGGCTTCTTTGTACCCAATACTCACAATCCCTTTTATCTGAATTCAGTCTAGTATCCAAAATCTTATACCTTAGCTCATCTTAGGGAAGTAATCACATTTATTAGAAACACAAAGAAGTTTTTCTAGTTTAAAAGGATAGTATTAATGTAATCTAAAAAACCTGGGTGGAAAAATTAAAAAAAAATTTATAACAATAATACCCCTCCCCCCAAATTAAAGTGAAGTGACCGCACTTCATGTGTAACTAGGTTAGGGTGATAGAATAATTATGAAAATGAATTGTGATTAAATTTGTATGCATAATTTAAACAATAAATAATAATGAATACAAAATGAAAGCTAGCTTTAATCATGCGAAGTTACCTACCATATGTGTGAAATGGAAATCAAATCTCAATGCAGCTGTGAACTAAAAGAGCACATATCACAATGTACAAGTGATGTGATGTGTATTGATTTCATAGGAGTTGATGAAAAGTAGCGGTTGTACTATTTGACATGTGCTTTACTGGGAAGTAAAGGACATGTGTTTGGTGTAGGATATTATGGGAAAAACAATTTGAGTTTTCCAAGTGATTGTAGCATGCATGCACTAGGTATTGCTATAGGTACTCCATGCTTAGGGCCCGACTGAAATATGCATAATAGGTCCCGCCAAAAACAAGTCCCAATAAAACTGAAGTACATGTCCCTCTAGAGTTATAACAGTATCATTACGGATAACATGTTGTGTGTGCATGTGATTTAAAACATGGGAAATTAGGCTTGGGTAATCCCAGAGGTGGAGTTGTGTAACTCAAACCCTATACTACCAGACGTGGTGGGTAAGTCACTTCCTGTTGGATCATTCTATGGAACATCAGTTTGTGAAATATCATTCTATGGAACATCATTCTCTAGAACATCAATCGGTGCAACAGATCTTGAATCAGTTGAACTATGCACACCATACTCATCCATTAGAGATATGATGAAATTATCATGCTCAAGTGGTTTCTTGTATAGCTTGAGTCTATGACCATTAACCAAAAGTGAAAATTTGACCTCATCAATAGTCTATAGTTGTACTGCACCATTAGGAAATACTTGTTGTATTTCATAGGGTTCTAGCCATCATGACTACAACTTTCCTCAAAAATCTTTATACCTGGAATCATACAGAAGTGCCCAATCGCCTACAACAAATTCTTTAGTCTTTATGTACTAGTCATGCCATTTAATCCTCTATTTTTGAACAACGTCTATATGGTGCAATGCCTACAATCTGATTTCATCCAAAGCATTCAAATGTTGTATCCTTTATTTTAGAGATTTTTTCAATTCCATCTCTAAATCAATTGTTGTATAGAGGGTTTTGTATTCAAACTCTATAGGTAACACTATTGTTTTTCCATAAACCAACTCATAAGGGGTAAACCCTATAGTTGTTTTCCAAGTAGTTTTGTATGCCCAAACAACTTTTGGTAATCTAGATACCTAATCTCTTCTATGAAGTTGTGCCATTTTTTTCAATATGTTCTCAAGCTCCCTGTTTGTAACTTCAACTTGTCCATTTTCGTGAGGATGATATGGGGTAGATTTCTTGTGCCTTATTTGATACTCTTTCACTAGCTGGGATATGAGGTCTAATGTGAATTGTGGCCCTTGATCAGTCACTATCTCCTTAGGAACACCATACCTAGTGAATATTTCCTCATATAAAAACTTTGCAACATTGTCATCTCTGGCAACCTGCAAGTCTTTGACTTCTACCCATTTGGTTAAGTAGTTAGTACATACCAGTATATATTCTTTATTATTTGAAGTGGGAGATATAGGACCAACAAAATCAAGCCCCCATTAGTCAAAAGGATCTAGTGCAATTTGGGGCTGCAAAGGAATTTCATCACTTCTTGTGGGTCTCCCCATTCACTAGCATCGGTCATAGCTTCTAATATACTTAACATAGTCTTTGTGAAGGGTTGGCCAGTAATATCATGTTGTTAAGATTTTGAAAGATGTCATCTTTGTTACAAAATTTCCACCACAAGGTTCATCATGATAGGATTTCATTATATCAAACACTTCATCCTCCCTAAGACATCTTCTCATAATGTTATCTAGGTTAGTGTAGAATAAGAATCCAGAAATCCAGGAATAAGGGAAGCATTTATGAACTAAATGTCTTTTCTCCCTAGGAGAGAAGTAAGTTGGAATTTGCCTTATTACCAAGTGATCAGCTATAGCAGCATACCATGGGGTGTGTATATTTAGAGCAAATAGATGCTTATCAGGAAAAGAATCATCAACCACCCCTTCAGCTAATTGAGTAGGCAATCTAGAGAGGAAATCAGCAACCACGTTAGCTTTGCCAAGCTTATCAACTATTGTGATGTCAAACTCTTGGAGCAACAATAACCACCGTACAAGTCTTCCACCTACCACTAGTTTATTCATCAAGTATCTAATTTTTGTATGATATGTGTGTATGAATAATTGATAACCAGTAATGTAGTGTATGAACTTGTTAATGGCATAAATAACAACAAGCATTTCTTTCTCAGTGACTATGTAGTTTAATTTTTCTCCCTATAGGTTTTTGCTAATATAATATATGGCATACTATTTATTCCCCTCTTCCTATCCTAGAACAACTCCAATTGCAAATTTTGATGCATCAATGTGAATGTGAAATGGAAATGTCGAATTTGGACCTCTTAAAACTGGTACATTAGTTAAAGTTGCTTTCAACTTCTCAAAGGATTGCTAATAGTCTGGAGTCCACTTAAATTCAATATCCTTTGTCAACAAAGTAAACAAAGGAGCAACTATTTTACTGTAATCTTGAATGAATCTCCTATAATAACCTGCATGTCCAAGAAAACTTATCACATCCTTTGGTTTCTAAGGGACAGGCAGTGTAGATATGATCTCAATCTTTTTAGGGTCAACTTGTATCCCTACACTAGAAATAAAATTTCCCAAGACAATGCCGTCTGTCATCAGCATAAAATATATCTCATTGCTCAATGATAAGTTGTTTTTAGTGCATCTTTTCAAGAATGATTCTAAATTTTGCAAAGCTGCATCAAATATTTCACCATATGTGGTGAAGTCATCCATATAAATCTCTATCTTATGATGTGAAAAATTAGAAAATATACTAAGCACTTCTCTTTGAAATGCAAATGGAGCATTGCACAAACCAAAAGGTAAAACATAATATGCATAGGTACCCCAGGGATAGGTACATGTGGTCTTATCTTGATCTTCAGGTGCAATCTTAATTTGGTTATAACCACTGAAACCATCAAGAAAAGAGAAATATTTCTTCCCTGCCAAAGAATCTAGAACTTGGTCAATAAATGGAAATGGAAAATGGTCTTTACTGGTGGTAGTATTGAGATCCCTGTAGTCAACACAGACTCTCCATTTACCACCTTTTTAGGTACTATGACCAATGGTGAAACCCATTCACTATTTGAGATAGGATATATGAATCCTACATTCAAAAGCTTTTGCAGTTCAGTTTTCACAACTTCTCTGAGGGTTGGATTCATGCACCTCTTTGGCTGCCTTATGGGTTGGTAGCCTTCATTGATGTAAATCTTGTGCATGCATAAGGCAAGATCAATGCCTTTCATATCACTGTAATCCCAGGAAAAAGCTGATGCATGTGCCTGCAGCACAACATGCAAGGATTTTTGTTGTTCATCAATCAATGCATTATTAACATTCAACATCTTTCCAGGCTTGATCTCTAATTACATGGACATGTCTTCTATAGAGGACAGATCAAGGTTGGGTATTATTTGTAAGCATTGTTGGGGCAACAAAGTATGCATTATTTGAGATACCTCTTGTGTGGAGCTGGTAAGTATTATGCTTTCCAAAGGATCATGTAAATAGGATAGACAACTTTGTTGTTGCAAGTTCCTTCCACAGTCATTTTGAATGATATGAGCAATCAACTTATCCTCATCTTGAATATCTAGAAGAGGGCTACATTCAATGGTCATTAAGGTCTACAATGAGTAGTTTTCCTCATCATCTAGGTGTGGCCAAATGGTTTTCTCAAGATCTTGATGTGGTTGAGCTGGTGGATAAAGTACTAGGTTCTTGGTTACAGTTTCATTGGATATGATCATTTTTCCTGGCCTATAGCCTATGAATGCATCGGATGTGGCTAACCAAGGTCGACCTAGGATTAGTGGATAACCAGCAAGATTAACTTTGGGTTGAATTACTATAATGTCAGTAGGGTAATCCCAAGAATCTAATGCAATTACAAGGTTCTCAATAACTCCTTTAGGATTAATTGTAGACCTATCAGCTAATTGTAAAATTGTCTGAGTAGGTCAAAGGTTGGCTAACTGTAGTAGCTGCATGGTTTCCTTGGTCATCACATTAATTGCAACACCTAGGTCTATAAAATTATTTTTAATAAGGGTCCCATTGATTTTAACGTCCACAACTGGACTACTAGGATCTATATATTTGGGAATAGTTATATTGCCCAACATTATATTAGCAAGGTTACCCAAAATATGAACTTTTATGGGTCCTTTCTTTTCCTTCCTGGCTTTTGAATACAAAGATCCCTAATAGTATTAGTATAGATAGGAATATCTTTGATATCTTGGATCAAAGGGATTTTAATGTTGAAATCCTTTAACTGGCTTAGAAGGTTTGTTTCAATCTGAGTGTGTTGTTGCAGGATAGCCAGATGTTCAGGGAATGGAGGCTTCGGATGTAACATGGTTTGGAGCCCTTGATTGGACTGGGATTCCAAAGGTTGGTTATTTGAGGCTTCCTTTGTAGGTTCTTCATCTTCTAATTTTGTAATTTTGGGAGATGAAGGTCCTACAAGTTGCTTCCCTAATTTGAGATGAAGGTTACTCACCTCTACCCCATAAGTGGGGTATTGGACAACTTTTTTAGTGTAAGCTTTTTGAACAGGCTTAGTGTTAGGGTTTGGTGCAGGCTTGGTGGGTATCTGAGATGGTTTAGGCAACTAAGACTGAGGATTTGATGGTGTCATTAGAGCTTGTTGCTGAGGTGGAGGAGGTGGTAGCATAGGCTGCTAGTAATTCATATGTTGCGGCCATGGATGACCTTTTTGCCATTGAGGTTTCCATTGATTCTGTTGGGTTGGCCATTGTTGATTTTACTTGGAACCCTAAAATTTTTGCTATGGCTAGAGGTTTGGTGGTTGGTTCCAATTTGGTTGGGCTTGTAGCCATTGTTGAGGACTCTTCCACTAGTTCTGATTTGTTTGCTAGGGTTGGGTGTTCCAAGCAGAAAATTTTGGTTGCTCGAAGGAAAAGATGGATTAAAAGAAAGTGGATTTGGTGGCATACCTTGTCTCCACTGCCAAGGCCTCCTTTGTGCTATGTATAAATTTTTTTATCATCTCCTTCCATTGCCTAGAATTTTGGTTTCTCAATCTTTTCTTGTTGAATATTGGCCACTTGTTTGCACTTACAACTGACTTTCCTCTACCTACAGTTAGGACAGTACTCAGTGAGCATGGATTCTGCTTCCTCCTACTTCTTGATATGGAGGGTGTCCAACTATGTTTCCTGATGACTGATTATATCCTGCTTCATGTTGGACAATAAATTATTGATTTTAACTTTGGAGACCCCATTAGAGGACTTACTTGTGATGGATGATCTCTCCCCTCTTGGATTTCTGGAAAGAGTGCTTGAATAATTCCTACAGACTTTACAAATGTATTCAAATGGACTTGTAGATATGTCTCCTCCCCCAATAAGGTTGAGAGAATCCATACATTCTTCATTAACTCCCCTTAAAAATACCAATTTAAGGGATTCCTTTGATAGTTTATGATGTGGGTTCTTCTTCAAAGCAAATTGAAATCTTTCTATATAATATTCTAATGACTCATCCTCTTTTTGAGACATTGAGAAAATATCATCTCTTCTCTAGTCTAATCCTCTACAATAGTCCTTGTACTTCTCCAAGAACTTTGTCTTCATTGTTTCCCAATCTGGGACAACATCCCTACCAAGCCCCATAAACCATTGGGGGGAAACATCCTTAAGAGTAGCTGGAAAGAGCTTGAGTCTATGGACATCAGTAGTGTAATCATAACTTTTGTACAAAATTTCAAACTCAAAGAGAAAGGTATATGGGTCCTTTGTTACCAAGACATAAAATATTGGTAATGTTGATGGTGGAATGCTTTTTAGCATAGTAGCTCTAGCTTGGTTATCAATAGGGAACTCAAAGGTACCATGCTCTGGGTCATCTCCTGGTGCATCTCCCATTTTTTAGAAGGTCTCTTCAGTAGCTATGGAAGATGATGATGATGATGATGATGGAGATGGAAAGGCAGTGTCTACTCTTTCAACAATCTTCATAGTATATTCAATAAAGCCACTAGTATCTTCTCTATCGTGAGTGTCAGAAGGGATGAATCTTCCTTGGTTATCTCTCTGCCTCTGCATATGGTACATTTTTCTTTGTATGGCAATGACCCTACACAATGTTAGTATATTCTAGGTTTTGTTTTGATGATGAAATCTACTAGTACTAATGCAAAAATAGAAAATTAACTATGAAAACTTATAGAAATAGGCCTATGAAGGTAGCACCATCCCCAAAAGTGGTGCAAAAAATGTAGATGCAAACTAATGTGTCATGTACTTGGTAAATTTTACACAATTCAGGGGTGTGCCAAGCTGAACAGTCCCTTTGACATTGCTAGCCTACATTAAATTATCAACCAAGGAATGTAAAATTTGATGGTGTAGCACTATATGTGCCTTCACGAGCTTGCATTGACCTAAATTACTCTATACTAACTTATTCAAACTATTCTACCTTATTGGAATTTGACAGAATTGAAAAAACAATGAAAGTGGTTATTGAACCTAGTGGCTACGGGTACCTGCAACATAGGCTATAGGTGATTGCTAAAGATCTATGAATGCAAAACTAATCTAAAATTACTTAAAACAATAAAATAACTATTCCTATTCTCTAGAGAACTATGATTTATCTTTGTTCATGAATAGCTACAACTTTAACTAACCATAAACCATTCTACTTGCATTGCACATGTAAAATAATGGAAAACAAAATTACTAGAAATGCATAAATGAACAAATAGATAATTAAATTGAAGAATAGTACCTAAGTGGCCAGCTCAGAAGATTGCTTTGCTTAACTAAAAACTAGATCTAACTAAGATTCTCAAGCATCCATAAATCATACAACCCAATTCATTGCATAACGCCAGATATCAAACATAATCCTTCTTGCATATTTTATTTCATAATATCATCGTAACAACATGTCTTTGAATAACTAGAAAACTAGAAAAATACCAACTGCTAGTAACTTGTAACAAAAATCAACTAACTGAACATGAACTCATCCCCTGGCTTTATACAAAACAAGAAGATTCTTATTTGAACTAACTAACTACAATCATAAATCTCATTCCAAGATATGAGATGGAAGAATGATTGACTTATTCATCTAACTAAAAAGGAAAGAGAGACATATTCAAACAAGGACAACTTGCATGTGAAACACATAGACAAACATCCAATATTCAAGAACAGATATTTTCCAACATTTATTCCTTCCATAATGACCACGCTTAGCTCCAAAGCTTCCTACACTTGAGCAACTTGAACTTCATTAAATCCTTGTTCTGCTACTTCATTGCTTACTACAAATACTCCTTCCTTGTCACCATGTGTTGAGCTACAAAGAGATTAACCCATATACATACATATGAAACTAACTACCATAATTAAATCACAACATTTCGTTCACACACACACACACACACACACACACATATATATATATTCATATTTAAATCATGCAATGCTTCAAGTATTTTCACCATATTCATTTCCACAAAATGAGTTCAAGGTTGCAAGGTATGTATGAAAGGATAACCTGTTATGGAAGTATTGTCTTAAAATATACTTTAAAACCATAGGTAAAGTGTCTTAAAAGTATAGGAAAAGCAACAAAAAGATGTAGACATTGAAAAATGTCCTAAGTCTCTGAGCGTCATTTTTCTTGGTCGTCATCCTCGGATAATTGATTATTCAATTACGATTGATCATACTCCTCTATTAATTAAATAATTTCCAATTATTTAATTAATTCACTTTCTAATCTCTATTATATCCCGATCAATTAAAATAAATTAATTGCATCACTAATACCCCCTTTCTTCAATAATTAAGTAAATTGTTATTTATTTAATTATTTAACCTTCATCTATTATCTATAGTCTGATAATAATAATTATTATTTGACCTTTTTATTCTTCTATAATTAAATAATTTTCAAAATTATTTAATTATGTGTCATTCTTCTCTCCTTTGAATAAATAATTCAAATCAATTACCCATGTCTAATTTCCATCTCCCCATTTAATTAAATTGATTTCACAAATTAATTTAATTAAATGCTTATTTTTCATTTTCTCCAAATAAATAATTTGGATGAATTATTTATTTGTCACTTGTCCATTCCCTCCATTTTCAAATAAATAATTTAAAATAAATCATGTATGCCTCCCTTTTGTTCAAAGATGTCCTGTCATTCATTTCTATCATAGCCTTCATTGCTATCATAGTCGTCAGGCATCATAGCCTTCGACATCATACCTATCATAATCCTTCTAGGAATGACATATTCTTGGTGCATCAATTTTGGACCATTGATCTTGGCATCTTTTTGGAGGCTCAATCTCAACCATCCATTTCATAACCTCCCTCTCATGCATCTTCCACCATTGATCTTGGAATCTTTCTAGAAGATTAATCTGGACCGTCCATTCGAATGGCTATCTATAAAAGCAACCTTCCCCCTTCACTTTGTCCTTAACATTCATTTTATCTCCAACTTTCTACTTATAATTTGTAGGTATTTGCACAAGTAAAACAACAAATCTGAGGGAAAATTTTTCAAAAGGAGAAATAGGAGAGACAAGAGAAGGAATCAATTGCAATGGGGGGTGCTTTATTTTGAATGCATTTCATTTTTATTCCTCTTTGGTTGTATTCTCTTCTTTGGATGTGGTTTGCAGCTTAGAAGTGTTGGTTGTCACTTTATCTAGGCTAAGAATTCTCTAAGCCCATCTTACATTGGTGAACCCAACGCAAATACTGGTTTTACAAATTTTTTGTACAATTTTTGCTTGTTTTTGCATATTTTAGGTACGAAACGACACAACTGATAGGAGAAGCAACGCATTTTCTAGGAAGTGACACATTTGAAAAATGCAGCGACGCACTCGTTCAGAAACGACGCATCTACAGAAGGCATCTGTGGTTTGGAAATTTTAGATTCAAAAATGTGACGCAATTGATGTTGTGTGACGCAATACAGTGACACAACTAAGGAAAGAAATGATGCATTTGTATGGTCGGTAAAAATTTTCAGTTTTAAGATCTTTTTTATTTTTCTTTTGGGCTGTACAGGTAGAGTTGAATTTTTGGGTTACTGATTTTCTGTTTACATCATGTGGCTTTGGATTGGAGCTCCCCAAAACTGCTTCTTTTGAAGCAACAAAAAAATTGAGCTCTTTGTTTTTAGTCTTTTTAAGCTTTTCTTAGTTTAGTTTAGTTTCTTCATTTTCTAGTTTAGTTTAGTCGTTAATTTTTGAGTTTTAGTTTAGTTTTTAAAGCTATTGTGCTAACTTAGTCTTTTCAGCTTCTCGTTGGTCCAAGACATCTTTGTGAAACTACTAATACGTAGTTTTGTAGGTTCGAATGTCTAAGGATTTATTTTGAAACCATACTTTAGATTAGATAACACTTCGTTTGGTGCTTTAAAAAGAATGATTGTCTTCTCTCACTTAGATTTAAATAGGGGGTAATGAACCACATGTTTTAGTGTTTGAAGGATGGTAGGTATTATGCTCTCACCTTGTGCAAACTTGGTGATCAGAAAGCTAGACCCATCCATTTTTGTGTTTACCCAGTGGAAGGCCTGCCTTGGTGGGAAATAGTACTCACCCCAAGGGAATGACCCAAGTGGTAATGGGATAAATCCAAGTCCTTCTAAGCTATATAAATTTTTGATTGCAAGGAAAGTTTGCAGTCAACGGGACGGTACGTGATAGCTCTCCCCCAGTATCTTTATGATGTGTAAAACCCTTGTTCTAAAGGCTAGGAGACCTCTCAAGGGAGTTTATCATCATATCCCTTGAACCGGATTCCCTTACTAGACACCTCTTATTTTTTTAGAAGCCTAGCCTTTTGATTGTTGCTTGGTTTGGTGCAAGGTATAGTAACATGCCCGAAGTTACTCACTACTGATTCCCTTGAGTAGAGATAGAAAATTCCTCCTTGTGGGGAATTTTAGTTTGGTGTGCCCATAGAAGTGAGTGTTGTGGAGGGGAGCCAGTGCCACCAAAATTCTAGGCTATCCACTCTCAATAAGGAGAAGTGTTCAACATTGATCCAAGGTATTTTAGTGGGCCTGTACCAAGTATACAAACCCTTTCCAACTACGATTCATGCTTGTTTTCTTGTTACAATTTCACATCAAACTAGACCAAAACAAAGTGATTGATACGGTCTGCTGTGTTTTCCAATCATATTTTTTCAAAAACACTCAAAATCTAGATCAAAAACCATTGAAAATTATCAAAACTATCAAAACTACATTCTGGAAAACTGCAACTGACAAACATAGAGCCACAACTGTTACTGTGATCCACAACTAAGACCTAGAAAACCATAACTGACTTTTTGAAATGCAATTGATGAAAATAGAGCCACAATTGATAACCTGAACCACAACTGTAAGACACATTTGTTGAAAATTGAGCCGCAATTATCTGCTAAACAAAAAAATTTGAAATATGTGTCCAAAATCTGACCAAAACAATTTCACAGTGGCCTCTACCTAATAAACTAGAGACTTGCAAGATTTACCTGTTCATTTTAGGCATTCCTATTATAAATACATTTCATTATAGGTTGCATTCTTCAATCCTTTGCATTAGACTTTGATTCTTAAGTTGCATCTAGACCTTCAGATTTTGAACATAGGGAGACCTTTGAGCTTTTGGAAATTATTGGTTACATATTCTATTTTTCATTGACCATTGTCCTTGTCATTGTCACTTTATCAAGTTTGATTCATAGTCTTGTGTCCTAGTCTTGGCTCTATTTTGTTAAAGTCATCCTCTTATGGTCAACGACATTTGGAATTTGTTTCCTTGGGTTCACATTAGCTTGATTGCCACCCTTTGTTTAAAATTTTAGGATTCCTTTGCATTGCCTTTTTCTCATTTAGACTCATATTTCTTAGTTTTCACTTTGCACCCTTATTCTAAAAATACAAAAAAATAGATTACTTTATCTTAGTCTTAATCCTTTTGCATCCATTAGTTTCATTATCTCCTTTAGTTGCATTTTCACCTTGATCTTCAATTAGCATCATTTAGTCACCTTATCATGTCAATCAATCTTTAGTATCATTTAGAATTCATTATTCTCCATCCTTTGGACATTATCATCCTTGCATTAGTATCCTTGCATTTTCATATCCTAAAATCTAAAAATCCAAAAAAAACATACCATAGTTTCATTGACATCTTGAATTATCCCCCAACTTGCAAAAGTTTCATATGGTTGAAACAAGGTCCCAAACCAAAAGAAAGAACATGGATTTTTCAATTAACCATTTTCATGACACTACCCTTGGAGCATATTCAAATCATTCTACATTCAAATCATTCTACACCTCCAAGATACACACCACCAAGAGACCAAACATGGGAAAACATGAGCCAAGAGGAGTCCAACAGACAATTGACCCAAGAAAATATTGAAGAAGCTTATAGTGACCCACAAACTTTGAGCATGATGGATCAACTTGTTAGTGAAGACCCTAATAGATACTTCTACACACTAGCTAAAAAGGGGGCCAAATTACCTCAAGGTTTTCATGTATCCACCATTGTAAAGAAAGAAAGAAAAAATCCATTTGAATTTGGCATGCCCTCATCACAACAAATGTCAAAAATACCTCTTCGTACAACTACACACATGACCACCACTACTACACACATCCCAAGCGTCCCAACATTTGGAAACAAGGAAACCAATATCACTACACAAGGTCAAAGTTTCACACTTAGGGGTCCCTCAAATGCCATGGGGAAGACCTTCACAAACCCCCTTTTCCAACATACCAATCAAAGTGCCATAGATCACAAGGTCACACTTCTTTAATCCAAAATACAAGCCAAGGTCCTAAGTCTACCCCACAAAATACCAATCAAGGTTCCACATCACATTGTCCTACCCCTTTGACTCAAAATGAAAACCAAGGTCCTAAATCTACTCTTCACAACACAAGTCAAGGTTCCTTATTCCAATTTCTAGGTGCCCCTTCATCAAGTCAAAACCCACCAACTAAATCTAGAAGGGTTCACATTGTCTCACAAAGAACCTCAAATCAAAATGAAAATCAAGGATCAATCACATCACTCCAAAACACTAATCAAGGAGCTCCTCCATCATTACAAAATTCTACCTAAGGAACCTTTACTTCATTTCAAAATACCAACCAAGGACCTACGCCTTCAAATTCAAATCAAGGACCTATACCTTCAAACACCAACCAAGGGAACATTCATTCACATCAAAACATCAATCAAGGTCCTAGACCTCCATGTCCAAACATTAACCAAGGATCTACACCCCCACTTGCAAATCACAGACTAAATTTTTAAAACCAAAACATGAATCATGGGTCTATACCTCAATTCCAAAACACCATACCAAATGCAAACATGACCTTTGGCACAAACATAAACACCAATCTCACTCCTAATCCAAGCAACACACATCCATATGGAAACCAAGGTCCCATGTCACAAAGCATCAATCCTATTCCAAATCCAACATACGACCTTAATGCCAACACTATGACATCTCACCAAAAAAATGCAACATCATCCCTTGCAGACTATTTGATACAACATATACAGACCCTTGAACAACAAATTACAAACATCCAATTGGGAACCAACAAGAAGACATATTTTTTGGAAGAGTTGTGCCCCTTTCTATTTAATTGAAATCTATACATGCCTCCCTTTCCCCCTCATTTCACGACACCACCTTTGCCTAAGTATAAGGGGACATGGGACCCAATAGAGCACATTTGATAATTTAAAACATCATGTATGGAAATCTCATATGACCCTACCTATTTAATGAGACTATTCCCACAAAGCCTCACAGGGGCAACCTTAGATTGGTTTGCACACCTTCCTACCAGAACCAAAACATGGGGTGAACTAGCTAAAAAATTCATCAATCATTTTTCCTTCAACATTAAAAACGATGTCACCCTTGCAACATTGAGCACAACCAAACAAGAGGAAGGGGAATCACTTACTTCATTCTACTAGAGATGGCAAGGATTGGTTAGCAAGTTCCCTTGTCACATGCCTGAAAGACAACTTGTCACCATTTTTTTGGAAAACCTTAATGGAGAATTGATGATTCAAATTCAAATCCAATGTTGCACAAACTTTTGAGGAGATTCTTGAGAAAGGTGTCCTTATTGAAGGGTCTTATTGCAAAAGGGCTAGTCAAAGTCAACAAAGAAAATCCAAAACCCAACAATGACAAGAGAAAATATTGGTCTTTAAACAAAAATGTCACAAATGATGGAGTCATTGATGCCAAATTGATAACCAAATGTCTGATCATTCAACTTAAAGGTCCTTCCTCATCAAATACACCCAATACACTAAACACATAGACACAAGGTCAAAACCAAACGCTAAACGCGATCCAAAACAATCAACAACACAGGGGTCCTCCCCGCACCAAGAGAACATACAACCCTTTGGGTGAACCCATCGAATCAATTCTTAAATTAATTTTGCAAGAAAATGTCATTTCACTACCATACACCAAAAACTATAAACCTTTACTGACCAAACCTGAGTGGTGGAAGGAAGATGAATACTGTGAATACCACCATGGGAAAGGACACAAAACAACTCAATGTTGGACACTCAAGAATATCATTCAAGACCTTATTGAAGATCAAACCATTTTAGTTGATAATTCACAAGCCAAGACAAATGTTGATCACACCATATTCAAAACACCCCTACAAGACCATGACAAAGGAAAAGCCTCTAGTTCAGGAAACAACAGTAATGCCAATTATGCAGCTGTCAAACATGCTTACAACACTATCATCCTTAATGTGACACCCATTGATGATCATATTTCCACTATCACCATAAACAAGCCAAAATCAAATTGGTTGTCACCACTCGTAGAACCAAGGTAACTATTCCAGGCCCATCCATAAATCCCCAACCAAAGGGTCAATATAACCTCCTAGAGAAGCTAAGAAAAACCCCTGCATAAATTTCTATCTTGGAGCTCCTTCGTATCTCACCACAACACATAACCATCCTTGGTAAAGCCTTACAAGAAGCTTCTATCCCCACAAACCTAGATGTCAATGAATTTCAGGCCATGGTTGGATACCTAGCTATGCCACACCATGTAACCTTCTTTTAACAAGACTTTTTTGTGCCAAAATCTGATCATAATAACCCCCTACACCTAGAAGTATGTGTTAATACACACAAGATTAGGCAAGTCCTAGTAGACGGTGGAGCAGGTCTAAATATTTGCTCACTAAAATTGGTGAAAGCATTGGGATACTCTGAGAATTGTATTGACCAAACCAAGATTGTGATCAAAGCTTATGATAATTCTGCACGTTCTTTCGAAGGCATAATCTCACTTCCCGTAAGGTTGTCCCAACAATACAGGATACAATATTTCATGTCTTGGATCTAGATTTGCATTAAAATCTTCTCCTTGGATGCCCATGGATTCATGCCATGAGGGCTATTCCATCTGCTTATCATCAATGCCTCAAGTTCCCACACAATGGCTCTGAAATCACTATTCCAGGTGACCCTGATTCTTTTCAATATTGTTCAAACCTAAAAGGATTTTCTAAGCTTCAAGTGCCCATAAATCAAGAGGCCTCATCCTCCACTTCATCCTGCTACATTGATCCTTTAGACCTCATCAAATCATCCACTTCATTCGTTGCGCCATCAAACCCTAAGGTCCAAGTTCGTGATATGGGATGTGGAGAATACCACATGAATAATTTACCGACAAACGACAATGCTATTGTTGTCGAGAAGGTTTAGACTTCTAACAATGTTGTCAAGACAACTGTAGAAGGAACACAAAAAGATGGACGTGCTTGGATTAAAACCTTTTGGGATCCTGATACTACATCCACCTTTTCCCTATCCGTTTCCACTCAATCCTCCCATTTCCATGATAACCCACTCCTTCATCATGATCCCGTTGGGGATATCCAATCATCATCCTTCCATCCCACCTACCTTGGGTTAGGGTATGCATCCCCTACTGTCGCCTCTACTAAGCCATCTTTTTGAGTTGTTAAGGATGTGCAAGCCTCCTTCAACGTTAACAGTACTGAAAAGGATAGTCCCAAAGCTTCTATCGATGGAATTGTCACTCCTTGTCATACGTCAAACATTCCTATCACTCCATCTGTTTCACCCGTCTCACTCACATCCACCTACATTATAGGCATAGATCAACAAGTCATATATCAAGAAAAGAATAAAGATAAAGCTCAAGAATTAAAGGTGAAAGTTCCTTTTACAAATGGAGATCCAGTATCAAAAGAAAGAATACAAATAAAGAATGAATAATAAAATTCCTTTAGCCAAAGTCAAAAGCTATTGGACAAGTCAAAGATACAAGTAAAAGTCAAGATTGAAAGAAAGAAAAATTGTGCCTCTTCATCAAAAATAATTGGGGACATCTATCAAAAGAATGAAAGTAAGAAAAAAATGATCTCCAACTATGCCTCTCCATCAAAAATAATTGGGGGCATCTGTCAAAGTAGAATGCCAAAAGAAGAGCTTGTTGATCCAACGTCACCATCATCACTTTCACTCATTCCATATGTCTCATTCCATCCATCCATATGCATTCGTCACATCTTTCCACTTCTATTGGAAATGTTTTCCGATGTACGTTTGACGACAACCCCTTCACGTACTC
Organism: Sequoia sempervirens; assembly: GCA_007258455.2. Classification (NCBI taxonomy): domain Eukaryota; kingdom Viridiplantae; phylum Streptophyta; class Pinopsida; order Cupressales; family Cupressaceae; genus Sequoia; species Sequoia sempervirens. Next base: position 47,259,612 of record VDFB02026320.1, on the reverse strand, counting down.
TAGCTCATTGGTTTCCCAAGCTCCTTTTCGTCGAAAGCTTGAGGGCCCACGTAGTGTGCACATCAGGGATCATATCATAGCTTCTTTTGTCTGCCACATCTATTGCCCTTCATATTTTCCACTTGCACTCCTCATCCAAATTAGGTCCTTTCATCCAGCATGGTCATCCCCACATAATCAAGGCATCGTCACAACATCATATGGATCAGGTGCTTATCATCTTTCTACTCTTGAAGGAGAACCATTGTCTGAACCTATCAACAACATGCACCTTCACAAGTATTAGACTTGATTCTCAGAGTATCCCTTTAAAAGTCAAAAGTACAAAAAAATCAAAAGAATCAAAAAAATGGTCACCCTAATGAAAACCTAGCAAACAAGCGTCTTGGTGAAGCCAAAAAAATCAAAAAATGGAAAAAAATCAAAAAAATAGTAAAGAGAAGTAATTTGTCCAAAAGTAAAAACCACTTCGATGGCACTTTGGATAAGTACCATGGTGAAAACCTGGCAAACAGGCACCATGTGTAGTCAATTTATGCTCCTCTGTCTACTGTCACTCTATCTAGTCCTTTGTCCTTTCCCCCCATCCATTCGTGCATATCACTCATTCATAGTAAAATTAATCATCCTTCCATGGCCAGGGAACCACTGATATTTAGTATCCTGATCATTCCTCACCTTTGCCGCTATCCTTTGTGCATAATAAATTATTCCTATACTTGACTAGGGGAAATTCCTTAACCTACATCTTTATGGGAAAATAATGCATGGTATCAGCTTCAAAAAACTTCAAAATCCAAAAAAAAAATTAGAAAACTTCAAAATCCAAAAAAAACTCAAAACATTTCAAAATCCAAAAAAATCAAAACATTTTCAAAATCCAAAAATCATAAAACCTTCAAAACCCAAAAAAATCATAAAACCTTAAAAAATTCAAAAAAAATAAAAAAACCTTTAAAAATCCAAAAATAGCAAAAAACTTCGAAAACTCCAAAAACTGAGTCTGTGTCTGAGTCTGAGTCAGTTTGTGTTAGAATGGTCGAACTACATTGTCTCTGTGCATTTTCTAAGTAGGCAAGGCTCATCTTAAATGAGCCCCTGAGACATTAAGTCAGTTCTCTTAGGTTGTCCAAATAAAACCATGACCCAGTCTTTTGTCGAATAAGGAAAAGTCAAGTTGTGTCGAACTACGAGGTCTCTGCGTGTATAACGTAGGAAAGGCCATCAATCGATGAGCCCCCGAGGCCACCTAGGTCAGTCCTTTAGGGTTTGTCGAGTCTGGTCGTGTCCTTGGTCCACAAGTAATCATCATTCAAGCCAAATCACAAATCAACAAACAAACATAACCAACAAAATATTTTATCATCAATCAACCAATCTCGTCATTCAATCATAATGGGGCATCATGTCATTTGTCTCATTCGGTCCTATCTCTTGTCTTTTATCAGGATGCGTCCTTCCTGTTATTAGACTCTGTCATTGGTCAATCTGGTCATTCACCTTAAGCAGGGTGTGTCTTTCTTGCAGATCGGTGCCTTGTCAACATTTGTCACTTGGTAAACTTTGTTAGATGTGCTCCTTGCCTTGAACAGGATATGTTTTTCCTAAAATTAGGTATCATCGCATCCCTTGGTCATATCAATCAATCTTGTCAACCTTGTCAATCAATCTTTCCTTAATCAGGATATGTCTTTCCTAGAGTCAGGTGCAATCAATCAACTTTGCCATCTTTATCAATCAATCTTTGTCAAAATCAATCAGTCTTGTAAACCTTGTCAACCAATCTCGCCTTAATCAGGATGTGTCCTTCCAAAAACTAGGCCTAATCAATCAAATCTACTAGTCAACATTTTTCAAACTTATCGATCAATTCTTGTCAACCTATCAATCAATTCGGTCATCTTGGTCAAACATCAATCTTATCTGTATCATTGGAAAACACTATCTCTATTGGCAAACACTATCTCTTTGGAAACCACTTCATTGGTCTGAATTTGTCTTATCTTTTTGATTGGTTCTGGGTCATGTCACTAGTTACCTCGAGGATGTCCTATTAAAGGATTTAGAGGGACGATGATGGATCATGGCCTCTTTTCTTTGTTTGTTGTATGTGGTTTGTCTTGGCAAAAAGACTGGGATAATTGGATCCTTAGTATGAGCTGGGGCATTCCTTGTCTTTTGACTGCTTGTCTCTCACAAATGGTCACCTTGCATACCTTGGTGTATGTCATACCATTGTGTTTGTGTTCCATTTGTGACACTTTTTACGCCCAATGATGATAAATATGAAAATGGAAGTATGAAGGTTGGTCTCTCTTCATTCCCCGTCTAACTTTCCATCTCCATCTTCCTTTCCCTTGTCGTTCATCTCTCACATCTCTTCCATGCTAACATTTCTTCTATCCTTCATCCTCTAGTCTTATCATCCATTTTGAGAGCACATTCATGTTCTTTGAACCCGCCTGTCCTCTCAAGGGGGCATACCTCTACCTTGTCATCACCGGGGTACACTGGGGCATGATCTGAACCTAATTTTTGTTTTCATTCTTTGACACAACGCTCAAATCACATTATGTCAAAGAGGGGCAAAATGTAGACACTAAAAAATGTCCTAAGTCTGCGAGCGTCATTTTTCTTGGTCATCATCCTCTGATAATTGAATAATTTTAACTATTCAATTATGTTTGATCATACTCCTCTATTAATTAAATAATTTCTAATTATTTAATTAATTCACTTTGTAATCTCCATTCTATCCTGATCAATTAAAATGAATTAATTGCATCACTAATACCCCCTTTCTTCAATAATTAAATAAATCATTATTTATTTAATTATTTATCCTTCATCATCTGTCTATAGTCAGATAATAATTATTATTATTATTTGACCTTTTTATTCTTCTATAATTAAATAATTGTCAAAATTATTTAATTATGTGTCATTCTTCTTTACTTTGAATAAATAATATAAAATAATTATGTGACAATTATGTGACCTATTTAATTATGTGACAATTATTTAATTGTGTCATTCTTGGAGGCAAAATGGAGGACCACAACTTTCAGAATCCTCATTTTCCTGTCAATGGTAAAAATTCAAAAAAAATTCCCTGTTCTGTCAAGGGCAAGGGATTTCATGCAGCTGGTAGGGTTCCCTCAACTAGCTTTCTCGTCACCAATAGAGCATTTTCTTCTAGATTAGCATGTGACTTACATGGAAAGTCCTCTCTATCGACGAAAGAAGTTTTTTCTGATAAAGTTAAGCGTTTTCAGGGTTTTCTTGACAGTGTTTTTCATAATAGGGTTTGGATCTCTGATCAACAAGTTATCAAGCCTCCCATTACAAAGCTTCAACGCCATTCTCGAACCACAAATTCTCTTGTCAAGGAGAGGCAAGATCCTTTTGACATTTTTGTTCCCGAGTCAAAATTTCGCTCAAATTCCTTGAGTTCTTCCCATTTTTGGGTTGATGTGGCTTCTGGTCGTCTACATGGCCATAAAATTTCTCCTACTCCCCGTGTAATGACTTTCATCCCTAACAAACCTATTTCTGATTCTTTTTGGGCTCCCTTCATTCCAAATTCTTCATCTCCTTGCCCGACCACTTTTTTGAATGGCATTTTGTTGTTTACCCTAAATATTTTGTGCCTTTGCGACCACCTCTCACTTTTCTAAATTCTATTCCTTTCAATAAGAAGGTTTCTAAGGGCCCTAATGCAAATGGTAATGATGATATGGGGCAAAGGGTTCATTCAGAGATCCAAATGCAGGGGAAGGAGAAGGTTTTGGGTTTTGATGGGAAAAAATGGGTTCTGAAAAGATTCAGGAAGAGTGATCAAGTCAATGTCACTCTTCCCCATGTCATGCTTCTACTGCAGATTGATGATCTCAAGGAAATCTCTTTAATCTATAAGTTTTGGAAATTCCTTCCAGATCTTTATTTTTTTTAAAATTGGGTTTTTCAAACTTGGATGGATCTAACCAAGTTTTCTTTTTAGATAAGGGAGAAGGTTTCTTTATCATTATATTTTCTGATAGAGATTCTAGAAATGTTGTTTACAAAAAAAACGTAAAAAAAAATAAAAAAAAATCTTGTATTTGTGAAGGGCACAGTTTATTTACAACCCTTTGGACTCCAAATTTTAGCCCTTCTCATACTAGGGTTCAATTTATTCCTTTTTGGGTACAATTGCAAGGGTTACCTTTGGAGTACAAAGAGTCGAGCATTATTGAGGTCCTAGGAAATCATATAGGAATTTATCTGCATCATGATTCATTTTTCTTCTCTAATCCCTCGTAACCAGTCAGGCTTTGTGTGCTTATTGATGTTTCTAAGACTCTACCGGTGGTTGTTAATATTAAGTCAAGTTACGACTTGTGGAAATAGAAATTGGTCTTTGAGGATCCAAAGTAGTCTATTTTTTATGTCATTCACCTATTCATTCCCCCACAAAATGTGTGGGGTTGGAGGACTTGAACATGAATGTTAATAAGGATGCATTCAAAGAATCTGTTAATTCATTGAATACCAAATCAATTGTGGATTTTTCTACTTCTAATAAGAAATTGTCATTCATCTCTAAGGTTTTTGATATATGTTTTAAATGGTATCATTATATTAATGGTGCATGTTCACAGTTAAATTCTCAAGGTCTTCTGACTGAAGAGTTACAACATGTGGGTCTTCAATAGTTTCACAGTTAAAGTCTATAGAAGTTTTTTCTTGTGAACATCTCTCTTTGGGGGAAGATGATGGCTTTATTTTAAGTAATCTTGATAAGGGAGCTTGTTTATCCTCAGTTGGTTTCAAAAATGAAAGGTTAGCTATTTCAGTTTCTCGTTTTAAGCCCCTTATTGTTTCTTTTCTTCCTAGTTTGGAGAAATTATTGTTCTCACCAATGAAAATATTCCTTTCTTCGATTAAGCTCTTGGTTCGTCAGCTTAATTTTGATAGTATTCAACAATTGAATCAGTGTGCCTCAATGCTCACACTTGGTTTGTCTAATCAATGTGATGAAAGGTTAAAGGTTTTTTATGACAAAGAATTGGAAGATAATTATGTTTTACAGTCTCAGTTGCCTTCTCTTGATCTTAATGATCATTCTTCTACTTTACCCTCTGAGGAGGAGTTTCAAAAATTTGTGGATGAGACTCTAGTATCAGTAGATGAACAAATGATTGATGATATTGCTTCAAAGTTTTTTGGGGAAGGGGAGGTATCAAATGATTTGGTATTGTTATCAATTTTTTGCTAAAGCTCAATTGGTGGAGCTAATTAAATATTGTTATATTTGAAAGTGAAAGAACATTTATTTTTGCATGTGCTTAGGTGTTGTTTGCATAGTATTTAACAAGTATCAAGTACCAGTTTTTGCAAATGTTTTGAGAAAACTGAGTTTTAGAGGTATTGCTCAAATATTTTACAAATCAAATAGAGTACAAAAATGAGTATACAAATGATTTAAGAATAACAAATTGCTTTCATTTATTCCATAAATTTATTCACATTACATGTTTCATTTGATCGCAAGAATACAAATGATGGTACAACTTTGCATTTCAATGCATTTCTTTCATAATGGAAGTGAAAGAAGGAATTAAAAGATCCACACAAGCCATGGTTTTAGTCGGTTCCATTCATTACAAGAAAGGAAATATACAATTGAAAGAGAGAAGCAAATAACATGGTACATATCCGTCATTGCCTGTATTTGATCTTCGATTGATGCCTCGTAGCTTGCTCCATTCTGATTTTGTTCCTGGTTGTACCTGCAGAAGATTGAGAAGAGTGTCAATTAAGAGCTCGGGATATGAACTATACTACATGCCATACTAACAGAGATATATTTCAATCCTTAAAATGCATAGAATCAACTAAAGGAAAGGACAACAACATGAGCTGAAAAGGGAAACATCATTATCATATATTATTTTTATTGCTAACATTGTTTTTTTCCTTGTGCAGGTATAGGAAAAGTCATGTAGCTGATTATCTTATGAATACCAAGCATGTGGTGAAAAACGGGCTCCCACAAGGGTAGAGCTTGGCATGCTGCCCCTTAAACATTACAGATGGGGCTGAATGAAGGAATACAATTCTTATGTTCATCTGAAATATTCTGAAGGAGTAAAGCAGAGTTTCATTCATCAAATCCATTAAGCCTATTGTTCATTCATAACAATCAAGTGATATGCTATTTTGAGATCTACAGGTGAACAATAGACTTAATGAATTTAATCAATTCAACTGAGATTCATCAATGTTATACTTGCAAGTTTAAATGTTGTACTATTTGCATTTTTCTGCCATGAGTATCGTTTATGCATCTTGTTTCATGATATTATAGCAATTTTCATGCTCGTGATGGTGATAGTGAACAGGCATACATAATTCCTCATTAACAAGAACACTGTTCAATAAAGGAAGCATGTGAAAAGCTTCAGATTTTCATTTGAATGGAGGATGACAAGCATAAAGTAACCCACTATAACTATTTTCTGAATGCAAGTATTTCATTAAATGAAGTTGATATATCGATCTTTAATGCTATAAGGAGAACAAATGTATGGAACAACCTCTTCTTAATGGAACATAAAAATGCATGAAGAGGGTCAGATAAAAGACATTAACTCATCAAGAATAAAGCAAGAGACCAACAATGTTGAGATTGTTCAAGGAAAAAATTAGTGAAAGAGCAGCATTTAATATGCATACCATGAAGGAAAAAATGAAAGCTTGTTGTCAAGCTAAAGTGCACTACAAAGTTTTGAAAGATTGTTTCAAATACATATACATATTCAACAGTTAAAGCTAATAAGTAAACTCGTAATAGTGCTGCATTTTTCTAGAATCAGAAAATAAAATTACAGTTGCTCGTATTGAAAGAAGATAGAACTTACTGTCTCCTCAGGAAAACAAATGATGTCATTTTGACAGTATTTTTAAATGGGTGAGGTCATTTTTAGTTTACACTGTGTAATAGCATTGAATCATTTTGCAAAATATGAAGTTGCTTTCAAATTAAAAGGAGTCCATCTAGAGTTATCAAGTGATTTCAAGTCTCTGCAATTGAAAGCTACAAGATAATAGAGAGATTTTATTATTTTCAGAAATAACCACATGGAGTTTTGATTTTAAAATGCAAATTTATCCATATTTTTCATTGTTTTTGAAATACCCATATGGGATTTTGTCAAAATGCAGAATACAAACTATATTCTCTTGGGTCGAGCCCAAAAAATTACAAAGAACCCAATGTGTGCATGAGTGGCCGTGGCCAAGAAGAGGGGTTTTCAACTTCAAAGTTTCATTTACAATAGAAAACTTTTAAGTATGCATGCTAGGCCCCAAAATTTGAAGAAAACAATGGAATCATACAAAGTTTCTAAGTAAAATGCATTTTAGAATATAAGCATGGTGTGGCCTATGTTATGGCCATGAAATTATAAATGAAAATGATCTTTTGTAGATGTATAAAACTTTTATAATCTTTATGTTTTAGAGAAAGAATGCCAACAAAAATACAAAGAAACAATAAACTTACCATGTGCACCATAGAGGAGTAGAGATGTGTCACGGCCAAGCTCTCATAGAGTTTCTAGATGAAGGACCAAACTCTCACACATGGTGGTCATTGAAAGCATCGACAACAGTAAACACAGAGCCACAAATACATCAAAAAGTATGCTCATGCCACGGCCTCAAGGCCAAGAAACAACAAAAAAGCAAGGAGTCTCAAAAGGGCCACAGAAAGCTCAAGAATGTGCTTACCTACAAAGACCATAAAGATTCGACAAAAGAAGTGACATATGGAGCTCAAGTTTCCCTCCAAAATCCCAAACCCTAGCATGACGGTAATTCCTTCTTCCTCTCAACTAAGTTTTCTTTCAAATGGAAAAGTGTGAATGATGTGTTTTTAGGGTTTCGCTTTAGTTTTGTTATATTTTCCCAACCCTAATTCGACTTAGGGGGTATATGCCTTAGTGATTATAATTTGATGCATACCTTAGGTCAAAGTCTTATGGGGAGGCATTCATATTATTATTTTTCCTAAGTCTTTAGGCTTGTCTAATGAATATTTTTATGGCTTTAGACTTTAGGTTTTTATGTCAATGATGCCTTACTAAAATTGGAAAGTGATTAAATGCCTTGGGTTTTGATTGGTTTTTGAGAGAAATCAATAAAAAGTTGTAAGTGAGATTTTACTTATGATTTAGGGTTTTTATTTTCAATTGATTTAAAGAAATCAATTAGGGTATGGATAAGAGATTGCTTTACATTTTATGATTTTTTGAGAAAAATCAAGTTTTGTAAAGGGGATTAAGTTATATTGTTTTGAAAAAGATTTTCCTAAATCTTTAATTGCAAAAAATAATCAAATTGTGAGAGTATTAAATCTAAAAATCATTGTAAAGCAAGAATAAAGCAATATCTTATAAATTGTTTTATTTCTTTGTTATTTTTAGTAGATTTGTCAGTGATCTTTTCTCTTGGTTGGATTTGAGCTTCTTGGTGGAGAGATGAAGTGTTTTTTTTGCTTTTAAAGTAGATCTGACCTATTTTTAGGAGCTTTTCAGTATGTACATGCAAAAAGTGTGACTTTTCCACTTTTGTGCCAACTTTTTGGGTAGTTTTAGATGCTTTTCCTTGAGCTTTCTTCTTGAGATTAGATTAGGGTTTTGAGGTATATCTTGAAGAAAACATAGTGTTTTCTTAGTTTAGATTATTGTTTCTTGCTCTGATACACATTCTGAGAGCTTGTAAACTTCTTTGTACTCAAATTTTGAAAATTTTACTCCTTCGTTCAATAAAAGCAACATTCTTATCTCCAATTTCTATCTCTATTTGTAGTTTTAGTATGATGTCTACATTGTGATTATGTTTTATAGATCCTTTTCATGTCCTATTATTGCAGATCATTGATATAGAAAGTTCATTTAATGCAAGTTGCATGATGTGTTTAAGTTCAAACCTTCATGCAAATCAATTATGTACTGGTGTTCATAAGAGATTGTGAATTCATTGTTGTTTTTCTTAAGACTATTTGTGGGTAGAACATCAAAGTCATTATTAAGTTTGAGATCATATTAGATAGATTTTACATTTCAATCATATTCTCTATCCTTTTTCCTAGAAGATCACTTAGAATAGGATCCATCATTCGAAGAACCAACTCACTCTGGAGATTCTCTTTTCACATAGATCACCCACATCTAAAAAGAGTTTCCATGTTTCAACAAATAGTTTGATTTTTTACAAATCTAACAAAGGGTGCATAGCTGATTGATAACAACTATCATTATCAATATCCTAGTCACCATTGTCTCCTCCTTCAAGCAAAAAGTCTCCTGCCAAAAGGGGTAGGAAATCTTTAGCTATCAAGTTACAAGAACAAATAGAAGCAGGTGTACATATGACATTAGGCATCCAAATGGGTATAGGTTTGAAATAAAAAATACCAAGGGGAGCCTGTTGCTCTCCTAAGTCTCAATGAGATTAATATCATGGAAAGTCAGAGGCATAAATGCCTCTGAAAAATGGGCTGAAATCAAGCAACAATTGGATGCTAGTGGGGCAGATACAGTTGTTCTTCAGGAAACAAAAAACTTTTGAGGAATATTTTCAAGTTATTGTTAAGAAGTGGAGCAAATGGAAAGCTTCACATTCACCCTCTTAGGGAGCCTTAGGAGGTTTTATTACTCTTTGGAATTCAAAAATAGTTTGCATTAGCAATATCTCATTTGATCATAAATGACAGCTAATGAAGATTAATCACTTTGATTTATCTTTTTGGTTTCTCAATGTCTATGGGCCTAACAATACTGTAGGCAAGAAGATGTTGTGGGATACTTTGAAACTAAAACTTGATAGTTTGGGGCAAGAAAAATTTATTCTTGTAGGGGATTTTAATGCAATTGCAAGTTCTCTTGAGAAAACAAGTGGAATATGCCCTCCAAAGAAAGTTATGGAGGATTTTGTTGCTTTTATTCAAGATAATGCTTTGGTTGATGTAATTCCAAAAAATGGTGGTTAACTTGGACAAATAGGAGAAAGAATTTCCTTCAAATTGCGGAGAGATTAGATAGGTTCTTAATTTCTTCGAATTGGGTATTAAGTGACCATCAATTTCAATCTCAATTTTTTCCTTTTGCAACATCTGATCACTTTGCTAATTCATTTGATTTGATTGCAAATCAAGTAAAGACAAAGTTTCAATCCTCTTTTAAGTTTGAGGCGATGTGGTTTAGACGTCCGAATCATATTCTCTTGTTAAAATAGTGGTGGCTGAGTGTGCCCTCTATCTATGGTTCTAGAATGTTTCAATTGAACAAGAAATTGGAGCATGTTAAACAACTAAAAATTTGGAATCAACATGTTTTTAAAAATGTATTTGTATAGAAAGAATTGGTTTACAAAAATTTAGAAGCAGTGAATGAAAACATTATTGCCAATGGTCTGATAATGCATTATTTGAAGAACAGAGTAAGTTACAAGAGGAATGGAAGGAGTTTCTATTGAGAGAGGTCTATTGGAGACATAATTCTAGAGAAGTATGGCTGAAAGATGGAGATAGGAATACTAAATTTTTTCATATATCAACACAAATAAAAAAAGCAAAAAGCACTATTTTCTCTTTTAAAGATAGTGTGTCAGGTGTTTTTCTTACTAAAGAGGTAGAGATTCAAAATGAAGGAGTCAAGTTTTTTTCTGCTCTTTTATCTGCAAGTAACAATGACAATGCTCTTTTAGCAAGAGAAAGAGAAGAGCTTCTTCAAGATATTCCTAATCTAGTTTCTCATGAAGATAATATTAGGCTAATGGCTCCTTTTTCACTCAAAGAAGTAAAAGAAGTGGTTTTTTCCATGTCTCCCAATAAAGCACCAGGACCTAATGGTTTCACTACAATCTTTTATCAAAAAAATTGGGATTTCATTGGAGTTGATATTCTCAATGCTTTGGAGGAATCAAGAAAATCAGGAGGTATGCTGAAAAAATTTAATGTGACTAATATTGTCATGATACCAAAAGTTAAAACTCCTGAGACTTTCTCTAATTTTAGGCCTATTTCTTTATGTAATACAATTTATAAAATATTCACAAAGGCTATTTATCTTCGATTACATTCTCTTATGCCCTCAATCATCTTTGAGGAATAGGGGGGATTTATTCCTAGGAGAGAAACAATAGAAGGAGCTATTGTTTCCCACGAAACTTTGCACTCCATTGTTGCAAATAAATTGTCTACAATGATTATTAAACTTGATATGCAAAAGGCATATGATAGGGTTGATTGGGATTTTTTGAATTAGGTGCTATTAAATTTTGGTTTTTCTCCTAAGTGGTGTAAGTGGATAATGGCATGTTTTTCTGGTGCTAAGTTTTCAGTTTTATTAAATGGCTCAATAGTTGGTTTTTTGGATCTACTCAAGGGGTCTGCCAAGAAGACCCATTGTCTCCATTCTTATTTATCATACTGGTAGAAGATTTGAGTAGGTCTTTTCTCAAAGCTCACACGCGTGGTATCATTCAGGGTGTTTCTATTCCAAATACTAACATCTCAATGACCCATTCTCTTTTTGATAATGATACTTTTCTTTTTGGTAAAGCTTCAATAAGAGAAGCTTTGCAGATAAAGTCTTTACTGGAAAAGTACACTACAACTTCAGGGAAAAAAGTAAATGAAGGTAACTCAAAATTTTATGTGTTCAATACCAAATCTGATATTGAAAATTGAATTGTCAGTCTTTTTGGTTTTCAGCATCGACATTTTCCTTGTAAATATTTAGGCATCCCATTCTTTTCTGGTCAGAACAAAGCTAATTATTGGCAAAAAATCATTCAAACCATTCAAGCTAAAATTCTGGCATGAAAAGGTAGATGGCTATCTTTATTAGGGAGAATTTTATTGGTAAAATCAATATTATCATCCATTCCAAACTACTTTATGGCATGTCTAAAAGCACCACAGTCCATCATTTCTCAAATTCAAAAGCTGATCAAGAAATTTTTATGGTCTAGTAATTTGGATAGCAAAAAGAAAATTCCCCTGATTTCTTTGGAAACAATGTGTCTAGAGAAATTAAAAGGTGGAGCAGGTCTTCACAATTTTCTAGATAGAAATTTGGCCCTTGGAGCTAAAATGGTTTGGCAAATGTATGCTAAAACTACAATTAAGTGGTGTCATCTTATGCAGTGCAAATATCTAGATAACCATTGTCCTTCAAGAATTTTTACTGTTGCAAATCCACCTTCAAGGTTTGTAATGTGGAATTTTTTGATCTCATGTAGGAAAGTTATCTTACCTCATCTAAATTGGGAAGTGAATGATGGCAATGGAGCTTTATTTTGGAAAGATTCTTGGAATGGATACCATAATCTAGCTGTAGATTTTAATTTTGGGAACACTGCAATTTTTGTCTCAAGCTTGGGGATCAAAAGTAAAAAATTATGTTCAAAGTGTGGATACAGTGACTGGAAAGGTCAAGTGGATGGACTTTTCAAAAGAGGAAATTGATGAGGAACATAAAGTCCATATTTCATCTATTCTACAAGAAAGATTAGTTTACTTTTCATCCAAACCTGATAGAATAATTTGGTCTAATGCAAAAACAGGTTGTTATACTGTTAAAGAGGGGTATAAATCAATTTCACAAGTATCTTGTCAAGTATCACAACAAAGAGCCTATCATTTTTTTTGGAATTCAAAAGTGTTGCCAAAAGCAGGTTGTTTTGCTTGGCTTGCAATTCAAAATAAAACTGGTGAAAATAAAGATAGTTGCTCCTTTTAAATGTGTGCTTTGTGATCAGGAATTTGAAAATATAAATCACCTCTTTCTTTTGTGCTTAGTAGCACAAATTTGTTGGTTGTTTGTAGTGGTGAAAATGAATTGGATAATAGCTATGCCTAACACCATTTGGAAATTATTCACTAGTTGGCCACAAGTGTATAATACATCATTTTTTGCAAGTATTTGGTGTATTATTCCTTCCTCAGTATTATGGGATATCTGGTGGGCAAGGAAGAAAATTATTTTTAGGAAAGAGAAATTGAACATTGATCAAATGCTAATACTATTGGAAAGGTCAATATTTGAAGCAGTAAATGCTTGTGTACAAAGTAAAGCATGTTGGCTCCCTTTTTACTGCTTGGGATTCAAGTTTGATGTCCTCGTGGACTTTACTATCTCTGCCATTTAAAGGTAATCTTCATCAGTATGTCCCAAAGGTAAATAGAGATTGCATTGTGTGGTCTCCTCCTCATTTAGGTGTCTTTAAGCTGAATATAGATGGAGCATCTAGGGGAAATACAGGTTTATCTAGAGTTGGGGTGGTCATATGCGACCATAAAGGTTTAGTGTTATGTGCCAAATCTTATAAATTACTGCCAGGAACTAATAATGTTGCGGAGGCTCAAGCTCTTTTGTTTGGTTTGAAGTTAGTATTTAGCTTCAAGTTACCTATGATTCAAGTAGAAGGTGACTCAATGATCTTAATTAATGCATATCAAGATCACAAGCTTTAGAATTGGAAGCTGGAATATATTGTTAAGCAGATTTGGTCATTGCTTGACAAGATAGGAAATTATGAAATTTTGCACACATATAGAGAGGGAAATATGGTTGCAGATTTTTTGGCAAATTATGGGTGTGATCAAGTAGATAACGAAGTTAATCATGTGGTTGCATTGGGTAAGATGCATTATCTTTTAGAAACTTTACTATCAAAGGAGGAAAGACTTTGTTAGGCAAGCACTAACTCATTTGATTGCAAAATTCGACAAAAATTTCTGACAAAATATGTATAATTCGATGTATTGTCGGTTATTTGTGATATTTCATGTGCAATTTTCAATTTTTTAAAATTTTATCCCCAACGTTCATCGAAATTTCGACGAACCTGGGTTTCGTCAAAATTTCGACAAACATGGAAAATCAGAAAAAAAAATTAAATTATGGCCAACATAAATAAAAGTGATTTCGCCTATTTATTGAGATAGTGTTTTTCAATACTTGTGAATTTGCTCTACTTGTGAATTTTTTCTACTTGTGACAGTTTGTGGAGAACTAAGGATGATTTAATTGGGAAAAATCAGAAAAAATTCAAAAAGATATCGCCAGGTTGAGGGTAGTCATTGTCTTTTTCCAGAATTCATTTGTGAAGTCAGATTTGTACTTCCAGGTTTTTAAATCATATTTTAAAGCAACATCTCATCAGATTTCATTTTTAGACTTGTGCATTTTGAGAATTTCATTTCCATATTTTGCTATGCAAGTTCAATATTATGATTTTAGGAGTCTAACGGTTGGAAATCATAGTAAAATCATAATTTAATAAGTTCTAGAATTAGCATTTTAAAGTGTTTTTTGGGTTCATTAACTTCCTACTATCTTCTCTTTTGTAGGGGTGGTTGCATGCCAAATTTTTTTGGTGCAAAATATCAGAATTATTAAATTTTGTTACCTGTCTATGATTAAAAATTATTAGAGTTTGAGTTTGATATTTTTTTAAGATCTAAATATTCAAGCTTGGTAAAGAAAAATAATGTTAGATAATATTAGTGCAGAACAAAATGAACAGACAATTGCTAGAATGTGGGCTAGATTGAAAAGAAAGGGTGATGGAAAATGTTATTGTCCTTGCAATAATTGCAAGGGCTTAAAGATGAGAAGACTTTTAATCACAACAACTGAGAAACATTGTAAGCATCATGGTCATGTTGAAGGGGGGCATGATTATCGTCCATTGGTAAGTTGTTCATTATATGTCTTTATATTGATTGATTTGTAAATGTTTACATCATTTTAACATTTCTATATATATAAAAAATCACTTGATCATGATCATGGTTTATTTGTGTCGATTATTATTATAAAGGTGGGGCACCCTAGGGCACAAGATATAGATTATCATGCCCCGAAGAATGTGCTTTTGCAAGCAGAGGAACATGGAGATGCGAATATCGAAGATGAAGTTAATGATCCTATGGAAGAAGATGATCATGCGCTAGAAAACACAGTTGAAGATGATGGTACAAATACATTGATCCATGACACATTTAGTTGCACAGTTGATCATGATGGTCGAGATGACTTTGATGATGTTCATGATTTACCTGTACTTGAGAAGGCACATGAGCCCCTTTATGAAGGCTCCAAAATAACTCTTCTCTTTGATGTATTGTTGTTGGTGAACTTGAAGGTTATGAATGGTTTATCCAACATAGCAATGTCACGGATGTTAAGGTATGTCATATATGTCATCTTTTTTCATTTATTTTAATTGTTGTTAGTTCATCATTAGTAAATAAAGGATGAAATATGTACCATTAATATTCTTTATATTAACAAATTGTTTTTTGTTGTAGATTGATTGGTAAATTTTTGTTACCACCATCAAATATTTTACCTCGCTCATACCAAGATTTATCTACCATTATGAAAGATATTGGAATGGAGTATCAAGCAATAGATGCATGTCCCAATGATCATATTATATATCATAAACAACATGAATTTGCAACAGAATGCCCAGAATGTCATATCAGTAGATATCGAACAGATCAACTAACAAAAAAGGTGTCTCACAAGGTTATTCATTTCATTCTCATTATTCCACGAATGCAACGATTATTTAGGTGCGAAATCTTAGCATAATTTATGGATTACCATGCACATAATAGAAGTGGATATGGCATTCTATGAATGCTTGCAGATGGTTCTGAATTTAAGGACATGGAGGAAAAATGGCCACACTTTAAAGAAGAACCTCGTAATCTCAGACTTTTATTGGCAGTGGATAGTGTCAATTCATTTGGAGAGCTGAGATCTATTTACTCAATGTGGCCTATTTTTGTTATCAACAATAACATTCCTCTATGGATGTCAATAAAGAGGGAGCACATAATGTTGGAAATAATTGTTCCAGGTATTTGTTTATATCAATTTTCTTTAACATAGTAGCATCTCACTTGTCTTATTTGTTGCATAATGACATATTTTTTTCATTTAATAGTCATGTACATTAATTTATATATATTACAGTAAAATGGTTATAATAATTATGTAATATTTATGTTCATTCAACTAGGTAAGTACCAAGTTAAATATATGAATGTATATATTGAGCCTCTTATCGATGAGTTACTAAAGTTATGGAATGGCGTCACTATGTATGACGTCTCTAGACCAATAGGACAAAGACAATTTCAATTCTATGCAATGCGTGTATGGACAATTCATGATGCCTCAGGGCTAACACATTTTTGTGGTATGTTATAACGTTCGATTGCACGTTAACGATATTTAATTTTATGAAGTAAATATCATGCATTTTTTTTAAATAATCTATTCATTATATATAATTATAAAAATTGACATATTTAATCCAATATTATATATGATCTTGCAGGTCTTCAAACAAAGGAAAAATTTGCATGTCCAATTTGTGGTCCAAAGATGAAATATCATCATTCAACAAGTTTAGGAAAGCAGGTGTTTGATGAGTATAGGAACTTCCTCCATAGAAATCATAAGTATCGAGCTACTGAAAAACATCTTTTCAATGGGAAAGAAAAGACTACATCAAAACCACAAAGAATGACACCTCGCCTATGGAAGTTGGAATATAATAGAATTAATCGTCAAGGTTATACATCGTATCAAATTGTTTATCTATCATATATGATATGTTTGGAATTTATATTTTTATATTGTGTTTTGTTTGCTCATGTTGTAATTGAAAATGATTGTCGTTGTTAATTTGTTTAACTTATATGCTTCATGAAGATTGTCAAGGCATTAATGGCTAGCTTCCACAGGGAATGAAAAGTTATCCCAGACAATTTAGTAGGTTTCCCTACTGTAAGTAGCTACAAATTGTGAATTTGTTTGATACAATACATATCAGAAAGAATATAATAGAAACGTTATGGAAAATATTGGATGGAAGGCATGACAAAGAAAAAATTGTCAAAATTTTTAGTGACATTTAGGAAGCCAATCATGCAATGAAAGATGTAATTCAATTAAATAGTGATGGAGACCAAATTAATATAAGCGCCCTTTTTTGGTTATTAACGGAGCAGCAAAGCAATGCTATAAAATAATTCATACGAAAAATTTGATTTCCCATAGGATTTGTTGCAAACATAAACAATATCATAACAAAGAAAGGTGAATTTGGGTCAGGGATGAAAACGCATGATTGGCATACCTTCATTAAGGTAATTATTCTGGTATATTATTGTAGACATCCAAATTTGGACACTTAATTTATCCAAATTTATCACTTTTCATCTAAACATCCTCTTATCCAAGTTAATTAAGTAATATTACTATTATTTAATTAATATCTTAATTCTGCCAAATCCCTAAGGTATTTAATTAATAATTAAATACCTTACCCTCCTTAATCCCTTTTCATCAAATGAATTAAATAAATATTAATTCCTCACATGTCATTTTCATCTAATCCAATCCATCTCCCTGTCTCTTTATTAAGGATGTGCACATGCCCTAATTTGCTTGATTAGGATGTGTCACATCCTCAACTTTTTGCAAGTTGGCTTCTAATCCCATTAACCCTAATTATCCTCCTAATTACTGATTAGTTAAGCCTAATTAGTACCTTGATCAACTCTCCCCATCTCCCAAGGAATTTTTAATTCCTTTTTATTCATCCTAGGCTCCTCTCTTCCCCATGTGAATTTTTAATTCACTTTTATTCCTCCTAGAATCCTCTTTTCCCATGCATCTTCTAGAATCTTTGACTTGTCACATCAAGTCACATGTGAAAAACTCCCACCTTTTGGGAACATTGTCTTATCCACTAGATTCTTCCAATCATTGTGAATTTTTAATTCACTTTTATTCACCCAATATTCTTCCCATCTCTCAATGTACTTGGAAGGTACTTGTCCTTCGTCCACCTCATGTACCTTTTTGACAACTCACCTCCATCTCATATACCCTTGGCCACTTCACCCTCCACATGTCAAGATGTGAGGGCTTGTGGGTTTTCAACCCACCATATCCCTTCATCTTGGCCTTGTTGGATCAATCTTGACTGTTGAATTCTTTAGAGAATTCAAGATCCTCTATAAATACCCCCTCCTCAAGAGTATTTTTAGAACACTTAGTCATTTTGCAACTACATGCTGCCAATTTGCATTCACAATCCTTTGCCATCATCTAGCCATCTCTTTTAATTATTTTGCACATCCAACTTTGTATTTAGTCACTCAAGCAATCATCTAAGGAGCACACAAATCATTCCAAGCAAGGGCCAGTCAAAGAGATATCAACAGCAAGGAAGGTAAAACCGTTTGTGTCTTGTGTTATCTATTTTTCTTTTTGTTTTGTCACTCTCTTTTGGCTAATCTTGGGGTGTCATTGGTCTTTTATCGTTCACATTTTGAGTTATTTTATGCACTAGAATAGGATAAATTCTAAGGTATACATTTCTGGCACGCTCGGTGGGACCCACAAACGAGTTCCTATACTTTACGTTTGTTGTTGTTGAAGTTTTTGTAGGAACACGTCGCAGAAGGGCGACTACGCCCCTGTTTTTACTGTAGAAGTGCAATTACGCCCCTATTTTTCTACAGAAGTGCAATTACGCCCCTATTTTTCTGCAGAAGTGCAATTACGCCCTTGTTTTTCTGCAGAAGTGCGTGTGCGCCCACGTGGGCTGAAACTTCACTTTTTTTTCTCATTTTTCTGCAAAGGGCGTGTGCACCCTCTTGGGCTGAAACTTATTTTTTTACTAATACTTTACTGCAGAAGGGCATGTGCGCCCTCTTTGGCTGAAAATCACTTTTTTACTAATACTTTTCTGTAGAAGGGCGTGTGCGCCCTCTTGGGCTGAAACTTACTTTTTTACTAATACTTTTCTGTAGAAGGGCGTGTGCGCCCTCTTGAGCTGAAAATTATTTTTTTTACTAATACTTTTCTACAGAAGGGCGTGTGCGCCCTCTTGGGCTGAAACTTACTTTTTTACTAATACTTTTCTACAGAAGGGTGTGTGCGCCCTCTTGGGCTGAAACTTGCTTTTTGTACTAACACTTTTCTGCAGAAGTGCAATTGCGCCCTCTTGTTCACTGCAGAAGTGCAATTGCGCCCTCCTGGTCACTGCAGAAGTGTAATTTTGCCCTCTTGTTCACTGCAGAAGTGCAATTGCGCCCTCCTGTTCACTGTAGAAGTGCAATTGTGCCCTCCTGGTCACTGCAGAAGTGTAATTGTGCCCTCTTATTCACTACAGAAGTGCAATTGCGCCCTCTTGGTCACTGCAGAAGTGTAATTGCGCCCTCTTGTTCACTGCAGAAGTGCAATTGTGCCCTCCTAGTCACTACAGAAGTGCAATTGCGCCCTCCTGGTCACTGCATAAGTGCAATTGTGCCCTCCTGTTCATTGCAGAAGTGCAATTGTGCCCTCCTATTCACTGCACAAGTGTAATTGTGCCCTCTTGTCACCGTAAAGTAACACATTTTGGAAGGTAAAACTGTCATTTTAGCTTCATTTTTTGTTGTTTTCAGGTATTACCCCCCTAACACTATTTCTTGCAAGGATATTGGTGTTTTTGCTAACTTTTTGCAGTATATTCTCATGAAATTGATGAAGAAAGCGGGATAAAACAACTAACAGTTACTTGCAGGGCTATCCGTTTGCTCAGATTTTTAAAACTATCCTTGTTGTTTGCATTAATCTAAGAACATAGTTTAATTAGTGGGAGTAATATTCATTGCTTGTTGTGCTTGTCTTTTTGTGTTACCCAAAGGGAGCATTAGTTTGTTTTCGCTTTCCTCTTGCACTTCGTGTGAGCCTGGGGAGTAGTTGGAAACGGTTAGTGCTTTCTTTATAGTGGGACCTGCTTAGAAATTTCATCACCCCAAGGGACGATTCCAACCACGCGTACCGGCGGGGTATACAAAGGGGGAGAGCGAAAGTTGTACCATAATCCAGTCACGTCGTAATTGGCGGAGCGTCGAAGCTAAAGTGATACCTAGATAGACGTGAAGAGTTGGTCTGAGCCCTTCAGTATCTCGCTGGGGTTCCCGACTCACGCTTGTGACAGACTGGTGTTCACGGTTGTGCCTCACATACTGAGTGTATATCGAGGACTCCCTATATACCTTGTGCATCCTAGATTAAGACCACTTTGGCCATACCCTTAACACTAATCATAGGGTTGTATTTGCTTGAGAGTGTTTTCTTGTGAGAAACCAGTGAACTTTTGACAATTTGGCCTTATCATTATCATTTTAAAGTCCTTGCCATAGTCATTTGCATCAAACCAAGCCTTTGTTTTACCGCAGAAAGGTGATTACACCCCTGTTTTACCGCAGAAAGGCGATTACGCCCCTGTTTTTACTGCAGAAAGGCGATTATGCCTCTGTTTTACCGCAAAAAGGCGATTACGCCCCTATTTTACCGCAGAAAGGCGATTACACCCCTGATTTGTTGTAGAGGGGCGAATTTGCCCTCCTAAATATCTAAAATTTCCCCATTTGGATCCATTTAGCCTCTAAACCATCATTTAACCATCCCCAACCATTATCTCATCATCCCGAGCCTCCGTTTTGTCACTCTAAACCTCCAAAAACCTCCATTTGACCATTTTAAACCTCCATCTTATCATTCCAAACTTTCGTTTAACCATTCTAAATCCCCACTCATTCTCTGCAATCATCTTCAATCTACCCGTTCATTCTAATTCCCTCATATTCCATTCAAAAGTCCATACCCTCACCTAGCGAACACCATAATTTTACCATTTACATCACCAGACACCACTCATAATCAGCGCAGAAAGGCGGAAGCGCCATTTATTTTGCTGTAGAAAGACAGAAGCACCCTCTGTTTTGCTGCAGAAAGGTGGAAGCACCCCTGTTTTACTGCAGAAAGGCGGAAGCACCCCTGTTTTGCTGCAAAAAGCTGACTACGCCCCTAACTTCCCGGGGCTATCATTTACAAACCGTGCATCGGATCAACTTCGTTCAAAAATAAAAGTTACTTAATTTTTCAAGATCTATCTAGTGGTACCTTCCATTTCCTCCTATCAAGAAGTTGACCATTTCGGGGAGACCACGCCCCGCATCGTGGGGTGGATACACCCCTAACTTCCCGGGGCTGTCATTTACAAACAGTGCATCGGATCAACTTCATTCAAAAACCAAAGTTGCTTAGTTTTTTAAGATCTATCTAGTGGTACCTTCCATTTCCTCCTATCAAGAATTTGACTATCCTGGGGTGACCACGCCCCGCATCGCGGGGTGGATACGCCCCTAACTTCCTGGGGCTGTCATTTACAAACCGTGCATCGGATCAACTTCGTTCAAAAATCAAAGTTGCTTAGTTTTTCAAGCTCTATCTAGTGGTACCTTCCATTTCCTTCTATCAAAAATTTGACCATCCCAAGGTGTCCACGCCCCGCATCGCCGGGTGGATACGCCCCTAACTTCTCGGGGCTGTCATTTACAAACCGTGCATCGGATCAACTTTGTTCAAAAACTAAAATTGCTTAATTTTTTGAGCTCTATCTAGTGGTACCTTTTGTTTCTTCCTATCTAATCAAACCAATCCATTCCTCTAATCAAATTCATCTAATCATCTAATCAATCCAAGCACACCAATCCTATTAGGTTCATCCAATCACAACTATCTAATCAACATCATCCAATCATTTGATCCTCTCTAATCAAACCAATCTAGTCCTTTAATCAAATTCATCCAATCATCTACCTGATCCAACCATTTGTCTACCCAATCCAATCAATCATTTTCCCCATCCAAATCCCTTGAACATCATTTCAGAAGTTATTTTCCAAATTGACCTAGGTGTTTGAATCCAATCATCATCATCAACACCTACTTAGGATTGTCATCCATCCTAAGATAATCATCACCATCGGCCCTATCAATTCACTTTCAATCTCAAGGTGGATTCGGTGTTGTAATCATCTGTTTGTGCTTTAAATCAATCAATCATCAATCAACCTTATCCAATCCAATCACATCACATCACCTTCGACCCAATCAATCTACTTCCATCTCGAAGTAGATTCGGTGTCGCAATCATCTTTTGATAATCAAATCTGATCGTCATAAGCAATCCCATCACATCATCCAATCATCCTAATCTGAGCTTTAGTCCAATCCTGATATGAGCTTGACCCAAATCCCAATTTGAGCTTTCATCCATCTCCATCTGAAATCTTTTATCCATCCTCTTTATGCTTTCATCATCATGCATCCTTATCCTCCATCAATAGTGGTCAAGGGAAACCCTAATTACATTGATGACGATAACGAAAGTCTTGTTGATCAAGAGGAATATGGCATAGACCCCCTTGACACTATCATTGCTAGTAAGCTTTCTCCACCCACTTTCCAAAATCCAGTCACCCCCTCGAGTTATCCCATTATGTCTTCGTCCATGCCTAATCATGTTGCTTCTGCTACCTTTGACAAGGGATATCTGCCATATCCATCATACCCTTCATCTACATCATCCTCTTATCCAACACCCGCATCCTCTTATCCTAGTCTACCATCTCAATAATACTTCTATCTCGACCCCTCTTATCCATATCTCTTTATTTTAAATCTCTTCTTATCCGTATATACTCTACTTACCTTTAATTTTCTATGCTAATTTTACTTACTTAATCTTAAGATGAATTTTTCTCTTTATCGGACATCCATATCTATACTCTTTATTTATCTTATATCTATATATCTCTTTATCCTAATCCACCATCCTAATACCCTTATTATAATCCATCCCCTACATCCTCTTGTCCCACTACACCACCTATATCCTCTTGTCCTAATCCACAATCCATGTCCCCCTATCTTAATTCACCACTCCAATATCCTTACCTTAACCCTCCATCCAATCCTAGTCCTCCATCTACTCCTAGTCCTCCATCTAACCCTAGTCCAACAATCCATAATCCCTCATCCATTTCTACCACCCTAGCCAAACCAACCATATGCAAGTCTCTCATTTCAGAAGTTCTCCAAGGACTTATAACAAAGGAAACATCCCCCACTCCACACATTGCAGTTGTGGAACCATGCCATCCCAACCCATCATCCATGGTCATTAGTGACGAGACCCTTCTCCACTCAACACCTATCACTGATGAAACCATCACATCCTCTAAATCCACTGGGCCCCCATCTCCTACCATCACATCCTCTGAATCCAGTGGGCCCCCATCTCCTACCATCACACCCTCTGAATCCACTGAGCCCCCATCTCCTACCATCACATCTTTTAAATCCGTTGAATCCATTAACATCCACCTCCTACTCCAAGAGTCATCAAACTTATCAACGACACCCAAATCCAATCCACTTCTTCCACTCCTAGTATCCATTCCTAGGAATATTTTGAATCCTCCATCCTTCCATCTTCCCCACTTGAAGGGTCCCCCCGTGACTCCATTATCATGCCTCCCGCACATGATGAGTCATGCCAAGCGCCTGACCCAAAGCATGCCAACATATCCCCTCCTCCAAATCAAGATCCTACCATCCCATCTAGTCTACCGCAAGATCACAGTCCCCCATCCATTCCATCCCATGATCCTCTTGACATTCAAGATTCTACTGCTCCATTGCATGAGCCTGCTACCACAAAATTAGATCCTATCATATCCCCTACTCCCTCTCCAGATACAACCCATCCAAATACTGCTATTCCATCATCTCCTTCTCAAGATCCCCCATCATCGCCTAAAAATGCTATCCCCACACCGCTTGCATATCCCCTTGGTACTCTCACATTTTTCCATAGTGGCCTCCTCGCAGAAGAAAAGCATAGTGTATTTACCGCCCATCATCCTCCACCTAATAATAGACTCGCATCATGTTTTCTAAATAACACAAATCCTATCATGGATCGTATGCTCAAGAAAATGAACTATCAAGGAAAAGGTCTAGGCCTTCATGAGCAAGGTATGTTAGAGCCCATCCAAGTCAAAGAACAAGTCTGCATGCAAAGTATTGGACCTATTTCCCAAGCCTCATAATCTAAAGATGTTGGTACAACCTCTAGATGTCCTCAACGAGCCTCTTCCAAAATAAATATAGGCTCTTTCCATCGCTCCACCAAATCATATGTTGCCATCCCTCCTCCTCTATCGTATCGCCCCAAAACCACCGTCCATATTCCTCCTTCATCTGCTCCCTCCATCTTGGGTCCTTACATCCCTCCATCCACCATATCCCATCCTTCATTTACTCCATCCATCTTGGGTCCTTATGTCCCTCCACCCACTCCATTTACTTTGGGTCCGTATATCCCAAAATCACCTCCTCCATTTCATCCTTTCATCCATTCATCACCTATCCATCTCATCCATCATAAACATCCCTCTCACATGTCCCCTAATCAAGATCAACAAAGGCACATACCCGCACATCCTCTGTCTACACATAATCCCCATACTCCTACCTTCGTCGCTCCACATCATCCATCTCTTCACACCCATCCCATGGCTACTAAATGCACTTTGGTTGTTAAAGAAAAAATACATAAATCCAAACATCCACATGAATCTAAGGTTCCTCATGTCCCCTCCAAAAGACATGGTGAAGAGAACAAAAATCTAAATCTAAATCAAATTTGTAGGCCGCAAAGGCCCACCAAAGCAAAGATCAAAACCATGTGGATCCCAAAGAAAAAAGATGCAATGCCATCACATGAAAAATCTGTAAGAACATCCAAAGTCGCTGATCCAAAAGCTCATCATACACCCTTTTCATCTCCTAAGTCTGTTTTGGGTCCTTATGTCCCGAAATTCACCACCCCATCTCCTCCATTATCCCCACATTCTCCATCCCTTAATCCTATTATCTTTTCACATCCACCACCACATGTGCCAATGTTGGTCCTAAACACATCTCCCCATCACATATCCACCCCATCATTCTATCCATACCATTTCCAACATCCCATCCATTATCCCATGTATCTCCCCTCTCAAATCCCCCTAATTCATCCTCTTGCATAATCCATTTATCCTCATAAGGTTGTACCAACATCCAATAGTTGGTTCGAACATGGGATTTTAACACCTTGATCCTTATCACATGTCTTCTAAATATGCTTGTTCACTTCCTTATCCTTATCCATCTCCTTCTGCATGACATCCAAAAAAAAATAGTAAAGAGAAATAATTCATCCAATGGTGAAAACTTGGCAAACAAGCGCCTTGGATAAGTACCATGATGAAAACCTGGCAAACAGGCGTCATGCATAAATCCCCATCTGCACTTGGGGGAAACTTCCTGATATGCATTCCCTCCATCCGCTATGCTTCCAGCTATGCACCTGTCCTCTTCATAAAACCCCTCCATCCCACCTATCTTTTGCATCCTACCATCATATCCCATTTATCTCCCATCCCTCCATCCTTCTTGTGATCTTGATCAAAACAGGGGAACCTATCTATACATACTTTGGACACCTCTTGGTATACATTCCCTTCCTCCATGCTCTATCATATTCCTTGGTCACTCATCCTATCCACCTCTAGTCATCTCCTTTATCTTCCCATCCACTTGTCTCCCATCCCTCATGCCTCCTCGTATATGACATATCTAGAGTGGGGGCATCTGCTTCCTTTGTGACATAGTCCTTGGAGACATTATCTATCATAACATCCCTTCCAACTCCCCATCCTTATCTTCATATCCATCTATCCTAGCATCTCTTTCATCTCCCAATCCTTATATCCATCTATCACAGCATCCCTTCCATCTCCCCATCCTTGTCTTTGTATCCATCTATCCTAAAATCCCTCTTTCATCTCTCAATCCTTATATTCTTATCCATCCAAACAATCCCTCCCATCCTTCATCCATTCTTTCATTTTTATCCTCATCCCATCTCACAATCCCTTGTCATTGGTATTTGGCTATAGGCCTCCTTCCATGCAACCCAATGCCCTTTATCTCATCGCCCTCACTTTTGCTTCTCTTACACATCTTTTCAATTTCTTATCATTTCTCTGTGTTCATCGCCCCATCCCTCTTTTTGTTTTTCTTTGTCGCAGTGGCTCCGCTCCTCCCCGGGGTGTTTTTGCCCTCCCGGG
>VDFB02026320.1:47214346-47233199 GCA_007258455.2 Sequoia sempervirens | reverse complement strand
GCGCCCTTCACCCTGCCAAAAACTTCAATTTTTATAGTCTTTTTCAAAAACTAATCCCGACCCATTTTCTAATTTTTCCCCCCCATCAAAACCCATGTTTTGAAATTTTTAAAATTGATTTTTGATTTTTACACCGAGACTTCCGGAGGCCATAACTTTTGACTCAAGTGTCCGTTTGAGTTGAAATTTGATAGGTGGTTGCGTTATGAGATAATGAGTGGATTTCTAATTAGTTTCTTTGAAAGCCATTGGAACCCATTTTGACCCATTTTCGGGGCCTCAAACTTTCATCTAGGCCTTCAAAATCCCAATTTAGTGTTTTTTTTCAACATTTTGAAAAATTATTTTCACTCATAACTCAAAATGCATATCTTGAATCTGGGATGTTAGTTGGAAATTCATCCTATCTCACCAATGGGCATTTCTTGGAAAAAATTGGGACTCTCAAACTTACGACCATGAAGTTTCCTAAAATGGCAAAATTTGACAATTTTTGAAAATTGCCAAATCGGGAAAAATCTGCTTGTCAACACCTTACATCCCTTAAGCCCCAGAACTCGGTGTAGAATCAATCCAATCATATCCTTCAATAATTCTAGTCTTCATTCCAATCCTCATCTGAGCTTTAATCTTATCCCAATCTGAGCTTAACCAAACCCCTAATCTGGGCTTTCATCCATCTACAGTCAATGTCTTTGGATATCGAACAAAGTCTTAAGATCCCTCCCTCCATCTTCTTCAATTGTGTCCTATTCATCCATTCTAATAAATCCATTCACTCATTCCATGTAACCATTCATCTACTTCGAACCTTCATCTCAAACATTCATCAAACCTCCTTCTATCATTTCAAACTCTCATTCCATAATCTTGATCAATCATTTACTCATTCTGAGTAATCTCCCACCTATTCCCACCCTTCACCTTCTAGTTCCAAGAATTAGTCATCTATCCATCTGTTCACCTTTTCCTCATCCAAATCCTTATCCCTCTATCCAATCACCCAAACAATCATTTTCCTCCCCCCATCCTCTCCCCTCATCCCATCTCATACTCCCTTATCATTGGTATCTAGCTATAGGCTTTTCCCCACGCAATCCAATGTCATCTATCTTATCGTCATCACTTCTGCTTCTTTTGCACATCTTTTCTATCTCATCGTTCATCACTTCATCATTCATCTATATGGCATGTCATTCGCCCACTTCATCTTTGATGATTTGGATAACTATCCCATCCCTGAGCTTTATATAGTCACTATCCTCCAATCCAATCCCACAGGTCTATCTTGTTCCATCGTGTCAGTTCCATCATTTTAACCCCTTATCTAGGGTTATCTCATCCTCTTTCATCCATCACTTGTTTGTGGCCTTTTGTCGAACTACGTTGCCCCTGCGCTTTCACGTAAGCAAGGTTGATCATTTGATCTGCCCCCAGGGTTCCATCCATCATCGATCTATATTGTCCACTTTTCTCCTATTCTCCATCCTATCTTGGTCATCCATCGACATCTCCATCATGGTCAGTTGTCAGCCTTTTATCGAACTACGAGGGCTCTGCGCTTCCACGTAGGCAATGCTAATCTTTGATCGGCCCCCAAGCCCCTAGGTCGCTAGGATGTGTTAGTCTCCTATCTTGTGTCATGTCTCTCATGTCGCGTCATCAAGCTATGCCCTTATCTAGCTGGTTCTTAACAAATGAAACCCACTTGTATCAACAAATCCAATCAGTTTTGAATATCTTGTGTCATATCAAATTTTTAGCTTAGTATCCATCATCGGTCTCAACAGGATGCATCCTTCCTAACAGACCTCATCAATCCCATCCCTCCCCTTGATCCTATGGAAAAGGACATTTGAAATTGATTGTGATATTTTGATACTTTTGGATTTTGTTTATCATTTGAGCTCCCTATCATCACTTGTCAAGGCCGCCATGATCCATCATATTATGGTGTGTTTTGATTGGTCAACATAGGGGCATATCTTGCTTTTTTTGTTTGATTGTGTCTTCTTGGTTATCCCACATAGTACCCACCAAGATCCATGAGGTCTTGTGTTATGCTGGGGCATCCTTTTGTGCTTATGGTTATCTCAATACCTGGCCTGACCAAGGTCTTTGTGACTTTGGGGTGTTGGGGTAGCCTTCTTGTCCGTTGTGTTTGTTTTATTCATTAGACACTATTACGCCTTAGTTCCACATACCCTGGCACTTGGTGCCTTCTGCTATAGCAAAAATCAGTGCTCTGACGATGGCAAATTGCATTAGGATTGCATTTCATTCTCCATTCCATCATCTTACATATATCCCCCATCCTCTTATATATCACAATCCCCCCATCCATTCATCCTTCATCCTTATCTCACATCTCTATCCAACCCCCATCCATTCCATTTAGCCCGAATCATCTAATCATATCCTTGGTCTTGTTCTCAATCTTGTTACAAGCCTAGATCCAATCATCCTCATCATCATCCAAATGTATTCTTACCTATCCTTTTGGTGTTGTTTTGGGATGTATCCTTCCCTCATCAACAACACTTTCATCATCATCGGGAGGTATTCCTCCCTATCCTTTAGTGGTGTT
The DNA here is from genome assembly GCA_007258455.2 of Sequoia sempervirens. Taxonomy (NCBI): domain Eukaryota; kingdom Viridiplantae; phylum Streptophyta; class Pinopsida; order Cupressales; family Cupressaceae; genus Sequoia; species Sequoia sempervirens. Next base: position 47,230,612 of record VDFB02026320.1, on the reverse strand, counting down.
TTGGGATGTATCATTCCCTCATCAATACCACTCAGTGGGATGTATCCTTCCCTATCCTCGTGTTGTTTCGGGATCCTTCATTCCCTCATTGACAACACTTCATCCATCGTCAACCCATTTTGGCTTGTACCTTGACTGGGGCAACATCACCTTTTGAAATCCATTTGTGCTTCATCCATCTCCATATCACTTACTCTCTTACCTATCACCCCTTGCATCACATCACATCATCTATTTCGAGAGCACATCCGTGTTCTCTTGAACCCGCATGTCCTCTCGAGGGGGCATCCTTATTCCTAATTTTTATCTTCACCTCCATCATATTTCTTCCTAGTCATCCATTTGATGACTGGGGCATCCTTCCCAATCTAACCATCCCTTTTGGGTTCTATATTTTAATATTCTTTTAAATGATGCTACTTCGTAACACCATCTCAAAGAGGGGAAAAATGTAGACATCCAAATTTGGACACTTAATTTATCCAAATTTATCACTTTTCATCTAAACATCCTCTTATCCAAGCACTAAGTATATTACTATTATTTAATTAATATCCTTAATTCTGCCATCCCTAAGGTATTTAATTACATTAAATACCTTACCCTCATTAATCCTTTTCATCAAATGAACAAATAAATATTACATTTATTTATTCCTCACATGTCATTTTCATCTAATCCTAATCCATCTCCCTAATCTCTTCATTAAGGATGTGCACATGCCTAATCCTTGATTAGGATGTGTCACATCCTCCAACTTTTGCAAGTTGGCTTCTAATCCACATTAACCCCTAATTATCCTCTAATTACTAATTAGTTAAACCTAATTAGTACCTTGGTCAACTCTCCCCATCTCCCAAGGAATTTTAATTCTTTTTTATTCACCCTAGGCTCCTCTCTTCCCCATGTGAATTTTTAATTCATATTTTATTCCTTCTAGAATCCCCTTTTCCCATGCACCTTCTAGAATATTTGACTTGTCACATCAAGTCACATGTGAAAAACTCCCACCTTTTGGGAACATTGTCTTATCCACTAGATTCTTCCAATCATTGTGAATTTTTAATTCACTTTTATTCACCCAAGATTCTTTCCATCTCCTAATGTACTTGGAAGGTACTTGTCCTTCCTCCACCTCATGTACCTTTTTGACAACTCACCTTCATCTCATATCCTCTTGGCCATTTCACCCTCCACATTTCAAGATGTGAGGGCTTGTGGGTTCTCAACCCACCATAGCCCTTCATCTTGGCCTTGTTGGATCAATCTTGACTGTTGAATTCTCTAGAGAATTCAAAATCCTCTATAAATACCCCCTCCTCAAGGGCATTTTTAGAACACTTAGTCATTTTGCAACTACATGCTGCCAATTTGCATTCACAATCCTTTGCCATCATCTAGCCATCTCTTTTAATCATTTTTCACATCCAACTTTGCATTTAGTCACTCAAGCAATCATCTAAGGAGCACACAAATCATTCCAAGCAAGGGCCAATCAAAGAGATATCAACAGCAAGGAAGGTAAAACCGTTTGTGTCTTGTGTTATCTATTTTTCTTTTTATTTTGTCACTCTCTTTTGGCTAATCTTGGGGTGTCCTTGGTCTTTTATCGTTCACATTTTGAGTTATTTTATGCACTAGAATAGGATAAATTCCAAGGTATACAATTATATATATTTGCATAATGCATGTACTTTTCAGTGTATTATGCTTTCTACTTTTGGAAAAATAATGAAAAAATAATTTTATAATTGTTGCAGTACATTCTACCTCTATCTCTCCCAGATAACTTCAACAACAATATCAAGCAAGTTATATATGATCTTGGAAAATACATGAGGTAAGTAGCGATATTTGTTCAATTCATTATTAGATCTTATAATTTCTATTTGTTTTACTTGTTATGTAATATATTATATATTGTTGTTAAATCTTGTTAATATATTTGTGCCTTGAATCACTTGTAGATGGTTGTCATCTAAAGAAATCCATAAAGAAGATATAAATTATTGGAAGAGAAAAATTGTCTTCGACATTTTTCAATGCATAAGAACACTACCTCATACACCAAGTTGAGGAGATTGAATTGTGTGGACTTGTACACACAAGGTTAATGTGGATGGTTGAGAGGCACTTGAAATTTTTGAAATATTTAGTTAGAAAAAGAGCACATCTTGAGGGTTCAATGGTGGAGCGATATATGGTATACCAGACCATGGTGTACATTACTGGATATCTTCCTAAGTTTGCAGCAAAGATCCATGTAGATCGCATTTGGGATCCACTCCATTAACAATTTCAAAGGGGAGTACCTGATGGGGAAAGGTAGATTGAGGAAAGTGAGAGGTAATTATAATACATTTTACATTTGGTTTTTATGTATATTATACTTATTTAATTATTAATCTTCAATATACATCAATTATAAATTAAGGTTGTATACCGTGGTAATTAACTAATTGATGTAGACTTGGGAGGCTCAACTCAACCAACCTATCAACCTGCCTTTAAGAGGCTTCCAACAAGTTTAGAATGAACACTTTAAAAAATCCAAACAACTCTCAAATCCTGACAAACAACAGAAGTCAAATTTCACACTTTGATTCCTTGAATCCTTGTAGCAGTGCAAACCTAGTTTTTTCCAATAACTCAAAACTTTCCCAAAACACCAGAAAAAACCTTGATGGTTTTAGACACCCATTTTGGCATTATTAAACATAATTCAAGGGAAATTACAAGTCCTTTAGACCAAATCACCAAAATCACCCTTTCTAGGTTGTGTTGATTACGCTGATTAGGCCTATTTTACAAAGAAACTAGTCTTTAAACTTGTCATATGCCCATGAAATATTGGGGCAGAAATTTTTATGCCTCCAAACCTCCAAATCCACAAAAATATTCCACTTGTATGGCCATATTCTTGCCAAACCCAAAAACCCTTGTTTTAGGCCAAAATCATGAGGGTTTATAGAATCTCGTACTTCCACGACCTCCTAGACCTCAAAAACAACTCAGACACAACCCAATAGGTCTTCACATGGGTAAAAATTCATAAAATCAGATCTCCCATACATATTTTGTTGAAACCTAGGCTTGAACCTCTCATTTCACATGTTTTTCTTCACAAAACTCTTGACGACAACAGCTATACCTTATTTATTTCTCGTCCTATGAAGGTTTACAATGATCACTTTATGCCTTTTAAAGACCTTTACACCTCAACTACCGAACAACCACCTCTACAACTGACTTTTTAATCTTTTATGATCACATGATTGTTAACATCACTATGGAAATGTTTAAATTTTTTGAATTTGTTAACATTGTTTGTGAATTATATTTTTTTTTATACAATTGGTCAAGAGTGGGATGCACTACATTTGTATGTCCAAAAAATTTTGACTGGATGACGGTATGGATTGAATAATTTCAACAATCTGGTCGCACATTAACGTGGGAAGGTGTGGCTTCATTGGTTAAAGAAGCTCATCGTAATGGAGATTCCAATGTTGCACAAAGGGAAATTGATTTATCATATGGTTTAAGAGATAAACATGTACATATAAATATATTAATCACCCATATTATTTAATTGTTTTCAATTATATTGATGTATATATATGTTGAGATTTTTTTCTTTGCATATTGTTACCTATTTTTCACTTCGAGCTCAAATAGGTGGAGCTGGATGAAATTCATCATTTATAGGTACATAAATTTTCATGTTTTTCTGATTAAGTGATCATTGATCATCATTGAGATCATCTTACATATGAATCATAGTTTTATTGTGTAAACATTTAAAACAGAAAATTGAGAAAATTTGCATAGTGATGCTTTTATTCATTTTGTGAAATGTTGAATCTCGCACAAGCCGCAAGAGTAACTAAATTTGTTTTTGACAATCAAGAGATGAATAAAAAATTTAAATACACAAGCTACACAGCTGAAAATAACATAAGAGTAAAGGAGAGAAGCAATTCATCATTTCCTGTAATGATGAATCACTTCGTTGGTGCTTCTAGCCGTTGTGCCTCCAAGCAGTTGTAGCCTCGCTTCATCGCTCCGTGTACCTGCAAAATCATTAAGGAAATGGTATTAGAGTTATACTTTAAGCAATGGTGAATTACTTTCTTCCTTACGCCTATGCTACAGACAAGAATATAATTTGCATTAAACCAAGCATTCATCAGCTAATTGCAAAAGATCGAGAGGAAAGACATAATTCAATGGAAGCTTTCAGCTTCTTTTATTTTGCTGACATGTTTGTTTCAGTGTATAGGAACAGGTTCATCATGTTCATTTATCAAATATGTGGAGTAAAACGGGCTCCCACAAGGGTTGAGCTCGACATATCAAAAGGGACATATTCACAATTTTCATTCGAGGTACATGAATATTGATAACAGATATGTAAAGTAGCATATTACATTCATCTTTTTCATTTTCTTTTCAGCTCTACTTTGTTTTTCTTTACATTGCATCTAAATGAAATGTAGAGTGTCTTTACATTAAAGAGAGACAGAGTATTCATGCATCTAAAGTATTCATAGCTTCAAAAGCATGTAGTGTTCATGCATTTAAGTTCAAGAGACAACAGAAAACAAAAACTTTCATGATTCATCAACTTGGAATATGACTAGGTGGATGCAAGTCATTACTTTGAAAGGTTCGGATTTAAGTAATTATCATTTATAAACAACACTTTGATAAAAATCAAAAATATTTTATCAGAAATATTCAAAGGTGTCACAGGACAGTGAATCAAGATTTCATGTTCTCCAAAGATCATACGATGAAGCTTCAAATTTCTGAGTCATTTAAAACAGAAAATGTAGCCTGTAGAGTTATACGGTGAAAGCTTAACAACAAACCAGAAGTTTTTTTTTTAATCTGAGAAAAGATTGCTTTTAAAACAGAAATCTCATATTTCTATGAGTTTAAAATGCCTAGATTTAAGAAAAACATGGTTATAATACATAGAAAATTGAAGTTTTCCATCTGTTATGAGTTCAAGTGAAATGTTTTACAGAGATCAAAAGGAAATCCTCATGGCGCAGCTTGAAAGTGAATTTTTTGTAGATTCAAAGAGAGAAAAATGCCTAGATTTGAAAAACGTGACTGTATTTTAACAAAAAATTGAAGCATTTCATCTTTTGTGAGTTAAAATGCTATGTTTTTGCAGAAAATAGAAATTTGTCCATGGTATAGCTTACAAGAGTAAAAATATTGCAGATCTAAAGCAGAAAAAGACCAGATTCAATTTTTGCAAGCAAGTTTATTCTTTATTTTTTAAAGAAAATACTTCAAAAGATGTTCATGGCGGCACAAAAGTGAAGAAACTTTCAGAAATATTGTAGATTCAAAGAAGAAAGACACAAATTCGAAGTTCATAAGCAAAGCTTGTTCAAAAATACTTCAAGATGTTCATGGCAGCTTCAAGAAAAGAAGAGAACTTCCAGAAATTTGCACAAATGCAGAAAATATCCAGACTTTTATCTCAAAATACCTGATGAAATCTTCTTATTTTCAAATTTGAAGAGTTCTTGCAGCAAGTTCATAGCTCAAGAAGTCAATGGCGGCCAAACAAGATGCAGATCCGTGCCTAGTTCGCACAAAGATCACAGAAAAATGAAAGAACATCATTTAAAACAGAAAATCGCGTCCAAAATGCTCTCCACATTTTTGGAAAAATGTCATTTTGCTCTTATTTCGCCCAAAAATGACCAGATTCGAAGTTCTTCATGGCTAAAAATGACAGGAAATGATCAAATCCCAGCTTCAAACCCTCTCATGGCGACCGACTTCCTCCAGAGGCTTCTCAAAAATTCAAAAGACATAATGATTTTAGGGTTCATGTTTTGCCTTATTCATTCACCCTAAATTCATTTTGATACTTTTGCAAATGATTTTCAATAATCATTGTTTTTTATTCTCCATGGTTAAGTGGTCGGCCTTGTCAAATAATAATGAAGTTGGGTGTAAGGTTTTATGGCCAAAAATTTAAATCATTTCCTAATATATGCTGAGTGAAGTGTATAAAGCTATGAGGGGAATTCAATTTTTGCAAAAGGGTTAAACATTTGTTTATTTGCATTGAATCTTGTAAACTAATTAATTAAATGATATTTCTTAAATCATTTAATTAATTTAGTATTTTAAAATGCAAATAAATGAATGTTTTTGAAGTTGAGTTATAACTATTGTTTGAAGATCATAATGTGAAATGAAATAAATTAGCTTTATTTTTCTTTATTCTTATTTGCACAAATAATGTAAATAAATTAATTGAATGATGAAATAAATCATTTGATTAATTTATCATCTAAATGAAAATAAGAACGTTATGTAAAGCTAAGACATGTATTACTCCAGTTCTACATCAGTTTCAATTGAAGACTTAATGATAAGGATGTGCATGGGCGGATTGATACAAACGAGGTGATTTTCACATGCTTTAAGCCACTTTTTCAGGGATTTTCAGTCCAGTTCGAGTTGCAGATCAGTTACATGCTTTATGATCACCAGTTTGAGTTGGTGTTCACTCATTTTTGCATGAGTTTGAGCCACTTTTTCAGGGATTTTCACTTGTGCTCGGATTTCACATTGTAATTGTCATCTTTTCACTTTCTGACGACTTTTAGTTACTATTCATGCACTTTGGAGTGCCTTTCATATTGTATATATTGAAAAAGTTTATCTTTTTCAATCTAGTTCTTGTTTTTCAGCCTTTGCACTCTGCAAAGTGAATCATCTTGTAACTCAGCATTTTACAGATTAATACAATAGCAAGTTATTACAGGTTAATCAAGTTTCATTAGTTTGCAAAGCTTTCCTTTTACCTTTCAGTACACTAAAGTGTTTGCCTTCAGAATCTCAGGTGTCATGTTGTGTGAATTTGATAAAGAATTTATCGTGTTTAATCTCAAAAACCTTTATTTTCCCACCTCATTTCATATGTGTTGGTATACAATCAAGTTTGATTCCACAGGTTGTATGTTGTGCAGTGTTCCATGGGGACGCGTCCCCCCCAAAATTCTAGTCGTCCCCCCGTCCCGGACGTTTCAGAGACTTGGGGATGGCTGAGAAACGTCCCCTCACCGTCCCCCCACCGCCGCCGGGACTTGGGAAACTCCAAGGAAACAGCGGGGACTCTAGACGTCCCCGAGACGTCTCGGGGACTTCTAGCCGTCCCTCAAGCGTCTCAGAAACAGCTAGGCGTCCCCTGCGGTGGGATGTCCAAAAAAGCAATTTTTTTAAAAATTTCTTTCAATTTTCTTGGAATGTAAGCCTTGGGCCGAACCCTAAAGGCTTGTGGGACCCTTCTAAAATTCATAAGCTAAACAAAACACTCTCATTCTTCATTTTTTTGCTCACATATTCCATTTGATGTTTTGCAACAACTAGGTGAAGAAGAGGAAAACCAATGAGAAGAGTGAGTGAAAGAGTAAGTTTGGGGATGATTAGAGGCCTCCCTTCACTACAGTTTTGCATTTTGTACTTATTTTGATATCAATGTATCATTCTACTCATTGTAATCATCTTTATGATATGATATTATGATGTGACATGTCATATTTTCGATATTCATATAATAGAAATCTCAAATTCGAAAATTTCATTTGCAAATTTTAATATTTTATATACTTTTAGTCGTTTAGTAATAGTATTCAATTGTTTAAAATGTTAGTATTTGCAATTTTACTAATTTTCCAAAGTTTAATTTGAAATGTTATTCTTAAACATCTTTTTATAACTAGTTATTCAAGTACCATATGTATATCAGCACCGCCCACCCGCCGCCCCCTTACCGCCGTCCCCCCGCCGTCCCCAAACTTAGACCCCTTGTCCCCCCGTCCTCAAGACGCGTACCTGACAGGGGACGCGTCCCCGTCAGGAAACTCTGTGGAACTATGATGTTGTGCTTTTGACTTACTTTACTATTTTAGTTGTGAAGACATTTTTTTCCTTCAAAGATAGTAATACAGTCAAGCCTTCATATAAATTATTTATGTGGTTAAACTGTTCAGATTTAGTTGTGTGAATAGGATTATTGAAGTGTAATTGTGAAACAGGTTGCATGCAATACCATCATTAGGTGCATCACCGAGGTTTTAGTTTCAGTTTCATGTATTTAGCAATAGTTCTTCTTACCCTTTTCTCAAAGAAAATCATTCAAGTACCTAATTGATCTTTATATAGGAAGCCGACCTAGAATTTGGAGGTTCTATCTTCACCATAGGATTACCCACAGCCTGAAGATAGTTCCCATGTTTCAACAGATTGCTGAATTTAATCATTCAAGCGTTCGGGTGCAATCTGATTGACAACACATACATTTGGCCAAGAATAAATATGTTTATCAATTGACGATATTGCAATAATTTTTTCATGTTTAACATATTGCACGTGAAACACCACAAGGCTATGTGGTGCAATGGTCATAAATTTCGAATCAAAAAGTTGGATGACATGAAAAAAACTTGTGATTCTCGGATAACTATAGTGTTTCAAGTGACTAATGTTTTATCTAGAAGCGACATACATCCAAAAGCCTCAGAAAATTGATACTATGGGATTTTGGATGATATACTTGAGTGTGACTTTAAGTCCTTCAAATTAGTTTTGTTTGTCATCCTATGGTACAGGCTACGATTGAATGAAAATAATCCCAAGAGTTGTTATTGAACATGATAATGGATTTACCATGGTTAATACAAGATCGATCGAGTGAGTTGGAAATGAGCCCTATGTTCTTCCAAACCAATGCGAGCAGGTATTTTACTCAGAGGTTCCAGGTAAACTGGGTTGGTCATTTGTTATTAGACATGATCCAAGAGGAAGGCTAGTAAAGTATAATGTGGTGGAAGAAGAAGATACCAAAGAACTAGAAGATGATGTACATGATGATCAAGATCAACAATTAGTTGATGATGTGCCTGACAAAGATGTTGAAGAGGAGGAACTAGATCATGATGATGTAGGAGTTAATGTTCATGAAGATGATATCTGTGTGGATGATGACATTATTGAAACTGATATCAATGATGATGATGATGATGATGATATGACCAATCCTTACAATGTTGAATCTAGATCGAATGATACAGACAAAGAGTTGGATGAAGAAGAAGATCAATGACATTGAAATGTATGAGTTATGCGATTGTATTATCTATTTGATATTCATTTCTTGATAGAATTATATTTGACTTATGTGGTTACTGTTATCTCTTAGAAATGCACCCTATGCAAAGTTATGAAAACTAAGCTTTCTAGAGAAACATGGGAACTTTTCCAGGTTGTGGGTCACCTAAAAATGGAAAAGAACCTCTGGAGAAGGCCAGCTTCCTTTGTGTTATCACCTAACTACTGATCTCTGTAAGGAAAAGGGAGAAGGAATGCATGAAAATGAAAACTAAACCCTATGGTGATACACCAAAATATTACTTAGACTTGGAAAACTCAAGTCTCATACACTTGTACACAATGACTAGAAAATAACTTGCACAACCTGTTTCTGTGTGCTTTGCATAAGTGTTTTATAAAAAGGCCTTATTGCTTGAGCTTCTAGGAGGAAAAGATTTCACAGCTAAAACCAACTTGCAATTTTGACACAGATTATAACCTGCAAACATCACACTTCTCTACAAAAAGGTACTAAAGCCATGAGACAAAATTAAGGGAAACGAATACTATCTCACAATAACTTAATCAATCATGTGAAAATACACAATATTGTAGTAACAAGAAGACAAAAATACTCCATTCAGTGATTCCCAAGGTCTGTACTATATTCCATGTCTAAGTGAGTTACAAAACTTTGCAAAATTCTGCCAAAGGATCCAAAAGTCACTAAGTGCAAAAAATTGCCAATCCTGAACTGCCTTACAAAGAGGCAAAAAAGCCATATATAGAAAAAAGTGTTAGCTCTTTCCCTAGGGCTTAGAAAAATGAATCCGTTGTTGAACACGTCGGCCCTTAGATCTTTTGGAATACCATTAATGTTGCATTCAATGTGCATCCTCGTGTCCATGTCGGTGAAGGATCTCTCCTGGGATGGCCTTTTTGATCTTTTATGATAATCGCATTAAATTTCAGCCCTCTGTGTCCACCTTTGAACTTCTTTGAAGAGATGCTTTGAACATTCTAAAGTATGGTCATTAATTTCAATCCACTTTTGCTAGCTGACATCCTAGCTATCATTGTGACTCACGACCTCTTCCCTTTTGGCTTTCCTGTGCTCAAGATCTTTTTGCAAGTTGACCATCTTCGAGAAGCAACATCCGACCTCCCCTGTTAGATCCAAACACCATTGCTTCACCGAGCCGACCCATGCCACACACATTCTGTTGATCTTCTTCACAGGGGTAGTCAATCAATCAAACTGCCACTGGTTCACCTTTAGTTCCCTCTGATTGGTTGAACACGCTCCACGTAGGATTTCCAAGTGGTCAAAATATTCTTTAGATAGAATCACATGTCGATGAGACACTAGCGATGTCTCCCCAATGTGATTATACCCTATAGCAGCATACACATAGCATACAACTGTCGGTGAGACCTCATATCAAATGCAAAAGTTATATCGATATCACAAAAACCATCGGCAAGACAATCGTTATCGGCCAGAGGTCATGGCGAGTGTGCAAGAGTTATACCGCTACATTAAGTAGTTGCCAAAACTACCACTATTGACTAGACATCATGGCAGGTAGTAGGAGTTATATCGATATCCCTTTCCATTGCTGATACCATCGCATTCGGCAAGACTCTCCCCAGTCGGCCAGACATTACAACGAAGCCAAAACACTTCCCCGGAGTCCCCCCGATGCAACAATCTTATGAACAACCTTCAGTGAGACCACCAGTCATCGACAAGACATCATTCTAAACCCTTCATCTTTTGGCGAGACCACGATCGTTCGGCCAGACCTCATAGCGAGCAAGACTTCCTTTCCCCAAGCTCAAATCTCTTTCGGCAAGAGTCCACCCTATCGGCCAGACGTCTTAGCGAAAGAACAAACCTTCAGCAAGAGCTCCATTTGTCAGTGGGACATCACGTCGAACTCCTTCCATTGTCCCCGAGCTCAAACATTTCAGCAAGACTTCATTGGGTTGGCAGGACCTTACATCGAGGCCACAAACCTTCGGCGAGACATCTACCGATCGGCCATACCTCACGCCGAACTCAAAACTTTCAGCGAGACCTCTTAGAATTAGTGAGACATTACCTTGAAGCCCCATCATTACACTGAAGGCATTCTATTTTGGGAAGACCTCGCTTCATCGATGAGAGGTTACACTTAGACTATAACCTTTCACCGAGACTTCCATCTGTCGACAGGACCTCTCCCCGATGACACCCTTCTTCGACGACGCTAACCTTGTGCACAAGGGTCGGCGTGACTTCTTTCCAAGCGAAGAGATACATAAAAACTCCTGGTGACTGAAATTTTTGGGTGACCGGTGTATTTCAAATGAATAGAACCATACTGCCAGTCGGCAAGACATCCAACTGGTCTCAGCGACTTTCTTCCTCAGGAGTTTTGTTCCAAATCTGACTGAGGCAAGCTTTCCAATAGACTTCCTTGTGAAATAGCATCAAATGAAGACCTTCCCAATGAAAACCGAACACCTGCACGCTGGGATCAACCCTTATGGGAGCCACATTTAATCCATGTGCTAAATTTAAAACATAATTTCCCCTTATTGAGCCCATAGGTAAAAATTGGGTAACATTTATGGCAACCTCAGCTAGATGTTTTCCTGCTAAACATGCAGACCAGTAGCCTAGGCTTATCCATTGGGCATGGAGTCATTGGGAGAACTCAGAAACAGACTTGGAGCAGCCTTACACATGGATGTAACTCATTTGTAACTCATTAGAACAGGTCAGGACACCTGGAAACTTATTGAAAATAGGAAAAACTGAAGTGAAAGTATTTACTATGTTGGAACAACACTTAGGGAATTAAAAACTTGCAACTAAACCCACCCTACACTAACCAGTAAGAAATTGGTCAAACAAAACCATTCACAGGATGGCTGAAATAGCTACCCATTCTTCTCAATATGTAGTGACTGGCATGTTTAAGGACAACTGAGTAAAAGTGAAAAACAGAAAAATGTTTAACAAGACGATGCACTGCCTCTTGAAAGAGGTGAATGAGTTCACTTACCTCACTAGACAAAACATATGTATTTTCAACCAAAGGAGGATAAGTGAACTGAACATACTCTTGTTTAGCTGCCAGTGCATCCTTGATAACATCTTCAATTGTTTCTTCATGTATGGGTGCAAGATTGATCATTGGTGTTGTATTGAACTCTATATGGGCTAGGTATCTGATTGGACAGCCTTTGGTAAGGGAAAAGATTGATCTTCCTTTGTTGATCTCTTTCTCATGAACTACCATTTTATCACCTTGGGGGCTAGAAAGATCTAATCTCTATGGCTGAATTGGTGAAAAAATAGTAACCTCCTCAATATGCTCATGATTTCCTAAAAAAACACCTATTCCTTCAATGGAGAACAATGAGATGACTTCCTCTAACACATTTTCAATCAATACATCAACCTCTGGCTCTTTTATACTCTAGAAATGAAGCTGCTCATAGTTCTTATTATCACCACTGAAAAAATTACATTCCAATTCAGGCTTATTTTCCTCAATAAAGGAAGGCAACAATTCCAGTGGTGATGAAATCTCAAATTCTTCTGCACAATAGAATGGAAGCTCCTCTAACCAGATATAATCTTGTAAAATAGGTTTGTGAGGCTCCTCCTGTAGTTTCAACACCTCTATAAGTTGCTACTCAAGATCATCATAACCCTCAACTTCTTCTGATTCTTTTCCATCCAATGTTGAACAAAACTGTTCAATAATACATGTGCACAACTCTTCAAAAAGCTCAAGATTAGCTTCCTCATCCAGAACATGCTCAACAACATCAAAAATTCCACCTTGGAGGATAGAATTAGGTTCAATTTCAGGCTTTTCTTCCTGAATTAAGCTTCCATTGTCTTGCTGGTTGTCACCAATTAGCAACTCACCAATGCTTTCTTGCTATTCTGAAATAGTTACACCATCTTGGAGAGATTTTGTTTGTGTTATTCGATAATCCTCCAAAGCCATTTGCAACAAGTTTGGAGTTCTAGCCTCTTCCATGGTGAGTGAGCTTGAGTTAGTTTGATCAAGGGTCTGCTCCTCTTTAGTTGCAACACTCTGCTCTTTGAAACTCCCCTCAAGTTGCCTCTTTTGAAACTCCTCCATTAGTTGGTGCTGATAATCTGAGTAAGCTTGATTATTTTGCACCTGAGCAGACAACAACTTCATTTTTCCTTCCTTAGTAGTTATTTCCTTTTTAAGGTCTCCCTCAAACTTGACTCTTTTTGCCACTCTTTCTTGATCATAAAAGTAGACTTGTTCATCCATTTCATTTTGTTGCATAATAGTACCTTTTTGCATCTTGATATCAACCAACATCTTAGATAGGCATGCAAGCACCTTACTAATATCATTAATCTTCATATTGTGAAGACCTTGACTTAGACCCCACAACATATGGTCAATCTTTTGGAGCAGGTCCAATATGTTCTGGTATGGATGTTTTTGAGGCTGATTAGATAAATAATCATAATGGTTAACATCAAAAACCTCCTCTTGGGGTTGATTTTGATCAAATATTGATTGAAACAAAGGTTGAACTGGAGTGAGAGGGTGGGAAACACGATGAAAATGCTGATTAGTGATTGCTGCAAGGGAAATTGGGCTAAAACCGACATTATGGTTGGTTGAATGTGACTGATAAGGTGTAGGAACAACATACTCATGATATGGAGGGTAATAGTAAGCTTTTTCATGAATATTTGACATCTTTTCATTCAAAGATCTGGAAACTAAGAACTAACAGATTCTTTTGAGACATACCAACACTTGTGCCTGTGAAATCAAAAGATTTGAGCTCAGAGTCACTAGGTGTTGTTCAAACTACCTCCAAAGGCTAAATGATGCTGAGGTAGACACCAAATCTCTTAGTATGCTGATTAGTGATTAATGCACTGGCTTTTCTGCTACTTCCCAAACTCAAAGTTGCCATGATATGCTAATGTCATCAGTCTAAAAGGCTTGAAACTTACTAGCTACATATCAAAAACCAAGTAATATGTACTCTTTAAACTATTCTGATTCGAACAGTCCCATCGGGTGTGCCAAAAACTGTTATCTCTTAGAAATGCACCCTATGCAAAGTTATGAAAACTAAGCTTTCTAGAGAAACATGGGAACTTTTCTAGGTTGTGGGTCACCTAAAAATGGAAAAGAACTTCCGGAGAAGGCCAGCTTCCTTTGTGTTATCACCTAACTAATGATCTCTATAAGGAAAAGGGAGAAGGAATGCATGAAAATGAAAACTAAACCCTATGGTGATACACCAAAATATTACTTAGACTTGGAAAAATCAAGTCTCATACACTTGTACACAATGACTAGAAAATAACTTGCACAACCTGTTTATGTGTGCTTTGCATAAGTGTTTTATAAAAATGCCTTATTGCTTGAGCTTCTAGGAGGAAAAGACTTCATAGCTAAAAGAAAATTGCAATTTTGACACAGATTATAACCTACAAACATCACACTTCTTTGCAAAAAGGTACTAAATCCATGAGACAAAATTAAGGGCAACGAATACTATCTCACAATAACTTAATCAATCATGTGAAAATACACAATATTGTAGTAACAAGAAGACAAAAATACTCCATTCAGTGATGCCCAAGGTCTGTACTATATTCCATGTCTAAGTGAGTTACAAAACTTTGCAAAATTCTGCCAAAGGATCCAAAAATCACTAAGTGTAGAAAATTGCCAATCTCGAACTGCCTTACAAAGAGGCAAAAAAACCATATATACAAAAAAGTGTTAGCTCCTGCCCTAGGGCTTACAAAAACGAATCGGTTGCTGAACACGTCGGCCCTCAGATCTTTTGGAATATTGTTAATGTTGCATTCAATGTGCATCCTCGTGTCCATGTTAGTGAAGGATCGCTCCTGGGATGGCCTTTTTGATCTTTTGCGACAATCGCATTAACTTGCAGCCCTCTGTGTCCACCTTCAAACTTCTTTGAAGAGCTGCTTTGAATGTTCTGAAGTATGTTCATTAATGTCGATCCACTTTTGCTAGCCGACATCCCAGCTGTCATTGTGACTCGCGGCCTCTTCCCTTTTGGCTTTCCTGTGCTCAAGATCTTTCTACAAGTTTACCATCTTCGAGAAGCAGCATCCGACCTCCCCTGTTAGATCCAAACACCATTGCTTCATCGAGCCAACCCATGTCATGCACATTATGTTGATCTTCTTCACAGGGGTAGTTAATCAGTCAAACTACCGTTGGTTCGCCTTCAATTCCCTCTGATTAGTTGAACACGCTCCATGTAGGATTTCCAAGGGTTCAAAACATTCTTCAAATAGAATTGCATGTCAGTGAGACACTAGTCGTGTCTCCCCAATACAATTATACCCTACAACGGCATTGACATAGCATACAACTTTCGGTGAGACCTCATATCGAATGCAAAAGTTATATCGATATCACAAAAACCATCGGCAAGACAATCGTTATCGACCAAAGGTCATGGCGAGTGTGCAAGAGTTATACCACTACATAAAGTTGTCTCCCAGACTACCGCTATCGTCCAGACATCATGGTGGGAAGGAGGAGTTATATCAATATCCCTTTCCATCTCTAAGACCATCGCATTCGACAAGAATCTCCCCGATCGGCCAGATGTTACAGTGAAGCCAAAACACTTCCCCAGAGTCCCCCTGATGCAACAATCTTATGAACAACCTTCGATGAGACCACCAGTTGTCGGCAAGACATCATGTCGAATCCTTCATCTGTCGGTGAGACCACGATCATTTGGCCAGACCTCATAGCAAGTAAGACTTCCTTTCCCTAAGCTCAAATCTCTTTTAGCAAGAGTCCACCCTATCGGCCAGACGTCTTAGCAAAAGCACAAACCTTCAGCGAGAGCTCCATTTTTTGGTGAGACATCACACTAAACCTCCTTCCATTGTCCCCGAGCTCAAACATTTCAGAAAGACATCATCAGGTCAGCAAGACCTTACACCGAGGCCACAAACCTTTGGCGAGACATCTACTGGTCGGCCAAACCTCACGACGAACTCAAAACTTTCAGTGAGACCTCTTAGAATCGGTGAGACATTACCCCGAAGCCCCATCATTACACCGAAAGCATTCC
>VDFB02026320.1:47107741-47214246 GCA_007258455.2 Sequoia sempervirens | reverse complement strand
TTATGGTCATGTAGACGACCATAAGCCACATCAACCCACAAACAGGAAGAACTCAAGGAATTTGAGCGGAATTCTAATTTAGGAACACAAATGTCAAAAGGACCTTGCCTCTCCTTGACAAGAGATTTTGTGGTTCGAGAATGGCATTGAAGCTTCATAATGGGAGGCTTGAGAACTTGTGGATCAAGGATCCAAACCCCATTATGAAAAATGCTGCCAGGAAAACACTGAAAACACTTAACTTTATCAGAAAAAACTTCTTTCGTCGATGGAGAGGAATTTCCATGTAAGTCACATGCTGATCTAGAAGAAAATGCTCCATTGGTGATAGGAAATCTAGTTGAGGGAACCCTACCAGCTACATGAAATCCCTTTCCCTTGATAGAATGGGCAATTTTTTTTGAATTTTTACCATTGACAAGAAAATGAGGATTCTGAAAGTTGCGGTCCTCCATGTTCCCTCCAAGAATGACACAATTAAATAATTGTCACATAATTATTTTAAATTATTTATTCAAAGGAGAGAAGAATGACACATACTTAAATAACTTTGACAATTATTTAATTATAGAAGAATAAAAAGGTCAAATAATAATAATTATTATCTGACTATAGACAGATGATGAAGGATAAACAATTAAATAAATGATGATTTATTTAATTATTGAAGGGGGTATTAGTGACACAATTAATTCATTTTAATTGATCGGGATAGAATAGAGATTAGAAAGTGAATTAATTAAATAATTAGAAATTATTTAATTAATAGAGGAGTATGATCAAACATAATTGAATAGTTAAAATTATTCAATTATCAGAGGATGATGACCAAGAAAAATGACGCTCATAGACTTAGGACATTTTTTAGTGTGTACATTTTTCCCCTCTTTGACATAATGTGATTTGAGTGTTGTGTCAAAGAATGAAAACAAAAATTAGGTTCAGATCATGCCCTAGTGTGCTCCAGTGATGACAAGGTAGAGGTATGCCCCCTCAAGAGGACAGGCGGGTTCAAAGAACATGAATGTGCTCTCAAAATGGATGATAAGACTAGAGGATGAAGGATAGAAGAAATGTTAGCATGGAAGAGATAGGAGAGATGAACAAAAAGGGAAAGGAAGATGGAGATGGAAAGTTAGATGGGGAATGATGAGGGACCAACCTTCATACTTCCATTTTTATATTTATCATCATTGGGCATAAAAAGTGTCACAAATGGAACACAAACACCATGGTGTGACATAGACCAAGGTATGCAAGGTGACCATTTGTGAGAGACAAGCAGTCAAAAGACAAGGAATGCCCCGGCTCATACTAAGGATCCAATTATCCCAATCTTTTTGCCAAGATAAACCACAAACAACAAACAAAGAAAAGAGGCCATGATCCATCATCGTCCCTCTAATTCCTTTAATAGGACATGCTCGAGGTAACTAGTGACATGACCCAAAACCAATAAAAAAGATAAGACAAATTCAGACCAATGAAGTGTTTGCCAAAGAGACAGTGTTTTCCAATAGAGATAGTGTTTGCCAATGATACAGATAAGATTGATGTTTGACCAAGATGATCGAATTGATTGATAGGTTGACAAGAATTGATCGATAAGTTTGAAAAATGTTTACCAGTAGATTTGATTGATTAGGCCTAGTTTTCAGAAGGACACATCTTGATTAAGGCGAGATTGGTTGGCAAGGTTGACAAGACTGACTGATTTTGACAAAGATTAATTGATAAAGATGACAAAGTTGATTGATTGTGCCTGACTCTAGGAAAGACATATCCTGATTAAGGCAAGATTGATTGACAAGGTTGACAAGATTGATTTTTTGTTTGAAAAAGATTGATTGATGTGACCAAGGGATGCAATGATACCTAATTTTAGGAAAGACATATCCTGTTTAAGGCAAGGGGCACATCTAACAAAGTTGACCAAGTGACAAATGTTGACAAGGCACCGATCTGCAAGAAATACACACCCTGCTTAAGGTGAATGACTAGGTTGACCAATGACAAAGTCTAATAATAGGAAGGACGCATCTTGATAAAAGACAAGAGATAGGACCGAATGAGAAAAATGACATGATGCCTCATTCTGATTGAATGACCTAATAAAAGATTTTGTTGGTTATTTTTGTTTTTTGATTTGTGATTTGGCTTGAATGATGATTGCTTGTGGACCAAGGACACGACTAGACTCGACAAACCCTAAAGGACTGACCTAGGTGGCCTCAGGGGCTCATCGATTGGTGGCCTTTCCTATGTTATACATGTAGAGACCTCGTAGTTTGACACAACTTGACGTTGCCTTATTCAACAAAATACTGGGTCATGGTTTTATGTGGACAACCTAAGAGAACCGACTTAATGTCTCAAGGGCTCATTTAAGATGAGCCTTGCCTACGTAAAAAATGCACAGAGACAACATAGTTCAACCATTCCAACACAAACTGACTCAAACTCAGACTCAAACTCTATTTTTGGAGTTTTCAAAGTTTTTTGTTATTTTTGGATTTTTAAAGGTTTTTTGATGTTTTTTGGATTTTTTAAGGTTTTATGATTTTTTTGGGTTTTGAAGGTTTTATTTTTTGGATTTTGAAATGTTTTGAATTTTTGATTTTGAAATGTTTTGATTTTTGATTTTTTTGGATTTTGAAATGTTTTGATTTTTCTTGGATTTTGAAGTTTTCTGATTTTTTTTTGGATTTTGAAGTTTTTTGAAGCTAATACAATGCATTATTTTCCCATAAAGATGTAGGTTAAGGATTTTCCCCTAGTCAAGTATAGGACTAATTTATTATGCACAAAGGATAGTGACGAAGGTGAGGAATGATTGGGATACTAAATATTGGTGGTTCCCTGGCCATGGAAGGATGATTAATTTTACTATGAATGAGTGATATGCGTGAATGAATGGGTGGAAAGGACAAAGGACCAAATAGAGTGACAATAGATAGAGGAGCATAGACTGACTACACATGGCACCTATTTTCCAGGTTTTCACCATGGTACTTATCCAAAGCGCCATTGAAGTGGTTTTCACTTTTGGACGAATTACTTCTCTTTACTATTTTTTTAATTTTTTTTTCGTTTTTTGATTTTTTTGGTGTCATCAAGATGCTTGTTTGCTAGGTTTTCATTAGGGTGACCATTTTTTTTATTCTTTTGATTTTTTTGTACTTTTGACTTTTAAAGGGATACTCTGAGAATCAAGTCTAATACTTGTGAAGGTGCATGTTGTTGATAGGTTCAAACAATGGTTCTCCTTTAGGAGTAGAAAGTTGATAAGAACCTGATCCATATGATGCTGTGATAATGCCTTGTTTCTATTGGGATGATTGTGCTGGATGAAAGGACCTGATTTGGATGAGGAGTGCAAGTGGAAAATATGAAGGGTGATAGATGTGGTAGATGAAAGAAGATATGATATGATCCTTAAAGTGCAGACTACATGGGCCATCAGGCTTCAGACAAAAAGGAGCTTGGGAAACCAATGAGCTAGAGTATGTGAAGGGGTTGTTATCAAAGGTACATTGGAAAAAATTGCCAATAGAAGTGGAAAGATGTGACAAATGTGTATGGATGGATGGAATGAGACATATGGAATGAGTTAAAGTGATGATGGTGATGTTGGATCAACAAGCTCTTCTTTTGGAATTCTACTTTGACAGATGCCCCAAGTTATTTTTGATGGAGAGGCATAGTTGGAGATCAATTTTTTCTTACTTTCATTCTTTTGATAGATGTCCCCAGTTATTTTTGATGAAGAGGCACAATTTTGCTTTCTTTCATTCTTGAATTTTACTTATATCTTTGACTTGTCCAATAGCTTTTGAATTTGGCTAAAGGACTTTTATTGATCATTCTTTATTTGTATTCTTTCTTTTGATACTAGATCTCCATTTGTAAAAGGAACTTTCACCTTTAAATCTTGAGCTTTATCTTTATTCTTTTCTTGATATATGACTTGTTGATCTATGTCTATAATGTAGATGGATGTGAGTGAGATGAGTGAAATAGATGGAGTGATAGGAATCTTTGACATATGAAAAGGAGTGACAATGCCATCAATAGAAGCTTTGGGACTATCCTTTTCGGTACTATTAACATTGAAGGAGGCTTGCACATCCTTAACGACTCAACAAGATGGCTTAGTAGAGGTGATAGTAGGGGATGCATACCCTAACCTAAGGTAGGTTGGATGGAAGGATGATGATTGGATATCCCCAACGAGATCATGATGAAGGAGTGGGTTATCATGGAAATGGGAGGATTGAGTGGAAATGGATAGGGAAAAGGTGGATGTAGTATCAAGATCCCAAAAGGTTTTAATCCAATCACAACCATCTTTTTGTGTTCCTTCTATAGTTGTCTTGACAACATTGTTAGAAGTCTGAACCTTCTCGACAACAATAGCATTGTTGTTTGTCGGTAAATTATTCATGCGGTATTATCCACATCCCATATCATGAACTTGGACCTTAGGGTCTAATGGTGCAGTGAATGAAGTGGATGATTTGATGAGGTCTAAAGGATCAATGTAGCAAGATGAAGTGGAGCATGATTCCTCTTGATTTATGGGCACTTGATGCGTAGAAAATCCTTTTAGGTTTGAACAATATTGAAAAGGATCAGGGTCACCTGAAATAGTGATTTTAGAGCTTAAGGCATTGATGATAAGTGGATGGAATAGCCCTCATGGCATAATCCATGGGTGGCCAAGGAGAATATTTTAATGCAAATTTAGATCCAAGACATGAAATATTGTATCCTGTATTGCTAGGACAACTCTTATGGGAAGTGAGATTATGCCTTCGAAAGAACATGCAAAATTATTGTAAGCTTTGATCACAATCTTGGTTTGGTCAATACAATTCTTAGAGTATCCCAATTATTTCACCAATTTTAGTGAGAAAATATTCAAACCTGGTCCACCGTCTACTAGGACTCGCTTGATCTTGTGTGTATTAACACATACCTCTAGGTGTAGGGGGTTATTACGATCAAATTTTGGCACAGAAAAGTCTTGTTCAGAGAAGGTTACATGGTGTGGCATAGATAGGTATCCAACTGTGGCTTGAAATTCATTGACATCTAGGTTTGCAGGGATAGAAGCTTCTTGTAAGGCTTTACCAAGGATGGTTATGTGTTGTGGTGAGATATGAAGGAGCTCCAAGATAGAAATTCACATGGGGGTTTTTCTTAGTTGCTCTAGGAAGTTATATTGACCCTTTGGTTGGGGATTTGCAGATGGACCTAGAATAGTTATCTTGGTTCTACGATTGGCAATAACCAATCTGATTTTGGCTTGTTTATGGTGATAGTGATAATACAATCATCAAGGGGTGTCACATTAAGGATGACAGTGTTGTAATCATGTTTGACAGCTGCATAATTGACATTATTGTTGTTTCCTAAAATGGAGGATTTTCCTTTGTCATGGTCTTGTAGGGATGTTTTGAATATGGTGTGATCAACATTTGTCTTGGCTTGTGAATTATCAACTAAAATGGTTTGATCTTCAATAAGGTCTTGAATGATATTCTTGAGTGTCCAACATCAAGTTGTTTTGTGTCCTTTCCCATGGTGGTATTCATAGTATTCATCTTCCTCCCACCACTCAGGTTTGGTTAGTAAAGGTTTATAGTTTTTGGTGTATGGTAGTGTGATGAAATTTTCTTGCAAAAGTTGTTTAAGAATTGATTCGATGGGTTCACCCAAAGGGGTGTATGTTCTCTTGGCACGAGGAGGAAACCTGTATTATTGATTGTTTTGGATCACGTTTAGCATTTGGTTTTGACCTTGTGTCTATGTGTTTGGCGTATTGGGTGTATTTGATGAGGAAGGACCTTTAAGTTGAATGATTAAACCTTTGGTAGCAGTTTGGCATCAACAAATCCATAATTTGTGACATTTTTGTTTCGAGACCAATATTTTCTCTTGTCATCGTTGGGTTTTGGATTTTATTTGTTGACTTTGACTAACCATTTTGCAATAAGACCATTCAATAAGGACACCTTTCTCAAGAATCTCCTCAAAGGTTGTGCAACATTGGATTTGAATTCGACTAATCAATTCTCCATTAAGGTTTTCCAAAAACATGGTGACAAGTTGTCTTTCAGGCATGTGACAAGGGAAATTGCTAACCAATCCTTGCCATCTTTGGTAGAATGAAGTAAGTGATTCCCCTTCCTCTTGTTTGGTTGTGCTCAATATTGCAAGGGTGACATCATTTTTAATGTTGAAGGCAAAATTATTGATGAATTTTTCAACTAGTTCACCCCATGTTTTGGTTCTTGTAGGAAGGTGTGCAAACCTATCTAAGGTTGCCCCTTTGAGGCTTCGTGGAAATAGTCTCATTAAATAGGTAGGTTCATATGATATTTCAATACATGATGTGTTGAATTATTGAATGTGCTCTATTGGGTCCCATGTCCCCTTATACTTAGGCAAAGGCGGTGTCATGAAATGAAGGGGAAAGGGAGGCATGCATAGATTTTGATTAAATAGAAAGGGGCACAACTCTTCCACATAATATGTCTTCTTGTTGGTTCCTAATTGGATGTTTGTAATTTGTTGTTCAAGGGTTTGTATATTTTGTATCAAATAGTCTGCAAGGGATGATGTTGCATTTTTTGGGTGAGATGTCATAGTGTTGGCATTAAGGTCGTATGCTGGATTTGGACTAGGATTGATGCTTTGTGACATGGGACCTTGGTTTCCATATGGATGTGTGTTGCTTGGATTAGGAGTGAGATTGGTGTTTAGGTTTGTGCCAAATGTCATGTTTGCATTTGGTATGGTGTTTTGGAATTGAGGTATAGACCCATGATTCATGTTTTGGTTTTAAAAATTTAGTCCTTGATTTGAAAGTGGGGGTCTAGATCCTTGATTAATGTTTGGAAATGAAGGTCTAGGCCCTTTATTTATGTTTTGATGTGAAGGAATGTTCCCTTGGTTGGTGTTTGAAGTTATAGGTCCTTGATTTGAATTTGAAGGCGTAGGTCCTTGGTTGGTATTTTGAAATGAAGTAAAGGTTCCCTGGGTAGAATTTTGGAATGATGAGGAGCTCCTTGATTAGTGTTTTGGAGTGATGGGATTGATCTTTGATTTGCATTTTGATTTGAGGTTCTTTGTGAGACAATGTGAACCCTTCTAGATTTAGTTGGTGGGTTTTGACTTGATGAAGGGGCACCTTCAAATTGGAATAAGGAACCTTGACTTGTGCTGTGAACATTAGATTTAGGACCTTGGTTTTCATTTTGAGTCAAAGGGGTAGAACCATGTGATGTGGAACCTTGATTGGTATTTTTTGGGGTAGACTTAGGGCCTTGGTTTGTATTTTGGATTAAAGATGTGTGACCTTGTGATCTATGGCACCTTGATTGGTATGTTGGAAAAGGGGGTTTGTGAAGGTCTTCCCCATGGCATTTGAGGGACCCCTAAGTGTGAAACTTTGTCCTTGTGTAGTGATATTGGTTTCCTTGTTTCCAAATGTTGGGATGCTTGGGATGTGTGTAGTAGTGGTGGTCATGTGTATAGTTGTACCAAGAGGTATGTTTGACATTTGTTGTGATGAGGGCATGCCAAATTCAAATGGATTTTTGCTTTCTTTCTTTATAATGGTGGATACATCAAAACCTTGAGGTAATTTGGCCCCCTTTTTAGCTATTGCATAAAAGTATCTGTTAGGGTCTTCACTAAAAATTTGATCCATCATGCTCAAAGTTTGTGGGCCACTATAAGATTCTTCAATCTTTTCTTGGGTCAATTGTCTGTTGGACTCTTCTTGGCTCATGTTTTCCCATGTTTTGTCTCTTGGTGGTGTGTCTCTTGGAGGTGTAGAATGATTTGAATCTGCTCCAAGGGTAGTGTCATGAAAAGGGTTAATTGAAAACTCCATGTTCTTTCTTTTGGTTTGGGACCTTGTTTCAACCATATGAAACTTTTGCAAGTTGGGGGATAATGCAAGATGTCAATGAAACTATGGTATGTGTTATTTGGATTTTAGGTTTTAGGATATGAAAATGCAAGGATGATAATGTCCAAAGGATGGAGAATAATGAATGCTAAAGGATACTAAAGATTGATTGACATGATAAGGTGACTAAATGATGCTAATTGAAGATCAAGGTGAAAATTCCACTAAAGGAGATAAAGAAACTAATGGATGCAAAAGGATTAAGACTAAGATAAAGTAAGATATTTTTTTGTATTTTTGGAATAAGGGTGCAAAGTGAAAACTAAGAAATATGAGTCTAAATGAGAACAATGCAATGCAAATGAATCCTAAAAATTTAAACAAAGGGTGGAAATCAAGCTAATGTGAACCCAATGCAACAAATTCCAAATGTCATTGACCATAAGATGATGACTTTGAAAAAATAGATCCAAGACTAGGACACAAGAATATGAATCAAACTTGATAAAGTGACAATGACAAGACAATGACAAGGACAATGGTCAATGCAAAATAGAATATGTAACCAAGAATTTCCAATAGCTCAAAGGTCTCCCTATGTTAAAAATATGAAGGTCTAGATGCAACTTAAGAATCAAAGTATAATGCAAAGGATTGAAGAATGTAATCTATAGTGCAATGTATTTCTAATGGGAATGCCTAAAATGAACAGTTAAATCTTGCAAGTCTCTAGTTTATCAGTTAGAGGCCACTGTGAAATTATTTTGGTCAGATTTTGGACACAGATTTCAAAAGTTTTTGTTTAGCAGACAATTGTGGCTCAGTTTTTAGCAAATGTGTCTTACAGTTGTGGTTCAGGTTATCAAATGTGGCTCTATTTTCATCAATTGCATTTTAGAAAGTCAGTTATGGTTTTCCAGGTCTTAGTTGTGGATCACAGTAATAGTTGTGGCTCTGTGTTTGTCAGTTGCAGTTTTCCAGAATGTAGTTTTGATAGTTTTGCTGATTTCAAATGGTTTTTGATCTAGATTTTGAGTGTTTCTAAAAAAATATGATTGGAAAACACAACAGACCATATCAAGCACTTTTTTTTTGGTTTGGTTTGATGTGAAATTATAACAAGAAAACAAGCATTAATCCTAGTTGGAAAGGGTTTTTATACTTGGTATAGGCCCACTAAAATAACTCGAATCAATGTTGAACACTTCTCCTTCTTGAGAGTGGATATCCTAGAAGTTTGGTGGCACTGGCTCCCCTGCACGACACTCACTCCTATGGGAACACCAACTTAAAATTCCCCACAAGGAGGAATTTTCTATCTCTACTCAAAGGAATCTGTAGTGAGTAACTTTGGGCATGTTACTGTACCTTGCACCAAACCAAGCAATGACTGAAAGGCTAGGCTTCTAAAAAAATAAGAGATGTCTAGTAAGGGAATTTGGTTCAAGGGATACACTGATAAACTCCCTTGAGAGGTCTCCTAGCCCTTAAAACAAGGGTTTTACACATAATAAAGATACTAGGGGAGAGATATCACGTACCATCCCATTGATTGCAAACTTCCTTGCAATAAAAAAATTATATAGTAGTTCAAAAGGACTTGGCTTTGTCCCATTAGGACTTGGGTCATTCCCTTGGGGTGAGTAACTTTTCCCACCAAGGCAGGCCCTCCATCGGGTAAACACAAAAATAGATGGGTCTAGCTTTCCGATCACCAAGTTTGCACAAGGTGAGAGCATACTACCTACCATTCTTCAAACACTAAAACATGTGGTTCATTACCTCCTATTTAAATCTAAGTGAGAGAAGACAATCATTATTTTTAAAGCACCAAACGAAGTGTTATCTAATATAAAGAAAACAAGATTATGGTTTCAAAATAAATCCTTGGACATTCAATTTTTTTTTACCGAGTATACAAATGCATTGTTTCTTTCCTTAGTTGTGTTGCTGTGTTGCGTCACACAAAATCAATTGCATCACTTTTTTTGAATCTAAATTTTCCCAATCACGGATGCCTTCTGCAGATGCATTTTTTTTGGATGAGTGTGTCACTGCGTTTGTCAAATGTGTCACTTCCTAGAAAATGCATCACTGCTCCTATCAGTTGCGTTGTTTCATACCTAAAACATGCAAAAACTATACAAAAAATTTGTAAAACCAGTATTCGCATTGGGTTCACCAATGTAAGATGGGGTTAGAGAATTCTTAGCCTAGATAAAGTGACAACCAACACTTCTAAGCTGAAAACCACATCCAAACAAGAGAATACAAACAAAGAGGAATAAAAATGAAATGCATTCAAAATAAAGCACTTGCCATTGCAATTGATACCTTCTCTTCTCTCTCCTATTTCTCATTTTGCAAACTTTTCCCTCAGATTTGTTGTTTTACTTGTGCAAATACCTACAAATTATAAATAGAAAATTGGAGATAAAATGGATGTTAAGGACAAAGTGAAGGGGGAAGGTTGCTTTTATAGATAGTCATTCGAATGGACGGTCCAAATTAATCTTCTAGAAATATTCCAAGATCAATGGTGGAGGATGCATGAGAGGGAGGTTATGAAATGAATGGTTGAGATTGAGCCTCTAGAAAGATTCCAAGATCAATGGTCCAGAATTGATGCACCAAGAATATGTCATTCCTGGAAGGATTATGATAGGTATGACACCGAAGGCTATGATACCCAACGACTATGATAACAATGAAGGCTATGACATAAATGAATGACATGACATCTTTGAACAAAAGGGAGGCATACATGATTTATTTTAAATTATTTATTTGAAAATGGAGGGAATGGACAAGTGGCAAATAAATAATTCATCCAAATTATTTATTTGGAGAAAATGAAAAATGAGTATTTAATTAAATTAATTTGTGAAATCAATTTAATTAAATGGGGAGATGGAAATTAGAGATGGGTAATTGATTTGAATTATTTATTCAAAGGGGAGAAGAATGACACATAATTAAATAATTTTGAAAATTATTTAATTATAGAAGAATAAAAAGGTCAAATAATAATAATAATTATCTGAGTATAGATAGATGATGAAGGTTAAATAATTAAATAAATAACAATTTATTTAATTATTGAAGAAAGGTGGTATTAGTTTTTGCAATTAATTTATTTTAATTGATCGGGATAGAATAGAGATAAGAAAGTGAATTAATTAAATAATTAGAAATTATTTAATTAATAGAGGAGTATGATCAATCATAATTGAATAATTAAAATTATTCAATTATCAGAGGATGACGACCAAGAAAAATGGCGCTCGCAGACTCGGGAAATTTTTCAATGTCTACATCTTTTTGTTGCTTTTCATATACTTTTAAGACACTTTACCTATGGTTTTAAAGTATATTTTAAGACAATACTTCCATAATAGGTTATCCTTCCATACATACCTTGCAACCTTGAACTCATTTTGTGGAAATGAATATGGTGAAAATACTTGAAGCATTGCATGATTTAAATATGAATATATATGTGTATGAATGAAATACTGTGATTTAATTATGGTAGTTAGTTTCATATGTATGTATATGGGTTAATCTCTTTGTAGCTCAACACGTGGTGACAAGGAAGGAGTATTTTTAGCAAGCACTGAAGTAGCAAAACAAGGATTTAATGAAGTTCAAGCCGTTCAAGTGTAGGAAGCTTTGGAGCTGAGCGTGGTCATTATGGAAGGAATAAATGTTGGAAAATATCTATTCTTGAATATTGGACGTTTGTCTATGTGTTTCACATGCAAGTTTCCCTAGTTCGAATATGTATCTCTTTCCTTTTTAGTTAGATGAATGAGTCAATCATTCTTCCATCTCATATCTAGGAATGAGATTTATGATTGTAGTTAGTTTGAATAAGACTCTCCTTGTTTTGTATAAAGCCAAGGGATGAGTTCATGTTCAATTAGTTGATTTTTGTTACAAGTTACAAGTAGTTTCTAGTTTTCTAGTTTTCTAGTTATTCAAATACATGTTGTTACAATGATATTATGAAATAAAATATGCAATAAGGATTCTATTTGATATTTGGTGTTATGCAATGAACTGGGTTGTATGATTTATGGATGCTCGAGAATCTTAGTTAGATCTGGTTTTTAGTTAAGCAAAGCAGTCTTCTGAGCTTGCCACTCAGGTACTATTCTTCACTTTAATTATCTATTTGTTCATTTATGCATTTCTAGTAATTCTATTTTCCATTATTTTACATGTGCAATGCAAGTAGAATGGTTTATGGTTAGTTAAAGTTGTAGCTATTCATGAACAAAGATAAATCATAGTTCTTTAGAGAATAGGAATAGTTATTTTATCATTTTAAGTAATTTTACATTAGTTTTGCATTCACAGATCTTTAGCAATCACCTATAGCCTATGTTGCAAGTACCCGTAG
The DNA here is from genome assembly GCA_007258455.2 of Sequoia sempervirens. NCBI lineage: Eukaryota > Viridiplantae > Streptophyta > Pinopsida > Cupressales > Cupressaceae > Sequoia > Sequoia sempervirens. The sequence goes on along the minus strand of VDFB02026320.1, from coordinate 47,201,920 downwards.
CCACTAGGTTTAATAACCACTTTCATTGTTTTTGCAATTCTGTCAAATTCCAATAAGGTAGAATAGTTTGAATAAGTTAGTATAGAGTAATTTAGGTCAATGCAAGCCTGTGAAGGCACATATAGTGCTACACCATCAAATTTTATGGTCCTTGGTTGATAATTTAATGTAGGCTAGCAATGTCAAAGGGACTGTTTAGCTTGGCACAACCCTAGATTATGTAAAATTTACCAAGTCCATGACACATTAGTTTTCCTCTACATTTTTTGTGCCACTTTCAGGGATGGTGCTACCTTCATAGGCCTATTTTTATAAGTTTTCATAGTTAATTTTCTATTTCTGCATTAGGACTGGTAGATTTTATCATCAAAACAAAACCTAGAATATAATAACATTGTGTAGGGCCGTTTCCATACAAAAAAAAATCTACCATATGCAGAGGCAGAGAGGTAACCAAGGAAGATTCATCCCTTTCGACACTCAAGATAGAGAAGATACTAGTGGTTTTGCTGAATATACTATAGAGATTGTTGAAAGAGTAGACACTGCCTTTCCATCTCCATCATCATCATCATCATCATCATAATCTTCCACAACTATTAAAGAGACCTTCTAAACAATGGGAGATGCACTAGGAGATGACCCAGAGCATGGTACCTTTGAGTTCCCTATTCCTGACCAAGCTAGAACTATTGTGCTGAAAAACATTCCACCATCAACATTACCAATATTTTATGTCTTGGTAACAAAGGACCCATATACCTTTCTCTTTGAGTTTGATGTTTTGTACATAAGTTATGATTACACTACTGATGTCCATAGACTCAAGCTCTTTCCAACTACTCTTAAGGATGTTTCCCTTCGATGGTTTATGGGGCTTGGTAGGGATGTTGTCCCAAATTGGGACACAATGAAGAAGAATTTCTTGGAGAAGTACAAGGACTATTGCAGAGGATTAGACTGGAGAAGAGATGATATTTTCTCAATGTCTCAAAAAGAGGATGTCATTGGAATATTATATAGAAACATTTCAATTTTCTTTGAAGAAGAACCCACATCATAAACTATCAAAGGAATCCCTTAAATTGGTATTTTTAAGGGGAGTTAATGAAGAATGTATTGATGTTCTCAACCTTATCGGGGGAGGAGACATATCTACAAGTCCATTTGAATACATTTGTAAAGTTTGAAGGAATTATTCCAGCACTCTTTCTAGAAAGCCAAGAGGGGAGAGATCGTCCATCACAAGTAAGTCTTCTAATGCAGTCTCCAAAGTTAAAATCAATAATTCATTGTCCAACATGAAGCAGGATATAATCAGTCATAAGGAAACATAGTTGGACACCCTCCATATCAAGAAGAAGAAGGACGTAGAAGCCATGCTCATTGAGTACTATCCTAACTGTAGGCAAAGGAAAGCTAGTTGTAAGTGAAAATGAGTGGCCAGTATTCAACAAGAAAAGATTGAGAAACTATAATTCTAGGAAATGGAAGGAGATGATGAAATTTTTTTATACATAGCACAAAGGAGGCCTTGGCATTGGAGACAAGGTATGCCACTAGAACCCCTTGCTTTTAATCCATCTTTTCCTTTGAGCAACCAAAATTTTTCTGCTTGGAACACCTAGCCCTAGCAAACAAATCAAAACTAGTGGCAAAGTCCTCAACAGTGGCTAAAAGCCCAACCAAATTGGAACCAACCACCAAACCTATGGCCACAACAAAAATTTCAAGGTTCCAACTACAATCAACAATGGCCAACCCAACAAAATCAATGGAAGCCTCAATGGAAAAAAGGTCATCCATGGCCACAACATATGAATTACCAACAACCTATGCTACCACCTCCTCCACCTCAGCAACAATCTCTAATGCCACCATAAAATTCTTAGTCTTAGCCACCTAAACCATCTAAGATACCTGCTAAGCCTGCACCAAACCCTAACACTAAGCTTGCTCAACAAGATTACACTAATAAAGTTGTCCAATACCCCACTTATGGGGTATAGGTGAGTAACCTTCATCTCAAAGTAGTGAAGCAACTTGTAGGACCTTCATCTCCCAAAATTACAAAATTAGAAGATGAAGAACCTACAAAGAAAGCCTCAAATAACCAACCTTTGGAATCCCAATCCAATCAAGGGCTCCAAACCACGTCACATCCGAAGCCTCCATTCCCTAAACATCTAGCTATCCAACAACAACACACTCAGGCTGGAACAAACCTTCTAAGCCAGTTAAAGGATGTCAACATTAAAATGCCTTTGATCCAAGCTATCAAAGATATTCCTATCTATATTAAGACTGTTAGGGATCTTTGTATTCAAAAGCCAGGAAGGAAAAGAAAGGACCCATAGACAGTTCATGTTTTGGGTAATCTTGTTGATATAATGTTGGGAAATATAACTGTTCCCAAATATACAGATCCTGGTAGTCTAGTTGTGGACATTAAAATCAATGGGACCCTTATTAAACATAATTTTATAGACCTAGGTGCTACAATTAATGTGATGACCAAGGAAACCACGCAACTACTACAGTTAGCTAACCTTTGACTTACTCAGATAGTTTTACAATTAGCTAATAGGTCTATAGTTAAGCCTAAAGGAGTTATTGAGGACATTGTAATTGAATTATATTCTTAGGCTTACACTACTGACATTATAGTACTTCAACCCAAAGTTAATCTTGTTGGTTATCCACTAATCCTAGTTTGACCTTGGTTAGCCACATCCGATACATTCATAGGCTGTAGGTCAGGAAAAATGATCATATCCAATGAAACTATAACCAAGAACCTAGTACTTTATCCACCAGCTCAACCACATCAAGATCTTGAGCAACCCATTTGGCCACACCTAGATGATGAGGACAACTACTCATTGCAAACCTTAATGACCATTGAACATATCCTTTGCCAGATATTCAAGATGAGGATAAGCTGATTGCTCATATCATTCAAAATGACTGTGGAAGGCACTCGCAACAAAAAAGTTGTCTATCCTATTTACATGATCCTTTGGAAAGCATAATACCTACCAGTTCTGCACAAGAGGTATCTCAAATAATGCATACTTTTTTTCCCAAGCAATTCTTACCAATAATACCTAGCCTTGATATGTCCTCTATAGAAGACATGTCAATGTGATTAGAGATCAAGCCTAGAAAGATGTTGAATGTTAATAATGCATTGACTGGTGAACAACAAAAATCCTTGCACGTTGTGTTGCAGGCACATGCAATAGATTTTTCCTGGGATTATAGTGATATGAAAGGCATTGATCTTTCCTTATGCATGCACAAGATTTACATCAATGAAGGCTACCAACCCATAAGGTAGCCAAAGAGGTGCATGAATCCAACCCTTAGAGAAATTGTGAAAACCGAACTGCAAAAGCTTTTGAATGCAGGATTCATATATCCTATCTCAAATAGTGAATGAGTTTCACCATTGGTCATAATGCCTAAAAAGGTGGTAAATGGAGAGTCTGTGTTGACTACATGGATCTCAATATTGCCACCAATAAAGACCATTTTCCATTGCCATTTAATGAACAAGTTCTAGATTCTTTGGCAAGGAAGAAATATTTCTCTTTTCTTGATGGTTTTAGTGGTTATAACCAAATTAAGATTGCACCTGACGATCAAGATAATACCACATTTACCTATCCATGGGGTACCTATGCATATTCTATTTTACCTTTTGGTTTGTGCAATGCGCCATCCGTATTTCAAAGAGAAGTGCTTAGTATATTTTCTATTTTTTCACATGATAAGATAGAGATTTATATGGATGGCTTCACCACATATGGTGAAACATTTGATGCAACTTTGCAAAATTTAGAATCAGTCTTGAAAAGATGCACTAAAAACAACTTATCATTGAGCAATGAGAAATATTTTATGCTGATGACAAACGATATTGTCTTGGGAAATTTTACTTCTAGTGTAGGGATACAAGTTGAACCTAAGAATATTGAGATCATATCTACACTTCCTGTCCCTCAGAAACCAAAGGATGTGATAAGTTTTCTTGGACACGCAGGTTATTATAGGAGATTCATTCAAGATTACAATAAAATTGTTGCTCCTTTGTTTATTTTGTTGACAAAGGATATTGAATTTAAGTAGACTCCAGACTGTCAGCAATCCTTTGAGAAGTTGAAAGCAGCTTTGACTAATTTACTGGTTTTAAGAGGTCCAAATTGGACATTGCCATTTCACATTCACATTAATGTATCAGAATTTACAATTGGAGTTGTTCTAGGATAGAAAGAGGGGAATAAATAGTATGCCATATATTATATTAGCAAAAACCTATAGGGAGAAAAATTAAACTACAAAGTCACTAAGAAAGAAATGCTTGTTGTTATTTATGCCATTAACAAGTTCATACACTACATTACTAGTTATCAATTATTCATACACATATATCATACAACAATTAGATACTTGATGAACAAACCAGTGGTAGGTGGAAGACTTGTATGGTGGTTATTGTTGCTACAAGAGTTTGACATCACAATAGTTGATAAGCCTGCAAAAGCTAACGTAGTTGTTGATTTCCTCTCTAGATTGCCTACTCAATTAGCTAAAGGGGTGGTTGATGATTATTTTCCTGATGAGCATCTATTTGCTCTAAATATACACACCCCATGGTATACTGATATAGCTGATTACTTGGTAATAGGGAAGATTCCAGCTTACTTCTCTCCTAGGGAGAAAAGACATTTAGTTCATAAATGCTTCCTTTATTCCTGGATTTTTGGATCCTTATTCTACATTGGCCTAGATAACATTATGAGAAGATGTATTAGGGAGGATGAAGTGTTTGATATAATGAAAGCCTATCATGATGAACCTTGTGGTGGAAATTTTGTAGCAAAGATGACAACTTTCAAAATCTTAACATGATATTATTGGCCAACCCTTCACAAAGACTCTATTAAGTATATTAGAAGCTATGACTGATGCTAGTGAATGGGGAGACCCACAAGAAGTGATGAAATGCCTTTGCAACCCCAACTTGCACTAGCTCCTTTTGACTAATGGGGGCTTGATTTTGTTGGTCCTATATCTCCCACTTCAAATAATAAAGAATATATACTAGTATGTACTAACTACTTAACCAAATGGGTAGAAGTCAAAGCCTTGCAAGTTGCCAGAGATGACAATGTTGAAAAGTTTTTATATGAGGAAATATTCACTAGGTATGGTGTTCCTAAGGAGATAGTGACTGACCAAGGGCCACAATTCACATCAGACCTCATATCCCAACTAGTAAAAGAGTATCAGATAAGGCACAAGAAATCTACTCCATATCATCCTTAGGAAAATAGACAAGTTGAAGTTACAAACAAGGAGCTTGAGAACATATTGACAGAAATAGTACAACTTCATAGAAAAGATTAGGTATCGAGATTACCAAAAGTTGTTTGGGCATACATAACTACTTGGAAAACAACTACAGGGTTTACCCCTTATGAATTGGTTTATGGAAAAACAATAGTGTTACCTATAGAGTTTGAATACAAAACCCTCTGTACAATAGTTGATTTAGAGATGGACTTGAAAAAATCTTAGAAATAAAAGACACAACATTTGAATTCTTTGGATGAAATCAGATTGTAGGAATTACACCATATAGAGGTTGTTCAAAAACAAAGGATTAAATGGCATGACCAGTACATAAAGACTAAAGAATTTTTTGTAGGTGACTGGGCACTTCTGTATGATTCCAGATATAAATATTTTCCAGGCAAGTTGTAGTCATGATGGCTAGGATGCTATGAAATACAACAAGTATTTACTAGTGGTGCAGTACAACTACGAGCTATTGATGAGGTCAAATTTTCACTTTTGGTTAATGGTCATAGACTCAAGCTATACAAGAAACCACTGGAGCATGATAATTTCATCATATATCTAATGGATGAGTATGGTGTGCATAGTTCAACTGTTTCAAGATCTGTTCCACAAAATGATGTTCCATAGAATGATATTTCACAAACTGATGTTCCACAAAATGATCCAATAGGAAGCGACTTACCCACCACGTCTGGTAGTACAGAGGTAACTCTATAGAGGTCAAGTTACACAACTCCACCTCTAGGATTACCCAGGCCTAATTTCCCATGTTTTAAATCACATGCACACACAATACGCTATCCATAATGACACTATTCTAACTCTAGAGGGACATGTACTTTGGTTTCATTGGGACTTGTTTTTGGAGGGACCTATTATGCATATTTCATTTGGGCCCTAAGCATGGAGTACTTGTAGCAATACCCAGTGCATGCGTGCTGCAATCACTTGGCGGACTCAAATTGTTTTTACCACAAAATATCCTACACCAAACACATGTCCTTTACTTCCTAGTAAAGCGCATGCCACTAGTACAACCATTTATTTTCATCAAATCCTATGAAATCATTGCACATCACATCACTTGTAAGCTGTGATATGTGCTCTTTCAGTTCATAGCTGCATCGAGATTTGATTTTGATTTCACACATATGGTAGGTAACTTCACATGATTAAAGCTAGCTTTCATTTCGTATTCATTATTATTTATTGTTTAAATTACGCATACAAATTTAATCACCATTCATTTTCATAATTATTCTATCACCCTAACCTAGTTACACATGAAGTGCGGTCACTTCACTTTAAGTTGGGGGGAGGGGTATTATTGTTATAAAATTTTGTTTGATTTTTCCACCTAGGTTTGTTAGATTGCATTAATACTATCCTTTTAAACTAGAAAAACTTCTTTGTGTTTCTAATAAATGTGATTCCTTCCCTAAGATGAGCTAAGGTATAAGATTTTGGATACTAGACTGAATTGAGATAAAGGGGATTGTGAGTATTGGGTACAAAGAAGCCATTGGAGAAGCATTTGAATTTGAGGGATTTGGGTGGTGGAGTTGAATTTGCAGAATTTGAACTCATAGAGGTTACAAGAATCAATAGAATAATGGGAGGTGATGTAATTCGTAGAGAACCATCTGATCAAAAAGAAATATTTGAGGATATGATGGTTATACCTCTATTCACCAGAGTAGGATGGTTGGACTATTTCTTGAAGTTGATAGAATATGATAATGAAATGGTCAAGGATTTTGCAGCCATGTTAAAATATGATGAAGCACTAGTAAAGGGATTGGTGGTGGATGGATTAGAGATGAAAATCACTCAAGTAACAAGGTTACCTCACACCTGGGCTCTGAGTACCTAGCTCATGCAGATGTGGTAGCGACGAGGGAATCATTTTGTGAATGGGACACAAATTTAGATTTGAACTCACAAGGTACTAAAAGACTTTCCCTTCCATAATTTTGGGGAAAATGTGTTGCTTATATTATCAAGTATCTTACTGGTGATGGCCGCCATAATTTTTTATATACTGTGCATTTCAAGTTGTTGAACCATTTATGACATGAACAATTAGTTAATGTACCCAATTTTCTATACAACATGATGAAAAGAATGGCCTCTGAATATCAGAGGAAGCAGATTGATACTACATTATCTCATCATTTTCTGATAACCTTACTAGTTAAGAGAAGTTTGAGAATTCAATATCCTTAGGTTGATTGGGATGCTTTTAAAGATTTCAAAGAAATCATTGAATTACTTGAGGCACCAAAAGTAGAAGATGAACCCTTGCCTGAGCTTGAACCAAAAGTTGACCTAGAGCATGATGAACCTAAAAGAGAAGATTCCCCTATTGCACCATCTGCTTTGCCTACCCACAACCAAAGTGGGACTAAGAAACATGATATGTCAGCTATGGTAGTAGAGGAACCCCCATCTTCTAAAAACCCTAGAGTTGGGAGAAGTATTGTGTCAATGTCCTCAAAAAGGAAAAGAATGGAGAAATGAGTTGACAACTAGGAGAATGTTGTGGAGGAAGATGATGAAGGTAGGAAGAAGGGGAGTAAAATAGGAAAGGAGAGTAAAGTTACACAGGAAACTACTACTCCCCGATGCTTAGGAAGGCTAAGAAGACAAAGCATTGAAAAGAGAGATATGGAGGAACCATTTTAGGAAGGAAAGGTTGGGGAGCAACAACATCATATTCTATTGATGGTCGACACAGATATAGACAAGGGAGGAGCTGACCCTAATAGTGTTCATGTTGAAAATGTTAATGCACCTGCTAAAGGGAGAAGATATATATCATCTTCCTATGGTTTTGATTCATAAGATATCTTCATTGCCAAGAAGACCAGAAAAACAATTCCCAGTGGCTCTCTTAGAGAAGTTTTTGATGCCATAGGTGATGATAATGATGGTTTGAATTTTGAAGAAGAAAAAGAGTTGCTAGAGGATAGAAACATAAGGAGCTTCAAGAAGGCCTAGATAGGATAAATTAATTGGAAGAATAGGTAAAATGGTATGAGCAAAAATCCAATGAAAAGGAAATTAGAATCAAGGAGCTGGAAGAAAGAGTATAGACCTACGACCATGGAAACAAACTAGATTTATTGGCATAGTTTGTCAAAGATAAAAATGGAATTGAAACTAATTTGAATTTACAATCACCTATTGTAAAAATACCATATTACCATACTACTTTGTCTTTGGGCTTTGAATTGATGAAATTACTACTCAATTCAAGTAGGAAAAAGAAAAGAAAATCTTGAATGAAATTAAGAATTTGGAGTTGAAAAGACTAGAGGAGAAATTGACATAAGTGGTCAATAGAGTTATCGAAATAGTTGAATGTAGACTTCTGTCTAGGGTATATGCATTGTTCTTAAATAAAAAATTTCTTAGTTTTCAATTCAATAAATTTGTTAATGACCAACCCTTTGCTTTGGATAAGAGACACAATTTTCTCACTTTATTCAACAAGATCAGTTTGGAGGAGCAAGACCAGTTATGTGAATATTATTTGCATAATTATGTGATGGTAGAAGATACTTAATCGAATCCCTTGAGGTATGTTGGAGATTTTCAAGTGAGAGCTCTTGCATCTTACTTCAGAAATGAGCAGTTCCGTGGGGAGTCAATGTAGAAATATGAAGAATAGGAGAAAACAATGGTTAAGACTCCTTTCTCATAAAGGGCTAGGGAAAAAAATTATAGACTTAAGATTCAAGGATTATAGAAGGATTCAACAATTGGTAGTGACCACTCTTCAGAATTTCCTGATACATGTGAGTAATAGATGTGAGAGTTTGACTCTAGAATTGTACAGGAAGGAGCCTCACACCTCTACAAATTTATGAGCATATTTGAGAGATTACACCAGTATATTGAGATCTCAGGAAGTAGGTGAGTAGAGTGGGTTCCACTAACTTTCCACCCTCCTATCCTATTTCACCCAATTCCACATTGGCCTAGACAAATTACTGATCAGGATAGGAATGCAGAAGTGGACAAGATGAACATACTTGAATACTACAATGGTTTCTACCTCAAACAGGGATAAAGATTCAACACAATCATGTATTTCAAGCAAATTACTTTATTTTACAATCTTCGCCCCTAGGTGACTTAGTTTGATATTTTTGCTTGAGGACAAGCAAAACAACAAGTTGGGGGGAATGATGGGTCTAGTTATTAGTATCTTTTTGTTGATTTTCATATACTTTTAAGACACTTTATCTATGGTTTTAAAGTATATTTTAAGACAATACTTCCATAATAGGTTGTACTTTCATACATACCTTGCAACCTTGGACTCATTTTGTGGAAATGAATATGGTGAAAATACTTGAAGCATTGCATAATTTAAATATGAATATATATATGTGTATAAATCAAATGTTGTGATTTAATTATGGTAGTTAGTTGCATATATATGTATATGGGTTTATCTCTTTGTAGACTAGCACATGGTGACAAGGAAGGAGTATTTGTAGTAAGAATTGAAGTAGCAAAACATGGATTTAATGAAGTTCAAGTCGTTTAAGTGTAGGAAGCTTCATAGCTGAGCGTGGTCATTATGGAAGGAATAAATGCTGGAAGATACCTGTTCTTGAATGTTGGAAGTTTGTCTATATGTTTCACATGCAAGCTGTCCTTGTTTGAATAGGTCTCTTTTTCCTTTTCAGTTAGATGAATAAGTCAATCATTCTTCCATCTCCTCATATCTAGGAATGAGATTTATGATAGCAGTTAGTTAGTTAGTTCGAATAAGCCTCTCCCCATTTTGTATAAAGCCAAGGGACGAGTTCATGTTCAGTTATTTGATTTTTGTTACAACTAGTAGTTGGTAGTTTTCCAATTTTCTAGTTATTCAAAGACATGTTACAATGATATTATGAAATAAAATCTGCAAGAAGGATTTTGTCTAATATCTAGCATTATGCAATGAATTGGGTTGTAATATTTATGGATGTGTGAGAATCTTAGTTAGATCTAGTTTTTAGTTAAGTGAAGTAGTCATCTAAGCTAGACACTCAGGTACTATTCTTCAATTTAATTATCTATTTTTTCATTTATGCATTTCTAGTAATTCTATTTTTCCATTATTTTACATGTGTAATGCAAGTAGAATGGTTTATGGTTAGTTAAAGTTGTAGCCGCTCATGAACAAAGATAAATCATAGTTCTTTGGAGAATAGGAATAGTTATTTCATCATTTTAAGTAATTTTAGATTATTTTTGCATTCACAAATCTTTATCAGTCACCTACAGCCTATGCTACAGGTACCCGTAGCCACTAGGTTTAGTAACCACTTTCATTTTTTTTGCAATTCTATCAAATTCCAACAAGGTAGAATAGTTTGAATAAGTTAGTATAGAGTAATTTAGGTCAATGCAAGCACATTAAGGCATATATAGTGCTAAACCATCAAAATTTTATGCTCCTTGGTTGATAATTTAATGTAGGCTAGCAATGTCAAAAGGACTGTTCAGCTTGGCACACCCTTTAATTGTGTAAAATTTACCAAGTCCATGACATATTATTTTGCCTCTACACAAGGTACCTCAAAGAACAATTGAGAATTGAAAGAGAACAAAAATGACAAGTAATTGAGGTTCAAAGAGAAAAACAAAAGAAGGAGAAGGAACAAAAAAGGAGCAACAAAGGATTAAATGGGAGACTGCAAAAAAAGAAAAAGAAATGGATAAGGCTAGAAAAGAGGTAGCAAGGGAAAGGCGACTCATCAATCCTTTAAATCCCTTGCCTAAACATCATGCAATATTCACTGACTTTGTGTCTATTTATTTCCCCAAGTATTGTTCACCCTCACCTACCCCAAGTATTAGCCAACTAGTTGCAAGTTGCATTCCTACTCATTCAGAGGCCACAAACATGGGTGAGCAGTTGGCTATGCAAGATGTAGATACCAAAAACACATTAGTAGATAGCTTCCCATCATCATATTTCTCTTTTTCAATTTTATTTACTTAATTAGAATGTTAGAGTGCAAACAATTCTGTTGTGATTGTCTTGAAGGTTTCTAACCAATGTAATTTTGTAACTGATGTTTCAAATTGATTGTTAGATTGCGAACAATCTTGTTGTGATTGTTTTGAAGGTTTTTAACTAATGTAATTTTGTAACTAATGTTTCTAACTCATTGTTAGATTGTGAATATTTTTTTTGTGATTGTTTTGAAGGTTTCTATGTTTCTAACTCATTGTTAGATTGCGAATAGTTTTTTTGTGATTGTTTTGAAGGTTTCTAACTTCAAACAACAATATGATATAAATTGAAACAACATATTCATACATGTGAGAGTCATTGTAATTGAAGAAAAAACAAACCATACATCTAACTAAGCTGAATTTAAATGAAGAAGGCTGTAAGAAACATATATTTCTATCTATCTTTGTTTTGCATATATATATATATATATATATATAAACAAAAATATGATACAAATATTTATAACCCTTTTTTGAAACAACATTATGATAAAAAATGGAAAAAAAATATCATACATATGTACACACATACACATATATAATTAGTTAAGGTGTTATATGTAACTTGAAGAAGCATTATGATATTTCTATATAACTTCAAACAATAGTATGATATAAATTGAAACAACATATTCATACATGTATGAGTCATTGTAGTTCAAGAACAAACAAACCATACATCTAATTTAGTTGAATGTAAATGAACACGACTATGTGTGTAATGAAACAAGCAATACATGGTATACTATCATATCCCCAATTAACTCTTGCAACCGTTAGGTGATCATGTTAACTAATTATATATATGTATGCATGTACATACAAATATACATACATACATACATACATACATACATACACATATATAATTAGTTAAGGTGTTACATGTAACTTGAAACAACATTATGATATTTCTATATAACTTCAAACAACATATTCATACATGTAAGTCACTGTAATTGAAGAAAAAACAAACCATACATCTAATTCAGTTGAATGTAAATGAACAAGGCTATGTGTAATGAAATAAGCAATGCATGTTATACTATCATATCCCCAATTCTAACTCTTACAACCCTTAGGTGGTCATGCCAACTGATTATATATATGTATGCATGTACATACAAATATATAAACATATATGTATACAAACATACATACATACACATGTGTATACATACACATATATAATCAATTAAGGTATTATATATAACTTGAAGTAGCATTGTTTACCTATCAGGTCATATTAATATAAATATTTGTAAAAAAAAAGGGTCCTATATTGTTATATTAAGTGGGGCCCTGACTATTTGCTCCTATCCTTAGTTATACATAATGAGAAATGCATGTTATACTACCATATCCCCAATTCTAACTCTTGCAACCCTTAGGTGATTGTGTTAACTGATTACTATATATATAATCAGTTTAGGGGTTATAACTTGAAACAACAAAATGATATAAATATTTATAACCCTTTTTGATACAACATTATGATATTTATATATAACTTCAAACAACATTATGATATAAATTGAAACAACATTATCATAATTGCAAAAGTAACAGTAATTGAAGAACAAATAAAGCATACATCTAATTCATTTGAATGTAAATGAACAAGGCTATATGAAATAATAATTTATATATCTTTGTCATATATATGTCTACAATTTCCATATTTATATTGATAGTATTGGAGGTTATCATATACTTGACTGTTGAGGGTTTCATGCACCTATCTTTTGGCCGATTGTGTATATGCGTGTACACAAATGACATATCTATTTACACATTCTTAAAGTAGTTGTAAACTAAGGATGATAGGTGGAATGATATGTATGCATGCAAATTTTATTGAAGAAAATCAAGATATGTGTGAATAATAAGCATACATTGAATAGTGTATACAATTGGAATGTTACAACACCTTTGAGATATACATAATTTGGAAGCTACAACATATGCATTCAAACATATCCATGTGTGCATGCATACATATGCATATGTTGGTGTAATTATTTTATTACACCTTGCATAACTTTACTTAGGCATTATTTTAATTCCTAGGTTTATTATTATCATCCTTATCTTATTGAGCTAGCTTTTTGCTTAAGGTAAGATTAGGGTTTTGCATGCTTGCTTTTATAAGCAAGCCTCTTCTCTTGTATTATTGTACTTCAAATATATCATTTTGCATGTTTTTATGCAAACTCTCTGCCTTTTTTGTTTTTCTCTTTTGTGGGAGGTTATTTCCTAGTTTTCATTTTAGATCTTGGTTTCTAACATGGTATCAGAGCCTTGATTTGCAGCCACTTCTCAGATTTTTGAGAAAATCATTGCAGAGTTCGTTTGGGGTCCCTTAAGGGTTTTTCTCCTTGAGTATATTTATGTAGTGTTTTGGATCAAATCGAGTTTTTCCATTTGATTCAGAGCACTGGAAAAGATTGAGGTTTGATAAAGCCATTTTTTATTGGAGCCATTTTTAGTTTTGCTTCATAAATCCAGCTTCCACTCAGTTGTAGGAAAAATGATTTCTAGGTTTTGTAGCCATGGTCGAAATACAATGTGAGTATCTTTCAATTTTTTGATTTCTTTCACGGATCTGAAGAAAATAGCTGCACAAAAACTGTCGCACATCATTTTTTTTTCTTTTGGCTAAAGGTTTAAAAAATTTATTTCTTCATCTTCTACTTGCTGGATCAAAAAACATTTTCTGGGTTTTATTTTCAGCTTCAAAAAATTTCTAGGTTTCTGTTTTTGCCTACTCATTATAAACAAATTTTTCAAAAATTAAATTTAAATATTTTTAATCATGGAGGTAGATGTGAACATTGGTTTGTGCATGCACTCATTTTTTTGTTTTCATGCACTAGGTTTGCATTTTCTCTTCTGTTTATGCATGTTTTGCATGCTCTCCTTTTACAATCGTTGGGTTATTGTAATAAATGAACTGATATAAAGTTCCATTAGGGGGGTTTCTTTGCATAATAATCTGATTAGAGTGTGCATGCACTTTGATCTCATCTTGTTTTTGATGACAACTCGCATGGGTTAATCTGGTTTCTTGTTGTTTCTTTTGGCCTCTTTCTTGCTTTGGACACATCTTTGGTTCGCATTAGTTCACACTTCAGATTGGGAGTTTATGGTTATTGATCCGCATTGGTTCAAATCCTTCTCAGTTTGAGGGCCATGTTTTTATGGTTAATGTTCTAGAATTTTGATGGTACTCATCTTATGGGGCAGTTTTAGTTTCAGTTTGGCATTGGCATCGAGAGACACAACTTCCAGATTTTGTTATCATTATGGGTTTATTTTCATCTACTGTTGCTTACAGATTCTAGGGTTGTTCCAGTATGTGAGTTTCCAGTGTTCCTTGGCATCGAGTCTGCTGTTGCATTATTATGATTCCATTTTGGTTTCTTGTAGATAGAAGTATCTTTCCTTGCTTACCGTATTTGGAGTTCCAGTGTTGCTTCATCAGAGTTCTTCCAGTGATTCTTTGTAGCAGTTCATCTCTTTGAAGGGGGTTTTCCTCTTTCTCTTTGCATTTGTAAATGGGTACCTGACTAGGCCTTTGTTGCTGGGACCCATCTCATATCATTTGCATAATAATCTGCTTCTCCCTAAGTTGTACTTATGGGGGGGTGTTGGTGTAATTATTTTATTTCACCTCGCATAACTTTATTTAGGCATTATTTTAATTCTTAGGTTTATTTTTATCATCCTTATCTTATTGAGCTAGCTTTTTTCTCAAGGTAAGATTAGGGTTTTGCATGCTTGCTTTTATAAGCAAGCATCTTCTCTTGTATTATTGTACTTCGAATATATCATTTTGCATGTTTTTATGCAAACTCTCTTCCTTTTCTATTTTTCTCTTATGTGGAAGGTTATTTCCTGGTTTGCATTTTAGATATTGGTTTCTAACATCATATACATATAACATACATACGCATACATGCATACATTTGTACATATGCATCTATCCTGCATGGATTACATACATACACATATGTATGTATGTGTGCATAAGTATGCATGTATGTATGGAATACACACATACATACATACATAGGTATGCACACATACATACATATGTGTGTATGTATGTATGTATGCCATTCAGGTATGTCTATATGTATATGTATGTATGCCATGCATACACACATGCCTATACATATTAAATATTAATATAATATATAAATTTAGAAGCACTAAAATTATTACCAATTTAAAATTAAAATACTATAAATTTATATAAATTGATAATAAAATTTTGTTGATACCAGCATAGGTGAATGTAGTATCGAAAGGGAAAAGAAGATGATGGGGGAGTGGGTAATGTTGTACAAGGGGTTCATGACAACAAAGGACATAGTCGACCAAACCTTAGGTGCAAGAAACCCTTAAAAGTCCACCATATGAAACCCATAAATGGTATGCATATATATACACATAGTCATCCAAATGATATGTGCACGATACCCTTAACAAGATGAGTTGCATACATTGTTTACAAAGATTGTAGTAGCAATTATATATTATATGACCAACTGTGTGTATATATATATATCTATATACACAGTCAACCATAATATAGCTGCAAGAAACCCTTAACAATTGAGCTTATCAGTGTCAATATATTTATCAAAATTGTAGATGTAGACAAATCAAATGCCAAATATGTATTGATTGTTTAATGATATTGCAGTAACAAACCTATATTACTTGACCGATTGTGTGTATATACACACACACATATGTATATATATAGAGCTGGCCATAATATAGCTACAAAAAACCCTTAAGAGTCAAGCATATCATAACCTCAAATATTGTCAATATATTTGTGACAGACGACTTAGTATGGGTTGACTACACTTGATCCATGAGGATTTGAAGCATATTCAAGCCACTAAACATCAGTCCAATAAGATCATTCAATGCAAAACTAAACTAAGCATCCATTAAAACTAACATATTAAAATACAAAAGCTTCAAAAACACCTATTCTAATCCATTGAAACTAATCCTATTGGGGGAGTGGTGTCACATTGATGTGGAGTGGCGACCCTTTCCCAATCTCGTGGATAATGAGCTTGTTTTGATTGATTCTATTGAAGAAAATCGATGAAACCGATGATAGATGTGTATGAAAACATGATTTAAATCTACTTTACCATGATGCAAGCTATTTTAACATGATCTATGCTAAAATGGTTGATATGGGTGTATGAAAAGCTATTCTAAATGGATTTTAAGCTAAAAAGACTCAAACCCTAATTACAAAATATGCTAAATCAATGTATCTAAGTTACCATGGAAGCAATTAATGCAAGCTAAGCTAATATGATGCAAGAAATTAAGCTAAGAGGATGCTAAATAAGCATTAAATATGAGTGCAAGTGAAAGTGATTTTAACAGCATAAGTTTGCTCTTAAAAGATGGATCCATTTGTCTCCAAATAGTGACCTATTTATAGGAGGACAAATGAGAAGTGAAGGGTTAAGATTAAAAAGGTTAATCAATAGTAAAAAAGGGAGGAAGATGGAGGCATAGATCATGGATTCTCGTCAATGGATGAGAATCAATTATCACATGGATCAAGGAAAGAATCAAGGGGTCATATTCTTTCAAACAAACACTCTCAAAACTTACACAAAAAGTCTTGTAAGTTAACTTGCACAAGAAGTCTTGTAACTTTAGTATAAAAATAAGTATTCCTTTTTTCAAATGAGTGGAGAAAGAGAATATTCTTTGGAATATTCTCATGGGTGAGGAAAATTAGATATTTAGCAAATTAAAAAAAAGTTTTAATGTGCAAAAGGGGAAGGAATATTCCATGGGAATATTCCTTTTGGAGGAATGTGCAAAGGAGGAATATTCCCTTGCAAGTGAGGGGATTAGATTTATTAGTAATTTGATAATTAAATAAAATTTCAATTATGTAAACTAGGGGAATTAGACCATATTCATTAAATAAAATGATTTAATGAAAAGGGGAAAGTGATATGACATTTAATTAAATGATTTAGGGTTATTTAATTAAATAAGAGGACTTAGGGATTTAAATTAAATAACTTGATGTATTTAATTTAATAAGATGAAATGTTAGCATAAAAGGGGGTGAATTAACCCAATTAGATTAATTAGATCAATAGATGAAAATGACATAATTAATTAAATAGCTAGGCTAATTTAATCAATTAAGTGAAAAGCTAATTTAATCAATTAAGCGAAAAGCTAATTTAATCAATTAAGCAAAAAGCTAATTTAATAAATTAAGCAAAATGAGGATGTGTTTTAGGATGAAATAGTGTTAGTATATCATATTCGAGTGCATGATATCATTCAAGACATTTTTAAGTGTCTACATTTTGCCCCTCTTTGAAGCAAGGTACTGTTCAAAGATTGACACTTTTTGAATTAAAAATTGCTACTTAAATCAATTTTTTTTTAAATTTTTGGATGCCCCACCGTTTCCCTAGTGGAAGGAATAAGCTGGTTCCCTGCTCCCTTGAGAAATCAAGTGAAAATTTTGAATTTTGGGTTGCTTTCTCAACAAAGGTAAAATATAGGTGTAGGTGCTAAAACAGGCCCCAAGATGCCAAAAATAGCCTAAAAAATGCAAACAAAGGCTCAAAATAGGTTGCACAAGGCGGAAATAGGTAAAATAGATACACATTCATGGGATCCTTTTTGATAGCCTCATGGATATTGTAATTTTGATTGATATACAATAACTGATTCAAATATTGTATCATGGTAGTCACCATTATATATATATATATATATGAGATGATTCAGATTCGATATGTGATGTTCTCTTTATTTCATGCTCATGGATGTATGGATGCATATGATGTGATGTGATGTACTTTTATTTATGCAATATGTGATAGGTGATGATATAATGATATGCAATGTAATGCAATGGATGTGTTACCTTCTTTTTCAATATCTTTTCATGATATGCTATGGGATGGATGCTATGATATGCAGATGTTATGCTTATGCAAATGATAGGGATGCATTTATTTTTGTGTCCTTTTTCTATTTAATTTATGAGATGATGATGTATGCATATGGATGTATATGAATGATCATGATATATATGCTTATGTAGATGTTTGTACTTATGCTATGATAATGCAACACATGCTTATGCTATGATAATGAAATGATTTAAGATGCTTAGAATAAAAATTCTGTATTATTCATCAACTTAAATGATAATGATGTTGTAGTGAAATATGTTTTTTTTCATTATGATATGTTGTGATGATGCAAGATGTATGCATGCTAATGATTTTTGGATGCAAGATGGATGCATTGATGATTTTTTTGTTGGCTGTCATGATACCAGATTAGTGTAGAAAGAAGATAAAAGAATAAAATGAATGACTGGACCATTGATTTTGATATTTGATTCAAAAAGTCCAAAAATTCCTTGATCCACCAAGACTTTATTAGATACGTGGTGATGACAGATGATGATGATTTTCTCATATCTTGGGATTGGGATTTTCTATCATTCCTTATGTTTGATATAACACATAGACACGATGCATCAAACTATTGATAACTAGGATGATGTTGTATCTAGTGTAATGGAATTGACTCTACAAATAGATAGGATGCTTCTTGTTCACACCCTGACAGAAAAAAACCTTGTCGGATGTAGTTTAGTAGTTCAAAATATCTTGGACCAAAGCATACACAATAGTCAACAATCTACTCCAAACAACCTCTCTATACACAACTAAGCAAGTATGCGCCAAGATTATTCTACAAGAATACCCACAAGGACAACAACCGAAAGATAATGATCGATGCTCCATTCCTTTCTCTCTAAATCATTTTAGACATCATCAAGAGATCCTTAGAATGGGTCATTGAGATAAATCAAAAGAAAAGATCAAAGACAAATAGTCAGTGTTATCTATATCTCTTTCCAGTTTAGTTTAGCTAAGGTGATTTTTGATGCTGATGTCCATTGCAAGAAGGATTTATCCTAAGACATGTTGATCAAATGTTTTGATTAGGATGAGGTGTGTGATAAGCCGTTGATATAAAATCCACTGACTCGCTTAACTATGATTTAGACTTTAGATTTTGACACTTAGGTTTCTCACTTTACAACTTGCAATACTTGATTTTTATTTGTTTCATCAAAGGTTGACGGTGACACTTGATTTATTATGGAAGGAGGTTTATTGCGAGTGAAAGCGAAATGGGATGGATGGTTTTGGATTTTTTAGAATATTTCAATGTTTTTGGTGTTTTGAAAATGTTGTGAGGCTATTTTTGGTATTTTTGAAAGGTTATGTGAATGTTTTTGGTTTTCGATTATTTGAAGTTGTTTAGGGTCTTCCAAAGATACTTGATGTTGTTTAAGTCTTTTGAATATTTTTTAATGTTTTGGGTTTTCTATTTTCCAATGTTTTTGTGTTTTCTGAGTTTTCAAATGTTTTTGTGTTTTCTGAGTTTTCAAATGTTTTTGAGATTTTCAATATTTGAATGTTTAGGGATTTTTGATATTTGAATGTTTAAGGATTTTCCAAGTTTTGACCAAGAACCTAATCTAAAAGACTATCCTAGGGGCCTCGGGGGCTTATCAAAGATTAGCCTTGCCTATGTTATACACATAGAGACCACGTAGTTTGACTGACTTGAATTATTTACGATGAGAAATGAACAGTTGATGGATTGTCATTTTATTATGACGAACTCCTAAAGGATTGACCCAGGGTGTCTCGAGGGCACATCAATGATGGCCTTGCCTATGTTCAAGCTCAAAGACTCGTAGTTCAACATGGTTTTTCTTTGAGATTTTTGATTTTTTTGACCTTATTAGGGATTTTTGATGTGTTTTGGATTTTGAATTTACAAATTTTCAAATGTTTTTGGATTTTAGCTGTACAAGATTTTGATGTTTTTGGATTTTCTAATTTTGCAAGTGTTTTTGGATTTTGATGAGGTTTTATGAATTTTTTTAGGATTTTTGATGATATTTGAGGATAAACAATACCTAGATCATGATGTTGATGTCACATTGTGAGATATAAGACATGGAGCAAGAGTTATTTGGAAACAAGAGTGCAATAACCAACCCCCAATGTCTAGTAGTTCTTCATAGATCAATGGAAAAACCAAGATAGGTAATGAATATGCAAAGACTTTCAATAGAGTTTTATCATGCTACATATGGCTTATGGGACTTTATGAGATAAAATGGTAATAGCTTGTCAAAATTTTTCCATGAGTAAAGTTGAAGTATATGTCGAATCTTTGTCAAGATCAAGATAAATGGGAATATTTGGATAAAGATGGATTGGATGGATGGAGGGAACATTGGATTTATCATAACAAGGATGGGATGCTTTTGTCTGAGAAGGATCATATAGAAACTCGATTCTACTCATGAAGCTTGTTTTCTAGGTTTTCATCATAGTACTTTCCCAAAGCACCACTGTAGTGGTTTTCACTGGAGGATGATTTTTATTTTTACTATTTTCTTGATTTTTTGATTTTTTTGATTTTGCAGAAATTTTACCCTCATGTTGAACCACTTGGTGGTACTAATGTAGAGGCCACTGTCATAATGTGTTAGTGATATCATGCTTGAAGAAGCTGCTTTACTAAGATATGACCACTTGGGTGCAACCTTGAAGAACTCTAATTTTCCTTATTATTAGAATCAACCTTATCTATGTGTGCACATCACGATAAAGTTCCTTCAAGATCCTTATGATGAAGGGTAGCTTCCAAAACAAGGCCAATGTGAGAATTGGATGTTGTGAAAAGAGTGTATGGTGTCATGCATAAAGGAATATGATATGGATTGGTCGATGGCTTGGAACCTTTGACTCTCCAAACTTGGGAAGATGAACAATGATGGGTGGGAACGAAGATTTTCATGGAATTAGGACTAACCACTAGATATAATTTGTTCCTTGCTTGAGAAGCCTACTTTTTTATTTGAAGATGCTTTTGATGGATATATTTCCCTTTTTTATTTTTCCCCATAGTTTCTTTGAATACTGGAGTTTTTGAGGGATGACTTTCTGTATTTTTCTTTGGTATCCATTTGTATTTGCTTTGTCCCTTTTGCATTACTGCTTCATTTTCTTTGATGATTTTTTCCTTGCTTTGATAGGAATTCTTCTTTTTACATTGGTACCCATTTGAGTATGGGATGATGGGTGGATGACGATTCATGATATGACTAGTTGTAGTGCTGACAATATTTTCATCATAAGGATCCATTGTGCCCCATATGTTGATGTTTGTTGTAGACAATCTTATTGCCCCCGACGTTGTGAAGGTATTATTAATACCAAATCCTTTGCCCTGATAATGTATCCTTTGGTCCATATCCACTAAATATGACTTTTCATGAACACATAATATTGCTCTGGGTTCTTGTTGTTCAGGAATATGAATTGTTTTCTCTAATTCTATGACATTGTTATCTATTGATACTACATTAAAATATGTTGATGATGCACAATCACTGTAAGAATAAAGAATTTGGACCGTTGCTTGCTCTTGTGCAGGAATACCAAGAATAGGAGATTCTTGTTTTGGATGAAGAATGTCTATATGTCCTTTAGAAAGAAACATCTCAGGGGTGATATTGGGGACATCTTGGGAGTTTAAAATGGTTTGGAAGATGTCTCTTAGCTCTTGGTGAAACTTTAGGGATAGGGGTTCTTAATCCTGACTCAATTCAAAGTAACTTTTGTTATCCTCAAGAGCCTCCTCTTGATATGATCCTTTGGTGGATGATATATCATTGGTAAAAGACTCTTCACAACAGTCGATAGGTATGGGTACAATAAGGAATATTTCTTACTCTTTTGGAACTTCAACATGCCCAATCATGAAGTCATATGTGGGAGAGATATCAAAATCTAATACCCACTTGATGTCATTATGGCATGAAGTATTGCTAAACACTGTTGATGGTTTGGACTTAGTTTTAAAATAGTATCTTGAAGTGTATTAGATTCCTCATGTTGTGATAAATTGTTACACCCCAATTGTGAAGCTACTAATTACTATTACTACATAGGGTAAATATGAATGTAATGTGAATTCTAGAGATGAATAAAGTATGATTGTACCTTGTTATAAATATGAATGTAATATCATTTGATGTTATTCATGGTGAAATACTACATATATTTGAATGAAAGGTTATTGAATTATCATTATTATAACTTTGGAAATTTTTATGTATACTACATATGTTATGAAAAATTGAATGTAATGTGTGCATGTGTTAGTGGATGCAGGTATGTGTTCCATTCCTCCAAGTGGAGGGGAAGTATCACTCGAGAGAAGATCTTGGTCAAGTAATTAGTAAAAATAAACTATCTGAGCATATACACACACCACATTAGAATGATTGAGCTGAGTCAGTTTGTGGGTAATAGGTAAGTCATCCTTAGCCAAAGTGTTTGCATTTGAGAGTATTGTTTACTTTTGCATGCATTGGGTGATGTTTATCTATTTAAGCTTTTGAGATATTTCTTGTGCTATTACGATTATACTAACAAGTGGGATGTAGGTGGAAGTATGTTTATATATATGCACATGCATGTCAATGGGATCTAACGACACGTATATGCATATGTATAGATATACCACATGTAAACACTTATCAATACCGTGGTAATTGTGAATGACTATATGTAAAAAAATTTTGAACGTATATATATGTGTATAGTATATACATGTATCCATATATATATATGTATATCGATACATGCGTACGTTGGCGAATGGACACACTCATATGCAATCATCGACATAGATATACCTACACATATGTGTACATAGAGGTATATACATTTATACATGCATATATATATATGCACACATTTAATATAATGTGTTTATTATATACATATATACATATATATATATATATATATATATATATATATATAAATACATGGAAGTATTTATAATATATATATGTATATATTATATATTTGATTTATAATATATATATTAAACATATTGTATACAATAATTGAGATTGACTATCTCTTATTCATTGAAGCCAATTTATAAGGCTATTTTGTAGTGGATAGAGACTATGGATTAGAGGTCGATATTGACTGTCAATGGATGATGATTTAATAGCTTATGACTATTAATGCAAACTGATTTCCATAAGGAATGACATGCGATTTAATTCATTCAATTACTTTTGATATTGCTAGCCAATATATGCTTGACTTGGTTGACAGATTTAGTGAAGATTGTGCTTGACTTTGTCCTACGTAATAAACTACTTAAGTCGATTCATTCACCAGATGGGCCGATGGAAACCTATTGTCATATAATGGAAGTTGGCTGAGTTTAGCTACACCAAATGTGAAGGAAATAGAATAGGAATTGGCACCACCTTTGAGTTTTAGAAATTTTTACTTCATAGAAGGGTTAGTATGTTACATGTGGTATCAGAGCTACCAGGTTTAGCTTTGGAACCAATGAGATCATCATTATTTCTATCCAATGTTATCTAATGTTATGAATTCTTGTGCTAGGATGGTGCATCTCAAATTAATGGTTCAAAAGTTAGTAATTGGAAATGAGCGCTACCTCAAGGCCAAGAAGGAAAAAGAAGCCATCATTAGAACCATAGAGGGAACCAACTATGATAATGCTATCTGGTTGAGTGACACCAAAAATTAGTCACACACTTTCTCGGATCAGTGATGTGAAGAGGAAGATGAAGATGGGGGCTATGTATAATTACCTACCAACCATCTCACCAGAAAAGTTCGAGTCATTACCAATTTCTAGGGATATGCCTTTAGAAGAAAGTGTTAATCTGACATTCATCTTTAGGGATCCTAGAGTTCTATCACTGGCTGAATTAATAGCAATTTTTTCAAGTAACGAGTCTGAGGGATATGTACTAAGGACACCACAAGACAAGAAATGGTATCATGAACAAGTTTCTATGAAAAATGTAGACTATATTGTGGATGAACACCATATCGACATTGCCTCTCAAAACTATGTATCAGATGATAAATCCAAAGGTTATTATCCTTTTTGGAATAGGTACGAGCAAATGAGAGATTAATAGAAAGATAAGGAACACAAATTGTTTGTCTATAGGTTATACTCCTTTAAGTTATGTGTCTGAGACTGAATCTGAAGGATACTCTCCACTCAGATATTTGAATAGTCACTCCATGTAATCAAAAGGATATTGAAATCCTTAAGAAATTAAAAAAATATGAGTTTATCAAAAGAAGCGTGTGCTTAATCTTATGTGGAATTCTTGTGTACATATGAATGTTTACTTTTATTTTTCCATAAGATAAATGATAACATAATTTAGTCTAACATGGATAAAAAAATAGGTAAAAACCAATCACATAAGCATGGTGAGGACATGAACTAATCCCAATGGAAGTCAAGAGATTGGACATGGAACCACTGGAGTTAAGGCTAGGCTTGACCAATCTTGGAAAGGTTGGCTAACCTTGAACAAGAAAGAGTTAAGGATAGGGTAGAAAAGGAAGTACCCATTAATGATCATGAGGGAGAAAATTCTTGCTATGGGCATAATGAGAACCATAATCATGAAAAGGAAAAATTACCTACACTATCTATTGAAAGGAATAAGAAGCTTGTGTCTTCCAAACTTTCTAGGGACATGAAGAAGATAATTCCACCCAAGTTTGATGGTAGTGCTAGAGGTGATGAGGCTGGAGTGTGGCTTGTTCAAATGGAAAAGTATTTTGAAATACGAAACTATGATGAGGTTACTAAAGCTGCATGGGGTGCGTATTAGTTAGCAGAAGAAGCCTCTAACTAGTGGATGAACAAGAAGTTAGAACTTAATATCAACTCATGGAAGTTGACATGGGGGGAATTCATGGAGATTTTCCATAAGAGATTGTTTCCACAACTATATTATGACCAAAAACTCTTGAATTTACAAGGTTTAAAACAAGGTAACATGACAGTCAACGAATATTGCGAGAAGTTCACCCGATTTTTGTGCTATGTTCCCATATATCACAAGGTCGAGTGTTTCTACATTAGGAAATTTATAATGGGACTCAATAGTTAGATTGGAGGAGAAATGGATATACATGACCCAAAAACAATGGATCTTGTATATGAAAAAGCAATTAAGCAAGAACAAAAGCTTAAAGCTAATTCCACTCTTCAAGATAGAAAAGAACAAAAGAAGGATGTGGAAGTTTTTAACAAGGTAGTTCCACAGAAGGAGGAATCTATGCAAAATGTTACAAGGAAAAAAGGGAAAATATTATGAAATAATGGAAAAGAGATTATGAAAGATCGGAAAAGGAATGATTCTAGCATGGGTAATACCAACAAGGCTAATGAAAATATCAACAAATCTAGAGAAACCATAGGGAAAAGAGGGCTTCCTACAGGATGTTTTATATGTAGAGGGGATCACTATGCTAGTGAATGTCCAAATAAAACTTTTGGATCAAGACCATATGGTAATCCATTACCCACCTAGTAGGTAATGTTTCAACAAAAGATACATGTGACTATGGATGATCGACAAGTACATTACCAAGTAACTCTAGTTGGAACACTAGGTATTTTGTTTGGCTTACCTATTTCTATTCTTATTGATACTAGTGCAATTGAGATTTTTATTTCATTTAGAATAGCTAAACAATTATCTTGGAAAGTGGGACACATAGAAATTTCTTGGGATGTAGAGTATACAAACTAGACAAGAGCAAAGGTGGATCAATTTTTATTCAAAGCTAGGATAAAACTACTTAGTTTTTCTATAGAAGTTAACCTTTATGTTGCACCTCTAGGATCATATGATGTTATCCAAGGAATGAATTGGTTGTGGAAACATAGGGCTAAAGTAGATTGCCATGCAAAGATTGTAGAATGCCTAGATGATTTTAGAAATCAAATTAAATTCCAAGGAATACCTAGAGAGGTTAGGATTCAACAAATTGACGAGGGAGCAAACTCGACACACATAAATACACTCAAAAAATAGAGAATAATATTTTCTATTAAAATATGGAACTCTTACATGTAGAGGATCACAAATCCTCGAGCTCTGTGATACATGCAAAATTACAGAAGTTCTGAAAAATTACAGTATTGCAGAAAATCCCCTTTTTGCAACATGCGAACTCTTTCCCCAAAAAGTTTCCCAAAAATTAGAAACTAGCCCATAAATAGCCCCTTTTCATCTTGGAGCCAAAAACAACATTCGAGTTATGATTTTTGGCGGTTTGGTGTCAAAAATTACAATTTGAAATTTAAATTTAAACTCACATTCGAAATTAGCACATTCCTAAAATATGCACCAACTTTCGGAAGCCATAACTTTTAATCCAACCGTCGGATCTTCAATAATAATACCTTTTCGGAAAGGTCTCAAAAGGATGATGTTTTGCAAAGTAGGGCCTATGGCATCAACTTTGGTTTTTCCACAAATTTTCAGGCCCATCCGGGACCGTTTAGTGCCTCAAACTGAGCTCGAAAGGTTTTTTAGGGAAAAAAGTAGAAACTAGAACTTGAATAACTTTCAAACCGTGAATGATATTGACCTAATTCTTTCACCAAATTGCTCGTTTTTCCATCCTAAACATTCCCATAAATTTTTGTCTTCCCACGCCTTCAAATTCACACTTGCTAAAAATAGCAGTTGAGTAGAAAAAATAGAAAAGCAGTTCTGAAAGTTGGAAACTCTTATTGGATGAAAAGGGTATCCAAAAATGAAAAAACATCTACAAAAAGCAACAACAAGAACATAAATGGAAAACATCTTTTTGGGTGATGCAAGATTGCCCTCACACCACTGGATGCTCCTGCATCACAAATTTTGGCAATGCAACTTATAAGAGCTAAGAAGAAAGGGTGTAAACTCTTTGCCATAAAGATTGAAGAACTTGGGAAAGTAAGTGATGATTTAGAGTACCATAGTTTATAGGAACTAGAAGATAGTGAAATAGATGAAATTGGAAAATAAAATATGGAGAATTATCCAATATTGAGGAAATTTTTGGATATGTTTCCAAAGGAGTTACCAGGGTTGCCTCCAAAAAGAATATTTGATATCTCTATTGATATAGTTCCAAGATCACAACCTATTTCTAAGGTACCCTATAGGATGAAAAATAGTGAACTTATGGAACTTAAGACACAATTGGATGAATTGTTGTCAAAATGACTGATAAGACCAAGTGTTTCACCTTGGGCAACGCTAGTCATCTTTGTTAAAAAGAAGGATGGTACCTTGCATTTGGGCATCAACTATCGTATGCTCAACAAAGCTACAATTAAGAACAAGTATCTATTGCCACACACAGATGACCTTTATGATCAAATGAGGGGTTCCACCATATTCTTTAAATGATTTGAGATTTGGATATCACCAATTGAGGGTTAAGGATGAAGATATCTTTAAAACTACATTTAAAACCAGATATGGTCACTATGAGTTCACTGTTTTACCTTTTGGTTTAACAAATGCACCTACAACATTCATGAAATTGATGAATAGTGTGTTTAGGGATTACCTCAAAAAATTTGTACTAGTTTTTATAGATGATATTTTGATTTATTCTAGAAATGAGGAAGACCATTGTAAGCATTTAGAAATGGTCCTACAACATTTGAGAGAGCATAGGTTGTATGGTAAACTTTCCAAGTGTACATTCTTCCAAAAGAGGGTACATTATTTAGGTCATGTGATTTTGGTAGATGGAATTGTTGTAGATCTGGCTAAGATAAAAGCAGTAATTGAATGGCCTATACCTAAAAATATGTCAGAAGTAAGAAGTTTCATGGGTTTAACAGGGTATTATAGGAAGTTTGTTGCAAACTTTTATAAGATCGCTTTCCCAATTACTTCTTTTCAAAAGAAATGAAAGAGATTCGAATGGAATGAGAAGTGTCAAGAGGCTTTTGACCTACTCAAAGAAAAATTAACCACCACACCTACCTTAAAGGTACCAGAAGGTAACTTTATGGTTATCACAGATGCATGCAAAGAAGGGTTAGGAGGTGTATTGATGCAAGATGTGCAAGTAATTGCTTATGAATCTAGGAAGTTGAAACCATATGAGATAAATTATGCATCACATGGTTTAAAATTAGTAGTTGTGGTTCATGCATTATAGATGTGGCGGCACTATTTGCTAGGAAAACCTTTTGAGTTGAAAACTGACCATAATGGGTTAAAGTACCTTTTTACTCAACCTAATCTGAATGCTAGACAAAGAAGATGGTTAGAGTTAGTAGTTGAATATGATTTTAATATTAGTTATATTAAGGGGAAATAAAATTGGGTTGCCGACACATTAAGTCAAAGACGACACATTGCTTCCTTACTAGCAATTCAAATCGATTTCAAGGGGAAAGTACTCCAAAAGTGCAAAGAGAATGAGTATTACTTGCAAGTTAGGCAAGCACTCACTGATAATCCACAAGATTCTAGGTATGAAGGTTTTCATTTTGAACCTAATGAATTACTTAGATATAAGGGTAGAATGTGTGTACTTGACATAAAGGAATTAAGAAATATGGTATGGAAGGAAATACACGAAGCACCATACTCTAGACATCCTAGAGTGACAAAAATGATGGTTGATGTAAAACCATTATACTTTTTGAAGGGAATGAAAGGAGATGTTGCTAGTTTTGTGGCAAGGTGTCTTGAGTGTCAAAGGGTGAAAGCTGAGCATCATCATCCTGCATGATTGTTACACCCACATGATATTCCAAAAAGGAAGTGGCAAGTCATAAGTATGGGCTTTGTGCAAGGATTTCCTATGTGAAGGAATAAGCACAATTCCATTCTTGTGGTGTTGATAAGCTTACAAAAGTAGAACATTTTATAATTGGGAAACTAACTAATGGAGCACCTGTCATAGAGAGGAAATTTGTGTAGGAAGAGTTTAGATTGCATGGGATTATTGAAAAGATTATCTCAGATAGGGATGCATGAGTCACTTCTAGGTTTTGGAAAACCTTGTTTTTTGCACTAAGGACTCAGTTGAATATTAGCTCAACCTATCATCTAGAAATGGATGGGAAAACTGAAGGGGTAAACCAAGTATTGGAAGACCTACTTAGGATGTATTGCATGGATCAACAATACAAGTGGGATGATTACTTACCATTAGATGAAATTTCTTACAATAACTCTTTTCATTTTTCAATTAAGATGGCTCCTTTCGAAGCTTTCTATGGCTGAAAGTGTCAAACTCCTATAAGTTGGGATAAACTTGAGGATTGAGTGAGTCTTGGGCTAGAAATGTTGGCTGAAATGGATGAGCAAGCTAAGTTTATTAAGCAAAGGTTAACTGAAGCTAACAATAGGTAGAAAAGCTATGTTGATGCTAAGAAGGTGCCCCATAATTTTGTCTTAGGTGACAAGGTATTGTTGAGAGTGAAACCTCACAAGAGCTCCATTAAATTTGGAAAGTCTTTTAAGTTAGCCCCATGTTATGTTGGAGCTTTTGAGATTCTAGAGGAAGTGAATCCAGTAGCCTATCAAATCACTTTGCCACCAGCTCTTGCTAGAATGCATAATGTCTTCCATGTGTCCTACCTTAAAAAGTATATACCAAGGGATAATCATGTAATTGATTGGAATGTTTTACAGGTACGGGACCCTAGAGTAGTAACTATCGATCCTGTCAAGGTGCTAGGAACACGTAAGCTACGCTTGTGTAACAGAGAGGTCTTGTAATGCAAAGTCCAGTGGGACCAATATGCAAAAGACTTAGGTACTTGGGAGGACTATGCAAAAATTTAGCAAAAAATTTCCTCATATTCTTGATGCTTTTGAGAATGTTGATTAATGTGTTGTTAGTTGTTATGTTTTAATAATACCTTAGGTCATCAGGGACGATGATTCATAATGGGGGAGTATTTTACACCCCAATTGTGAAGCTACTATTCACTATTACTACATAGGGTAAATATGAATGTAATGTGAATTTTGGAGATGAACAAAGTATGGTTGTACCTTCATATCAATATGAATGTAATCTCATTTGATGTTATCTCAATTTATGTTATTCATGGTGAAATACTACATATATGGGAATGAAAGGTTATTGAATTATCATTATTATAACTTTGGAAATGTTTATGTATACTACATATGTTATGAACAATTGACTATCGTGTGTGCATGTGTTAGTGGATGCATGCATGTGTTCCATTCCTCCAGGTGAAGGGGAAGTATCATTCAGGAGAAGATCTTGGTCGGGTAACTGGTAAAAATAAGCTACCTTAGCATATACACACACCACATTAGAATGATTGAGTTGAGTCAATTTTTGGGTAATAGGTAAGTCATCCTTAGCCAAAGTGTTTGCATTTGAGAGTCTTGTTTACTTCTGCATGCATTGGGTGATGTTTATCTATTTGAGCTTTTGAGATCTTTCTTGTGCTATTACGATTATACTAACAAGTGGGATGTACATGGAAGTATGTTTATATATAAATGCACATGCATGTCAATGGGATCTAACGACACACATATGCATATGTATAGATGTACCACACGTAAACACTTATCAATATGGTGGTAATCATGAATGTCTATATGTAAAACGGATGTGAATGTATATATATGTGTATAGTATATATATGTATCCATATGCATATGTATATCGATACATGTGTACGTTGGCAAGTGAACACGCTCATATAGATGCATCGATACAGATATACCTACACATATGTGTACATAGACGTATATACATTTATACATATATATACTATCTTGCATGTACTCATATATATATATATAAATACATGTTAGTATTTATAGTATATATATATGTACATAATATATATTATGTATATATATAATAATATATATATTAAACTTATATACGATAATTGAGATTGACTATCTCTTATTCATTGAAGTTGATTTATAAGGCTATTTTGGAGTTGATAGAGACTTTGAATTAGAGGTTGACATTGAATATGTTAATGGAGGTTGATTTAATAGCTTATGATTGTTAATGCAAACTGATTTCTATATGGAATGACACACAATTTAAGTCGTTGCATTAATTTTGATATTGCTGGCCAATATATGCTTGACTTGGTCAATGACTTTAGTGAAGACCATGCTTGAATTTTTCCTATTTAATAAATTTCTTAAGTTGATTCATTCACTAGATAGGTTGATGGGAACCTGTTGTCATATAATGGAAGTTGTTTGAGTTCAACTATGCCAAATGTGAAGGAAATAGAATAGGAATCGGTGCATGTGATAGATGACCCTTAGTAGGAATATTGAATGTAACAATTTGGCCAAAGTAGTGTAATGTCAAAGACTCCACTAAGGATTGTGTGTCTATCGAGACTACACTATCAGTTCATCATGATCTAGTATTACATGCTAGTTTAAGATTATGGGATTACAAGTTCTAGTCATGTAGGACCCAACACTATGCTCAATTGGTTGTCGTTATTGATTACTCTACTAATCTCTTCATCGAAGGGAAGGGCCATCTATCAAATGATAGATGTGCGGGGGACTACATTAAGAGTCTGTGGTTGGTGGAAAAGCACTTGAGTGATGCTTCTCCTCCACAACATGTGACAAAAGAACCAAGATTTGAAAGGATCCTAGACCATCTTACAACTATTTGTTCTAAAAGCTCTTGAAGCTATGTATGCAATTGTATGCTTTGTTACATTGAGGTATTTATGAAATGGAAAGGAATTCATGTTGTAATATGTTATACATCTTGAATGGAAATTATCAATAAAGAATTTTTTTTTTTTTATTGCAATGACTTGTTACTTTATTTATTTACTCATTTGGTTAAAAATTAGAAATTTTTACTTCACAGAAGGGTTAGTGCATTACATAAATAAATATGTCCCACTGTGGTATCACGGGTATGATTTAAATTTTTTGAGGTTGATGCCTTTCCTAAATCTTTTGGTTTTGTATGATCAGGCATATGGTTTGTGTAAATTTTCAAATTTACATTCACAGATTTTTTATCAACATAAATGTCTCCTTGTTCAATAAGATCTTCTATTAGATGTTTGAGTCTAAATTTTTTTCTGTGTTATGATCTTTATATCAGTGAAATTCACAAAAATGATCATCTATATAGCTATGAGGTTTGACTTGTGGCTCTTGATAGTTTGAGAAATATGGGAGTGTGAAAAGGTTAGATTGTATCAACTACTTCAGCACATCCTCGATAGGTTCCCCTAAGGGAGTGAATTGTCACTTGGGAGCACTATTTGTTCTTTGTGGTCCATGTTGATTGTTTGTAGCATTGATTGTTGTTCGATTGTGTGAAGGTGATGTGTAAGGTTGTTGTGTATTCATGGTTTGGGTGTTTGCTTGCTTAGAAGTAGTTAAGACCACCTTTGCATCAACAACACCATCATTAGTAACATTTTTGTTCTTGGCCCAAAAGCAGGGTTTGTTGTTAGAACTAGTGTATGGGAGGTTGTCTTTATACACTTTTGTGTTCCCCTATGAGATTAGAGCTCACTCAATGTTGAGGGCCCTAGGGATAATTTCATCATAAGTGGTGATACATTGCTTCTTCAAGTGGAAGGATAGTTCTGGATCAACATTTTCTATGATAATCCCCACTTGTTGCTCATCGGGAATGGGCTACTTACTCTTACTAGCTCTTTTCCTCCATTGTTGTAAGAAATTTGTGAAGGATTATCCTTTTTTATGCTTGAGAGTGTATAACTCTTCCAAGCTTACATCCATGTCAAGATTAAAGGAGAATTGATCTATGAATTTATTGATGATTTCTTCGAAGGTATTGATACCTAAAGGCAATTGAGAAAACTAATTGATGGTTGGGCTTGTCAAGCTTCATGGAAAGATGAACATTAAATAGGAATATTGTAGGCAACCTCCATACACATGACATTGAATTCTTTGACGTGATACACAAGATTTCCTCTCCCTTTGTATTTATCAAATTTAGGGACCTAAAAAATGGGAGAGAAAGGTACCATTTCTATGTTTCAATCGAATAGATAGGGGCATAGGTTCTATGTATGGGGCTTATTTATCTTACCCATCCAAAGATCTTGCATTTCATGTATTAACTCCTTAAGTTGTGATGCTACATCATCTTGTGGATTTGGTGGAGGAACATATGTTGTGTATTGTGGGATGGAGAATGGATTGCATGAGGGATTTAATACGACAGGGTGTTGTATGATGTGTATGGTGGTGCATAATATTGTGAAGGTGATGGTGGCGGAGGCATATATGTTCCTAACGTGTTTGTATTGGCAATGTTTTGTTAGGGGTTATAGTACAAACCCTGTTGTTGTTGTTAGAAATATTTTTGAGCTTGTTGTTGGGATTTTTTCTTTTGTCGGGCATACTGTTGAGCTTGTTGTTGGGATACTAGGGCTGCTTGTTGTGCTACTAAGATTACTTGTTGTTGTTGTTGCTACTATTCTTGTGCTACTAGGGCTACTTACTATTGTTTCTATTATTGTTGAGCTTGTTGTGTGAATAAGGCTTCTTGTTGTTGTACGACTAAGGCTTGTTGTTGAGCAACTAAGGCTTGTTGTTGAGCTTTTTGTTGAGATTTTTGTTGTTGTAATGCTTGTTGGTAGGCATCTTTTTCTTGTTGAAAAGATAGAGCGTGAGTTTTTTGTTGTTGCAAGACTTTCCCATAGGTTTTTTGTTGTTGCAAACATTTATCTTGACCTTGTTGTGTTTTCAACACTTGTTGATAAGCTTGTTGTAAAGCTAGAACATGTGCTTACAATATAGAAGTTTTTTGTTGTTGGGATATCTGTGATGGGTTTTAGGTGTTCATGGTTTGAGTGGATTGTGGGTTGATGACGAGAGGTTGGGGGCTGCCTTGGTTTAACATTCCTTGTAAATGGTGGATTGGGATGGAGGAATGTAAGTTTTAGGTCCCATTTGATTTTTCATGATGTGAGGGACCAATGGTAAGGATGATGATGGTTCCATTTGGTATTGCGATGTCAATGACACATTCTGACTTAGGATCATTTGACTAGAAGGGTTCCCTTGATGTGTTTGATAAGGGACCAATGTATTACCTTGGTTGATGGGGTTTGTGATCAACATATTTTGATTTGGGTTGATGATGGATGGGTTTAATGTGGATTGTGGATTGACTTGAGTAGCTTGGCTAACCACTTATTTTGATGTGTTGATGGGGTTGTTGGAACCACTTGTTAAGGGTTTCGCTTGCGTGAGAGTGTTAACTAGCCCTTGTTGTCCTATTTGAGGCACTTGCTTCTCATTACCTTGTGTGATGTTAGTCACACTTGGGGTATTGTGATGATGGATGAATATGGTTGCGCTCAAAATTTTGAGGTTATTGTGGCATCATGGAATGTAAGTGGTTTTCCAAATGTTGGTGTCCGACTTGTGTTTTGGGGAAGGTTGGTGGTTAATGGAATGGTCGTGTTGTGAATACCCAAAGTTGTGTTTGTTCCTAGACATGAAGTGAGACCAAGGTTGGTTCCTATCCTAGTTACAAGACTAGATGTTAAGGGTCAACTTGGCACAAGGTATGGAGTTGGTTTCATCATAGATGGAGTTAAGCCTTGTGCCAAGGTTTGTGTGACAAAAGATGGGGGAATTGAAGCCACTTTCTTTAAGGCTTGACATGATTGACATTCTTGTTTGTACTCAAGGATTTATTCCTTAGTAATCTCAAGGGGATTGTTTATGACATATTCTACTTCATATGGTCCAAATGGATCTTGGGATAGTTGTGAGAGGGTAGAATGACTCCTTGAATCGAATTCTTGTGAGTTTGGATCACTTGTGGTGGATGGGACTTTGGTTTCTTCCATGATTCTCTC
Source organism: Sequoia sempervirens (assembly GCA_007258455.2). NCBI lineage: Eukaryota > Viridiplantae > Streptophyta > Pinopsida > Cupressales > Cupressaceae > Sequoia > Sequoia sempervirens. The sequence goes on along the minus strand of VDFB02026320.1, from coordinate 47,166,661 downwards.
ATGTTGTGATCTTGTTGTAACCATAGATTGTGGGTCACCTATGGGAGAGTTATGTTGAGTTTTGTAATGTTTAAACTCTCTAGTTGACTTAAATTTAGGTAAAAATGATGTTCTAAGTATTTGTGGAGCAATGATGATAATGGGAGATGAAAAGGTAAATGATGTGGGAAGTGATCTTTGCAAAAGTTTTGGGACAACAAATTTTGACTTAGAAGGTTTGATTGTTTGATGTTGGATAAAGGATGCTAATGAACTTGTGAATCTTTAAGGTAGACTTGTGACCTTCAAGATAAACTAGTCCACAAAGGATAACTAGCTTAAATAAATTCATGGAAAAGGATTCATTTCACATACAAAGTAGCTAAGTGAGGGTTTGGTTTGATAGATGTCTAAGTACAAAGTGTTGGTGTGTTAAAAAGTTTGAAATTTTTGGTGAAGTGAAGGATGAAATATGATGGATGGATGAAATGTTTGACCCAATGTTGAACTAGAGTGAACCTTTTTTTTGTAAGACAAAGGTAGTGAGAAAAATGCTATACCTCTAAAGTGATAATAGTCCAAGAACTCAATAATTTTGGTAAAATATGACTCAAATGATTTTGGTAAAGTGAAACTCAATTATTTTGGATAATGGAACTCAATGATTTGGACAATAGAACTCAATGGTTTTGACAATATAACTCAATGATTTTGGAATCAATGTTTGCAATGTTTTCCTTGTCTCAATTTGCTTGTTTTAGAGATTCAAAGTTTGAACATACATCAATGTGGAGTGTTCATTTGATTTAATCTTGGATTAATGAAGTTATTTTTACCACATACAATGTCTTGCTTAAGTTTCAAACTAAATGTCTATGTCAAAAACATCACTCAATTCACAAAGTACATTATGTGAAAATCATGAGGTTAAAGCAATAGTTGCCTAGGTTAACTTTGGGAAGTATGGATTGAGATGTAAACCAAAATATTTGGAAGTCTCTAAGGATAGAAATCCTTAGGAGAAGCATCAATATCAAGGTTTTCTCAAAGGGTATCCATACTTAGACCAAAGGGTTTGAGATTTTGAAAAGACTTGTTGATGTTTGTTTGCAATTGTTTTGGAACCAAGCGAGTGTTAAATGGACTCACAAGCATTTACAATCCTAGATAGAGTGGGTATGTATTTCTTAGTAGGCTTACCATCATCGGAAGAGATGATTAATCCATGAACATGAAATGGAAAAATAGGCTATGTCAAGGAAATGTAACGTCTTGACACACCAAACAAAGGATTCCCTTCCCCATTTGATTTATTGACTCAATAAAAAATTAGAAATGGTAAGTAACTTCTTGGAGTAGTGCTACTCCAATGCACTAAATTAAAATGCATTTCAGAATTGGACTTGGTTAGCCACTACAAACAAGGATTTCAATGACCATATTTGGGATAAACTAGTGCCATACACATGATGATTCACTCAATTAAGAGGCCTCCCAACCCTTAGAAATATCTAAGGGTTTTAATGCATCACAAGGATACTAAGGGAAACATTCATAGATATGGGACAACCACAACCAACTAGTTAATGACTTTAGTCACAACCAATTATTTATATAGTAGACTGAAATGAAAGCACCACTTGGGTTGTTTTCTTTCACAAGTTGGGAGGAAATCCCTCTAAAAGGTAACACACATTTGAAGCATAAAATATTATTCATCACCCAAGATTTCCAATAGGCTCAAGGGGAGAGGATAAGCGCTTCCAAGAAGAAAATGTATACTTGCATGTTTCTCTTCACCCAAGATTGCACAAAGTGCAAGGGGATTGGATACACACAATAAGCATACACAAGCAATTAAAAAACATGTTAATTTTAATCCATCATAGAAAAATGAGTTCATTTTAAACAACAATTTGAAGTGTTGGGATTGTATTGTTCAATTTTAAACCAACAAGCATAATGATGTGAGGGTTCAGTTTTAACCAATTTGAATGTTTATTTTAAACCCAAAGGAAATCTAGTTGGTCCTAAAAAATAGAGAAACATATGATGGGTTATAATTTCCCCATAAGTGTCAAAACACTTGTTACAATAACCAGAACTAAGAAAAATAGAAAATCAAAAATTTCAATTTTTTTGGTTTTTTCTATGTTGTAGTAAATCATATTTTCAGAGGTCTTCGAAGCAGAATTTGGGGTTGAAACTTGCATCAGCCCCTAAAAATGGGTTGCCCAAGGCACACTCTTTTAGGAATTGAATAAGTACTCTTGGAGACCTTTCCAACGGTGCAAATATATTCAAATTTTGAGCACCAAGTAAAAAGTTATGACCATAACAAGTTGGGGTAAATAATTTCCTAATTTTGAATCCCAATATACAAAACCAATTAGCCTCAAAAACAAAAAAACTAGATGTTAGTGACATGTTAGAAATCAGATGAAATCAAAAAAGTTAAAACACATGTCAAAATTTAGGTTCAATTTTGTATACCAGTAAAGTGCAATGCTGAAATCAATTGTGTCGCCATATCACAAGTGCGTCACTGTATTGAAAAATTGATCTCGTCACTTTATAGTAAACAATGATGTCAAATGTGTCGCTATATCAATTGCGTTGCTAAACAAAAATTTATGGCACGCTGAAAAATTAGCTTAGCATCACTATTTAAATGTGCGATGGAAAAATTTAATATGCGTCACTAAATTGATTATGTGTTGCTAAAACAAAAACTCTAGTGCATCGTTGTATAGCGACACACCATCAAATGTGCTAGTGAATCTTCAATAGTGTCGTTGTACCTAAAAAAACAAGAAAAATAGAGTTTTAACAAGAAATTTATCAAATTGATTAGTTTATGCCCTCCTTCTAGTGCTAAAATGTGACCGACGACTTAGTATAGGCTGACTACACTTGATCCATGAAGATTGAAACCATATTCAAGCCAGTAAACATCAGTCTAATAAAATCATTCAATGGAAAAATAAACTAAGCATCGATTAAAAATAACATATTAAAATATGAAAGCTTCAAAAATACCTATTCTAATCTATTGAAACTTATCATATTGGGGGAGTGCTATCACATTGATGTGGAATGGCAACCCTTTCCCAATCTTGTGGATAATGACTTGTTTCAGTCAATTATATTGACGAGAATTGATGAAACTGATGATAGATGTGTATGAAAAAATGATTTAAATCTACTTTACCATGATGCAAGCTATTTTAACATGATCTATGCTAAAATGATTGATATGAGTGTATGCAAAGCTATTCTAAATGGAGTTTAAGCTAAAAAGATTCAAACCCTAATTACAAAATATGCTAAATTGATGCATCTAAGTTACCATGGAAGCCATTAATGGAAGATAAGCTAATATGATGCAATAAATTAAGCTAAGAGGATGTTAAATAAGTGCTAAATATGAGTGCAAGTGAAATGATTTTAACAACATAAGATTTCTCTTAAAAGATGGATCCATTTGTCTCCAAATAGTGACCTACTTATAGGAGGACAAATGAGAAATGAAGGGTTAAGATTAAAAAGGTTAATCAATGGTCAAAAAGGGAGGAATATGGAGGCATGGATCATGGATTCTCCTTAATGGATGAGAATCAATGATCACATGGATCAAGGAAAGAATCAAGGGGTCATATTCTTTCAAACAAATACACTCTCAAAACTTGCACAAGAAGTCTTGTAAGTTTGTTATAAAAAAGAATATTCTTTTTTTCAAATGAGTGGAGAAAGATAATATTCTTTGGAATATTCTCATGGGTGAGGAAAATTATATATTTAGAAAATTAAAACAAAGTTTTAATGTGTAAAAGGGGAAGGAATATTCCATGGGAATTTTCTTTTTGGAGGAATGTGTAGAGTAGGAATATTCCCTTGCAAGTGGGGGGATTCAATTTATTAGTAATTTGATAATTAAATAAAAAAATTCAATTATGCAAATTAGGGGAATTAGACAATATTCATTAAATAAAACGATTTAATGAAAAGGGGAAAGTGATATGATATTTAATTGACTTAGGGATATTTAATTAAATAAGATGACTTAGAGATTTAAATTAAATACTTTGATGTATTTAATTTAATAAGAAAAAATGTTAGCATAAAAGGGAGTGAATTAACCCAATTAGATTAATTAGATCAATAGATGAAAATGACATAATAAATTAAATAGCTAGGATAATTTAATCAATTAAGCGAAAAGAGGATGTGTTTTAGGAGGAAATGGTGTTAGTATATCAGATTCGAGTGTATGACATCATTCAAGACATTTTTAAGTGTTTACAATATTTATCAAAGTTGCAAATGTAAAAAATCAAAATGTCACAAATATGTACATGTTTTAAGTGATATTGCAGTTATATTAACCATTTCTTTTGGCCAATTGTGTGTATCTATATATATGTATATACATAGTGGATCACAAGATAGTTGCAAAAAAAACATGCAACAAAATTTGAAAAAAACACATGCAATAGATAGAAATTTCCCTTGTGAGGTTGGAAGATAACCTCACATGTGATGGTAGAATGATGCAGGAATATCTAGGGTGTAAGAGCAATCTTGCATCACCCAAAAAAAATGTTGTTTCTTTTCAATAAGGGCTAAATTTGGAAGGGTTACTATTTTAGTAAGTTTGCATTTATGCACAGTTGGACATGAAATCTTACACATACCTTTGGAATGGTAAATTGAAGCCAAGAGCGGAGAAATCACTTCAATACCATTTGTCATTTGAGCGATACTAAAATTTAAATTTTCAGGAAATCCTAGTAAAAATATTCGGAGTCAATTTTGAGGCACTTAGAGGCTCTAGATGGGCCTGAAAATTGGTGGAAAACAAAAGTAGCTAGCCTTTATGCCCTATTTTTTGGGCAAGAGATTCCTCGAGAGCTTTATAAAAATGTATTATAATAGAAAATCTGACAGTCAGATCAAAAGTTATGACCCCATGAAGTTGTAATACCAAAATTAATAAAATTTCAAAATATCTTCTTGAGGAAGTTACACTTTCCTGAAGATTCTAGGGCGATTACACCTTCCAAATAAAGGATGTAAAAGGGGACTACAAAGAGGAGGACAAAGTAGCGTAGATGGTGGCTCTGATTTGCATACTTGAAAATTTATGTAATTAGAAATCCCATGTGATGGCAAATATAATGTAATTTCATTTTCATTTCAATGATAATAGAAAATATTTTCTTTCCTTCTTGCATTTTGTTTGTGCCATTATCTGCTATTTTTGTGAGTTTTAGATTGTAAGGGGATTGCCCTTCATCATAGAAGTTCACTATTTTCCTTTTGGAAATGTAAGTGTTAATAAACATAGTAACAACTAAAATGCATCACCATGAGTCATCCTTAGCCTCACCACCATTAGTCATGAAGTGCACCTGTTGGAAAAACAAGGACAAATAACTAAGAGGGGGGGTGAATCAATTGTCACAAAATATTTAAACTTTTCAAACTTTACTTAGCTTAATCTCAGATCTGATGAATGAAAAATAAACTATGAACAATCAACACATCAAAAGCACAAAGAACAATATTTTTACATGGAAACCTTGCTAGGGGAAAAACCATGGTGGATGTTAGTCCACAATATTATACCTTATTAAAAGTACAATGAAAAATAATGGGAATGCACATGCATTTAGGTACACTGCCTAGAGGTAACTACTCAAATATAAAAGGGCTCACTTCCCAACAAAGTAATTTAGATTAGATCCGCAGGGTATGAACTAAGAAAATAGCTTCTACAAAAGCTTGATTACAAATCCAATTAAGTACAAAAACACTCTTTCACACTTCACTCAAACTTCTTCACACTTTGCTCTTCAATCAAATGAATAGATCAATATTCAAACACTTTCTCTTCTTTGGCTATTCTTCACTTCACTCACACTATAACTTTGCACAAACAACCATTCTTATATATCTGCAACCTGGATTTACATCAACAACTTTGTTAGCCAAAATATAAAACATATTTACAATGTTGGCCCCAAGTTTACAAATAAATTTTTAATGTGAATCAAACACCGTCGGATAATATTATGATGCGACCCAAAAAAATATCCTCGAGTGCGCCAAACATTCAAATTTAAATCTCCAAGGATCCACAACATGTTACAACCATCATGTTGGCCAAGAACATGAAAACCCAAACACACATGAGAAAAATATTTGACCACGAGCACAATGATCAACATGGATGTAAAATAAAGATAGAGAATGATCTAGAAGCATCCAAAAGCAACAATAACTAATAGAGAAGCATTCAAAGTAAGGTCATCATCCTTAGGATAATAAATCCCAAACTCAACTATTCCTTTTAGATATCTGAAGATTCTCTTTACAAAAGTCACATGAGATTCTTTTAGATCGACTTAAAATCTAGCAACCATACATACAACATTCATAATATCTGGTCTAGTCCGAGTTAAGTAGAGAAATCTACCAATCATTGACCTGTATCTTGTTTGATTTTCCTTAGGAGAATCATCATTCTGTGTTAACTTGCATCTGATTACCATGGGAGTACCAACAAGCTTTGAGTCATCCATACCAAACTTCTTCAACAACTCTCTCACATATTTGGAATGAGATATGAAAATTCCATTGTCTACCTGAGTAACTTGCAATCCTAGAAAGAACTTCATCTCTCCAATCATACTCATTTCAAATTCACTCTTCATTTCATTAGCAAACTTCATACATAGATTATCATCTCCTCCAAAAATAATGTCATCAACAAAGACCTCAATAATCAATTCTTTGTCATGATCCAATTTGAAATACAATTTTTTGTCAGCAGTACCTTTATTGAATCTAAGCTTTAGTAAATATTTATCTAGTCTAGCATACCAGGCTCTGGGGGCTTGCTTGAGTCCATATAGAGATTTCTTTAATTGGAAAACCATGTCTTCCTTATCAGTCAGTTGAAATCCATTTGGTTGTTCAATATATACTTCTTCCTCTAGCTCACCATTCAGAAAAGTTGACTTCACTTCCATTTGATAGACTTTATAGTTCTTATATGCAGCATAAGCAAGAAATAATCTTACAACTTCAATTTTGGCAACACGGGAAAAAGTTTCTTCAAAAATAATATCTTCCATTTGTGAATACCCTTTACATACCAGTCTTGCTTTATTCCAGATCACTTCACCTTGTTCATTCAACTTATTCCAAAAGACCCATTTAGTACCAATAACATTTTAGTATTTAGTTCTGGGAACAAGTTTCCATGTATCATTCTTTTTCAATCTGCATCAGTTCTTCCTTCATAGCTTCCATCCAGTATTCATCATTGCAAGCTTCATTGACATCTTTAGGCTCAATCTTGGAAATCAGGCAATACTCTTCTGTAATTTTTCTTCTAGTTTGCACACCTTTATTCTTGTCTCATATAATTTGATTTTTAGAATGATTTAGCTTTAAATTCCTTGGAACCTTAGAAATTTCTTGAACTTCTGGTTCTTTTGTTCTTTCTTCTACACTTGCACTTGTCTCCGCTTCTTGACTACCTTGATTTACCGGATCAAATGGAAGTTGTTTTACCAAAACATATGGAACAATTTGAAGTTGATTATGTGTCTGAGCATTTTTTCCTTTGTTTGTACTATCTTCCTGGTCATCTAAATCATATCGACAGTAACTGGATGATCTAGCAGAATCCTCATCAACTCTAACATTTGCACTTTCAACCATTTTTCTTAATCTTTTGTTATAGCATTGGTAGGCCTTGCTTTTAGTAGAGTAACCTAGAAAGATTCCTTCATTTCTTCTTGCATAAAAATTGACTATGTCCTCATCTATCCTGATGTAGCATTTGCTTCCAAAGATCTTGAAAGACTTAATAGTAGGCTTATAACCAAACATAGTTCAAAAGGAGTCTTACCAGAATTACCATTTACATTTACCCAGTTTAAAGTGTATACAAAAATTCTTACAACTTCACTCCAATAGATGTGAGGCAAATTTCCTTCAATCATCATTGTGCTAACAACATCTAGAATTGTTTTGTTCTTCCTTTCTACAACTTCATTCTGTTGAGGGGTTTAGGAAGCAGATAGCTGTCTTCTAATTCCATGCTCTTCACAAAAAGAATTGAACTCCCTGGAAGTGAACTCACCACCTCTGTCTAACCTTGAGCATTTGATTTTCAGAACTTTCTCATTCTCTTCCATAGCTTTGAAATTTTTGAACTTCTCTAATGCTCCACATTTTTCTCTTAATAAAGAAACCCATATCATCCTAGAGTAATAATCAATAAGCAACATAAAGTACCTTTCTCCATGAAGACTTCTGAATATGGAGGGACCATATAGATCAATGTGTACCATCTCCATTAATCCATTAGAATGATGTTGTTTGCTTTGAAAAGAAACTCTAGTCTGTTTTCCCATTTGACATTCCTTGCATATTGTGCTAGCAGGCTTCACTAGCTTAGGTAGATCTCTTATTGCTTGAGTGGAAATTACTTTAACAATTTTGTCAAAATTCACATGACATAGCCTTCTATGCCATAAACAACTTTCATCTACTTGAGCAATTAAACAAATTTCACTAGCAACAATCAGGTGAAAAATATTACCTTTTTTCTTTTTACCTGAAGCAATTACATTTCCAAAACTTCCAAGTATCCTGCATCTTCCACCTTTGAACTAAAGATCATAGCCCTTGTCAACCATATGTCCAACACTCAATAGATTGTGCTTCAAGCCTTCAACATAAAGGACATCATTAGTGTTATGGTTACCACCAATACAAATAGATCCTCTTCCATGAATCACACCAACATTGTTATCTTTGAATCTTACAACCGCACCACCATACTTCTCTAGACTTAAAAATTTGCTTTTGTCACCAGTCATATGATGTGAGCATCTACTGTCAATAACCCACTCATCCTTTTCTTCAATTCAGGCTGCAAGAGCTTTCTCAACTTTAGCAAATTTAGTAGCCACCAAACCATTTTCCTTGATAGCAAGGAACACCCATTCATCTTCATTTCCATTATCTTTATCAGACTCTTCATTAGTCACTCCTTCAGCATAGTAACATTTCTTTTGAAATCTAGATTTGTTAGGCTTAGTCCTAGGAACTCTTTCAGGACAGCTTGATACAAAATGACCTATTTTATTGCAAGATAAACAATTAATAAGTAACATTCTTTTATACTTACCTTGTCCTCTACCTTCTTTCTTCATAATCAGTGCTTCCAACTCTTCTACTTCTCTTTCTTCATCTTCAAGCTGTTTCATTTCTTTCTCATACTTGAATGAATTTTTGGAGCACTCTCCCAGATCATATCTTTGCTTGTTTCTTCTGAATATAGTAACCTTAAATGCAATTTTAGTCTTGGGAATAGATTCAAAAAATTCACTCAACTCAAAGGCAACAATTTTACCAGTCAGTGTATCCCTTGTCACATTTGTTACTAATCCGAATTCTTCAATAGCATGAGCCTTTGATTTGTAGGAGGGAGGCAATGATCTGAGTACTTTAGCTACAATTTTTTCCTCTTCCAGGGTACCACCAACACATTTAATACCCATCACAAGTTCATTTACTCTTTGCATAAAAGAAGAAATATTTTCATCTTCACCCATCTTCAAATTTTCATACTTGCCTTTCAAACTCTGTAACTTAGCCATCTCCACATGCACATCTCCTTCATACAAAGTTTCTAGCTTTGTCCAAATCTCATGAGCTATCTTTAGACCTATCACATTTGTCATTTCTGAATCTGTCAAAGCACTCAACAAAGCTTCAATAGCTCTGATATTATTCTCAGCTTCTTTAATCTCATCAGCAATTGAAGGACCATTATGAGGAATAACATATGGATTCTTTGTAATCTTCTAGTAGGGTTCACCAATACACCTCAAATGACACTGCATCCTGTCTTTCCACAATGAGTAGTTTGTTCCATCAAATCTATGACTGTCCTATTTGTATGATTCCATCTCAAATCACCTCAAGCTTTTAAACTTCTTTAGAGGAACAAGCTTTCATACTAATTGTTGGAAAAACAAGGATAGACAACTGAGAGGAGGGGTGAATCAGTTGTCACAAAATATTTAAACTTTTCAAACTTTACTTAACTTAATCTCATATCTGATGAATGAACAATAAACTATGAACAATCAACACATTAGAAGCATAGAGAACACCAAGATTTTTACATGGAAACCCTATTAGGGGAAAAACCACAGTGGATGTTAGTCCACAATATTATACCCTATTAAAAGTAAAATGAAAAATAATGGGAATGCACATGCATTTAGGCACACTGCCTAGAGCTCACTACTCAAATACAAAAGGGCTCACTTCCCAACAAAGGAATTTGGATTAGATCCATAGGGTATGAACTAAGAAAATAGCTTATGCAAAAAACTGATTATAGTTCCAGTTAAGCACATAAACACTCCTTCACACTTCGCTCAAACTTCTTCACACTCTGCTCTTCAATCAAATGAATAGATCAATATTCACACACTTACTCTTCTCTGAATATTCTTCACTTCACTCACACTATAACTTTGCACAAACAACCATTCTTATATATTTGCAACCTGGATTTACATCAACAACTTCATCGGCCAAAATATGAAATATATTTAAAATGTCAACCCCAAATTTATAAATAAATTTTTAATGTGAATCAAACACCATCGACTAATATTATGATGTGACCCAAAACAATATCCTTGAGCACGCCAAACATTAAAATTTAAATCTCCAAGGATCTGCAACACATTACAACCATCATGTTGGTCAAGAGCATGAAAACCCAAACACACATGAGAAAAATATTCGACCACAAGCATACCGATCAACACAGACATACAATGAAGATAGAGAATGATCTAGAAGCATCCAAAATCAACAATAACTAACAAAGAAGCATCCACAACAAGTGAGATTACTAGAATCACATAAACTTCAATTAGGAGCATTGACAGAAACCACAAAACACTATCAGAGCACAACTGTCCATAACATGATCAAATCTTCATGCGAACCTCTAAAACTTCTGGTAGATGATCTAGATACTCACAACAATAAAAATTTTAGTCCACAACAATTTATTTTCAATGTACAAAACAAAACACCTTCTTGACCTACACAGTTCCACTGGCAACCTGCAACTCTTCCTTCAACAATTTTCTTAATATCCTTGACATATACAACCTTCAATACAATAATGCTAATAGTGTTGACATCAATGACAACCACAACATCCAACAACACCACCACTAGTCCTTCAATGGAAAACATTATGTGCAAACGTGAAGCATGAATGACATTGCAGAGAAGTGAAAACAAACCCTAGCAAATGAAAAGCATGCCAAAGTGATTTCCAAAAGGGAAATGGTGGAGGGGAGAGGGGTAGTTAATGAAAATTAAGTTTGCAGGGATTGGCATGGAAGGAAATGGGCAAAAAGGTACCATGTTCCCACCGTTAGTTCATGCCACTTTTCATGTCAAAAAATGTGTTTTTTGTAAACTAGCTAGAAAATCTTGAAAAACATGCATTTTTTTTGCCCAAAATGAATTTTTTTAGGTTACCAAGTGGACTCTCTTGGGTGTGGATTTTTTTTTTTCCAATGTGGAATCTTCTAATGTGGACCCCTTGCACAACATAGCCCTCGTGACCATTGGGACCTCTCCCTTAATGATGAGCTCCCTAAACTTTTCAACTATCTTAAATACATCCATCTAATAAAAAATGTCAATAGATACCGATTTGAAGATTTTTTATTTATTTAAAAGTTATTTACCACATGAACATATATATTTTATTTTGTCTATATTTAAAAATCATTTATTTATCTATTACTTATTTTAGAAATATTATGTTTATTATTAAATATTAATATTTTTAGCCAATAGGTTACATATAGTGTGAGATTTGAGCCAGAAACAAGTTTCAACTATCGCTTAATGGTAAATCAACTACCGTTTAATGGTAAAATCCTCTGAAATCCCACTTATCACATAAAATCCAGAGAAATATTCATTTGAAAACTGGATGGGAACATTCTATTTCCACTTGTGTTTTTTTTCAATTTGATGGCAACATTCTCTTTTCATTTACATTGCTTATGTTTTAAATCTATATGCAAATATTTTATAATCAAATAATACTTAATTTCTTAAGGATAAAAAATATATTTTTCTAAGTTTATTTCATTCCATTATTTAGTATTTATTATTAATTATTTAATCCAACCACATGCAACTATAATTTTCATGCACAAACACATACTCTCTAACATTTTAACATACATATAGTTTTCTATCGGTGTAATCCATGAACCTCATTTGGGTGCAAGTGCTAGAACTATATGATAAAAGATGAGAGGTTTTGTTAACATGCTCTTGTCGTTACACTCCATCCCTTGCTCTCATTGTAGAATGCTTTTTCATATTAATAATTTATGTTATAATTCAATAATTTATAGCTAGTAAAAGTAAGTAAAGATGTTATAAACTTGATTGTTAAATATTTATAATATTATCCACTAAGCATTATACATTTATATTTTTAGAGTTATTATGTGTCGTTTAGTCAATAGTGTTACAACTAGCAATCAGATACATATATTCAATAAGTGTGTTGATAAAAAATATTAAATGATAAAATTTTGTTAAACAAAGATAATTCTTATATAATCAAATTCTTATTTACATAAAAATGGTATAAAATATATGTTTTTTACTAACTATATTGTTTATAAGATAGAAATTACTTATGTACCATAGCTAAATTCTATCACGTTTGAAATTTATTAGAATTAAAAACTATATCACGTTTGAAATTTATTAGAATTAAAAACTATATCATGTTTGAAATTTTGAATTTGGTATCATATTTAATCTCAACATGAATGTATGTTAGAATGTGTGTTGGAATTGAAATACATTTCTTTATAGAATTTGAAAGTTTCCATCATTAAAGGGCAAGTGACTTAGTGGTGGAAAATCACACTAGCCACAATAGGTTCTAACTCTAAATGTCTTCCTATCCAATATTATCAGTAATTTATGTATAATTCTTTGTAGTTTAACAAATACAATCATTATTACAAAGTAACAAGATACTAAATAAAATTAAAATCTATGTAGAAATGCCTAAAATGGCTCAAATAACTCTTGTATGTAATAGTGTACATACAACCCAAGTTCTTGGGAATGAATATACACCTTTATATTGTTCAATAATTTGAGCTCCTTTAGTGAACTCCAGTTCATTCAAATTTAGGAAGAGAATGAACTTCATTAATTACCATTTTTTGGTAGGGATGAATTGCAAAATTGTTATTGACCATTTGACCATTAAATAATGTGAAGTTTAATTAGTGTATATAGAGATGGAACACCTTGTGCACAAAACCTCTCTAAATATTCTACTATGCTTGTACCATGATTGAAAAAGTAACATGAAATGACTAAATAAAATAAATATTTCAAAAAAGAGTATTTATTCTTAAGGTCATAAATTGGCAACACAAATTAAAATAATATCATGCAATATTTTTAAAGAAGTTGAGAATAAAATTAGTACAACATCTAGTTAAATATTTGTACCTCGAAAGTAATTCTAATGATAGCCTCACATATTTAATTTGATAGGAGATTGTGTCATCACAACAACTAGAGCGACTTGCAATGCTTGATGGTTGCAAGCTCGATGGTGATTCAAGTTTTGCTTAGAGGTGGTTAGAGTGACTCATGCTTGTGAGATGGATTGGGAATTTGCAATAAAAATCCAAACTCAGTTTCAAACAATGTTTTGGATAACTTATTTAGGGATAGTGGCACCATTTTTGGTATTGATTTCATTGTTATATGTAAGAGATTGGTATATGGTATATGGTATTCTATTTAGGCTAAGTTGCTACAGGGAAAATCTTGTATGTGTCCTTGACTGACTATAATAAATTTATAGTTGATTGTAGTTGGCCTCTACAAAGGTGTTGGTGATGCTATATGGATATAAATCAATATTTTTGGGTGTGGTTCCTTTAGCCACTTTAATCAATTAAAAATAATAGTAGAAAATTAAAAAATATTAAAGATGAGAATAAAATTAATATAACATCAATCAAATTATTGCAAATATTTCTACAAGCAAACAATTGTTATTCCAGGCATAAATAGAGAAAACTTATAAAACAGAATGCCTCAGTATTTTGGAATTGGGTAGCAGAGGAGGTGGTCTAGTTATCTCATCCTAAGTATGATCCTATAGTGTGAGGAAGGTTAGTCTCACTAGGTAGATTTATTCAAGCACAATAGTCAAATTCATCATAAAGGTGTGAATGAAGCCAAGCTCAATACATAGACTAAAAATATCTCTTCGAAGAATTATCCCCACAACACTACACTTGTGTTTCACTTACACAAACTCCTTTTAGCAAAATATTAGAAAAATATCTTACAAAGATAGTAAAGAAAGATAGAAAAATTGGCGAGGCGCTCTTTCATTGGTAAAATAAAAAACTTCATCAAAATGAAGAGATTTTTTTAAACATCCAACTTATCTCCAAGTTAGTCTTCCCCTCTCTAGTGTAGACAAAGAAGGTATGCAACCACACAATCAATTAAATAATTGAAATATGTAGAGAAAAAGGTAAAAATGATGTGTACATATTATGGCATACTGTGAGAAGTAGTTTTCTCTAAGCAAAGTATATTTTTCCTCTCTAAAGAGGATACCTTGATTGAAACCAAAGATGGGGAAGCCCTCAATACAATGTAAATAAATTGACAAATAGAATTAGATATTTTTTATAATCAAATCAAATTAGAGATGTCCACTAGTATGAAATAAAAAAAATCACATTTTTTCTACTAAACTTTTCTCAAGAAAATAAAAATACATCTAATAATCATTTTGATCACACACACAATCCTTAAAAAAGGCAATACTTAGCATAAGAAAAAGTATGTGGTATCCCTTTAGAATTTCTCTACTATATAGTTATTGAATGTGTAGTGATGGAAAAAGTATCCCTTTTCCTCACTTGATTTGGGAGTAATTAATATTAAAACAAGCCTAATGTTGGGTTGATTTAGTGTTGTAATATGTTTTACATGTTCACATTAAGTTTAGGGACCTTTTAAACTAAATGGACCTAATTGTGCCTTATTTAGGGTGTTGTAAAGTGTATATTTACACTTTCACACTAGTCCAGGGCTTCCTTTGGTCCTATTTTGCATCCACAAGACTTATTAAATGCATTTTTCTAAGGTAATCCTGACACTTATCAAGTAACCAATCATAATTCAATGATTGATGTTGTGTGTTCTAGATCTGGTGATCTGGGACTCATACGCCACCTTGGGCATATGAGTCCCACCTAGGTCTTGGGACCTAATTTCAAATTGCACATTGTAAAGGACACTTCTTGGAGTTTATGTATCATGTTTAAGACATTAGGACTCATATGCCCCAACTGGCGTATGAGTCCCGCTTTAACTAGGACCTAATTTAAATTAAATTCTTGGTAGGATTTTATTATCCTAGATTTGATGTTAGCTTGTAGTGTTGTAATTTTAGGAATTTTGGCATAAAAAAGTATAATTACAATTTTATTTCACATAATTTCACCTAACAAGACCTAGCAATTTTAATTCAAGCATCCTAAGATTTCACAAGAGCATTATAGAGTATTCAAGAGTATTCAAGAATGCATTCAAGGGAAAAATTCTTCATCATTTGTTGCATCAATCAAAATCCATTATCATGTCAAAGTATTGATGCATCATGCATGTGGTTTTGAGCTAATGTTGTGATGTATTGTTCAAGATTAATTCAAGTATTCAAATACATTATCTTTCATCAAGAATCATAATCAAGATATACATCCATTAAGGCCACTTCATGCTTGTTTACAGATCTACAAGGTTTCAAACAAGGTTCTATTGTTTCATCTTATGTTAGATATATTTCATTTCATTCATGCTTCATTTATCATTAAGTTTTGATTACCAAAATAGGGTTTGACCAAGGAAAACCCCCATTCCTTAACAAAACAATATTTTTTCCCATTCTTTGTATGATTGCAAGTTTATAGGTTGAAGAAAAAGTGGATTTGAGGCCTTCAAAAGTACCAAAATGAAAAAATTGCAAAAGTTGTCATAAAATGTTTTCAAGGCTCATGGAAAATCAGATCTAGAGCAATGTATCCAACCTATTTACATGAAAAAAGTGGGAAAGTGCTTACCTAACATCTTCAAAGGATCATAAAGTTTTAGTTTGAAATTTTTCTCTTGGGACACTTTGCGAAAAAGTGAGACATTTTGCAACAGTTTGGGCATATGAGTCCCAGTATAGTCATTTTTCCAGTTTTCAAAAGATTCTGCTCAGTCCCTAGAGATTACATATCCTACCTAGAAACCCTATACTAGGACTAAATCGCCTAGGCTAGCATATGAGTCCCAAAAAAAATCAAAAGTAACAATTTTCAAGGTTTTCAGGCCTTGCTTAGTCATCTTCATTTCTCTAGGTATTTCTTTGTTTTATTTTGTTTATCCATCCGATTACATGCTTTCAAATTCCATTTTCTAGGTCACATAGCTAGATTTTCATATTTCATTCATTTATTTATTTCTAAGCATTTTCTTAGTGGTGAACCCCTATTTTATCACACCTAAGGAAACTTCCCTGGAAACCCTCCCTCAATTGAGTTTCTTGATTGAGGGATCTCTAGGGTTTCCTTGAATAAACTAAGAGTGAAATAGGAGGTCTAAAACCCTAGTTCCATCTCTCAAAAGGTGGAACCCTATTTCCTTTGGTTCATTTTGGTGAACCTGACCTTCAAACCCTTTATTTCTGATTTGGAGTGCATTAAAGTCCTAGATCTAGCTTACTTTAACTTTACATTAGATCTTGCATTACTTAATTTTCTTTTAGGGTTCCTAAATCATTACATTAGTGAAAGGTACTATTATCACCTGAAATTGCACCCTTGTTGAACCTGATGTTCAACACCTCATTGTAACATGGGAAGACCTCCAAAGCTGTGGGTCACTTATAGACAGAGGTCAACCTCCGGAGAAGGCCGAATTCCTTTGGGTACCACCTAAAACCACTGATTCTGTGAAGGTAAAAGGAGAAGGAAAGCATACAAATGAAAATTAAATCCTAAGGTGATACACCGAGTTGATAAGAAAAATGAGATACTCAATTTACACTTGAAAACTAATGATGGATATGGGATTGCACAACAAGATTCTATGGATTATGCATACAAACAGGTTTGACATGCACACACTTTTAAGAAGGAAAAACAGACTTTCACAAATTAAAAGCTCATGTGCAATTGAGTAAACACAGTTTATAACCTACATGATACGACTTTTGCAAAGAAAGGCATGCTAACATGAAACAAAGCTATAAGGAAAAGAAATATTTCACTGAGTAGCTTGATGAATCACTTAAAAATGCACAATAATTCACAAGAACTAGAAGGCAAAAAATGAAACATCAATAGTAATCAAGGTAAATTTTATATAACATGCTCCAAAATGAGTTACAAAATTTTGCTAATCTAAGAGAGGACTGTAAAGGTCATAGACTTTCGAAAATCATCCGGAGAACTCCCGAACTCTAGGAAAAAATGCCTTATATACAAAAGTAAGGTCAGCCCCTTAGGGCTTACAAAATATCTGGCTTCGAAAAACTATCCTAAGATCTTTTAGCTGAAGTTAATGTCGAAGCCTGCGTGTCCCTGCTGTGTGTGTCAATGTGAAAGATTGCCTTCAGGGGAAAACTTTCTTTATCTTTTTGCAACCATCGCATTCACTCTGATTCTGGCATCGTGTCTTGCTCGAAACAACTCGGCTGAATGCCTTGAATGCCTTGAGCTCACTTTGATTCACGTGGCATTCATCTAGGGTTGACATTCTCTGTTCTGCCATGACTCACCTTAGGTCCCCCTGGTTGGTCGAGCATTTTCCACACGGGCTTTGTAGCTGGTCAAAAGTCCTTTTGAAAAGAATCGCATCTCAGTGAGACACTAAAAGTGTCTTGCCGATGCGATTATATCATTTGGAAACAATTGGCGTAGTACATGACAGTCGATGAGAGTTCATATCAAGCTCTATCAATCATATCGATACCACTGAGGCCGTTGGCAAGACACAATTCTATCATTGGGATATCATGGCAAAAACTCCATGCTTAGCGAAGGCATCAGTTTCAAAGAGACCCACTACACTCGGCGAGACCTCCTGGTGATGATGTCATTCTCTCGGCAATGAACCTACTTTGCATCCTGTCAGGGAGACATCCCTACTTCGACATAACTTTATGCCGATGTCCTCAGTCTCGGTGAAATATTTCTACTGTTGGTGAGACTCCTTCTACCAGCCAGACCTCATGGCGAACTCCTTTTGTCTGCCCGAGCTCACTTCACTCTGCCGAGAGCCATCTTGTTGTCGGGGAGACATCTGGCCTTTGGCAAGACATTATGCCAATGGTTGAATCTTTCGGCAATCCTGAGACCCCTCGTTAGTTGCTGAGACCCTATGCTGCATTGATTTTGTCTTGGCGAACTCCCTTCTTTTTGTCGGCGAGACTCCCGCCAAAGGCAAACATATCGGGGCTCCTTCTATCTTTCGGTGAGACACATTTGACTTCACCCAGACATTACGGTGATCCCTTCATCTTTTGCCGAAGCTATCAAATTTAGCTAAGGCTCCTCATCTTCGACAGGGGTTGATTGATGTCACCCCAAATGCAATTTATTCTATCAAGCTCTTCCTTCCTTTTGGCAAAACTTTGGTAAGTCGCCGGGACCTCATGGCGACGGCTTCAACTCTTGGCAAGGCCCCTCTGTTGTCGGTGAGACATCCGTGTGCTAGTGAGACTTCTTTATCACTAAGACTCCTGCCGGTCAAGAAGACATCATACCCAAGGCGCTTTGCTTTGGCAAGGGTCTTATTTCATCAATCGGCATGAATTTTCCTTATCACCCAGACCTCACACCGAGGTCCTCTCTTTCTGCTGAGATCTCCTTGTCTTTCGCTATGACTTCCATTGGTTGGGAAGACATCTCCCCGAGCTCCTATTTCTTCGGTGAGACCACCAATTTTTGGCAAGACACTAGGGAAATATCACTTACTCTTGGCGAGCTGCTTCCCATCGGGGTGACTCTTTGCTTTCGGCGAGACTTCTTGGCGAGCTCCTTGTGTTACACCGAAGGTGCCAGGCATGTCGGTGTGACCTTTAGTTGTCGATGAGACCTCCCACCAAGCTCTATTTCCTTTGCCGATGCTGCCTTGTTTGATTTTGGAGGCTCCACTGTTCGGTGAGACTCTTGCCAATCCTTTTGCCTTTCCCTGAGCTCTGTTTCGTTTGCCAATGCCGCCTCGTTTGATTTTGGAGGCTCCATTGTTCAGTGAGACTCTTTCCAATCCTTTCGCCCTTTGCCAAGCTCTGTTTCATTTCAAGGAGACATCATTACTTCAGCATGACTTTATGCTGATGTCCTCGGTCTCAGCAAAATCTAAAGAGAATGTCATGCCGAATTGTGCCTGGAGATGGATCCCGATCGCTGTGACATCAAAAATGTCTTACTGATAGGCAACACAGACATTTCAAAATTGGATCGGGGGGACCCTGCCATTCTCATGCCGATATGTTCCCTGGTTTGAAGCATTTGGACCTAATGGAACCCCTGTCACATGATATTCTGCCTGATTGAGCTTGAGGGTGAAAATTAGGTAACAGGTACATATAGGTTGCATTTTAGCATCTTAAATCATTTAATTTCAATCAAAATATATAATTGAAAACAATCAAGTCAACATACAATCAAGAAACCTTAGAAATAACTCAAAATTTGTTGAATTTGGTGTAAAAACCCTAATCGGGACTCATTCTCCCATCTAGGCGATTTAGTCCTGGTATAGGTCTTTTTCCCAAATTTCTAGGTGTTCTTTGTTGTCTATTTTTCACTATTTGAACTTGTAAAAAACCCTAAGTAGGACTCATACACCTAGTTGGGCGAATGAGTCCTTGGAGGCCTACAAAAACCATTTTTTTTGAGTTTTCTGGTGATTTTTGTACTTCCTAGGCTTGATTGTAGCCTATAGTACAAGTCTAGAAATTTTCAGGAACTTTTGTTTTATGCATCTATTTCAAAAAAAATCCATTTAGTGTAGTCATTTTTGAATCCTTCCTAAATCATTTTAGTAGCAAAAACCATCATATCTGAAAAATGTTTACAGTTCTAAAACTTTGCATAATATGGATAAAAGTACTTTTCACTTTTGCATACACAATGTTTATGTTTATGAAGCTTTGCATAAGTTTGATGAAAGTGATTTTCTTTTTTGGATACATATTGTTCGCATTCTTAAAGCTTTGCATAAATTGGATAAAATTACTTTTCATCTTTAGATATACATTGTTTACATTCTTGAAGCATTGCATAAGATGGTTAGAAGAACTTTTCATTTTTGGTCAAACAATGTTAGTATTTTAGATTTCTAAGCATGCTCAGAAAAAGTTAATATCCCTCGCTATGAGAATGATTTAATGAAATAGAATGCAATAATGGACTATCATGAAAATAAAATTTGGTCTTCTCCTAATATCTCTCCTATTCACGACGAAGAGATTTTGGTGTTAGAAGAACCAATCATTGAGTTCCATGAGAATCCTACTTGTTTCTCTTCCCTACTATGAAAAACATTATTGAACAAGAGGATATCATCATTGATAAGCAAGATAATCCAATCATAGATGACTCCCCTACTTGTGATGAAGTTATTTTAGAAGAACCAAAGATTGAATTTCATGAACATCTAGTTTGTAGTTCTCCTAAAAGCTCTCCTACTAGGGAGGATATCATGGTGGAAGACAATGAGAACATTGACACATGTCTTTCAAACAATGGTGATGTGACTTCCTTAGATGAAGATGATGAAGTGAAATTAGAATCCCATTCACTAAAAGATCATGAAAATAAGAATAAATATTATGAGGTTATACACATTAGACATCCCTTGAAGTATTATCCTAAGCTTGAACTTATCATTTATCCAACCTCACAACAACCGCAAACTCAAAAAAAACCCATCCCCATCCTCGAACCACCTAAGAATAATGTTTCAAAACAATTGAATTATAACACTATTTCTCATACATATAACACTAGAAACAATCTACAACCAAGAAAAACAACTCCAACATCCCTCCCACTGCCTAATCCTATCTTGCCTAGTGCTCCTCGTTTGCCTCTACAAAGTGGAAAGGAGTATGACCTTGTTGAACAACTAAAGAATACTCCTGCTAAGATATCCTTATGGGACCTTATTCAAGCCTCACCTATTTATCATAACATGATTCAAAGTGATTTACAACAAGTTCCTATCCCTTCTAATGTACAATTGTTTCAACATTGAGAAAGGTAAGGAAAATTCTTTAAAAACATTGACAACAATTGTACAAGTGGAACCCGTGTAATAGAAAGACAAAGAAAAACATATTGAGGAAGTCACAAAGCTATTAAAAAATGATTGGGGTTCCTTAAATTTCACACCAACATTCATGGGAAAATACAAGATCATAACAAAAGTGTTTGAAAAGGGAAAAGAAAAAGTGGTAATGTCAACACAAGATTTGAAAGCGTCCACTTCAACCACTTTAGAAGAAGAAGCAAATTACACAACAAACTTTAATGAAGCTGATTATGAGAAACCACCAAATCAAAAAGAAATGAAAAATCTTTATGGAAGAGGTTATGAACTTATGAAACAACTTGGGTATGGTGGAAAAGGATGTGGTGCTAGAGAACAAGGTATTCCTATCCCTATAGAGCCTAACATGCAAGAAACAACTAATGGTCTTGGTTATTGTCCCTAAAAAGAGACAAACAAGCCTTCACTCAATATTAAACTCTTACAAAAGATTCTTCTAAGCCAAATTTAACATTAGTGCATCCTAAACTGATACACTAGTGGTCTTGATTATTATCGTTTGAAAGAAACAAAAGAAATAGAGAAATCTTCACTTAACATCAATGTCATCACGTAAAACACTAATGATGGAGCTCGTTAGATTTTACACCTTCCTTTAAAGAAGAGTACAAAATATCACCATATAAAGAGTCTTGTGTAAGCTTGACATATTGTAAAGAGATATATTTGTCACAAAATAAAGGAACATATTCTACTTTTGATCAAGATAGTATCTTGTTGAGACTCCTCCAAGATTGCTTGATATCTCTCCCTCCAAGAATACCAAAAAAATCTACTAAAAGAGTTCATTTCGTGCATATCATAGAGCTCATGGTCATTATACTAATGAATGTAAGGCTTTGAGTAGTAAAATTCAACATCTTAAGGATTTTGGTGCTCTTCATTGCGTTGATGCACCTAGTTCTTGTAATTGATATTTATTTCTATGTTTTTCATCAATCATCTTAGCTCACCCTTGTCTTGCAATAAGTGGGGGGAAGGGGGTTAGGTAGCCTTTTCCTCATATGGAACTTGTCATTGTCTCTTTTGGCTAGTTGAACACCTTCCATTTATATATAAGAGCAAGCTTGGGATGTGGACAACACACCTTAAGTTGGCTTGCATGTGACATATTGAGTTATCTTTAGTTGCATTTTGGGGAAAACCCCTTATCCATGATGTAGTCTCATTTAGGAACACATGACTTGGTATATGGTTTTACAAATAAGCTCTCATGTCTTCTTCTATTTTAAAGCAATTTATCACAACAATAGTGTTAGCAACCACTTTAAAGTGGGGGCATACATCGACACTCATGTTTCATTGTGTGATTTTCTTTCTTCTTTCGATGCATCCTTTTCTTGGTGGTGTCATTGGATTTGATTTCCTCTCAGAGCATGATAATTCTTTGAATTTTCCTCTCTTGGAGACATTAGGCATGATGTCCCCTAAGAAGATACCTTACAAAGATTAAGCAAAGATCCCTTTGAACAATCCTTTACATGCGTAAATGTTCATAAGTGAGATTAACACAACTTGTTAGGACTTGTGAAGCTCAAAGTTTCATTTTGTGGTGACCTATTGAAGTTATCAGAGGGATAGCTTTGGTATGGTTATTGTGATGAGAAGCCTAAATGAGGGAATGAATTTCTCATTGCATGATGATTTTTTGATATAGAGGCATGAATTTATCACTAAGCCACCATTTTTGGATACTCGCCTAATGGACAACCTGAAGTTTTGTTGCCTTAGAGTGAGTGTTTGTTTTGGAAAAACAACTTAGATCTGATCCACATCATGTTGGAAAAATGGTTGAGGATTGATCCACCCCTTTTTATTTTTTTTATTTTTCTCTTTTCTTTCTTTAGGTTTTTGACACTATATATTTGTGTGTCTTGATGGTGCATATCATACACCTTTTGTGTGTCCCTTTATGCTTATGTTTGTTTGATGTAGGATCTTGGATCCTGGGGGCTTGACCACCTTCTTTGATCTTTTTTATTCTATGCCATCCACATTGGTACACTTGGACCCCTCTTGAATGTCTACTTTAGTGCAAGTTTAAAGCAAGTTCCTCCTCTCACTAAAGTGGGGGCTAAATGTAGTGATGAAAAAAGTATCCCTTTTACTCACTTAATTTGGGAATAATTAGTACTAAAACAAGCCTAATGTTGCCTTGATTTAGTGTTGTAATGTGTTTGACACATTCATAATAAGTTTAGGGCCCTTTTAAACTAAATGGAACTAATTGTTCCTTATTTAGGGTGTTGTAAAGTGTATCTTTACACTTTCACACTAATCTAGGGATTTATTAATTAATTGGGCTTCTTTGGTCCTATTTTTCATCCACAAGCCTTATTAAATTCATTTTTCTTAGGATAATCTTGACACTTATCAAGTAACCAATTGTAATTCAATAATCAAGGTTGTGTGTTCTAGATCTAGTGATTTGGGACTCATATGCCACCTTGGGTGTATGAGTCCCACCTAGGTCTTAGGACTTGATTTCAAATTTCGCATTGAACAAGACACTTCTTGGAGTTTTTGTCCCATGTTTAAGACATTGGGACTCATATGCCCCAACTAGCGTATGAGTCTCGCTTTAATCAAGACCTAATTGAAATAAAATTCTTGGTGGAATTTTATTATCCTAGATCTGATATTGGCTTGTAGTGTTGTAATTTTGGGAATTTTGGAATAAACAAGTATAAATACAAGATTTTTTCACATAATTTATCCTAACAAAACCTAGCAATTTTAAGTCAAGCATCCTAAGATTTCACAAGAAAATTATAGTATATGAGTATTCAAGAAGGCATTCAAGGGAAAATTTCTTCATCATTTGTTGCAGCAATCAAGATCCATTATCATGTCAAAGGCTTGATGCATCATGCATGTGGTTTTGAGCGAATGTTGTGATGTATTGTTCAAGATCAATTCAAGTATTCAAAGGCATTATCTTTCATCAAGAATCATGATCAAGATCTACATCCATTAAGGCCACTTCATGCTTGTTTGTATATCTACAAGGTTTCAAACAAGGTTCTATTGCTTCATCTTATGTTTGATATTTCATTTCATTCATGCTTCATTTCTCATTAAGTTTTGATTACCAAAATAGGGTTTGACCAAGGAAAACCCCCATTCCTTAACAAAACAAATTTTTTTCCCTCTCTTTGTGTGATTGTAGGTTTATAGGTTGAAGAAAAAGTGGATTTGAAGCCTTCAAAAGTACCAAAATGACAAAGTTGCAAAATTTGTCATAAAATTTTGTCAAGGCTCAATGAAACTCAGATCTAGAGCAATATATCCAACCTATTTACATGAAATTACTAGGAAAGTGCTTACCTAATCCAGCTTCAGAGAATTGCAAAGTTTAAGTTTGAAATTTTTCTCTTGGGACACTTTGGGAAAAAGTGGGACACTTTGTAACAGTCTGGGCATATGAGTCCTAGTACAACCATTTTTCTAGTTTTCAGAAGATTTTTCTCAGTCACCAAGAGATTGTAGATCCTACCCAAAAACCCTATACTGGGAAAAAATCACCCAGGCTAACGTATGAGTCCCAGAACACCTCAAAATCAACAATTTTCAAGGTTTTTAGGACTTGCTTAGTTATCTTCATTTCTCTAGGTACTCTTTGTCTTATTTTGTTTATTAGTTTGATTACATGATTTCAAATTCCATTTTCTAGGTCACATAGCTAGATTTGCATATTGCTTTCATTTCTTTCTTTCTAAGCATTTGCTTAGTGGTGAACCCCCATTTTATCACACCTAAGGAAACCTCCCTAGTAGCCCTTCCCTCAATTGAGTTTCTTGATTGAGGGATCTCTAGGGTTTCCTTGAATGAACTAAGAGTGAAATAGGAGGTCCAAAACCCTAGTTCCATCTCTCAAAAGGTGGAACCCTATTTCCTTTGGTTTAGAATGACTAAACTATATGGTCTCCCTCCCTTAGTCCCTTTCTCCCCATATATATATATATATATATATATATATCTCCTTTAGTAAGGAAAATGATATGTTATCTACTTGTAATTTTTACATTGTGTAATGGCTAAATAAAAAGGTAATATAGTTAAAATAATTTAACCACTCTTTTACACTTATGAAGAAATGATAGTTGTAGGATGTTTCTATTGTATACTCATACACATACCTAACATGATAAAATAGAAGGAAATATCACATTACATATTTATAACCATAACTTTTTTTAAAGAAACATAGGCCTAAACATTGTTTATTTAATATCTTTTGATCTAAACACTTTTAATGTGTGCACACATAATTAAACGATCATGAATTCATCTAAAACATATCTATGAGATAAAATATTAAATACAAGAATTATGAAATTTACATTAAAAAAATTGGTTATTCATTCAAATGGTTGTATCTCATCTATTATGCATTTCTTTTAAATATAGTAAATATGAATAAGTTTAGAAATTATCATACCATTGCATAGAGTGCAAACACTAATATGTTTAGATGTGTATACTAATTAAAAAGTAACAATTACACTTAATTCATAAGTTTTCTCAATGATAATGAAATGCGATAAATTAGATAAATGAAATATGTTTATTTATATGAAGGATAAATAGAGTTCTTATCTTTAGCTAAAGAAATTTAAATTGAATAGAGAAATAAATGTAAGCTCAAGATCTCATTTGTTCCCCATAATTTATGCTATTTAAATAATATTATTTCAGAATAGTTTCTCGTGATGTCGCCTTTGCATTTGACTTCCACAAGCTGCGGCTAGGGTTTCTTGCAGGATATTTGAGCGAAGCTTCTACAATGAAAGATGGTTTTTCTAGGCTATGAGCAACGTTTAACATGGGACTCCAAGGTTGGATCTGGTTGAGGAGATTTTCTTATCACATTGTGGGCAGTTTGGTGGGTTGAGGCATTCATAGAAATGCCATGTTGATGACTTTTTTGGTCAACCCTAGTCTCCACAATGGAGTTGGAGAAAGTATGATGGCCAAGGGGAGTATGGGGGTGGGTGTGATGGACTACAATGAGAAGTAGGTAACTAGGCCTCTCTATTGTGTTGGTTCATCCCCAACGGTTTCCTTTGATGGGAATATTACTTGTGAAGTGGTTGAAAGTGTAACATTTCTTGTAGAGATGGGTTTGATAGGCAGATTCTAGGGGTTTTTGTCATGCTTGGTGGAGCTACATCATTGGATTACTGATCCCTAAAGCCTTGTTTTGGAGGGTGATGTCCAAATTTACCCCAACGCAAGGGTGTTTTTCATGGTGGTGTTTGATAACACTAAGGATAGGAATATTGTTCTTTGTGATTATCAGTGGAGCTAGGAGGAGTAACATTTTTTGATGTTGAAGCCTTGGTACCCCTCCTTCAACCCTTTGACAAAATCCTTTAACATGGATCCAATTTGGGTAAGGCTTCTAAATCTCCCTCTATATTTTTGGTTTGAATTCTAATTTTAGGCCATTGGTAGTTCATTGGGAAAGTTTTTGGGGGTGGATGTGGGCTCTTCAAACTTTTTGCACACCATTTATGCTCACATTTTGGTGAAAATGGAAATTATAAAATATCTTCGAATGAATGATCTTCTAAAAACTATCGACGGGGTTTGGAATTAAATGATTGACCATGAAGGTTTATCATTTCATTGTTGTCAGTACTATATAACACTGGTCATCCCACTACCCATTGTTCAAAGCATAGGCATGCAAACTAAGCTACTTGGTGGAAAGAAGTTGCCTCCATCATTACTCGATGGAAAAGGATTTCCAAGTCGGAAATGCTCTTGTTGTGTCACCAAAACTTGTTGAAGACATCACTTGTAAGGAAACACCAAGTGAATCTCAGGTCACTTTGAAGGTTGTGGCTTCCTCTTCATCAGTGTTGAATAGTTTTAATTTTGATGGTGTTCCTCTCCAAAAAGAAGGGTTGGTTGGAAAGTCAGAGTGCATGATTGCTTTCTCTGAAGGGAAGTGCACCCCAAATGAGAATTATAAAGAGATTTCAAAGTCTATAGTACAAGAAGAAGATTGGAAAGTGGTTCAAAGGAAGAAGAAGAAGAAGTGTGAGGATACCTTCAATGTGCAACTTTTCTCCCATGCCAAGTGTGGAGAAAAATCATAGTGGTAGACCGTGTTTCTTTTTTAGGGGACCCTCGGGTTGGGTTGCATGGGGTGTTGGGTTGGGGAAGAGGTCCCCCATTTATGGCCTCTCCTGGTCTGGGCCAAGCTAAAAATCCCACCTCTTTGTTTGGTTAAACATTGTTTTTGGGGTTAGGCTCTCATAGTTGCTAATATATATATAGAAAATACAATAAATGTAAGGTCAAGATCTTTTTCATATATCACAAATAAGGATTTGTTGCAACATATTAGGTTGTATGTCACAATCATGTATTCATTGTGAATTGTATGGTCAAGTTTTATTTGATTATAGTTATTTTAATTTGCATCATCGATGTATTTATTGTATCTAGTACTCCTCACTAAGAGAACACTTATTAGCATAAATATTTATGTACATTAACTATTTTTCAATAGTTTTACGTGATGTTTATAATATTTTAATAATTTCACAAATGTAATAATTGAAGATTTTTTATGAGTTTATAAGACAAATAACTTTGAAGGTATTTCAATTTAATAATATTATATTATTTAAGTTACATACTATGTTATGTAATCAACTAGATTAAAATGTATTATTCTTAGAAATTAGAAAAAAATCATAGATTTGTTTGATTTTTGGATCTTGGAAAATTCACTGCCAATAATTCACCAACGAAAAATTCACCATCAACAATTCACCGTGAGAAAATTCACCACCACTAGCAATTCACCGCCACAGAAAATTAACCGCCAAAAATTCATGCAATTAATTTTTCGCGCGGTGAATTGTCATGGCGATGAATTTTCCTGCAGTGAATTGTTGGCGGTGAATTTTTTCGTATGCCCTAATTTTTATTACATACATTAGCAATATTTATTGAATACATTTAGTTTTTTATCATCACAATCTATTTTATACAATTATAATGTATTGTGTCTAATACAAATACTAAATTGATAAAGGTTGATCAAGAAATTCATAAGTGTAGTATATATTAAATTGAATTAAAGTCATGTTAAGTTATTATATAAAAAATAACTAATGATAATTTAAAACAAGATTTTATAATATTAACTACATATAAAATATTCTCAATTTACATTTTTCTTAATTATTCTAAAGAATCTATTAGTTGTGTATCAATACATTTGTAAGGAAAAATAAATAATATTTGAGATAAATCTAGGCTAAGACACATACAAATAAACACACATTAATCTATATTAATAAAGGAGTATTATCATGGGCAAAGTAAATATAAATACAATTTCATGAAATCATATATAATGCTAAAATCAAGATGCCTTAGGATTAAGTATAGGAGATGAGAGTCTCTTGCTCATCTTGAAATTAGAGAATTTTGTTTGTATTATGGAGAATCGAGTAAATAGCATGGAAGAGGCTTGACTTAACAAAATATTATGTCATTTATCAATATTTAAATTTATTAAACCATTATCTTAAAATGAGCACAAAATTAATTGGGAAATGACATTAATATATAAGTTTCATCATTACAACATTCAAGTTTAATAGTAGAGCATATGAGAATGCAAACAAATTCCAATAATGCTCTTGGGAAAAGGATAAACAATTTCATAAATGTGTGCATTTAAATCATAAACCTAATATAAATCTTCAATTAGTTTAAAAAGGTTTAGTTTGCTAGGAATATTTAATCAAACAAGTAGCTAAGGAGAATTAGTAAAAGTTTTTTCCATACCAAGGTTCAATTTGGTTGAGATCTTTATATGACAACAAGAGCTAGAAGAATCTTTCCAAGTGAGTGGTCATATATGGATTCAATTGAATATATCAAGTGAGTCAATAAAATTTGATGTATTGTACTTGTCTTCCTAGGTTCTATTGGATTGATAAATAGAACCTCTTCAAGGGATGTACTTCAAATTCATAGAATAAATGTGTAGTGGCAATACAAATAATCCTACAATGATAAATCTTGAAAGAATAGAGTGACTTCAAAACCACATATAACTATCTATATTAGTACAAATAAACAAGCATATTTTAATGTCCAATTGTATCATTGATTATAATGTTTATATATATAGAAGAACAATCTACCCTATAGAGATAAAATATAATAGGATGAAGACTTCTCAATAACTAATATTACCCAAATCTATAAATGTTGAATATTTAAAGTCTATTTTTGGTTCCATTATGAGTGTCACATTATATAAGTGTTTCAACATTTTTGAAATAATTATTAAGAAAACATTGAATTTAGAGCTTCATAAATAGTAACATATCTATTGCCACTTATTTGACACGTCTTCTCATCCAAAATCTCTTAGATCATGCATACAATTTCCTTTTTATCTCACCACGTGTACTAAAAATATGGACACAATTCCATGGAAGGATATTTTATTTTTCTCTTACCATTATTCTACTAGTGTTTCAAATTTAATTATTATTATTTTTTAAATAATACATAA
Organism: Sequoia sempervirens; assembly: GCA_007258455.2. Lineage (NCBI taxonomy): Eukaryota > Viridiplantae > Streptophyta > Pinopsida > Cupressales > Cupressaceae > Sequoia > Sequoia sempervirens. The sequence goes on along the minus strand of VDFB02026320.1, from coordinate 47,136,603 downwards.
AGGAATAAGTCATTTCTTAATAAAAATACAAGTGGTACTTACAAGTTTTTTGGTATTTAAATATTAAATTTTTTTTAATAATTTTCAAGTAATGTTTTCATGAAAGCTCATCCCCATAATTTCTTCACTTCAATTGATTGTGTATTCCACTTTCAAAAGGGTCTTTAATCTTAGCTCTTTGCTCAAGAGTTGGAAGAACATCAAACACTAATAAAATTTTCTATTTTGGTGAGGCAAAATGATTAATATAGTTTCATTAGAAAATAAGTAGTCTCTTTAGGTGAAGTTCAAAATTTTCCACACCTATGACTCTATAGCATTTATAAATATATTGTGTTAAAAAAAACTAAGAAAATGTAAGGTAATGAAGAATGCATGTCACTCAAAATGAGTCTTAAAGGAATAAACTCATCTACTTCCTCAATTCTAAATCCATTTGAATCATTATCCTCAAGTGGAGGCATGTCATCCACATCAGTTGGTGCAAGCCCCTCAACATTATCAATCCTAACACCCAACTTGAGCATCTTATGAATCTTGTTACCAAACATGTTGGTATCTTCTAGATTGAACCTAAAGGTTAGTAGAGCAATCTCAAACAACAACATGACAAAGTCATTAATGGAATTTTACCCTTTATAAGCTTTGTTTCTATTGTGAAACTTTTTTGTGATGATATTTTCAATATTTTGATTATCTTCATATACACCTAACTTGATTTTTTTGGTAAAGGAATCATAGAAATTGGTGTAATCCTCCTCATTATTTATAATTTTATAAAAAAATCCATCCATTTATTAACCACTTTCTTCCTCCTCTTCATTGTTAGAGGCCCCTTTCTTTGTGGTTTAGTCAACCTAGAGAGATATGGGGTAGCTAATTAAATAAGAATGTTTATAAACTAGATCCTTCAAACACCTTGTTGGGACCCAATGCCACGATTACAATTTTTTCCTAAGTTTGGTGTTTCTTGGTTTTCTTGGTCCATGTTTCCCATCACTAATTACCAATCTAATAATTCCTTTAAAATTAGCACTTATGGACTTTCCAAATTCCTACAATCATGTCCACACCTGACCTCCACTTTTGTATTTTATTTCAATAATCCTTTGTAATTCCTCATCCGCTTGTTTGTATTCCCCATATGTCATTACTAGTCAAATTTGACCACTCAAAGTTGCATAAAAATATCATTCATCTGATAAAATGTCCAATATACATCCCAAGGGTGGTGATACATAAGAAAATGTAAATATAATGAGAAGATGATTGACATGAATGCTATGGTTGAAAATTGGTCACTACTAGTCTGTGTGTAGGGTGCAAAGCTACTCATCTAGATAGGGGAATGAGATTTTGTTATCTTAAGTCATCTATAGATGAATCTAAAGATAATTTAATTACAATTTGTCATGTTGATGCATTGATTGGATTGAATTATATAAGAATCCTCTGAAATCCCACCCAGATAACCAAAATGTGTTTGTAACTAAATGTTATAAATACATATTTCAAAGATGTAATAGAGCTTGGTTGTTGGATCAATTTTTTTGGTTATATGTGTCTCAAGGTAGTCTAGGACATCAAATGATAAATTTATATCTCTGTAAATGAGGAGATATTTTATAAATTAATGGAAGGGGTAGTCTAATAAGGTTTTTTCCTATAAATGTATGTCTCCATGATAGGTTGCAGTATCTCGGAGAGGCTTTAAACCTAGTTTCTACCTCTTACTTGCCACAAATTTTAGTATGGTTGTAAAAATATTTGATTAATGTATGATAAAAATTCTAAAGCATTACAAAATATTTTGTGATGGTCTTATTTTGTTGATGTGGGATATTGTTTATCTATTAGGGGTAACTAAGAATGATCATTTGTAGGTTTCCTTATTTTACAAGTTTGTATACATGTGCAAGCTTCAAGTACCATTACTATTTCGTGGACATGTCTCAATCCTCTTATCTAGTTGTGACTATTTTTTAATGGGGTAGTAACCACTTAAATTAGTGAGAGGCCAAACATATTTTATTTAAGCATTCCTCTATCTTCAATATTTTAGAAGTAGATTAAGGTTCTACATGCTTTCATGATTCAATGGTATCTTAGGGATTTATCTAAGTGAGCAAAAATTGTTGAGATTGTTAGAGAGTCGTGTCATATCTACCTTCACCTTGCACTTGTGTATGAAATATTAAATAGATTCACTTATGGGGATATGATACTACTATCTTCTTTAGGTGTATATGCAAGGATGTAGCAATTAGCTTAAGAAGAGGTTTTATAAGTAGCTAGTTATTATGTAGCCTAGCAACAACTATTGGAATCAAGCATTCATTAGATATAGTTTCTACTAAGTATAATCATGTTCACCATTAATGTGATAAAAATCATATTAAGGATGTGTTAGAAATATTCAATATTTTTATTAATTTAATTCTTGGGATTTTACAATTTGTTATCTATTAAGATTTATTCTTGTATTATGCCTAAAACCCTTATTATTTCATATGCTTCATGGATTTTTTGCACCTATTTTTTTTTTTGAAGGCAACTCTTCAAGTCAGTGAGAGTCTTTTAATTTGTGTGATTAATCTCTAAGTATCATTGGTTTATCGACTCTGCCTAATGATTACCTATTGTCACCCGTTTATCTCATTTTATGCAAGTCCTTGGATTTTAATTGATCGATTAATGTGATTCCCATTTAACTTTCCACATGTATTAATGTGTCAAACCAAGTATATCCTGTTTTACTTTGTATGCCTTTTATGGAATCTATGAGCAAGAGTCGGCTAACTCCTAGAAAAAAAAACACCTATGTACATACAAAAATGCATGAAAATATACATAACAACATACATGGAAACATACATAACATGATGAGACGTAGTGCACGGCCCTCCAGACGGGGGATAAAAGTAGATGAAACTAGTAGATGAGACCAAACATCTGGTAGATGGTAGGTAGGAATTAATGACACGATTAGGTCAGTTTTCTTGTCTCCTATCAGTTAATAAGCGTGGGTCCCTTGGTGTGCCTGTGAAGTTTCACTTTTAGAGCTTTTTTCTAGGGCAGTAAAATTGGAGGCGGACTGACATGTGCATTTTTGGTTTGGAGAAAGAAGGGTGAAAACACGATGAGTATCTAGTTTGCATGTTGAAATTTGAAGGTTGGAGTGAACATGGAGTTGGAGGAGAAAACTGATCAAATCGAGGTGATTTTTTGCTGTCTACACATTGTAAGCTAAAGTTTGGAGTGCACATGGAGGAGTTGGAGGAGAAAACTGACCAAATTTAGGTGAGGGGTGTTAACCAATTTGGTTGTAGATGGTTTTACAACACCTTGTAATTTATAATTTGGGAAACACAATGTGGGATTTCAGTTATTTGAATCTCCTTGTTTAAATGTATGAATTTCTTCAAAATCACACCTTCCATTGTTGTGTTTAAATTTTGAATGATTGAAAAAAAGTGCACAAAATAATTGTATTTTGGAAAACACAATGTGGGTCTTTAGTTATTTGAATCTCCTTGTTTAAATGTAAAGTGTTGACTCATAGTGGGTTCCTTGCTTCTTAACAGCTAGGGTTTTTAACATGGAGTTTTACAAAATAGTATGAATGTCTTGAAAATCACAAATTCCATTATTGTGTTTAAATTTTCCATGATTGAAAAAAAAAGTGCACAAAATAATTATAATTTGGAAAACATAATGTGGGTCTTTATTTATTTGAATCTCCTTGTTTAAATGTAAAGGGTTGCTTCACAATCAATTGCTTGCTTCTTAATAGCTAGGGTTTTGCAACATGGAGTTTTACAAAATAGTATGAATGTCTTCAAAATCACACATTCCATTGTTGTGTTTAAATTTCACATGATTGAAAAAAAAGTGCATAAAATAATTGTAATTTGGAAAACACAATGTTGGGTTTCAGTTATTTGAATCTCCTTGTTTAAATGTAAAGGGTTGTCTCATGGTGGGCTACTTGCTTCTTAACACCTATGGTTTTGCAACATGGAATGTTACAAAACAATATGAATGTATTCAAAATAACACATTCCATTGTTGTGTTTAAATTTCACATAATTGGGGCGGGGGCCCTAGCTTGGTTGGCTAAGTAATTCCGTTGCGGCTCTGCTGGTCACAAGTTCTAGTCTCCCCCCGTCCCGTGGTATCGGAGGGCGTGTCGCGCCACACGTTAAAAAGTTTCCATTGTTGTGTTTAAAAAAAAAAATTTCACATAATTGAAAAAAAAAATGCACAAAATAATTGGAAATTAGAAAACACAATGTTGGTTTTCAGTTATTTGAATCTCCTTGTTTAAATGTAAAAGGTTCTCTCGTGGTGGGTTGCTTGCTTCTTAACACTTATGGTTTTGCAACAAAATGGAATGTTAAAAAACAATATGAATGTATTCAAAATCACACATTCCATTGTTGTGTTTAAATTTCACATGAGTGAAAAAAAAAGTGCACAAAATAATTGTAATTTGGAAAAGACAATGGTGGGTTTCAGTTAATTGAATCTCCTTGTTTAAATGCAAAGGGTTGTCTCATGGTGGGTTGCTTGCTTCTTAACACCTATGGTTTTGCAACATGGAATATTAAAAAATAGTATGAATTTCTTCAAAATCACACATTCCATTGCTGTGTTTAAATTTCAAATGATTGAAAAAAAAGTGCACAAAATAATTGGAATTTGGAAAACACAATGTTGGCTTTTAGTTATTTGAATCTCCTTGTTTAAATGTAAAGGGTTGTCTCATGGTGGGTTGCTTGCTTCTTAAAACCTACATTTTTGCAACATGGAATGTTACAAAATAGTATGAATTTATTCAAAATCACACATTCCATTGTTGTGTTTAAATTTCACATGATTAAAAAAAAAAGGTGCACAAAATAATTGTAATTTGGAAAACACAATGTTGGTTTCAGTTATTTGAATCTCCTTGTTTAAATGTAAAGGGTTCTCTCATGGTGGGTTTCTTGCTTCTTAACACCTAGGGTTTTGCAACAACATGGAATGTTACAAAATAGTATGAATGTCTTCAAAATCACACATTCCATTGTTGTGTTTAAATTTTGCATGAGTGAAAAAAAAGTGCACAAAATAATTCTAATTTGGAAAAACAAAATGGCGGGTTTCAATTATTTGAATCTCCTCATTTAAATGTAAAGGGTTGTATCATGGTGGGTTGCTTGCTTCTTAACACCTACGGTTTTGCAACATGGAATGTTACAAAATAGTATGAATGTATTCAAAATCACACATTCCATTGTTGTGTTTATTTTTTCAACTTCTTGTCTTTTATATTGCACTTGTGTGTCAACACCAGTAATTAAACTCCTTTTATTTTGAATGATGATAAATTTTTCTTTTAATCTTTTAATTTTGTTTCCAAGTGGTTAATTGTAGTGTTTATGTTGTTTTACTTCAGTTTCAGTAGTTCCAACTATTGTTTTTGCATCTGCAAGTTGACCAATTAGACATTTTTCCTCATCCCCATTGTTGTTACTTGTTATCACCCCCCTAGCATTCCTTTTCATGAGCTTCTACCTTCTATTTCATATCTTTTATTTGTAGATTTGGAGTAGCCGCTTCCTTATCAACACCATCCATTTTTTTGAGAGTTTTGAATTTATTCAATACTTTTGTGTAGCTTTGCAGTCGCTCTTTGCTTAGCTTTGAGTGTCTTTCACATTAGATAATGTAGATTTTTTCTATTTGATAAGTTATTTACAAAACTTGTCTACCTTTTCACATAGGGCTTTCATGTCTCCAACCAACTAATTCTCTTTTTCTGCTCTAAGATCTATTTTTTCCTTTTCATTATCATCTATTTCAAATTGTATTTGTTCCATGGAATTCTTAAGTTAAAGAATCTTTGACTTCATTTTTTCAACTCCACTTATAACACCATCTCTTACTTTCTTTTCTTGCATAAATTCATATGAAATGCAATTTTTTTTTACTTTATCCACTTTTGTATTGGCATTTTCCAATTGCAGATACTACACGATGCTCCTTCGTCAAGTTGTCAAGTGCAAGAACAATCTCGTCAGTTGATACATTTTCTATCTTATTCACTTTGGTCTTCTTCTTTTCAAGTGTTTTTAGAGTAGATTCCTTTTTTATTACATACTTTCTACTACTTACTGCTCGAGTTCTGCATTTCCATATGCCCATTGTGGATACGGCACATGCACCTTCCTCAAATTCTCAATAGCACTTAGTCTCTTTAATCAATATAGTATCTATCTGATTCACTATGGTCTACTTCTTTTCAAGTATTTCTACATTAGATTCCTTTGTCATTTCATACATTCTAGTACCCGTTGCATCCAATTTTGCATTGTCATTTTCCCATTGCACATGCTTCAAACACTCCTTCCCCAACTTCTTAAGAGCAGGAAGAATCTCTTTAGTCAATACATTATATATCTCACACACTTTGGTTTGCTTCTTTTCAAGTGTTTTTAGGGATGTTTCCTTATTTATTTCATACATTCTAGTACCTACTACCTCTTGAAGTATTAAGAAGATCGCAAGTTCCTCAACCCATAGTGTTTTCCAACATTGAATTATCAATAGACAAAATGAGTGTAATGAAAACCTTATAGTACCAATGTAAGAAAAGGAACCTTGAAAACTTACCAAAAATATTACTTATAGTATGAATTGTGTTTGGATTTCATCATATCGTTAAAATATAGGCAAGTAGGAAAACACAATGGATTGTGAGTTAGTTTGTTGAGCTTGTACAAAGTTGAAGGGTGGAGAATTTGGGGAGTTGTAGTCGGGGGATACATTAAAGTAACCATATTTAGCTGAGGCGTGACCAACCAATTGCGTTCTAATACATAGAGGGTTTTTCAACACTATGTGGATTGCAGGTTTCTTAACGCACTATGTTTTCCAACCTCTGATTATATAGAAAATATGATTGCAATGAAAACCTTTTGTTGTTTACACAATACGAATGTAATGAAAGGAACATCTTCAAAATATATAACAAGTCTCAGGTAGACTAAAAATTGTGTTTCAACTTTCTCAAATTAATAAACTACATGCATGTTGGAAAACACTGTGGGTTGTATTTTCTATATTTTTACTTCTTGTAAGTTGAAGGGTGGAATTTTTGCTTTTGTACTTGATGTTATTTTGCTGGTCATGTTTAGTTTTATGTTCACAAATTTTTGACTTCACTAGTTCAAATCCAATTATAGCATCATCTTTCACTTTCTCTGCTTAGACAAATTCATATGTAATATAAAATATCTTGAGTTTATCCACTTCCGCATTGTGATTTTCCCATTGCACATACTGCACGTGCTCCTTCCTCAACTTCTCAAGAGTTGTAAGAATCACTTCATTTTAAACAATATCTATCTCATTAAGTTTGATCTCCTTGTTTTCAAGTGTTTTTAGAGCAGATTCCTTTTCAATTTCATAAATTATAGAACCTATTGCCTCTAGATTCTCATTGTTTCTTCGCCTTTGCACATACTGAACATGCTTCTTTGTCAATTTATTAAGAGCATAAATAATCTCTTAAGTCAACATAGTCTCTATCTCATTCACTATGGTTTTCAATGCAAGTGAGCTTCACAATTTATTGCAATTGTGGTTTATAGTTAAAATTGCTTTTCGAATTCTTCATATGTTTCACAAATAAATGCACAAAAAAAAAACATGTTTTAGCCTACGTTAATTGAGCAATTTTTTTTAGTAGATGCAAAGAACGTGTTTTTTTTCTTTTCACATTGATGGCAGCCATAAAAGTAATTACATATTATTATTCACGTTACACTTATATGCTACATATAAAGTTGCAGGTTGGACTTCTCATCATGTTGTTCAACTTGCACCTTTTTAGTTCATGAATTGTCATATACACTTTTGCTGGTCATGTTAAGTCACCCCAAATGGAAGGTTTGATATCACAACATGCTTGCTCAGGTAAAGCAGGTTTGTACACCCCATATACTATGACATCTTCATTTTTTTTTCATGTGAGGTTATGATTTTACCTTTTGTCTTTATGCTCACTTGGAGGTTCAAGTAGACACCGTGTTTTCCAACTTGCATTGGCTGACATCATGGTTGATAGGAAAATTTACACATGTATGCCTTTCCTGATTCACTCCATTATTGATTCATGATTTTTTCAACAGATGCAAAAAATATTTTATTCTTTTGGTGTTGCTAGCAGCAATGGATGCACATTTGTTTACATACAAGGTTGTCATAAAAGGTTTTGGTTGCCTTGTAACCTTTCCTCTCCATTAACACATACACATGCACCACAACCAACATATGTTCCCAAAATAATACATCTGTTGTTGCAACTGTAGAAGTAATTGCATATTCTTACATGGACATTACACTCATACACTGCATACAAAGTTGCAGGTTGAACCACTCATCATGTGGTTCAACCTTCACTTGTTTATTTCATGAATTGCTAGATGTTCCTTTGTTGCACGTGTTAAGTCACCCTAAATGGAAGATTGAATATCACAACATGCCTCCTCAAGTAAAAGAGGTTTGTACACCCCATATACTCTAAAATCTTAGTTATATTTATATGTAGGGTTGCGAATTTACTTACTGTCTTTATGTCCGCTTGGAGGTTAAACTACACACTGTGTTTTCCAACCTACATTGGCTTACATCATGGTTGATAGGAAATTTTATACCTTTTTTCCTTTCCTCATTCTCTCCATTACTGATTCATTGTTTTTTCAATAGATGCAACAAACATGTTATCATTTTGGCATTGTTGACAATAATGGATGCACTTTTTTTTACATACAAGGCTGTTATCAAAGGTTTTGGTTGCCCTCTAACCCTTCCTCTCCTTTAACACATACACACACACCACAACCAATGTATCTTCCCAAAATAATACATATGTTGTTGCAATTGTAGAATTAATTACATACTGTTATGTACGTTACACTCCTATGCCACATACAAAGTTGCAGGTTGAACCACTCATCGTGTGATTCAACCTTCACCTGTTTATTTCATTAATTGCTAGATGTGATTTTTCTCCTCATGTTAAGTTACGCCAAATGGAGGGCTGAATATCATAACATGCCTCCTCAAGTAAAAGAGGTTTGTGCACGCCATATACTCTAAAATATTAGTTATATTTACATGTGGGGTTGCGAATTTACTTGTGGTCTTTATGTCTGCTTGGAGGTTCAACTACACACAGTCTTTTCCAACCTGCATTGGCTTACATCATGGTTGATAGGAAATTTTATACCTTTCTTCCTTTTATCATGCTCTCTATTTCTGATTCATTTTTTTGTCAACAAATGCAACAAACTTGTTATCATTTTGGCATTGTTGGCAGCAATGGATGCACTTTTTTTTACATACAAGGTTGTCATCAAAGGTTTTGGTTTCCCTCTAACCCTTCCTCTCCTTTAACACATACACATGCACCAAAACCAATGTATCTACCCAAAATAATGCATTTGTTGTTGCAACTATAGAAGTAATTACATACTGTTATGCATGTTACACTCCTATGCCACATACAAAGTTGCAGGTTGAACCACTCATCTTGTGGTTCAACCTTCACTTGCTTATTTCATGAATTGCTAGATGTACTTTTTCTCCTCATGTTAAGTCACACCAAATGGAAAGTTGAATATCACAACATGCATCCTTAGGTAAAAGAGGTTTGTACACCCCATATACTCTAAAATATTATTTATATTTACATGTGGGGTTATGAATTTACTTGTGGTCTTTATGTGCACTTGGAGATTCATCTACACATGTTTTCCAACTTGGATTGGCTTATATCATGGTTGACAGGACATTTTACACCTTTCTTCCTTTCCTCGTTCTCTCCATTATTGATTCATTTATTTTTCAATAGATGCAACAAACATGTTATCATTTTGGCAGTTACTGGCAATAATGGATGCACTTTTTTTTTACATACAAGGTTGTCATCAAAGGTTTTGGTTTCCCTCTAACCCTTCCTATCCTTTAACACATACACATGCACCACAACTAACGTATCTTCCCAAAATAATACATATATTATTGCAATTGTAGAAGTAATTACATATTGTTATGCATGCTACACTTGTACGCCACATAGAAAGTCGCAGGTTGAATTACTCATCATTTGGTTCAACCTTCACTTGTTTATTTCATGAATTGCTAGATGTGCTTTTGCTCCTTGAATGTTAAGTCATGTCAAATGAAAGGTTGAATATCATGACATGCCTCCTTAGGTAAAAGAGGTTTGTACACCCCATATACTCTGAAATCTTAGTTATATTTACATGTGGGGTTGTGAATTTACTTGTGGTCTTTATGTTAGCATGGAGGTTCATCCACACACTGTGTTTTGCATCCTACATTGGCTTACATCATGGTTGATAGGAAATTTTACACTTTTTAGACTTTCCTCATTCTCTCCATTACTGATTCATCTTTCTTTTCAATAGATGCAACAAACATGTTATCATTTTGGTGTCGCTGCCAACAATGGATGCACTTTATTTTTACATACAAGGTTGTCATCAAAGGTTTTGGTTTCCCTCTAGCCCTTCCTCTCCTTTAACACATACACACACACCACAACCAATGTATCTTCCCAAGATAATACATTTGTTGTTGCAATTGTAGAAGTAATTACATACTGTTATGCAGGTGACACTCCTATGCCACATACCAAGCTGCGGGTTGAACCACTCATCATGTGGTTCAACCTTCACTTGTTTATTTCATGAATTACTAGATGTTCTTTTGCTGCTCATGTTAAGTCACGTCAAATTGAAGGCTGAATATCACAACATGCCTCCTCAAGTAAAAGAGCTTTGTACACCCCATATACTATGAAATCTTAGTTATATTTACATGCAGGATTGTGAATTTACTTGTGATCTTTATGTCAACTTGGAAGTTCATCTACACACTATGTTTTCCAACCTACATTGGCTTACATCATGGTTGATAGGACATTTTACACCTTTCTTCTTTTCCTCATTCTCTCCATTACTGATTCATCTTTTTTTCAATAGATGCAACAAATATGTTATCATTTTGGTGCTATTGGCAGCAATAGATGCACTTTGTTTTTAACATACAAGGTTGTCATCAAGGTTTTGGTTTCCCTCTAACCCTTCCTATCCTTTAAAAAATACACATGCACCACAACCAATGTATCTTCCCAAAATAATACATCTATTATTACAATTGTAGAAGTAATTACATATTGTTATGCATGTTATACTCCTATGCCACATACCAAGTTGCAGGTTGAACCACTCATCGTGTGGTTCAACCTTCACTTGTTTATTTCATGAATTGCTAGATGTGATTTTTCTCCTCATGTTAAGTCACGCCAAATGGAAGGCTGAATATCATAACATGCCTCCTTAGGTAAAAGAGGTTTGTGCACCCCATATACTCTGAAATATTAGTTATATTTACATGTGGGGTTGCAAATTTACTTGTGGTCTTTATGTCCTCTTGGAGGTTCAACTACATGCTATGTTTTCCAACCTGAATTGGATTACATCATGGTTGATAGGAAATTTTTACACCTTTCTAACTTTTCTCATTCTCTCTATTACTAATTCATTTTTTTTTCAACAGATGAAACAAACTTGTTATCATTTTGGCATTGTTGGCAGTAATGGATGCACCTTTTTTTTTACATACAAGGTTGTCATCAAGGGTTTTGGTTGTCATTTTGTGTTGTCATTATCTATGTCCACTTGTATGTTGACATAGATATTCTGATTTCCATCCCGCGTTTGTGTTATATTTTATGCATACCTTGATTCAATCTATCACCTTTAATTTTCCTCAGTTGAAGTTAGCAACCTCCTAATGGTTTCATGTGGGTGACAACAATGCAAGCAAATTTTATTTGCATTCAACGAATGATTTCTTTCCTTTTCCTGACACAATCCACTCTAATTTTAAAATTTTGTCCAATTCTATCCTTTCCTAGAATGGGGAGAGGTTTGAAATGGAAGAAGGAAGATGAATTGGAGGTGCAAGATGTATGGGATGGAGGCTCTCCTTTTTCCTCTTCTAATTTGCAATGGACTCATATTCACATCAAGAAGGATGGGTCCTGAACCTTGTCACAACAATTCCTTGTACAAGACTTGATGATTTCATTCACGGTGAAATTTCTATTGAAGGTTTTGAAACTAAATTTTTGAACAAGAAAAAAAGATAGTATACCATCACGTGTCCCATCGACGAAAAAAATTATGGCAAAACAATTTGGTATCGTAGGTTTGTATCTTTCAACATTCATTTGTATGGTCCAATGATATTTTACTCTCTCTTGCTTCAAGATGATTAGATGATGTCTTCTTCACAACTATTGGTGTCAATACGATCCTCCAGACCTCAAAGACCAACCTCCACCAGAGAAGAAACAATAGAAGACATTTATACAAATGCAAGGTTGTCAATTCCACTTCATTGTAAAGGTTATGCATGGTAGACCCAATGTTTCCTATATTCTCTACAAAGAAATGTTCCATGTCAATAAAATAGGTGAATTTTTCCATGGAATTAATGACATAAGTGGAGATAGGAATTCTATGTTTGTTGCTAATCTATTCATAGAGTGCAAAAGCTATATTGAAAGCCTTTTGCTCATTGAAATTTGTTTCAATGTAATAATGGATAGACACATCAACTATCCTATCTTATGTGGCATGATGTTAAAGAGAGATCAATTCCTTACAAGAAAGGATGTAATGAATGCTTGGAAAAAGGTGTGCTCTATTCACGCGCAAAAACACATAGTCAATTTGACAAGTATCATGATGTGGAATCGAGAGGACTTTGGAAAATTATTCTACTTGCAATGGCCCCATGGGAATGATACACCCTTCGTTATCAGGGTTCAGACTCCATGGATGCTAGATAGGATGGTTAGCCACTCACACAATTTAGTCATCTCGATGGATTCCATGTTTGCCACTAACAAATATGGGGTGAGGCCTTACAAACATTGACAAATAGTTCTTCATCTTTTCAATGATCTTATTGGCTGTAAACCTGACAATGCTCAAGCTGAGTTGTTGTCTATAGTTTCCATTGTATACTTTTCTCATTTTCAATGAGCAATAGAGTGATGTGCCCATTGCGTGGATAGTCTCCTCATGAAACAAGATTGAGGACATATATGCGTGGCTACGTGTATTGCATGCCCGTGGAAGAAGAGCCAAAACTAATTGGAGAATCAATGTATTTTTGACTGATGATGCGACTACAAAAATCTAAGCCATACAGTATGTGCATCTCTTTGTTCATTTGCATACCTTTCTCATTTTTTATTTATTTTCAATGCCACTTTGTCATGCAGATGAGAAGTAAACAATATCATTTATATTTTTTTATTAGGGTTGTCTATCAATGTCATGTGCTTCTATGTCTTTGGCATGTTAAAAGGGCTTGGCTGAAGAATGTATATAAGTACACAACCAAGGAAAGGGAAATGGACATCTTCCGCAGACTTGGCATGATCATGATGGAAATTGGTGATAGCAAAGATAACATCACTTAGCTATTGAACTCTTTCTTTGAGGAGTTCAATGATTAGCCCCAATTTTTAGAGTACTTCAAGAAGACTTGGTGTGAAGGAGAAGGTCGAATTGGTGAGTTGACAATTTTTGTCACCTCATAGGATTCACACCATTCACATTCTTTGACATTACCTCTAATACGTTGTGGTTTACTTGACTATTGGATTTTTTTTCATATCCATGTGGGAAAAAAATTGTAGACTATTCCCACATGCCAACCAGGATACAAATGTAGCCATTGAGTTGTACCATTGTGCGCTCAAAACTTGGTACTTGAGTGATCGTTCTAAAAAATGCACTAGGATAATGGACTATTTGTATTACACACTTGTGTATAAAATAGAACCATTCTAGATAGGAAAAAGGAAAAGTTGTAGCAATATGGTTTTTTAATGAACTATAAGTTTTTAAATATGAAATCTAGTTTGGAGCGGGCCAAGGCAATTCCAAACGATCATTATGTTCTAGATGAAACACATCGTGGATGGTACTAGGTGAAAATTCAAAGTAGGTCCAACCACTACCTTGTTTGAAAATTTGGCGAGCACCTTTTTTTTTTTAAGTACCCTTGGAGTTTGTAGGGGAACACTTGCAAACATGTCCTTAAGGTTGTTGACTTGATTAAAAGATCATCTACCATTGAAGGGGTGGTCCACAGTAAGTGAATTTCAATTCAAAGTGTGTTACTTTATGGGAGATGATTGTATTTTGCATTTTTTATTTCCTAATACAAGTTTCTTTTCTGTGGTCATTTAGACGAGGGAGGTCAACCAATTGATAGAGGGATAGGTTTGAACAAGACATTGTCATAGGGGGGAATCAAAGAAAACAATCCTAATCTCCTCACCCCTACACAAGCTCCTTCTATCACTCATGTATATGATGAACATTTGCTAAAAATGTCTATTTGGAATGACACAAAAAAAATCTTGAGAAAAGTGATGTGTACACCGCCACAGTCTCTAGAACAAGTGCAATCACATGCACAGTGCGTCAAGAGGTTTCTATAGGACGTACAACAATCAAATACATTTTTGTTTGAATTTATTCCCAATCCTAATGAAGTTGCAACTAGCACCATTAACATGTTTCCATGGTTTAGTGCAAGCAGGGATCATCCTTGACATGCAACTCATCGTACGAAGTGTTGTGCACAATAGTTAGATCACCTAACTCCTTTGTATGACTCCTTTCCCTTCTCCATGAACAATAGCTTGAATGTGAATGTGAATATACAATGTGAGACTTCAGGTGCAACTGTTATGGATGGGGCAAAGGATACAACATCTAATACAGGTCACTATGAGGAAACTTGTTTCAATTTCTATATTGTAATAGGAAATGGTATTGCAGATTTATTTTTCCAATATGTGCTTCTACCATGTCATAAAATTTTTTATTTCTTTTTTGGCCTTTTTTGTTCACTTTAGCATTCCAATCTGGGGAAAGGCATCCTCGTCGGTGACTATCTTTCGCGAGTGTAAACCCAATGGAAGGTATGGTTCCATTTTAATAACTATTTGTAGGTAAGTCCAATTTTTGGTATGAAATTATGTAATACCATGCTTCCTTATAAATTTTTGGCTACGGTGATAGGTTAATGTCGGCGAACGTGCATTCAATCTGTTGCTTCTTCAAGAGTTACTAAGGATTGCACAAGCATACTTTAGTTAACCTCGTTTTGTAGGTAAGAATAGTGCACACAGTCCTTCCTCAACCCGTGAAGAGCAAGAAGAATTTGTTTAATCAAAACTTTATCTATCTCTTTCACATTGCTCACTTCTTTTCAAGTGTTCTCATAGCAATTCCCTTCTTCATTTTAGGCATTCTAGTACATCCTGCTCCACATGTGCATTTCCATATGTTCATTGGACAAAAAATGCTCACATTATTTGTAGTATTTGAAAACACACTATCCCATGTTAGTTAGTTCGTTTTGAATTTTTTTTTGTATCATTGTGACCAAGAATGTTATGAAGTCCAGTTTCAAAATGTTTTGGTATATTCAAAATTCCATTTAACTTTCTTCATCTGATTGGAACAAATAAAATGCTCGTTGTTGGAAAACACATAGTCCAAATGTCAGTTAGTTTATTATGAATTTTTTTTTTTTGTTACACCAAAGACCATAATCAAGTCCACTTTCAATTTTTGAGCAACTATTTGGTATAGTAAAAAGAGGCATTTCACATTCTCAATATGATTGGAACAAATAAAATGGTCATAGTGTTTGCACTGCTGGAAAACATGGTATCCTGTGTCAGTTTGTTCCTTATGAAAATTTTTATTTGGTTACCACTGAGCATGTAATGAAGACCACTTTCAATTTTTTGAACAACTCTTTGCTACAGTGAAAATGACATTTCATATTCTTCATCTGATTGGAATAAATAAAGTGGTCACATTGTTTGCACTGTTGGAAAACACACTGTCCCTACACATTTAGTTTTTTATGAAAAGTTTTGTTTCAATTTGATTTTTTTGAGCAACTATTTCCTATAGTCCATATGTCCTTTATACCTTTCTTCATCTAATTACAACAAATAAAATGCTCATATTATTTGTCATGTTTGAAAACACACTGTCCCCTATTAGCTATTTCATCATGAAATTGTTAATGTTTTGTATAGTCCAAGAATGTAATGAATCCACCATTTAGAGTGTCTTTCTAATTAGAGAATGTAGTTGTATCTTCATTACATAAAGTTCTTCCCAGAAGTTGTTCACTACACCTTTGTTTCAATACTATAGCTTTACAATTGCTTTTTGGTTAGCATTGAAAGTGTCTTTCTAATTAGACAATGTAGTATCTTTTGAAAAATTTGTTGTCTTTCATTTCAAGCAGTTTAGTTTCTCTGCTCCCGTCGTGCATTGCCATATGCCCATTGGAGATACTGCACATGTTGCTTCCTTAAGTTTTGAATAATAGGTAGAATCTCTTTATTCAAAACATTATCTATATATTCCACTTTTTTCGCTTCTTTTTTAGTATTTTCATTATAGATTCCTTTTCATTTCAGGATTTTTAGTACATGTCGATGCACTCCTGCATTTCCATTTGTCCATTGCACAAAAAAAAATGCTCACATTATTTGCACTATTGGAAAACACACTATCCCATATTCTCACTTTATCTACACATATTGCACATGCACGACATTTCAATACTCTTATGTAGCTTTGCAGTCACTTTTTGGTTAGCATTGAGTGTCTTTCTAATTATAGAATGCAGTTGTATCTTTTGAATAAGTTGTTTTCTCTTTAATTTCAAGAATTTTACAACCTGCTACTCTAGTCGTGCATTTCCATTTTCCCATTGGACATACTGCACATGTTTCTTCCTTAAGTTCCGAAGAACAGGTAGAATTTCTTCAGTCAAAACATTATTTATATCTTCCACTTTGCTCGTTTATTTTTCACATTATTTGCACTATTGGAAAACACACTATCCCATATTGTCACTTTATTTGCACATATTACACATGCATGAAATTTCAATATTGTTATGTATCTTTGCAAGTGTTTTTTTGTCAGCATCAAGAGTGTCTTTCTAATTAGAGAATGTAGTTGTCCCTTCTAAAAAAGTTGTTTTCTCTTTCATTTCAGGCATTTCACTACTTGTTGCTCCAATTGTATAGAAGATGTCGCACGGTTCACGAGAATGGGTGTCTAGTTGGTTGACCAACTACCACCCATATCTTCTATGTAATATTCTTGCTCACATAGAGGAATTGAGTCTCCCATATAGGTTGCAAGAAAATATGTTAAGGAGAATTGATAGAAAAGGGCCAAACCGCACTGATTTCAACTATCACAATTATGCTCACTTCTTTAACTACGTCTTTGGTGTATGGGAAAAAATGGGCATGGACGTTCAATATTACAATATAGAAATAGAGATTGTAAATTTATATGATTGGCCAATGTCTCTTTACTGAGAAATTCAAGACCTTTTCCTAGATGGATGCATAGAAGGTATGCATTCAACCAACATTAATCATACACAAGCACAATCTTACAAATGAGTTGAGCATGAGGTTTATGAGAGGAATCTCTAATTAGTAATCACATTGTTTGCTGCAAGTAAAGGTTGTTATAAAATATGAAGGTGAACTTCAATACATTGTGTTGTTACAGTCTGCATAACAGAAAGTGTTGTCTTTAAACAAGAATTGAGAAGTGAGTGACAACCCTGTGTTTCCATCCTGCAACTTTTTTGTGCATCTTGTGTTCCAAACATTTTACGATATTGAAATAGAATGTTTGATGCAAGTAAGGGTTGTTATAAAATATGAAGGTGAACTTCAATAAATTGTGTTTTTATAGTCTGCATAACAGTAAGTGTTGTCTTTGAACAAGAATTGAGAAGTGTGTGACAACCCTGTGTGTTTTCCATCCTACAACCTTTTTGTGCATCTTGTGTTCCAAACGTATTATGATATTGAAATGGAATGTTTGTTGCAAGTAAGGGTTGTTATAAAATATGAAGGTGAACTTCAATACATTATGTTGTTATAGTCTACATAATAGAAAGTGTTGTCTTTGAACAAGAATTGAGAAGTGAATGACAACCCTGTGTGTTTTCCATCCTGCAAATTTTTTTTGCATCTCGTGTTCCAAATGTATTACGATATTGAAATGGACTATTTGCTACAAGTAAGGGTTGTTATAAAATATGAAAGTGAACTTCAATACATTGTGATTTTATAGTCTATGTAACAAAAAGTGTTGTCTTTGAACAAGAATTGAGAAATAAGTGACAACCTTGTGTTTTTTCCATCTTGCAACTTTTTTGTGCATCGTGTGTTCCAAACATATTACGATATTGAAATGGAATGTTTGCTGCAAGTAAGGTTTGTTATAAAATATGAAGGTGAACTTCAATACATTGTGTTGTTGCAGTCTGCATAACAGTAAGTGTTGTCTTTGAACAAGAATTGAGAAGTGAGTCACAACCCTATGTTGCAACCTTTTTTTGCATCTTGTGTTCCAAACGTATTATGATATTGAAATAGAATGTTTGCTGCAAGTAAGGTTTGTTATAAAATATGAAGGTGAACTTCAATACATTGTGTTGTTGCAGTCTGCATAACAGTAAGTGTTGTCTTTGAACAAGAATTGAGAACTGAGTCACAACCCTGTGTTGCAACCTTTTTTTGCATCTTGTGTTCCAAACGTATTATGATATTGAAATAGAATGTTTGCTGCAAGTAAGGTTTGTTATAAAATATGAAGGTGAACTTCAATACACTATGTTGTTACATTCTACATAATAGTAAGTGTTGTAATTGAACGAGAATTGAGAAGTGTGTGACAACCCTGTGTGTTTTCCATCCTACAACTTTTTTGTGCATCTTGTGTTCTAAACGTATTACAATATCAAAATGGAATGTTTGTTGAAAGTAAGAATTGTTATAAAATATGAAGATGAACTTCAATACACTTTTTTGTTACAATCTCCAGAACATAAGGTGCCCATTGCATGTGCTTACATTTGTAAGTAAGTTGACACAAATAATAAGATTTGAGGTGGCATTTCCTACCATTATTTGATGCCATTTGAAATTATTTGAGAAAATAGTGTTTTTGAGAACTACAATAAAAAAGATACAACCATACAATATAGAATCATACATTTTTGGAGCCCACAAAACAAAAAGTTTTCATAATGAAGTAACTGACATAGGATAGTGCATTTTCCAAAACTGTAACTAATGAGAGCATTTTATTTGTTCCAATGACATGAAATTAGGAAATACCATTTTTACTCAACCAACTAGTTGTTATAAAATTTCAAAGTGGACTTCATTACATTTTTGGAGCGTATAAAAAAATAAAAAAATCATGACGAAATAATTGACATGACGCAATGTGTTTTCCAACACTACAAACAATGCAAGCATTTTATTTGTTCCAATCATAGGGAAAAAGGAAATATGCCATTTTTACTCTATCCAAGAACTGTTCTAAAATATGAAAGTGGACTTCATGACATTTTTGGAGCATGTGAAATAAAAAATTTTCATAAGGAAATAACTGACAGGGGACACTTTGTTTTTCAACTCTGCAAGCGATGCAAGCATTTTATGTGTTCCAATCACAAGAAAAAAGAAAATATGCCATTTCCACTCTACCAAATAGTTGTTCTAAATATTCAAATTGGACTTCATTTAATTTTGGGAGTGTAGGAAATAAAAAAATTTCATAAGCAAATAACTGACAGGGGAAAGTGTGTTTTCCAACACTGCAAACAATGCAAGCTTTTTATTTGTTCCAATCACATGAAAAAGGGAAATCTGGCATATCCACTCTACCAAATAGTTGTTGTAAGAGTCCAAAATGGACTTCATTACATTCTTAGTCTTAACAAAACAAATACTTATCATAAGGAAATAACTAACAGGGGACAATGTGTTTTCCAACATTGCAAACAATGCTAGCATTTAATTTGTTTCAATCACATGGAAAAAGGAAATATGTCATTTTCACTCAACAAAATACTTGTTCTAAAAATTGAAAGTGGACTTCATTACATTCTTTCTCGTAACGAAACAATTACTTCTCATAAGGAAATAACTGTCAAGGGATAGTGTGTTTTCCAACAATGTAAATAGTTTCACACTTAGGTACATACATATACATATTGTAGACACATAAAAATGACCTGGACCTGCAAATCCTACTGTCTCCATATTTCTTCCTAGCATAATTAAATTATTTAATTGTGTCCTATGGTCCAATTTCAACTATTAATTAAATAATTCATAATTATTTAATTATTTAATTAATTCATGTCTTTTATTCCTCTTGATTATTTAAATAAATAAATTTTATTTATTTATTTAAATATGTCATTAATTTCTAAATGTCTTCTTATAATTAAATAAATTATTTAATTTATTTAATTGTCCACCTTGGCATTTTATTTATTTATTTAAATATGTCATTAATTTCTAAATGTCCTCTTATAATTAAATAAATTATTTAATTTATTTAATTGTCCACCTTGGCATTTTCCCAATTTTAAATAAAATTATTTATTTAAAATTGTCCCACTTTCTAATTCTCTCTCTAAGTAAATAATTTGAAATTAATTATTTACTGTCACATAGCCCCACCTTTTGAATTAAATTAATTTTTAATTCAAAATGACAACTTTCCTTCAAAAATCAAATAATTTCTAATATTATTTGATTTTCCAGTTTTTTCTTTTTCTGTGCCATTCTTATCTCCTTGTCACATGCAATCTTGTCCCTTGATTTGATTTTCTAAAAATAAATCTTGACCACTCATTTCAAATTTGGCCCTAATGTTGCCCTAACCCTAATTGTGGGTTGTCATATTCAATTTTAACCATTGATCTTAGGGAATTTGTCAATCTTCAATCTTGGCCATTCATCTAAAATTGTATTTTCTATAAAATGGCAATTTTGGCCTCATTTGACACACTTCATATCTCTCAATCTCTTGGTATTTGCATCTACATCTCTTGACTTCATGCTCTTGGTTTCTTGACTTCATAGGCTAATTTTTATGCATATTTTAGGCTTGCTTCATAGTTGCTTAGTTGCATTGTGTTGCATTTTGATAGAATCTTTCAACATTTGCTTAGGACATTGACATTATCATGGGTTGCTCATCTCAAATGTGAGGGAAAACACAATATTGCAGCAAATAGAGAAGGTACGATGGAGGTCAATCATGGAGGTTGAAGACATTTGGTAAACTCTTTCCTTGTTTTAATGTTGTTACTCCTTACTACTTCATTGATTCCTTTTGGTTTTAGTTGTTTAAGCTCTAAAATGCTAACCTAGGTTTTTCCCTAAGCTACATTGGTGAACCTGATGCCAAAATTGTGACTTTTGCATATTTTTGTATGACATTTTTTTTATTTTTGTGGGTACAGGTATGACGTGATGTATTTCTTGTTTCCTAAGCCGCATTCAAAGTACCGAGACACATTTTCCTTCCAGAATAACGCATACGCTTTGTTGCGATGCATCCAACTTGCAAAATGATGCATTTACTCTGCTACGATGCATTTGACTTGCAAATCGACACATTTTTCTATAGATTTCATCCTTCGGCCTCAAGACACATTTGTTGTGTAGAACAACACATCTACCTGGCAATTTCTAGATTCTTCCCTATGACACATTCAACTTGTAGAATGACACAATTGCCTGCTCAAAAATTATTTTTGGATTTTGTAGACTTTTTCCAGATTTTCTTTTTCATTTAGTAGCTTAGGGGTTTATGTTTACTAATATTTTGTTTGCAGCATGTGGCAAGGAGTCTAACCTTATTTTTGTTGATTTTCTTATCACATTTTCAGCTCCTTAAGCAAACCATCAACAAAGAACAACTTGAATTCACATTCATATGGTTAAAATGAACATGCATGCACACTCATGGGATTAAAATGAACACAATAATGCATTGAAACTCATATGGTTAAAATAAACATGCATTCACACTCATGGGCTTAAATTGAACACAATCATGCATTGAAACTCATATGGTTAAAATGAGTTGCATCTTCATGTCATGAGTTTAAAATGAACTTTATCTTTTTCACATCAAGTTAAAAGTTTAAAATGAACAAAGTGTCTTAGGTGTTTTCCTCACATTACAATTTTGATAATTAAAAAGAACAAGTGCTTCAAATTTGTGTAACCCTGATTCAATAATAGAAGTATCATCTCCCCTTGCAAACTTGTGCGATCCTAGGTGCAAGAGAAACTATTATTGAATCTAGGAATTGGGTCTTCCTTGGTGGGAAAAAGTACTAACCCCAAGGCAACTCAAACCGGCAATGAAGCTCTTTGGTTGAGCTACTCCTGACCGATATACAAATGTGAATCCTAATGGAAAGTTTAGGATTACAAGTGCAGATGTGTCACATGGAAAAGTGAATTTCCAAAAACTCTATTGAGCGTAACCTCTTCAGGATAGAATTCCTCCTTATCAAATCTAATCTTTCCCCATGTGTAGCCACTCGAACAAGAGTCTCGAACTAAAAAAAATTGTGTAGTTGCCAAAAACGCATCTATTTGCTAACACAACAACGGTCATTGCCAAGACATCCACATTCTCACAGTTCTTAGTAGAAGTGAAAATCTTGGCATGGGAGTTTTATGGGGGCTTGAAGCTTGGTTGACCTAACAAGTGAGTGCAATGTAAGGGGGAGCTTGTGTGGCCAAGCTTCTAAATCACCCACTAAGAATAAGTGTGGCTAGGGAAACCCATGTGGAATCTAGAAAATATAGTCCTTTCCTAACCTAGGGTTGTGCTTGTATTCATTGTGCATGTTTTCAAATATTCAAAAAACATTGTGTTTTCCAAGTGTTTTTTAAGACATTGAACAAATAAACACCTTTTACAAACCTGGAAACAATCATTCAAATTCAAACAATTCTAATTTTTTTCCAAAATTGCAAACAAACTAGACCTCCATTCAAATTGCAACGCATTTTCTATCTTTTGCAACACATTCGCTATATTGAACCACATTTGAGACTTTTTGTGCCACAATCGCTCATCCAAAACACATTTGTTTCCTTCTTCAACACATTTGACTTGTTTGAACTGCATTTGATTTCCAGAACACCGCAATTTCTTTCTTGAGATGCATATGTGACTTGTAGCAATGCATTCACCAAACCTGAGACACATTTGACATTCTACAACACATCTGTGACTTGAAACGATGCAATTTCCTGACATTTATAAAAACAATATTATAGTCCAAAACTCAATTCCAAACATTTTCAATCTATTGTCAAACATCTTTTTCCAGTGGCCTCTGTTGAAAACTAGACAAGGAATTGCTCAAGACCTTCATTCTTTGAATTCTTTAATTTGCATTTTACCATAGATCCATCCTTGCAAATTGTTAGTTGTATCCTTAGAGTCCATCATCATCATTTTCAGCAATAAACTAGTCTTTAGACCCTCATTTTATTGCAAAATTTGGAATAGGAAAAATTATCATACCTTGCAAAATATTTTCCTTCAAAAGTAGGTTATCATTGGACTTAGTCAAAATCATTTCCCTGAGTCATTTTCCTTTTTTGTGATCCCTTTCCAACTCATAAGTCTAGTTAGGAAACCTCACTTTATCATCTTGTCATTTAGTCCTACCAACAAGTCCTTTGATGATCCAAATTGAGACACAGACCAAGCTTTTTGTGGTTGAGTAAAACTTTTCCAAAAGTCCATCAAAAGTCTGTAGATCTTTGCATCTTAGTCATTTTAGTCCTCATTTTTCATACCTTATTCCTAAAAATCAAAAAAAAAAAATAGTGTCATTCCTTTCATCTTAGTTTTCATTGTCCTTTTACATTTTCCATTTCCTTTAGACAACATTGTTATATTGCATCTCTTATTTCCAAAAAACCCCAAAAATATAGTTGCATTTGCATCCCTTATTCAAAAATCCAAAAAACATAGTGTCACATTATTCCCATCATTTAGTTGTCATTTTCCTCTTCCTCATTTGAGCAAATCCTTTTATGGTTGAGACTAGGCTCCAAAAGAAAAGAAGACAAATGGATCCTTTTGGACAAGGAAACAATCCCTATAACTTCTCTAATGACATGAATCAAAACACAGATGTGGGGGCATCCTTCATTAACTCTTTCAATGACATGAACATGGCATCTTCCTCACGTAGCCCCTTTGAACATTTTTTACGTAGAGATGAAAATGGACAAGTGTTCATTAAAGATGTTGAAGTTTCCACCCAAAACCCTGATGTGGCCTGCTTTGTGGAAGAATTATTCTTACAAGATTCAGACATATATCTAGCCATTCTTTTACACCAAGGGGCCAAATTTCCATGTGGGTTTGACATTAACACCTTAAGGCTCAACCTCTCCTAATCATGATGCAAACAACAACAACAATGCAAACAATACTTCCAACACTAGTCAACCTCAACACAATGCAAACAATACCATTGGTGCCACCATACAAAGTGCCACAAACACCATCAATTCTACCTCTAATAGCACCTCCAATCAAAACATTTGCAACATGATCAATGCAACATCCATTGGAGGAGCATCAACCATGTCACAAGCCATGTCACAATCAATGCCTCTAATGTCAACAACTTCATCACAATCAATTGGAGCTACCTTTGGATCCTTAACAATGGGGGAAAATTCATCAAACCTTTTATTTGGGGCTTCTTCAAATACCATGGGAACAACATCATCAATCCCCTTATTTGGGTCCTCAACCAATGCCATGGGAACAAAATAATTCACCCCCTTTGGGAGGAATAAACGACAAATCTCCATTCCAAGACCTCAACCAAATGTCAACACTTCATCACAACTCAATACCAACTCCAATATTCCCCAAAGGAAAAATACCAACATTCCCCATGGATACATGTACCAATTTGGACAAGGCAATTGAATTACACAACACATGACTTAATTTGGACACCAAAACACCCAAGATCAACACATTCCACAAATATCGACTTATACTACTGGAGGACACATTCCCACATATGCATCACACATTCATACCCTTTAACACATCCCTAATCAAAACGTGCAATACCAACAACTGTCAAACCAAAATATGTCATACATTTCACAACAACAAAACACACCAAATCAAAACACATCTTCACAACAAGTGGGAACTCATGGAATACCTATCACTAGCATGTGTGACACTATGAACAACCCCATAATCGATACACTTACAACTCAAATTGTAACCTTGCAAAAATAGATGAAAAACATGCAAATACAATAGAAAAAGACTCACACATCATATGTCCTATGTCCATATCCTTTTGACATGAGTCTACACATGCCACAGTTCCCTCTTGGGTATGAGGTACCAAACTTCACTAAATACAAAGGCAAGGAAAATTCCCTTGAACACATTCAAGAATTTACAACCAATTGCATGGACGTTTCCTATGAACATATTTATTTGATGAGACTCTTCCCAAGAAGTCTTGCAGGTCCTGCACTTGAGTGGTTCTCTACCTTGTCTAAAGGAATAAAGTCATGGGATGAACTTGCAGACAAATTTGTACAAAACTATGCCTATAACATCAACACTGACGTTTCCATTATTGGTTTATCTACGCTTACTCAAGATTAAATTGGTGAGACCTTTATTCCATTCTTTCAAAGATGGATAAGTTTAGCAAGTCATTTCTATATTGAAATACCAAAGAAAGAAAAAGTCAACATGTTTTTCCAAAACCTCCTAGGCCCATTGAAATATGGCTTGTAAGTTCATTGTTGCACCACCTTCACAGACCTAGTTGAAAAAGGAGTCGAAAGTGAAAAAGTCCCTTATTGCTAAAGGAGAACTCAAATATGGCACTAAAAACATGAACACGAACCCACCTCCTGAAAAAAATAAATTATACTGGGTCAAGAATAAACACATCACCAATGATGGCATTGTTAATGCTAAGGTGGTAAACATAGCAGGTCATGTACTCACTCTCAAAGGAGCTCAACTGTAAAACGCACCATTGATCACACTAACACCTGCTCCAAATGCTATCCTATATGTTGTACCCAAACCAATTTTTTTGATTCATCAAGGAATTTTTCTTAAAAGAGTCTAAACCTTACTAAAATAATGTCAAATATAGTTTGGCAATGCTACCGGAGTTTGGATCGGTTAGTAAGTTAGTCAGTAAATTTAATGGATCTTAACCTGAATTAGGGACTCAGAACGAGGCATTTCAGGATGGAGGAGCATTTCACAATGACAATTATACCTTTGCATGGTCATTTTAGTGACCAAGACGAAGATTTTAGTGATCAATTTATGAAGATTTCTCAGGAAAAAGAAAAATTGCACCCCTATAACCCAAGGACGCCCTTCTCTTTGAAGGCGTAGATTTTGTGGCATATACTCATAAACACAGTCAATCTCTTCAGAATTACCCTAGTTATCCGATGAGCTATTCTGCTAGGTTATTCGAGACTCATAACTTCGATAACTAACTTCAAAAGTTGAGGATCCTTGCTGCTTGCCTTCAACTTTGCGCCTCTATAGCTTAGGGTGCTCCCTTTACCGTGAGGTTCGTGATTATGTTATTCTTCCCTCGTTGATGTATCTAATCTTTTCAAGACTAGTCCTGCTATCCGGATGAGCTACCTAATGTAGATTATCTATCGAAAGCAGACTTTTTCCCCGTGGAAGAAAAAGAAAAAGAAAATAGAATAAAAGTAAATAAGTAAATAAATATAAGAACTAATGTAATAGTTCTAGAAAGAAAATGCAATAAAATAATAATTAGAGTTTTCATGGGATGTAATTATTATTTGTAAAAGGGTGTGTCGGTTGGAACTACCCTTTGTGTTGTATAAAACCCGTGAAAACTAAATTCTTGAGCATGAAAAAAGAGGAAAATAAAGTGGAGCACATTGCGGGAATAGGGTTTCAAGGTTAGCAGGCTGTGAGTAGGACGGAGAAGGGGCACTCCTACAGTGGGTGTCCAACCTGGGGTACAAGTGCGTGCACTCAGGATGGTCCTGGCCAGGGCATGGTTTTTGTGGCATGAGTGTTGAGCATTGTTCCGGTGGAACCAGCACCCGTGTAGAGCAGCCAAGTCTGCTTTCCTCCCAGACTACTCACAGACGGAAGAGGCTGAACCAAGGACCATTCCAGCAATAGTTGGGATTTCTTTTGCACATTTCCACAGATAAGTATTAAAGCTTAATAAATTATTTGAGCAATAAAGTGTTTAAGTCTTTTAAGTTTATTAAATTAATAATTTATTTACGGCATGCTTGAATGTACTGAGCAGAATGGTTAATTAATTTATTATATTCCATTTAGTTGTAAATTTTTAAATACTATATTATTTTCTTAGCATAAAAAAGTTTTTTAAAGTAAATCATGAAATCATTTTAATTACTGCATTTTAAATTGGAGAATTAGTTGCATTTCATCTCGAATCTTGCTCTAGTCAGGGCTAGAAGATGAGATTACAAGGAGACTTCATATCACAGAAATTTCTCAAATGGTGAAATTGCGCCCCTGTAGCTCAGGGGCGCCCTTCAAAATGACCCCTGAGATGATTGAAATTGCAGATGCGGTCTTCTTGACATCTATGCTACTCTAGTCCAGTTTCGCAATGCACTAGTCAGCCTATCAATCCGATATTCTGAAAGATCATGGCAAAGATTTTACCAGGCACGTAAATTAGAGGGTGGAGAAACATGAAACATTCACTATAGCCTCTGTAGGCCAGGGGTGCCCAGCCTTTAGGCCTATCAAATGGTGGTGTTATTTCTTTCACAGCCTTCAAGGGACTAGGCGTAATTACTCCAGCTATCCAATGAGCCCAACCATCAGCCTCCGGGATTTGGAAAACGCTCGTACGTGCGAGGTCTTTATAAAATACTAAAAAATGAAGACAACTCAAAATATGGCTAAGTCTAGTTGTATATTTCATCTTGAGAAAGGCGCCTTTCTCTTTGAGGTATTAGAAGTAGTTTTCTCGCTTCATCGCCTCTAGAGACGTCTCTTGTAGGTCCTTCTAGCTATGTGTTGAGACAGACGGTGCGCGAATCAGGCCACCCCAACTCCCAATATCAGAGGTCAAAGTAGGGCATCTAGTTGAGAGTTGTACTTTGTCAAAATGGTGTTTGAGCCTTTTCGTGCTAGGTGCCTCTTTTTGCTTTTGGGGTCCTTAATGAAACTTTCAAGTGCCTTGCATATATTTTTTGGGTGTCAAATACCTCTAGTCACATAGTGAGCCTATCATACAGTTAGCAGGGTTCATTGTTCAACGATAGCAATCATTTGAAGCATCAGATGGCAGTATGGAGAAATGACTAAGTCTGATGTCTAAAAATCAATTTAATCAAGGGCGCCTAATTGTGTTAAATGATGGATTTTGCAGTGATGACTCCCAACAGACATTTCTTCCTTGCTTTGTAGGCTTTGCAATGAATATTCTTGCTCAATCTCAGCATCACCCGGTCACCCGGAAATCAGTGTTGAAAGCAGTTGTAACTTTGTAGTTAGCTACAAAGTAGGAAGTTAATAAAAAACGTAATATCTTGAGCAAATGGACACCTATGGGGACAAATGAGGACTTTTCGAAATTAGTGAAGTTCGCCGAATCCATCCCAAAAGCTCAACATGGTTTGTCAACTGATTAAAATAATATTTAAATATTTATTTTTGCATATTTGAGCATTAAAGGGCAATTTTCTAAAAATTGGTGCCTCTTTCTGCTGGATTTTCAAATTGCATGATGAATAT
>VDFB02026320.1:47078987-47107641 GCA_007258455.2 Sequoia sempervirens | reverse complement strand
AAGTAAGGTTTGTTATAAAATATGAAGGTGAACTTCAATACATTGTGTTGTTGCAGTCTGCATAACAGTAAGTGTTGTCTTTGAACAAGAATTGAGAAGTGAGTCACAACCCTATGTTGCAACCTTTTTTTGCATCTTGTGTTCCAAACGTATTATGATATTGAAATAGAATGTTTGCTGCAAGTAAGGTTTGTTATAAAATATGAAGGTGAACTTCAATACATTGTGTTGTTGCAGTCTGCATAACAGTAAGTGTTGTCTTTGAACAAGAATTGAGAACTGAGTCACAACCCTGTGTTGCAACCTTTTTTTGCATCTTGTGTTCCAAACGTATTATGATATTGAAATAGAATGTTTGCTGCAAGTAAGGTTTGTTATAAAATATGAAGGTGAACTTCAATACACTATGTTGTTACATTCTACATAATAGTAAGTGTTGTAATTGAACGAGAATTGAGAAGTGTGTGACAACCCTGTGTGTTTTCCATCCTACAACTTTTTTGTGCATCTTGTGTTCTAAACGTATTACAATATCAAAATGGAATGTTTGTTGAAAGTAAGAATTGTTATAAAATATGAAGATGAACTTCAATACACTTTTTTGTTACAATCTCCAGAACATAAGGTGCCCATTGCATGTGCTTACATTTGTAAGTAAGTTGACACAAATAATAAGATTTGAGGTGGCATTTCCTACCATTATTTGATGCCATTTGAAATTATTTGAGAAAATAGTGTTTTTGAGAACTACAATAAAAAAGATACAACCATACAATATAGAATCATACATTTTTGGAGCCCACAAAACAAAAAGTTTTCATAATGAAGTAACTGACATAGGATAGTGCATTTTCCAAAACTGTAACTAATGAGAGCATTTTATTTGTTCCAATGACATGAAATTAGGAAATACCATTTTTACTCAACCAACTAGTTGTTATAAAATTTCAAAGTGGACTTCATTACATTTTTGGAGCGTATAAAAAAATAAAAAAATCATGACGAAATAATTGACATGACGCAATGTGTTTTCCAACACTACAAACAATGCAAGCATTTTATTTGTTCCAATCATAGGGAAAAAGGAAATATGCCATTTTTACTCTATCCAAGAACTGTTCTAAAATATGAAAGTGGACTTCATGACATTTTTGGAGCATGTGAAATAAAAAATTTTCATAAGGAAATAACTGACAGGGGACACTTTGTTTTTCAACTCTGCAAGCGATGCAAGCATTTTATGTGTTCCAATCACAAGAAAAAAGAAAATATGCCATTTCCACTCTACCAAATAGTTGTTCTAAATATTCAAATTGGACTTCATTTAATTTTGGGAGTGTAGGAAATAAAAAAATTTCATAAGCAAATAACTGACAGGGGAAAGTGTGTTTTCCAACACTGCAAACAATGCAAGCTTTTTATTTGTTCCAATCACATGAAAAAGGGAAATCTGGCATATCCACTCTACCAAATAGTTGTTGTAAGAGTCCAAAATGGACTTCATTACATTCTTAGTCTTAACAAAACAAATACTTATCATAAGGAAATAACTAACAGGGGACAATGTGTTTTCCAACATTGCAAACAATGCTAGCATTTAATTTGTTTCAATCACATGGAAAAAGGAAATATGTCATTTTCACTCAACAAAATACTTGTTCTAAAAATTGAAAGTGGACTTCATTACATTCTTTCTCGTAACGAAACAATTACTTCTCATAAGGAAATAACTGTCAAGGGATAGTGTGTTTTCCAACAATGTAAATAGTTTCACACTTAGGTACATACATATACATATTGTAGACACATAAAAATGACCTGGACCTGCAAATCCTACTGTCTCCATATTTCTTCCTAGCATAATTAAATTATTTAATTGTGTCCTATGGTCCAATTTCAACTATTAATTAAATAATTCATAATTATTTAATTATTTAATTAATTCATGTCTTTTATTCCTCTTGATTATTTAAATAAATAAATTTTATTTATTTATTTAAATATGTCATTAATTTCTAAATGTCTTCTTATAATTAAATAAATTATTTAATTTATTTAATTGTCCACCTTGGCATTTTATTTATTTATTTAAATATGTCATTAATTTCTAAATGCCTTATAATTAAATAAATTATTTAATTTATTTAATTGTACACCTTTAGTATTTTCCCAATTTTAAATAAAATTATTTATTTAAAATTGTCCCACTTTCTAATTCTCTCTCTAAGTAAATAATTTGAAATTAATTATTTACTGTCACATAGCCCCACCTTTTGAATTAAATTAATTTTTAATTCAAAATGACAACTTTCCTTCAAAAATCAAATAATTTCTAATATTATTTGATTTTCCAGTTTTTTCTTTTTCTGTGCCATTCTTATCTCCTTGTCACATGCAATCTTGTCCCTTGATTTGATTTTCTAAAAATAAATCTTGACCACTCATTTCAAATTTGGCCCTAATGTTGCCCTAACCCTAATTGTGGGTTGTCATATTCAATTTTAACCATTGATCTTAGGGAATTTGTCAATCTTCAATCTTGGCCATTCATCTAAAATTGTATTTTCTATAAAATGGCAATTTTGGCCTCATTTGACACACTTCATATCTCTCAATCTCTTGGTATTTGCATCTACATCTCTTGACTTCATGCTCTTGGTTTCTTGACTTCATAGGCTAATTTTTATGCATATTTTAGGCTTGCTTCATAGTTGCTTAGTTGCATTGTGTTGCATTTTGATAGAATCTTTCAACATTTGCTTAGGACATTGACATTATCATGGGTTGCTCATCTCAAATGTGAGGGAAAACACAATATTGCAGCAAATAGAGAAGGTACGATGGAGGTCAATCATGGAGGTTGAAGACATTTGGTAAACTCTTTCCTTGTTTTAATGTTGTTACTCCTTACTACTTCATTGATTCCTTTTGGTTTTAGTTGTTTAAGCTCTAAAATGCTAACCTAGGTTTTTCCCTAAGCTACATTGGTGAACCTGATGCCAAAATTGTGACTTTTGCATATTTTTGTATGACATTTTTTTTATTTTTGTGGGTACAGGTATGACGTGATGTATTTCTTGTTTCCTAAGCCGCATTCAAAGTACCGAGACACATTTTCCTTCCAGAATAACGCATACGCTTTGTTGCGATGCATCCAACTTGCAAAATGATGCATTTACTCTGCTACGATGCATTTGACTTGCAAATCGACACATTTTTCTATAGATTTCATCCTTCGGCCTCAAGACACATTTGTTGTGTAGAACAACACATCTACCTGGCAATTTCTAGATTCTTCCCTATGACACATTCAACTTGTAGAATGACACAATTGCCTGCTCAAAAATTATTTTTGGATTTTGTAGACTTTTTCCAGATTTTCTTTTTCATTTAGTAGCTTAGGGGTTTATGTTTACTAATATTTTGTTTGCAGCATGTGGCAAGGAGTCTAACCTTATTTTTGTTGATTTTCTTATCACATTTTCAGCTCCTTAAGCAAACCATCAACAAAGAACAACTTGAATTCACATTCATATGGTTAAAATGAACATGCATGCACACTCATGGGATTAAAATGAACACAATAATGCATTGAAACTCATATGGTTAAAATAAACATGCATTCACACTCATGGGCTTAAATTGAACACAATCATGCATTGAAACTCATATGGTTAAAATGAGTTGCATCTTCATGTCATGAGTTTAAAATGAACTTTATCTTTTTCACATCAAGTTAAAAGTTTAAAATGAACAAAGTGTCTTAGGTGTTTTCCTCACATTACAATTTTGATAATTAAAAAGAACAAGTGCTTCAAATTTGTGTAACCCTGATTCAATAATAGAAGTATCATCTCCCCTTGCAAACTTGTGCGATCCTAGGTGCAAGAGAAACTATTATTGA
Organism: Sequoia sempervirens; assembly: GCA_007258455.2. Lineage (NCBI taxonomy): Eukaryota > Viridiplantae > Streptophyta > Pinopsida > Cupressales > Cupressaceae > Sequoia > Sequoia sempervirens. Next base: position 47,103,737 of record VDFB02026320.1, on the reverse strand, counting down.
ATCTAGGAATTGGGTCTTCCTTGGTGGGAAAAAGTACTAACCCCAAGGCAACTCAAACCGGCAATGAAGCTCTTTGGTTGAGCTACTCCTGACCGATATACAAATGTGAATCCTAATGGAAAGTTTAGGATTACAAGTGCAGATGTGTCACATGGAAAAGTGAATTTCCAAAAACTCTATTGAGCGTAACCTCTTCAGGATAGAATTCCTCCTTATCAAATCTAATCTTTCCCCATGTGTAGCCACTCGAACAAGAGTCTCGAACTAAAAAAAATTGTGTAGTTGCCAAAAACGCATCTATTTGCTAACACAACAACGGTCATTGCCAAGACATCCACATTCTCACAGTTCTTAGTAGAAGTGAAAATCTTGGCATGGGAGTTTTATGGGGGCTTGAAGCTTGGTTGACCTAACAAGTGAGTGCAATGTAAGGGGGAGCTTGTGTGGCCAAGCTTCTAAATCACCCACTAAGAATAAGTGTGGCTAGGGAAACCCATGTGGAATCTAGAAAATATAGTCCTTTCCTAACCTAGGGTTGTGCTTGTATTCATTGTGCATGTTTTCAAATATTCAAAAAACATTGTGTTTTCCAAGTGTTTTTTAAGACATTGAACAAATAAACACCTTTTACAAACCTGGAAACAATCATTCAAATTCAAACAATTCTAATTTTTTTCCAAAATTGCAAACAAACTAGACCTCCATTCAAATTGCAACGCATTTTCTATCTTTTGCAACACATTCGCTATATTGAACCACATTTGAGACTTTTTGTGCCACAATCGCTCATCCAAAACACATTTGTTTCCTTCTTCAACACATTTGACTTGTTTGAACTGCATTTGATTTCCAGAACACCGCAATTTCTTTCTTGAGATGCATATGTGACTTGTAGCAATGCATTCACCAAACCTGAGACACATTTGACATTCTACAACACATCTGTGACTTGAAACGATGCAATTTCCTGACATTTATAAAAACAATATTATAGTCCAAAACTCAATTCCAAACATTTTCAATCTATTGTCAAACATCTTTTTCCAGTGGCCTCTGTTGAAAACTAGACAAGGAATTGCTCAAGACCTTCATTCTTTGAATTCTTTAATTTGCATTTTACCATAGATCCATCCTTGCAAATTGTTAGTTGTATCCTTAGAGTCCATCATCATCATTTTCAGCAATAAACTAGTCTTTAGACCCTCATTTTATTGCAAAATTTGGAATAGGAAAAATTATCATACCTTGCAAAATATTTTCCTTCAAAAGTAGGTTATCATTGGACTTAGTCAAAATCATTTCCCTGAGTCATTTTCCTTTTTTGTGATCCCTTTCCAACTCATAAGTCTAGTTAGGAAACCTCACTTTATCATCTTGTCATTTAGTCCTACCAACAAGTCCTTTGATGATCCAAATTGAGACACAGACCAAGCTTTTTGTGGTTGAGTAAAACTTTTCCAAAAGTCCATCAAAAGTCTGTAGATCTTTGCATCTTAGTCATTTTAGTCCTCATTTTTCATACCTTATTCCTAAAAATCAAAAAAAAAAAATAGTGTCATTCCTTTCATCTTAGTTTTCATTGTCCTTTTACATTTTCCATTTCCTTTAGACAACATTGTTATATTGCATCTCTTATTTCCAAAAAACCCCAAAAATATAGTTGCATTTGCATCCCTTATTCAAAAATCCAAAAAACATAGTGTCACATTATTCCCATCATTTAGTTGTCATTTTCCTCTTCCTCATTTGAGCAAATCCTTTTATGGTTGAGACTAGGCTCCAAAAGAAAAGAAGACAAATGGATCCTTTTGGACAAGGAAACAATCCCTATAACTTCTCTAATGACATGAATCAAAACACAGATGTGGGGGCATCCTTCATTAACTCTTTCAATGACATGAACATGGCATCTTCCTCACGTAGCCCCTTTGAACATTTTTTACGTAGAGATGAAAATGGACAAGTGTTCATTAAAGATGTTGAAGTTTCCACCCAAAACCCTGATGTGGCCTGCTTTGTGGAAGAATTATTCTTACAAGATTCAGACATATATCTAGCCATTCTTTTACACCAAGGGGCCAAATTTCCATGTGGGTTTGACATTAACACCTTAAGGCTCAACCTCTCCTAATCATGATGCAAACAACAACAACAATGCAAACAATACTTCCAACACTAGTCAACCTCAACACAATGCAAACAATACCATTGGTGCCACCATACAAAGTGCCACAAACACCATCAATTCTACCTCTAATAGCACCTCCAATCAAAACATTTGCAACATGATCAATGCAACATCCATTGGAGGAGCATCAACCATGTCACAAGCCATGTCACAATCAATGCCTCTAATGTCAACAACTTCATCACAATCAATTGGAGCTACCTTTGGATCCTTAACAATGGGGGAAAATTCATCAAACCTTTTATTTGGGGCTTCTTCAAATACCATGGGAACAACATCATCAATCCCCTTATTTGGGTCCTCAACCAATGCCATGGGAACAAAATAATTCACCCCCTTTGGGAGGAATAAACGACAAATCTCCATTCCAAGACCTCAACCAAATGTCAACACTTCATCACAACTCAATACCAACTCCAATATTCCCCAAAGGAAAAATACCAACATTCCCCATGGATACATGTACCAATTTGGACAAGGCAATTGAATTACACAACACATGACTTAATTTGGACACCAAAACACCCAAGATCAACACATTCCACAAATATCGACTTATACTACTGGAGGACACATTCCCACATATGCATCACACATTCATACCCTTTAACACATCCCTAATCAAAACGTGCAATACCAACAACTGTCAAACCAAAATATGTCATACATTTCACAACAACAAAACACACCAAATCAAAACACATCTTCACAACAAGTGGGAACTCATGGAATACCTATCACTAGCATGTGTGACACTATGAACAACCCCATAATCGATACACTTACAACTCAAATTGTAACCTTGCAAAAATAGATGAAAAACATGCAAATACAATAGAAAAAGACTCACACATCATATGTCCTATGTCCATATCCTTTTGACATGAGTCTACACATGCCACAGTTCCCTCTTGGGTATGAGGTACCAAACTTCACTAAATACAAAGGCAAGGAAAATTCCCTTGAACACATTCAAGAATTTACAACCAATTGCATGGACGTTTCCTATGAACATATTTATTTGATGAGACTCTTCCCAAGAAGTCTTGCAGGTCCTGCACTTGAGTGGTTCTCTACCTTGTCTAAAGGAATAAAGTCATGGGATGAACTTGCAGACAAATTTGTACAAAACTATGCCTATAACATCAACACTGACGTTTCCATTATTGGTTTATCTACGCTTACTCAAGATTAAATTGGTGAGACCTTTATTCCATTCTTTCAAAGATGGATAAGTTTAGCAAGTCATTTCTATATTGAAATACCAAAGAAAGAAAAAGTCAACATGTTTTTCCAAAACCTCCTAGGCCCATTGAAATATGGCTTGTAAGTTCATTGTTGCACCACCTTCACAGACCTAGTTGAAAAAGGAGTCGAAAGTGAAAAAGTCCCTTATTGCTAAAGGAGAACTCAAATATGGCACTAAAAACATGAACACGAACCCACCTCCTGAAAAAAATAAATTATACTGGGTCAAGAATAAACACATCACCAATGATGGCATTGTTAATGCTAAGGTGGTAAACATAGCAGGTCATGTACTCACTCTCAAAGGAGCTCAACTGTAAAACGCACCATTGATCACACTAACACCTGCTCCAAATGCTATCCTATATGTTGTACCCAAACCAATTTTTTTGATTCATCAAGGAATTTTTCTTAAAAGAGTCTAAACCTTACTAAAATAATGTCAAATATAGTTTTTGGGCAATATCAAGCATGGAGTTTGGTCAGTGTTGTGTTAGTCAAAAGTAGTACCTATTGATCAGAACCTGAATCAGGGACTCAGAATGAGGTATTTCACGATGGAGGAGCATTTCACAATGACAATTATACCTTTGCATGGTCATTTTAGTGACCAAGACGAAGATTTCAGTGATCAATTTATGAAGATTTCTCAGGAAAAAGAAAAATTGCACCCCTATAGCTCCAAGGACTTCTCTTTGAAGTAGATTTTGTGGCATATACTCATAAACACACCAATCTCTTCGAATTTCTAGTTATCCGATGAGCTATTCTCGCTAGGTTATTTGAGACTCATAACTCCAATAACCGACTTCAAAAGTTGAGGATTAAGCTTGTCATTCTTCAACTTTTGCTCCTATAGCTTAGGGGTGCCTCTTTAATGGAGGTTCAGATTATGTTATTCTTGCCTGTTGATGCATCTAATCTTTTCATGACTAGTCTGGCTATCCGATGAGCTACCGAATGTAGACATCTGATGTTATGAGACTTTTTCCCCGTGGAAGAAAAAGAAAAAGAAAATAGAATAAAAGTAAATAAGTATATAAATATAAGAACTAATGTAATAGTTCTAGAAAGAAAATGTAATAAAATAATAATTAGAGTTTTCACAGGATGTAATTATTATTTGTAAAAGGGTGTGTCGGTTGGAACTACCCTTTGTGTTGTATAAAACTCGTGAAAACTAAATTATTGAGAACAGGAAAAGAGGAAAAAGAGGAAAATCAAGTGGAGCAAATTGCGGGAATAGGGTTTCAGGTTAGCAGGCTGTGAGTAGGACGGAGAAGGGGCACTCCTACAGTGGGTGTCCAACCTGGGGTACAAGTGCGTGCACTCAGGATGGTCCTGGCCAGGGCATGGTTTTGTGGCACGAGTGTTGAGCATTGTTCTAGTGGAACCAGCACTCGTGTAGAGTAGAAAAGTCTGCTTTCCTCCCAGACTACTCACAGACGAAAGAGGCTGAACCAAGGACCATTCCAGCAATAGTTGGGATTTCTTTTGCACATTTCCACAGATAAGTATTAAAGCTTAATAAATTATTTGAGCAATAAAGTGTTTAAGTCTTTTAAGTTTATTAAATTAATAATTTATTTACGGCATGCTTGAATGTACTGAGCAGAATGGTTAATTAATTTATTATATTCCATTAGTTGTAAATTTTTAAATACTATATTATTTTCTTAGCATAAAAAGTTTTTTAAAGTAAATCATGAAATCATTTTAATTATTGCATTTTAAATTTGAGAATTAGTTGCATTTCATCCGAGACCCGTGAGCCTCGTAGTCAAGGCTAGAAGATGAGATTACAAGGAGACTTCATATCACAAAAAATTCTCAAATGGTGAAATTGGGCCCATGTAGCTTAGGGGCGCCCTTCAAAACGACCCCTGAGATTATTGAAATTGCAGATGCAGTCTTCTTGACATCTATGCTACTCTAGTCCAGTTTCACAATGCACCAGTCAACCTGTCAATCCGATATTCTAAAGGATCATGGATAATATTTTACCAAGCATGTAAATTAGAGGGTGGAGAAACATGAAACATTCACTATAGCCTCTGTAGGCCAGGGGTGCCCAGCCTTTAGGCCTATTAGATGGTGTTATTTTCTTTCATAGTCTTCAAGGGACTTGTGTACAATTACTCCAGCTATCCAATGAGCCCAGCCATTAGCCTCTGGATTTGGAAAACGCTCATACGTGCGAGGTCTTTATAAAATATTGAAAAATGAAGACAACTCAAAAAATGGCTGTCTAGTTGTATATTTCATCTTGAGAAAGGCGCCTTTCTCTTTGAGGTATTAGAAGCAGTTTTCTCTCTTCATCACCTCTAGATACATCTCTTGTAATTCCTTCTAGCTATGCGTTGAGACAGACGGTGCACGAATCAGGCCACCCCAACTCCCAATATCAGAGGTCAAAGTAGGGCATCTGGTTGAGAGTTGTACTTTTGTCAAAATGGTGTTTGAGCCTTTTTAGGCTAGGGGCTCCCTTGCTTTTGGGGTCCTTAATGAAACTTTCAAGTGCCTTGCATATATTTTTTGGGTGTCAAATACCTCTAGTCACATAGTGAGCCTATCATACAGTTAGCAGGGTTCATTGTTCAACGATAGCAATCATTTGAAGCATCAGATGGCAGTATGGAGAAATGACTAAGTCTGATGTCTAAAAATCAATTTAATCAAGGGCGCCTAATTGTGTTAAATGATGGATTTTGCAGTGATGACTCCCAACAGACATTTCTTCCTTGCTTTGTAGGCTTTGCAATGAATATTCCTGCTCAGTCTCAGCATCACTTGGTCACCCATAAATCAGTGTTGAATATGTCTAGCTGTAACTTTGTAGTTAGCTACAAAGTAGGAAGTTAATAAAAAACATAATATCTTGAGCAAATGGACGTCTATGAGGACAAATGAGGACTTTTCAAAATTAGTGAAGTTTGTCGAATCCATCCAAGAGCTCAACGTGGTTTGTCAACTGATTAAAATAATATTAAATATTTATTTTTGAATATTTGAGCATTAAAGGGCGATTTTCTAAAATTGGCGCCTCTTTGTGCTAGATTTTCAAATTGCATGATGAGTATTTTTATTATTATTTTTATTCCAAACTTCAAGTCAGTCTCAATTCAAACTAGAGGGGTCCAATCAGAAGCTTTCTATTTTAGTCAAGGTTTTTAAATCTTGCAGTCAACATTATGGTGCAAATTTTCTCTATTTATTCATGGCACCTATCATTAAACACTCATCCTGTTTAAAGAAATTCATAATTCTTCAAGAGCAAAGGCGATTTTATTCATAGGTTGGGAAATTTTATCAACAATCAAAATCGATTCCATCAAACAATTCCTTTTACAGGTGCAAGTTCACATTCATTAGAAAATTTGAAGAACAAGGGGCAATTTTAACAGAAGAACATAGAAAAAAATTCTTTTCTCCTCTCTGATTCTCAAAATTCTCTCATATTTCAATTCACATATTCCTTAAATTAGAAAATTTTGGCAAATCTGATCATCTAGATCATTTCTATATAGCTTCCTCGAATTAAATTCATGTGCTTGAATTTTTAGGAATTTTTAACTCTAGAGCATTAGTTTTCGAGTTTCTAATTTTCTCATCTGAAAATTCTTTGCATGGTTGAGTAGAAGTCATATTTCTGCATTTATGATGATCTAGGTTGTCTTAGAATCATTTTTTGGACAAAACCCATATCTCAAATTTTTAGTCAAAAATAACTCTTCAATAAGCTATTTTTAGCCTCAACAGGTTATTTTTAGCTTTCTAGAAATCTTGTTAGAACATAGTCAAGTTCATAATCAACAGGCAAGTTTTTCAAAATGCAGCACACTCAGCTCGAATATAGGACCAAATCAGTCCTTACTCATGACTTTATCAGAACAGTTGAGATGAATCTCCATGAGGTGTTGCCAGAGGTAGTCCTAGATCCAGTCAAAATCAGAGAATCGATTATTCAGAATATTTAGCAATCTGGGTTACTAGAGGCTGCTTCCATACCTATCTCTACTCATTGTATTGAGTTTATGATGTCTTGTATTAAGCATTACAACTCTGCTACTCATGAGATAGTGTCAGTAGATGGACAAGTCATTTTCAGTTTCAAGCCTCTGGACGTTGAAAGAAGTTTTGGTATCCCTCAACACCCGAACAATCTAGTTATTTCTATGGAACAGTGCGAGCATGCATTCAACCCTGATGTGGAAAAGTGCCAAAGAAAAATGGCAGAACGATGGTTAAAGCAAGTGAAGAACAAATTTCCAAACAATGTGGGTCGTGGTGAGTACAAGGATGAATATGCGATTCTAATTACACTCTTGAATCATGTCTCAAGTCATTCACATACAAATATTTTCCAGCCTTGGATGTATTACATCATTGGTCACATCATATCTGGGTAGGAGCATTATGATTGGGCATACTTCATCAGTGATGTTATCCACAAGCAGATCACCAATTTCTTAGTTTCCCACGAGTTTCACATGTGTTTTTACCTCGTGTACTTGATTGCTTATCAAGGTTAGTTTTGAGGGTTAAACACCGTTGGCATTCTCAGTGTTTAGAAAGTATATCATTATTACAATCAACTTGAGTTCACTAAGGTTGAATGTTCTTGACGTATACAATGAGAAATTTGGACCAGGAGTTGCACATTCGTATCTCCACAGTTGCTAGAGCAGCGATGGATGGTTCGATAGACTGGTTCATTCAGTTACCGACATACACCTATATCTGAGTATATGGATTTATAGGAAATCTAGCTATGCTTCCATGCTATCCTTTGGATATAATAGTTTTTATGGAGTTCCTGAGGTAGTTGCATGATGTTCATCGTCATTTGTGTCGCAAGCATAAACCAGCTGCCAATTTTCCTTTTTAGTTTGGAATATATTGGTGCAAGATGACAGTTGATGCTAAAGTTGTAGGACAAGAGTTGGAGAGGTATCATTTGAAGTATCTTGTTGAGGTACATGCCTATGATCCTTGGGGTCATTACACAGCTCACCTTGGTGGTCGTGCATATCATAAGCCTTCCATGGAAGACTATTGGGCCAATTGCGTGGATGACTTCAAGGTTCGCAGACATAGCTACGACTGCTTCTCTCTCTCATAGATTTATGTATTCTTGTCAAAAGATGTGGGAGGCTTATCAGATGATGAGGGAGAAGTTCTTCCTCATTTTTTCAAAGAGTAGGTTGACACATAGTTGCTGCCAGCAATTGATTGGTACAGCAAGGAGTACACAACAGTAAAGGAGAGGTCAAGTAGAGTTATCCAAAATAGTATACTTTACCTCGATAGCAAGAAGACCAAGAGGGTAAGTGTGCCTAGAACAGAGCCACCAATGGTGGATCCTTTGCTACCTTCCTCATCAAAACCTAAACAAAAGAAGAGGATTAACCCTCCCAAGAAAGGTCAAGTGCCAAATAATTCAAAAGGCAAGGTGCTTGCCATTGATACACACATGGACCCTATCAGACAACCTGTCATAGAGCCAATTCTGAAGCCAGTTCAAATTCCACCAGTACCTAAGGTTCAACCTCAAGTTCCTATACTAGTTCCAAAGCAGTCACCAGTCCCAATTCATATTGAATTGGATTTAGAATCCCCATCTCGTAGTAGCTCCTCTACATATTCACTCTAGTTAGAGTCTCTTGTTGCTAGTACAGATCCTTCCAATAGCATTAGCTGAGACCAGTCTTGGATTGACGCTCAACTAAGAAGGAAGAGGAGGAAGCCATCCTATGTCCTTAATCATTCAGATTTTGATCGAGTTTACTAGGATGTGCCAGACAAGAGGATCAAGAACATGGTCCACATGGAGAGGAATACTGATATGGAGATCGTCATTGAGACTGCTATACCTCCACAGGGGAAGAGCTTGGATGAGTTGGAATCTTAGAACTTTGAGGTTATCACAGTCAACCTTGGTCATAGCACATTCCAAAATCACATTGATCTCCTATAGGTTGCTACAGGAAGTGCCAGGGATAGAATGTTGAATGATGGAGAAGAAAAGGAAGCCCTCAAAAACTAAAATTAGACAACTTCGTCAGTATATTTATAGCCTTGTACACATGTAGATGTTACAACATACGCCTATTGATGCTTGAGCCTCTAGCAGAATAGGGCCAACTTAATCATTTGGTTGCATATGGAAAGCGTTTGGAGGAATGGGAGGAGGAATTCATAGCTAGAGGTCATTCTATGCTTAAAGAGCTATATCAGTTGTGGTACAATGCACAAGACCTCCATCTATGTCTCCAGGATGAGGAGCAAGACATGGCGATTAATAGACCCTAGGATGAGATTATGATTGCTCACCTCAGTATGGCATATGAATAAGTCATAAATGCAAAAGATAAAGAGGCTATCTACTCTTGGAAAACACAGTTGTTTTTCAAGGCAAAGAGAGAAGAGACTATGGCGTTAGAGTTGGATGAGAGTAGAAAGCATGTTATTAGTGCACTCCGGTTTGTTAGAACCTTAGTATCTCGCTTATTGTATCTTTATCAGATTGAGGGTGGTGCCTATGTTGAGCTTACTGATGTACAGTCAAAGCTCCAAGTACTCATTCTTACTATTTTCAGTGGGGAGACCATTGGCTATAAGATTAATCAACTTACAGTCATGTCAGCATTGTTCGATGAAGCAACCAGGAGCAAAGGATAAATTTAGTCCCAGATCACAACTGGTGAGGACATGTTACGCAGGCATAGCATTCTTCAGTAGAGTATCAAAGCTCTAGATAGTGATGTAGTTAACAATCTCATTGAGTGATTGATTGCTCGAGATCATGACCAATAGACATCTATTCCCACCTCTCAGGATAGACATTACACATAGGAGTTAAACTTGGTGTTATCTTTTCAAGTTAACTCATTGTCTCATCTCATGCATATCTATTCTAAGATTAGCTTTATTCACTTGGAGTTGTATTCAGGGTTTACATTAATTGATGGTAGTGTTCTAGTTAACTTGCTTTCAATAAGGATGGGTATGGTTGCACATTGTCCACATAGATTAGGGTTTTCGGTTAACTGATGGTAGCTTTCTAGTTAACTGTATAGTTTACTTTATTAGGGTTTAGCAATAAATCTTGCATGCATTGCAAGACTGTAGTTGACTCAAGGTGATTTTAGGGTTCCCTACACCTTTTGATGTCTATAAATAGGGGCTTTTGCTCATTTTTACGTAACTTTTGCACGAGAGAGAAATATATGTTGTGCCTACCTTGCTTGTAATATTGCTCATTTTGTATTTGTTCATGAGTATTTACTATTGCGATGAATTGTTATGCCACTTGGGTTTCATGCAATTATGATGGTGAATTCTTGCTTTAGTTAGATATAGTGGCTATTTTGATCGTAGATTGTATGTGTGTCTCACCTATTCAATTTATTGTCCTAGTTGGGTATCCTTTATGTTATGTGTTCAATAAACTTGTTTAGATTGAGCTGATAGATGTGCCACCTTGCCTTCAAGTTGAGAATTTGAAGTTGGTTATTGTGTGATGTGTGTGAATAATAAACTTATTCAGATTGAGCTGATAGTTGTGCCACCTTGCCTTCAAGTTGAGAATTTGTACTTGGTTTATCGTGTGTTGTTGTTTCCAATAAGCCTATTCAAACAAGCAGATAGTTGTGCCACCTTTCCTTCACGTTGTGAGTCTATACTAGGATTATTTTCAGATAATCATTCCTGCTCCATTTCCTCATGCTCTGAATTATTGAGGGGATTGGATAGTTAAGTTACTTAGTTTTGAGTGTTGTAGTTAAGTCTTGCAAAACTAGAAAATACTTAGCTACAACATATAAAGTTTTTCTTAAACCTTGTGCCTCTTACAACTGAGACAAAAAGACAGGATATAGTTTAGTTTACTTATCTTTTCAAGCACTTTTTTTAGCACAACGAGGGAGCTTCCCCTCCTAAATTGAAGAGCACTCATTACGTAGTGTGCATAGTTGTCTGTACCAACTTGCATTCCAGAGGTGTTAGTTGTTACACCAACACTATATAATCAAAACAATCAAAACCAAGGGCAGCCACACCAAACTAGGCCATTTCCAAAGAGATGTACATACACTACCTTGGGTGAACCAATCAAAGATGTCCTTAAGAAACTTCTCCAAAATGGTGTCATCACATTACAGGACCCTAAGCCATATGACCCAGGACAATTGAAGCCATCTTGGTGGCACAAAAATGCATTCTATGATTACCACCGCGCTAAATGGCATAAAACCTCCTCTTGTCGACAATTAAGAAATCTTGTACAAGATCTCATTGAAAATTGCACCATTGAAGTAGGCGGACAATAATTCACTTCAAATTTAGACCATACAATTCATAAAAACCCAATACAGGACCATGGTTCAAATAATCCCTCTACATGAGGTCTAAAGACTCATAATAACCAAGCAAATTACACTCGCGCCGCCTTCGACTATTCTGGTGGATCCATTATTAATCACAGCTGAGTTGTCAATGAATATGTCAATACAATTACTACCAAGAAAGCACCTAAATGTAATGTCACTACTTATCATGGAAAGATCACCATAGTTGGTCCTCCTCCTCCTAGATAGCCGAAGATCACGATACCTAGTCCATTCACCAAACAATCACAATCAGGTCAATCTCCTAAATAGTCACAACCAAAGCGATAGTTCAATCTCATTGACCAATTAGGAAAAACACCTGCTCAAATCTTCATACTTGATCTGGTATGCATCTCTCCCACACATAAAGCCATACTTGACAAAACCCTACAAGAGTCTTCTATCCCTAAGGACATTGATGTCAAACAATTCGAGGCCATGGTTGGATACTTGACCACCCCTTATCACATAAAATTTTCAGACCAAAACTATTCGTCACCAAAACCATCTCATAATGATGCACTCCATATTGAGGTCTTCATCCATAAACAGAAGGTTAGATGAGTCTTAGTAGATGGTGGAGCAGGATTGAACATATGTTCCCTAAAACTGGTTAAAGCTCTAGGCTTCTTTGATGCTACCAAGAGCATTGTTATAAAGGTGTATGATGATGAGGAACACTCCTCTCGAGGTATTATTAGGCTTCCTATCTAAGTTGGGCCAGTTATTGTGGATACAACATGTCAAGTCCTAGATCTTGAACTACCCTATAACATCTTGCTTGGTCGACCTTGGATCCACGCCTTAAATTTTTTTCCATCCACTTACCATCAATGGTTGAAGTTTCCTTTTGACAACACTGAAATCACTATATATGGTGACCCAAATCCCTTCCAATATTGCACTAATTTGAGTGGTATTTTAGAACATCAAGTGCCAATTAATCGAGAAGCTTTGACATCCTCTTCAACCAAATACATTGATATGTCCACAATCGCCCAATCATCCACATCCACTTCTTCGACTTCCACCACTCCATCCACTTCCATCACCCCAAATACTAACCCTAATGTCAAGATATAGGACCAAGGGTTTGGAGAATACAAGTTGAACACAACCTATTGCATCACTAAAATACCCAAGTCTCCTAAAACATATGGTAGCCCTTGTTTCAAAATAGAGCCCAAAGAGATTTTCAAGGTTCCTTCGACTATGACTTTCACCAAATAGGGGGAAATGAGAAAAGAAGACATTAAAGACATATCAAGCTGGATTTACAAAGAGATAGAAGACTTACCTCCCTTACCTATATAGATATATGGCAAAGGCTGACATAATGAAGGAAAAAGGCTATGATGGAACTAGTGGCCTTGGTAAAAACAAAACTGGAAGATGAGAACCTATAATGGCTTTTGGGAGACCAAATTATCTTGGGTTAGGGTTAGGGTCACTCAAAACTGGTGATCAATGTACCAATGTACTTTTAGGTGTTAGAGTGAATGCTTATGAATGTATCAAGACAATTGAGGATTTCTTTACCAAAACTGACTCAGAAAAATGGGAATTTGGTTCTCAAACATCCTTAAGTGACTTTTACCTTGATGAATTTCTCCTAGAACTTGGAGAACCTACTTTCAAAGAAAGATTCTGGAAAATGTTTAAGATTTATAATGCAGAGAATAATGACAACACCAGAATCCCAAGGAAAAGAGAAGACTGGGGTAGACTCTTTTTCCCTTGAAACGATGACAAGCCTTAATTATCTTTTGACCCAATTAACCATCATTCTGACACACCTATCCAGCCATCTAACCCTAATGAACATCATTCAGATTCACCTGAATCACCACATGACACTAACGAATGAGATTCCAATCCATTCATCCCCTATTTTTCCAATGAGTCTGGCATGTCTAAATCAAGTGAAGGAGAATACTAGATAGAATCCAAATGGGAGTTAGAAGATGACAATTTCACCTTTACCCTTTTTGAATCAGTCTACGTGTTTTCTGCCTCGTCTCCACCATTCACAACACTGATGATGGTATCTCCCTCATCTACCCTTAGCTCATTGACTGGGATTAGCAAGGCCAGCCAACTACGGACATATTTCAGAATGACGAAGCTATTACAGAATTCATGGGCCTCCGTGAAGGCATACCAAGTGGGGACCATAAGGCTGGATTCACTATAGACCTAGATTGTGCATCATACTTTCGGGAGACTGTACAATCCTCTAGTCGCAAAAATAAAAATAAAAATAAAACAAAAAAAGACACGTCTTTAGGTGAAAAATGCAAGGCACCGTCTGATGATACAAAAGTAAAAATAAAGGACGTATCTGAGGGTGAAAAACTCTTAGAGGTGCCCAAGGATGGAGGATTGGAATTTATCCCCATGACACTGGAAAAATTAGTAATGCTCATTAAGGACACCATGAAAGTCAATATAGGCACAAAAAAAGATCCCAAAATCGTTCTCTTTACAGTGTCCTTGATAGAAGAAGAAAAACCTAAATTCCAAAAATTCTTCTCAGAATGTAAGATTAACTTTGCGTGTTCATATGTTGATATGCTTGGTTTGGATCTAGAACTAGTCTTGCATCACCTGCCCTTGTTTTTGGATGCTAAACCAATCAAATAAAAGTTATGAAAGATGCATCCCCAGATTACATTGCTAGTGAAAGCCAAACTCAAGAAGCTACTGGATGCAAGATTCATAAGGTCAATAGACTATGCTGATTGGGTTTTAAATCTTGTACCTATCACTAATCCAAATGGTCAAATATGCATCTGCACGGACTTTTGTGACTTGAATAGAGTGCATCCAAAGGATGAATTTCCATTACCCAACATAGACATCATAGTTGACCTTATAGCAGGATACACGATGTTGTCCCTCATGGATGGTTTCTTAGGTTATAATTAGATTTGGATTGCCCCTGAAGATCAACATAAACAACATTCACATGTACTTGGGGTACATATTGTTGGAACATCATGCCTTTTGGTCTCAAGAATGCAGGTGCCACATATCAACAAGCCATGACAACAATATTTCATGACATGATTCACAGGCTGATGGAAGATTATGTGGATGACCTTTTAGAAAAGTCTTTGACACGCAAAGATCACCTTAATGTGCTAGACAAAATTTTCAAAAGACTGGAAGAATACAAGGTTCGCTTGAATCCTAAGAAGTGTGTCTTTGGTGTGACATCATGAAATTTTTTGGGATATATATTTTCTCGTAGAGGCATTAAAGTTGATCCCGCCAAAGTGAAAGCCATATTAGACATGCCTCCCCAAAAAGGAATCAGTGAATTAAGAACATTGCAAGGAAGATTATAGTCCATTCGATGCTTCATCGCATAACTAGTAGTCAAGTTCCAACCATTTCAATATCTCTTGCAAAAAAGTATCCCCTTTGTGTGGACCGATAAATGTCAAGAGGCCTTCCAAAAAATAAAAGACTATCTATTGTCACCACCTATCCTAATGCCACCTATTGAAGGAAAACCCTTGATCCTATATATTTCTACAACCACTTCAACACTAGGGGAATTGCTGGCACAAAATGACCATGATGAGAAAGAAAGAGCAATATATTATATCAGTCGCACATTGATCAGATATGAACTCAACTACACATCCATAGAACATTCTTGTCTTGCAGTTGTCTACCCAAAATTTAAGACACTACATGCTAAATCACAAGACACATCTAGTGGCAAAGATTGATCCATTAAAGTATCTCTTGAGTCGAGCAACATTGACAAGTCAGTTGGAAAAATGGGTTATGATACTGAGTGAGTATGACATACAATATGTGGAATGAAAAGCCATAAAAGGACAAGTGATAGTTGATCAACTCACAGATGCACCTGTACAAGGTGATTACCCATTGATAGAAAATTTCCCCGATGAGTCCATCTTTCATGTGAAACCTAAATCACCTTGGAAGCTTTACTTTGATGGATCTCATACAGGTCATGGCTCGAGTGCTGGTATATTGTTCATCACACCACAAGGGACTCCATTCCTAAGTCATTTTGCATTGCTTTTACATGTACAAAATAATGTTGCAAAAGATGAGGCACTTGTCACAGGTCTCTAAATGGCTATAAAATGGAAAATTAAAAAATTTATAGTATATGGAGATTCTCAGTTGGTCATCAACCAGGTCAATGATGATTATGAGACCAAGGATGAAAAGTTGTTGCCCTATAAATGCATGGTCAATAGCTTTCAGTGATATTTCCAAATAATCACTTTTGAGAAAATTCCTAGGGCACAAAACAAGGCTACAGATGAAATTGCTACAATTGGATCTCTCCTAGACATTCCTAGCAATTTTCCGCAATTCAAGTTCTTGGTGGAGCAACTCTTGGTTCCTACATATGATATTATAGAGTCAAAAATGGTTTATGAGCTTCTTGGTCCCAACTCCCCATGGTATCAAGACATCTACAACTATCTCCAGTCCCAGACCCTTCCCTTGAACCTTTCCAACAATCAAAGAAAATACTTTATCAGTAAAGCTACCTGATACACCATCATTAGTGACACCTTATATCACCATAGCTTTGACAATACCCTTCTTCAATGTCTCAACACTGATGAAGCACGAATGAACTTACGTGAGGTACATGAGGGTATATGTGGATCTCATTCGAGTGGCCCTACTTAGCTAAGAAGATCACTAGAGTAGGGTATTACTGGTCAACAATGGAAAATGATGCAATTGAATTTGTCAGAACATGTCACCAATGTCAAATACATAGTGATTTGATTCATGCACCAGCACATGAACTTCAGCCCATCAATTCTCCTTAGCCCTTCACACAATGGGGACTCGACCTCTTGGGAAAATCCATCCCACCTCCTCCAATGTCCATAGATTCATTATCATCGCCACTAAGTATTTCAGTAGGTGGATTGAATTCATCCCCCTTACATACATAACCAACAAGCATATTTCTAAATTTATCCTCAACTGTATCATTTTCTAGTATGGTATTCCATGGTCCATCATCATAGACAATAGTCAACCCATAAAAAATCAAGACATCTGTGAGTTATGTGAACGCTTCCACATCCAACATCATTTCTTCACACCATACTACCTACAAGGAAATGGTCAAGCCGAGGCGTCCAATAAGATAATTATCAAACTTCTTAAGAAGACCATCAATGACGCTAGTCATGACTGGCATATACAACTTAACCCTGCTTTGTGGGCCTACCACACCAGCATCCGCATGCCCATTGGAGCCACTCCATTCACCTTGGTCTCTGGAGCTGAAGTTATCCTACCTATCAAGGTTGAAATTCCATCTTTACGAGTCTCCATGAAGGGCCTAATTGATGACAAAGAATATAGATAGTCACAACTGCATGAGCTGGAAATGCTAGAAAAAAGAAGACATAATGCCTTGAATCATTTGTAGGAATACCAGAATCACCTTTGCCACAGTTATAATAAGAGAGTAATGTTTCAAAAGTTTGACATTGGTGACTTAGTCCTAATGCCAAACCCAAAGAATCAGTCTGATAGAGAGAAAATCAGAAATTTTGAGCCCAATTGGCTAGGTCCTTATATCATCACAACCTCATTTGGTTCTAGAGCTTACTAACTAGCTACCCCATATGGTGAAAATTTAATAGAGCCCATCAAAATTTTGTACCTCTGAAAGTTCTATACATAGCATCAAAGAGCTAGGCTAAAAACCATAAAAATACAAAAAAAAATAAAAAATACAAAAAAAATCATCACCCTAATGAAAACCTTGTAAATAGGTGTCTTAGTGACACCAAAAAAATGCAATTTTTTTTTTAATTGAAAAAAATAGTAAAGAGAAATAATTTTTCCAATAGTGAAAACCCGGTCAATAAACACTTTGGATAAGTACCATCGTGAAAACCTGGAAAACATGTGTCATGTGTAGTCAGTCTTTGCTTCACCATCTACTGTCACTCTATCTTCCTTAGTCTATAATAAAACACCCACTTTCTGATACTATCACGACACTTGTCATGACATTATACCTTCCATTTCCATGGTTGACAATGGTTGACATTAGGTCTTACATACCATTCATCTGTCACCCCAAGTACGTCCTTTTCCATATCCTTTGAACTTGGCTAGTCCTTGACCTAACTAGGGACAATCCTTATCACCTGACTATAGTGGGTGCCTCACATGGTCCTGATAATCGTAAAATTTCCTAAAAAAGAAAAAAAATCACAATGTCTTCTTAAAAATCCTAAAAATTGTAAAAAGGTCCTAAAAAAAGACAAAAAAAATTGCAAAATATCCTGAAAAAATCTTAAAAATCATAAAAAGTCCTAAGAAAATAAAAATCATAAAATTCTTAGAAAAAGACCTAAAAATCATAAAAAAAAAAGTCTTGAAAAAATCATAAAAAGTCCTGAAGAAATCCAAAAAAATTAAAACATGGCAAAAATCCCAAAAATAGAGTCATACTTTGTCATGTTAGTCAGTCTTTGTCATTGTCGAACTACGTTGTCTCTAAACATTTTCTATGTAGGCAAGACTCATCTTTGAGCCCCCAAGACATTAGGTCAGTCTTTTTAAGTTTTTCCAAATAAAATAATGACTCAATCTTTGGTCATCAAGACAAAGTCATTGGTCGTGTCAAACTATGAGGTCTCTGAGTGTATGACATAGGCAAGGGCATCAATCGATGATCCCCCGAGGCCACACTAGGTCAAGCCATTAGGGTTTATGACATTGCACTGACACACACATCAAATATATTCAAATAAAACAAATTATTCTAAAACAGATAACTCCTAAACCAAACTTTGGCAATCATTTAATCAATAGGTCAATTATATTAACATGTAGTCAAACCCAATCAAAACAAGTCAAACTGTCATAACAAGTCAACTGTCAAATTGTCATAACAAGTCAAACTATCAACTCTTGGTTATTCTTCAGATGAGTCCTAAAGAATGACCCTTGTCATTTATTTATGCCTTAGGATGTGTCCTTCCTAAGCATCGTCATTGTCATCTGTAATTTTGGGACATCCTTGTGACATTTAAGGATCGATCCTCTTGACATCGACATCATTCAGGATGTGTCCTTCTCGAATTCAACATTACTTGGCATTCATCATCTCAAAATCGTCAAAACCTAACATCTAGACATCAGAAACACCTGACATCTTGACATCAAAACACCTGACATCTCAACATTAAAACACTTGACATTTAGACACACTTGGAAAACACTGTCTTTTGGCATTTGTCCTTTGATTTTCATCATGCTACTAGTTCCTCGAGGATGTCCTAACAATAGGATTTAAAGGAGAAACGACGTATCGTGATGATTTTCTTGTCTTGTCTTTTTCAAATAGTCATGTTGTTAGTTCCTTGAGGATGTCCTAGCAATAGGATTTAGAGGAGCAACAACATTTCATGACTTGTATTTCTTATATTTCTTGTTTATGGTTGTTTGTGACAAAAATACTGCATCAACAATGCTTTTAGTATGAGTCATGATCATCCTTTTCTATGACTAATTTTCTCACGTGATGGTACAACCTTGCACACCATTGGTCTATGTCATATCATGGTGTTTTTTGGATATCACAATAATCCTCACAATGATGATTAAGAGCAACAATTATTAGTTCTTTGGTAATATGTTGAAGGATTTTGTCTCCACACTAACATCCATCTCCTTTTGTCTTGTCATTTCTCCTCTTTTGTCTCTTGATGATATCTTGTGACATACAAACACATAACTGCATACATTATCATATAGACATTGTATTAGTTCATCGTACACATTTACATACATCCATTTACTTAGTTGCATTACGTGTTAAAAATTCATTAAGGCATACATTAATTAAACATCCATTCACATCATTAGCATACACATATATATCATTTGCATCCATCCATTTGCATTCACATAATATAAAACATGCATTAAACATCTTTATACACCGTCCATATCAATGCATACACATCATAAAATAAAACATCAATTGTGACATTATCCATACATATATAGTCATACATTAATGCATCCATAATCATAAACATGACATTCATTAGAATCAAAACATTATGCATCCATATAGAACATCATCATCATCATCATAAGACATGCATCATCATAATCATTATCATAAATGCATATGTCATATATATAATCACATCATAATGCATCATCACATAACATAAAGCATATAGGTCATACCAAAATTGCATCATATATATAATCTCAAAAATCATGTCACAAGATAGAGTCATGAGATATCCCAAAAATAGAGCTCACAGGTTCGATGGTCAACATATAAATGTCATCACATAATATCTGAAACATAATAACAAGATAATAATCCCAATGCCCTAGGTGGTGCTCTCCTCATCCCCTTGATGATAAGACTGAGGTGACTGGTGCTCGGTGACGGGAACTAATGGAATCATGGACACAAAGGGCTAAGTCACTGAGGCAGATGGATTTGTAACCAGGGGCTGGCTATGCTCTGACCTATGACCTGAAGTAGATGAACAATGACTGTGGCTGGATCTATGGCCTGAGGAATGCCTATGACTATGATGGGATCGGTGACCTGAAGAATTACTTAAGGAGGTAGAACCACCCACACTGCTCTGACTGTGACTACTGTGTGTCTGGCTGCCACTCCCTGACCCACTCCCCATCTTGCCCTAAGATCTCGACAAACCAAGCCCTCTATGATTAGCTGAAACTACTCTCTCATATAGCATCTGATACTAGCCTCTACTAGCACTAACCCTGGCCAACTCTCTGGCTACATCACCAACTATCCCTGAACATAACTATTCAAACCCCACACACCAGCTCTTCATCTCCTACCATTGGATCTCAACCTAATCCCACTCTACATGTGTAACCTATAACTCCACCCATAGGGATTTGATCTGTATAGTGGCCTCGTCTAATCTCCTCTACATGTATGCTAGTCTCTAATCAACAGTAGCATCATGGAGCAAAGGTGGTCCTCTAGGTATATCATCCTAGCACTCCACCATTCACTCTCTGAGTTTTCTATCTACCTTTTCCATCTCATCCTTGCCACCAATATCCAGCTCTTCATCATCACCTCTGACCTCCTCCTCGCCCCCAACTACCTCCTCTCCTTCGCCAACATCCAAGGCCTCCTCTACTACATGCACCTTGGCCTTTGGTTGCTCCTCCTCCTCCTTAGGCACCTTGAGAATCTCATCAAGGGGCACCCTATCCACACACTGGCACACTCTCCTTCCATGTCTCCTGTTGTCTCCTCCTCTCCTCCTCCCTCCTCCACCCCTGCCATCTCCTCCATCACCTTCTTCATCATCTCCACCACCATATCCTCTTCCCCTCCCCCCATCTCCTCTACCTCCATCCATCCCTCTCCCTCTGCCACCATCTCTTCCTCCTCTACCTCCTAAACACACCCAGAGTATAACTGAACAATGATCCACTGGTGCTAGCCCATCTAGGTTTGTCAATAGTTGTGGTCTATCTTCCTACCACCATGTATCAAACTTAGTTGTCACCCCAGGATTTGTTGGACCCCCTCTCCAAGCCCAATGTTGCACCACCAGCCCATCAATCTGCTGCTCTGCTAAAGGCACTAATATAGACGGTCCCCATATGGTCTCTCATGAGAATTTGGAATACTTTGTAGTCCCCACTGGTACATCCTACCACTCACCAAACTTCTGACATAACACCCACTAGGGTAGGTACATCTCAATAGTCAATTATGACTATACAATGCACCCAATCAAATATCTAAACTATCTACAAAATGGCAAATGATCACCCTCATCGGCCCACTATGCACAATATCTGAACAGTGTCTAGACAAATGCCATCAAAGTATCAATCTTGTGCCACTAGTATCATGTCTCCCTAACTCTAGTCTATTGAAGATCACCTACATACAGATAGACATACGACATCCCCTTAGCCAGTTGCAATCTCTGAATAGGTAGACGAAAGACGGGGATATGCTCCCAAGCCTAGATCATAAGCAACATCGTCCCACAGCTGATATTGTGCATACCTCTATACACCTCATGTAGCTCATGATAAAGCATCCCCATTAGACAAGGCCCCCAGGTGAAAACAGTATTGTCCCACCTCATCCTCACAAGAACATCTCCCCATATGATGGGGAACCCATGTCCACAACGGTCTGGAATCAAGACATCAATAATCAGTGTGCATAAAATTGCATCCCATCGAGGATAGTGCTCCACCATGAACTCCCACTGAATCTCGTAGCCCTCGATGCCCAGTCCTACACTGTCATCAGCCTCGTAATACTCTGTAATAGTCTAATGTCTCTAGTGTGGATCATAAACAACTTGCTCCCCTTAGATCAGAAGGTGTAGAATCTGGTACACATCCTCAATTGTCACAGTGGCCTTTCCTTTCGGCAGGTGGAAGGAACATGACTCTGAATGCCATCTCTCAGCCAATGTCAAAATTCCCCTATTTTCCTAAACAATGGGCATATAGGTCACATAGTATAGTCTTAGCCGCATCAATCATCTATGCTCTTTGTCTGGCAACTGATCTCTAAAGGAATATGTTGACGACCTAAACTCATGCATATAAATGGGTGGTAATCATTTATGCACATGCAGAAATGAGATTTAGCACATAAACATCATTGTTACCATCTATCTAATCAAAAGAAGTAGAAATTGAGTCTAAAACAAAAGTCAACCCTGCTCAAAGTCAAATGCATCATGTCAATGAGAATTGCATCACGCTAAGTCAATTGCGTTGGTCAGCTCTTCATATGCATCATGATAGAGCGTTTGCATTGCACAATTTCATGAATGCGTCATCTTATAACACATAGATTGCTTCCGCTAGCATATGCATCAATGTCAAATCAATTGCGTCAAATGCCCTTGTGTTTGCATTGCAACGAAATGATTGTGTCGATATAACTATCACTTGCTTTGTGAAACGATAATTGTGTCTCACAAACTTGCAAATGCATCACTTTCAAATGGACCTTTTGCATTTGCATTCTGACACATCAAAAGAGTCGAAAGCGAATGTGAATACAGCTTACACGAACACATCTATGTCGCAACACATTCATTAGCCTTCTAGCCCTAAGAAATCACATAAAATGATGAAATGACGAAGTGGGTAAGGAGTACTTATCAGTGCCTCTGTGACCTCTAGCCGTTTGAAAGTCTGAACAATGTAGCTGTGATGCTTGGTCATTAGAATCACCATCTTCGCGTGAAGTCTCCTCTCTCTGAGCTTTCAAATTTCCAAAGGTAAAAGTGAAAATGAATTGAATTTTTACTCATTTTGAACCTATTTATAGGGTAAAAAGTGGAATTTTCTTGAAAATTTTATTATTGGAGGCTCTTTTGACCAACTTTGACCAACCCATTGACTGACTTAAACATGTCGAAATCCAAAACCGCTTGCGCTATTGATTTTCTAGACATCAAATTAACTTGTTGAGACACTTTCCAATTTTTTCTGTTGCTAGGCCAAATTTTGAAAACTTTTCCAAGGGGGCATAGATACTCTATACCTTCGTTGGGGCATGTTTCTAACTAAATTTTCTTTGTCACAATGCGACAAGCTGCATTATGACAAAGAGGGGAAAAATTTAGACACATAAAAATGACTTGGGCTTGTAAGTCCTATTGTCTCCATATTTCTTCCTAGCATAATCAAATTATTTAATTGTGTCCTATGGTCCAATTTCAACTATTAAATAAATAATTCATAATTATTTAGTTAATTCATGTCTTTTATTCCTCTTGATTATTTAAATAAATAAATTTTATTTATTTTAATACGTCGTTAATTATCTAATGTCTCTCTATGATTAAATAAAATTTTAAATTTATTTAGTTATCTTTTGTCCATTATTTCCTCCTAATTATTTAAATAAATAAATTTTATTTATTTATTTAAATACGTCATTAATTTCTAAATGTCTTCTTATAATTAAATAAATTCTTTAATTTATTTAATTGTCCACCTTGGCATTTTCCCAATTTTAAATAAAATTATTTATTTAAAATTGTCCCACTTTCTAATTCTCTCTCTCTCTTAGTAAATAATTTGAAATTAATTATTTACTATCAAATGGCCCCACCTTTTGAATTAAATTAATTTTTAATTCAAAATGACAACTTTCCTCGATAAATCAAATAATTTCTAATATTATTTGATTTTCCAACTTTTTCTTTTTCTGTGTCATTCTTTATCTCCTTGTCACATGCAATCTTGTCCCTTGATTTGATTTTTTAAAAACAAATCTTGACCACTCGTTTCAAATTTGGCCCTAATGTTGCCCTAACCCTAATTGTGGGTTGTCATATTCAATTTTAACCATTGATCTTAGGGAATTTGTCAATCTTCAATCTTGGCCATTCATCCAAAATTGTATTTTCTATAAAATGGCAATTTTAGCCTCATTTGACACACTTCTTATCTCTTAATCTCTTGGAATTTGCATCTACATCTCTTGACTTCATGCTCTTGGTTTCTTGACTTCATAGGCTAATTTTTATTCATATTTTAGGCTTGCTTCATAGTTGCTTAGTTGCATTCTGTTGCATTTTGATAGAATCCTTCAACATTTGCTTAGGACATTGACATTATCATAGGTTGTTCATCTCAAATCTGAGGGAAAACACAATATTGCAGCAAATAGAGAAGGTGCAATGGAGGTCAATCATGGAGGTTGAAGACATTTGGTAAAATTTTTCCTTGTTTTCATGTTGTTACTCCTTTGTGCTTCATTGCTTGCTTTGCATTTTAGTTGTTTAAGCTCTAATTTTATAACCTAGGTTTTTTCCTAAGCTACACATACACATAACATTTATTGCTACACTCTATTCAACACCATGTATGATTAGC